>CM054137.1:34574879-34597379 GCA_028751875.1 Rapana venosa | reverse complement strand
CACACACACACACACACTTGATGTTGATTATATCAACATGAAAAAGAATGAGAATCCAAATATAATGGCAGTTAATGTGCTCAATTTGATGTTGATTATATCAACATGAAAAAGAATGAGAATCCAAATATAATGGCAGTTAATGTTCATTTACATATACAACATAATTACTGTCATTGTCTTAAAATTTATACAGATGGCTCACTTTTAGACAATCATCAAGCAGGTTCAGCATTTGTCATACCAGCACTAAAAATAGAAAAGTCATATCATGTTGGTAAAAATCGATCAGTTTTTACAGCTGAACTGATCGCTATTGTCATGGCTTTGAATTTCATTTTAGATCATCCATACTCTTTCTTTCATATATTACTTTGTGTGGATTCAAAATCAGTACTATATGCCTTAAAGTCTACAACTTATAAGCAACCTACTAAACTTATACTAAACGTTAAATACTTCATAAATCTTCTGCGTTTAAGAGGAATCCATGTTTCCTTTTGCTGGATACCTTCACATATAGGATTATTTTCTAATGAGTGGGCTGATCGGGCTGCGAAGAAAGGTGCACGTAATGAAAAGGGGTCTATAGAATTGCATGTCCCTCTATCCATTGCAGAGGCGTATCGGTTGTTAGAAGAAGCATCCTTAAACAAATTTATAGAAAAGCATCAGCAAAATAATCCGTTTTCACATTCAACTCCCAGTAGTAATAGAGTAGTTGAATACATTGATCACTTAGAGATTCATACAAATGCTGTAAAGGAAAGACAACTCAAGGCATTATTTTTCAGGATAAGACTAAATGCATTCATGACCAAATTCAGCAAGGATGTTAAATGTTTATGTGGTGAATATATTTCAAATACCCATGTCATACTTGAATGTGAGAAGTTAAAACCTCATCTCCCTGCCTTTTCTGAGAATTCCATTGAAGAAGTTTTGAACAATGTTAAGTTAACAATTGACATTGCCAAAGGTTTATTGTTAAGTCCTATAGGGCATTTGTTGTAGTTCTTTTTTACTTTCAATTTTTATTATTATTTTTTTATTATTATTATTTTTTAAAATTTATGTTCCTTATCTGTTCATGTTAACTGTTATTTGTGTGTTGGTTATTATTATTTTGTACACACATGAGCACGCACACGCATGCATGCAGGGACACACACACACACGCACATGCACTTACACAAAGTAGATCTCTCCCCACCCCCTCTCTCTCTCCTCCCCTCCCCCCTTCTCTTTCTCTCTCTCTCTCTCTCTCTCTCTCTCTCTCTCTCTCTCTCTCTCTCTCTCTCTCTCTCTCTCTCTCTCGCTCGCTCGCTCGCTCTCGTGTTCAGTCTCCTATTTTAGGTTTGTCTGGTATCACTTTAAGTGGAAAGACGTTAAAATTGAAGACTTACTTACTTACTTACACACACACACACACACACACACACACACACACACACACACACACACTCACACACACACACACACGCACAACCACAAGAATGAAAAGAAAACCCAGCTCTCAATCCAAGGGAGATGATTCAAGTCTTAGGAATAATTCATTATAATTCATAGTTCCTTCCCATTGACCATTGTTACGTTTTTTCGGCAAAAAATCTCCAGCAGGATGGTGGGTGAGGATGTGTATGTGTATGTAAGTGTTTAAATGATACATCAGTTTCCTCTGTTTATATCCATTTGGTTGTTGTTATTGTTATTGTTGGTGGTGGTGGGGGTGGGGTTCTGGTTTATTTTGCTTTTTGTTCGTTTTGGGTTTAGGGTGGTTTTCTTGGGGAGGGGGAGGGGTGTTTTGGACTCTTTTTCTCGTCTTTTGTTAGTTCTATATTGTTCTTCATTTGTCTTGGCTGTTATTCTTGTCCTATTTTAGTTATTGCCGCTGTTGTTGTTGTGTACGTATGTTTGTGTTTGTTTGATTGTTTATTTCCTTGTTGTGGTTGTTCTTGTTGATTCATCTTTTTTTGTTATTGTTTTATTCAGTTGTTTGTATGGTTGAAGGTTTGTGTTTGTATGCGTGTGTGAGGGGTGGGGGGGGTGGGGGGGGGGGGAGGGAAGCAGTTGGTGTGGTTTTTTAATTTTTTTAATTCTGTTTTGTCTTCTTTGTTTGTTTTGGTTTGGTTTTCTTTGTTGCTTGTTTGTGTTATGACGGATATTTTTTCAAGATTTTTTAATTATTTGAATTGTATGGTTTAATATTTTTCTGGGTTTTTGTTTTGTTTTTAATTCCACATATGCATATGTTATTGTTTTTCTTGTTTGATTTGTATAGTTTACCATAGATTAGGTTTTTTATTCTATGTCTGCATATACATTATCTTTTTTTTCTCCCTTTTTTTCTTTAGATAGATGGCTTGATGAAAAAAAGCAAATGCACTGCTTATTCAATGTACCATCTGAAAATAAAAGTTTGACTTTGACTTTGACTTTGACACACACACAGACACACACACAGACACAGACACACACACACACAGTGTAATGAACATCAACTGGTCAAAGGGAAAGAACTACATGAAGTTAAAATTATAGACAGGGAAAGAGAATGCAAGGGAAGAAATACTTGGCAATAGTGTGTGTGTGTGTGTGTGTGTGTGTGTGTGTGTGTGTGTGTGTGTCTGTGTCTGTGTGTGTGTGTCTGTGTCTGTGTGTGTGTATTGTGTGTGTGTCTATGTGTGTGCTCTAGCATGTGTGCATGCATGTGTGTGCGTCCATGTAATGAGTGTGTGCGTGCATATAATGTGTGTGTGTGTATGTGTGTGTGTATGCGCGCGCGGTCTCTCGCGTGTGCGTACGTGTTTGTGTGTGTGCGTGCATTTAATGCGCACGCGCGCGCGCGCGCGCGTGTGTGTGTTCTCTCGTGTGTGAGTACATGTATGTATGCATGTCCGTGCATGCATGTGCGTGCATGTGTATGTGAGTGCGCGCGCGCGCGCGTGTGTTTGTATGTGTGTGTGTTCAATTGTGTGTGTGTGTGTTTTCCCACGCGCACGCATGCTCTTTGTAATTTAAAGATTATGCATGCGTGCGTGCATGGAGATATTTGTCACCAATGCACTTTACTAGGTCATAATATAGATTGTTTTAGTTAAAAAAAAAAAAGAAAGAGTATAACAAAATAATACTATAACAACAAAAAAAGCACGTTATCTTGATGCACGGACATTCAAAGATAAAGAAAAAAAGGGGGAAAAAGAAAGAAAACAAGAAAAAAAAAAGAATAAAAAAAGGAAGAAGGAAGAGAAAACCCAGCTCTCAATCCAAGGGAGATGATTCAAGTCTTAGGAATAATTCATTATAATCCATAGTTCCTTCCCATTGACCATTGTTACGTTCTTCAGTTTTTTTCGGCAAAAATCTCCAGCAGAATGGTGGTTAATCAACTTCCTTGGTAGACAAGACGTTTCTCCTGTCAGGAAAAATGATAAGTTGCTGGTTCGATCCCCCTTTAAACCTATACTCCCCCCACCCCTCCCCCGCCCATCAGCAAGATCACGAACGATGGTCTGGGTGGTAGTCTTTCAAACGAGACAATCTTTCGAGGTTTCTTGTGCAGTATGTTTAGCATATGTAAAAAAAACCAAAACACCTTGGCATTTATAAATTTAAGAAGTTTGTCCCAGGCCAAATCTTGTAGAATGAAGAAATTGCTCTGGAAGGGAACAAATACTGGTGTAGAATATACAAAATAAGCCTAACCTCATAAGGAAATAAATTACACAGACAGACTGGAGATTTGAACACACACACACACACACACACACACACACACACACACACACACACACACACACACACACACACACACAGAGTGTAATGAATATCAACTGGTCAAAGGGAAAGAACTACATGAAGTTAAAAGTACGGACAGGGAAAGAAAATGCAAGGAAAGAAATGTTTGCAATAGTGTGTGTGTGTGTGTGTGTGTGTGTGTGTGTGTGTGTCTGTGTGTCCGTGTGTGTGTCTGTGTGTCTGTGTCAATCTGTGTGCTCTAGTGTGTGTGCATGCATGTGTGTGTGTCCATGTAATGAGTGTGGGCGTGCATATAATGTGAGTGTGTGTATGTGAGTGTGTGCGTGCATATAATGTGAGTGTGTGTGTATGTGTGTGTATGTGTGTGTGTGTGCACGCGCGGTCTCTCGCGTGTGCGTACGTGTGTGCGTGCGTGCGTACGTGTGTGCGTGCGTGCGTGCATTTAATGCGCGCGCGTGCGCGTGTGTGTTCTCTCGTGTGTGAGTACATGTATGTATACATGTGCGTGCATGCATGCGCATGCATGTGTATGTGTGTGTACGCGCGCGCGCGTGTGTATGTATGGTGTGTGTGTGTGTGTGTGTGTGTGTTTGTCCACGCGCACCCATGCTCTTTGTAATATAAAGATTATGCATGAGTGCCTGCATGGAGATATTTGTCACCAATGCACTTTACTGGGTCATAATATAGACTTTTTTAGTGAAAAAAAGAAAGAGTATAACAAAATAATACTATAACAACAAAGAAAGCACGTTATCTTGATGCACAGACATTCAAAGATGAAGAAAAAAAGGGGGGAAAAAAGAAAGAAAACAAGAAAAAAAAAGAAAGAAAGGGAAAAAAAGGAAGAAGGAAAAGAAAACCCAGCTCTCAATCCAAGGGAGATGATTCAAGTCTTAGGAATAATTCATTATTATTCATAGTTCCTTCCCATTGACCATTGTTAAGTTCTTCAGGGTTTTTTTCGGCAAAAATCTCCAGCAGAATGGTGGGTTAATCAACTTCCTTGGTAGACAAGACGTTTCTCCTGTCAGGAAAAATGATAAGTTGCTGGTTCGATCCCCCTTTAAACCTACACTCCTCCCTCCCTCCCCCGCCCATCAGCAAGATCACGAACGATGGTCTGGGTGGTAGTCTTTCAAACGAGACAATATTTCGAGGTTTCTTGTGCAGTATGTTTAGCATATGTAAAAAAACAACAACCTTGGCATTTATAAATTTAAGAAGTTTGTCCCAGGCCAAATCTTGTAGAATGAAGAAATTGCTCTGGAAGGGAACAAATACTGGTGTAGAATATACAAAATAAGCCTAACCTCATAAGGAAATAAATTACACAGACAGACTGGAGATTTGAACACACACACACACACACACACACACACACACACACACACACACATATATATATTATATATTATATATATAATATATAATATATATAATATATAATATATAATATATATATATACATATTATAATATCAATTTAAAAGATGGCATGCTGTGTGCATAGCTCAGTCCTAATCGAAATCTTCGCTGGGACAGAGGTATAATCGCCACATTGTGTGTGTGTGTGTGTGTGTGTGTGTGTGTTGTGTGTGTGTGTGTGTGTGTGTGTGTGTGTGTGTGTGTGTGTGTGTGTGTGTGTGTTCAGTTTTCTCAATGTTTATATCCAACATCAATTTAGATATCTATTAGATGGCTATATTTTTTACATGTGTTTATCTTCTAATTTTCATGAATTTTAAAATCTATCTAACATTAATCTAGGTTATCTTTTAGATGGCTTTTTGGTTGAATGTGTGCATTTTCAATGTTCGTTTATGTCTAAAACTAACAATCTAGATATATATATACGAGAAAGCTTTATGATTGCATGTGTGCTTTTATATTGCACAGAGAGCTCATTTGCATACGCGTTATCCGTGTAATTTAGCATCAACGTCAGTGTGTTACTGTGTGTGGATGGGTTGTCGAGGTGGAGGGGGTGGGGGTGGAACTACTGGTCAAACAGATTACAAAATTTACAAAACCGCATACACACAGGGAATGGATGTGAAAAAAAGAAGGCACATGAGTGCTTATTCCATTGTCCTCGAAAAAAAATCATCTGAGCGCTGTGATTTGTTGCTTTACAAGATTCAGCGCTATATAAATTCCATACATTATTATTATCATATTTATCATCATCATCATCATCATCATCATCATCATCATCATCATCATCACTATCATCACTATCATCACTATCATCACTATCATCACTATCATCACTATCATCATCATCATCATCATCATCATCATCATACATAGTCTATGTTATGATCGTAGCCAGTAAACCGCACTCGTTGTAACTCAGGTATTTCTTTACATTTAGGCAGTGTTTCTGCTTACTGAAATAAAACTGTTTTAGATATTTGTAAAGTGCTTTTATATATGTACATTGAAAACAAAACACTAACCCCACATTCAAAAGGAAACACGAATGTTTTGATATTATTCCACCACACACAATATACATGTGTAGTTTTTAACAAATTTTGTCCAAGATGCATGCAATGAATTTTAACCATATAACGGACATTTTGGAAAATGACTTTACGTATCTTGTGCATGTATGTTTATTTCTGACAGGCATTTGAATACATCTAAACCTGTCAGAGTTGTTCGCGTAATTTTGATGAACTGATTAAGTATATTTGAATGTAAGGAAATGGGGAGGGAGAGAGAGAGAGAGAGAGAGAGAGAGAGAGAGAGAGAGAGAGAGAGAGAGAGAGAGAGAGAGAGAGAGAGAGAGAGAGAGAGAGAGAGAGAGAGAGAGAAACGAGAGACAGAGAACGAGAGAGACAGAGGGGGTGGGGGGAAAAATATTTCTATGTGGTGTGCATCCAAGATCTTGTGCACATGCTCTACACTTTACACACAGCCAGTCAGTCATGATCTGAACTCTGAACAAAGACCTTGATCAAATTATAATTCATTTTATTTTTGTTTGTACGGTTTTGGAGCTTATTTGTTGTATTACTTATCAAGTGTTCACAATCCGTTCCTAGGTCACCCTGCAGTTTCCTTTTCATTTCGTTTTTGTTCAGCTGCGAGCCGGCTACCCAACCCTAACTCCAGCCTCTCTTTTTTGGCTGAAGGGGGAGGTAGGCTTTTCCCAATGCTCTGACCAGCAGTGACACGATGACCGACCAACTGACTTTTGTTCGCTTTTGATTTCACATAACATTTGAAACATCTGACCAGAATGACGTCTTCATTCCAGTATGGGTTTTTTTAAAAGCAAAGATGCAAAAAGGCTTTTTGATTCCAGCCATGTTATCTTTACATCCAGAAAGCACAGACACCCTGAATGAGTAAGTGCTAAATATTGGATTGCAAGTTTTAAGGAAGAGGGAGTTGTGCAAATCTTGTATGTTTCTCAGGAAGGAAAGCCAGCTGGGGAGTTGAGTGCCAGAGGTGTGTGCTCACCACTTGGTTATAAAAAAAACAAACCCCAAAACATTCTAAGGTTATTCCTCAATTTTGTACATGACAATGCAGGAATTCGTGAAATACAAGAAAACATGGATGTAACACTGGTTACAACAAACATCTTTTGTAAATTTTCTGAAGGAACATTTCCCCCCAACTATCTCGATGGGCACCGACAAGCTTAGGTTTCATCATAACAATGATGATATAGGTAATCACATATCCATGATATAGGTAAATGCATATTCATTATATAGATAATCGCATATCCATGATATAGGTAATCACATCATGATATAGGTAATCACATCATGATATAGGTAATCACATCATGATATAGGTAATCACATTATGATATAGGTAATCACATTATGATATAGGTAATCACATATCCATGATATAGGTAATCACATCATGATATAGGTAATCACATATCCATGATATAGGTAATCACATGATATAGGTAATCACATCATGATATAGGTAATCACATATCCATGATATAGGTAATTACATTATGATATAGGTAATCACATATCCATGATATAGGTAATCGCATAATCATGATATAGGTAATCACATCATGATATAGGTAATCACATCATGATATAGGTAATCACATACCCATGATACAGGTAATCACATTCATGATATAGGTAATCGCATGATATAGGTAATCGCATGATCATGATATAGATAATCACATATTCATGATATAGGTAATCGCATGATCATGACATAGGTTATCACATATTCATGATATAGGTAATCACATATTCATGATATAGGTAATCGCATGATCATGACATAGGTAATCACATATTCATGATATAGGTAATCACATATTCATGATATAGGTAATCACATTCATGATATAGGTAATCACATATTCATGATATAGGTAATCACATTCATGATATAGGTAATCACATATTCATGATATAGGTAATCACATTCATGATATAGGTAATCACATATTCATGATATAGGTAATCGCATGATCATGATATAGGTAATCACATATTCATGATATAGGTAATCACATTCATGATATAGGTAATCACATATTCATGATATAGGTAATCACATATTCATGATATAGGTAATCACATATTCATGATATAGGTAATCACATTCATGATATAGGTAATCAAATTGGAATGTAAAACTTATCCACACCGTGTACATTTCCAGTTGAGATTCTAGGTCAAGCTTCACAGGGTTGGGAAGGGAAAAGTTTTTATAAAGTGTGCCAACACAGCAAAAAAAAATCACCGATACTTGCAACCTCCCCCCCCCACCCCCCCCCACAACAAAAAAGCAAAAAAGCACACACACAAAAAATGCTAAACGTGCTGACAAATGGTTTCCAATTAATTGGAAAGCGCTTAAATGCAATTTGTTTTAAAAATGATTCACAACTCGGCTTCAAATTCAATGTATTTTAAAATAATGGACATGAAGCTTTGTTTAAAATCCTGGAATGATAGGAAACAGGGGTAGGCGGCAGCAAACTGGAGGGCAACTGATTTTACGCTACCAGGCGATGTGCAAAACGTAAATGCATCTGCAAAACACATTGCAAGACCATTGTCTAAGAATTTAACACAAAGAGGATAAAAGAATTAAAGACATGATTTCAGCCATGTCCTTCAGGTTCTTATGATCAAGAAATAAAGGCAACCTACACACATACACTATCCGTGTAAAGATGAAAACAGTGTGGGCATAACTTGGAATTGTTTACATGCAGCTGAACCTGTTATACAGCTCTCCATATAAACATGGGACATTTCAAGCTTCCCCACAAAATATTGAAACATCCAATGTACAAAAAAGAACACCCCCAACCCTCTCCCAACAAAAACAACCCAATCCAAGACTGAACAGGTCAATTTAAAAGCATCATGTAAATTCATTGAAGAAAGGGCAATGTTATGGCTGGAAGAAAACCACGATAAAACTTTACTGGTTCACATTTAGCATTACTATTATGTTGGCTCTTTATGCGAAAAAAAAAAAATCAAGCAACGACATGGTGGAAGAAAAACCACTCAACAAAGGCATATGGCTTACAGCTGGGGAAAAGACAACCCCGAGACAGGCCAATTCTTCATGAGCAAAACCATGAAGTCATTGTAAACATTGACAGAGTTTAAGTCGGGCTGTGTTGGAATAATGATGAATATGTACAGTGGGTAATCCATCAGGGGTCAATACCCAAACTCTACCATTTACATGAAAAGAAACATGGAACTAGCAAAAACTGCTTCTCTTTGGCTCAATACTTCCAGCTGAATACATTAAAAAAAGCAAGAATAAAAGGAACAGCTTGTGGTAATTAAATCAAGGAAATCTATACTAAAATGTTTCAACACACAGTGTCAAAAGTTGTGACCAACAAGACAAGAAATGCAGAAAAAGGCAAGCACTTTGAATTCAAGACTAGCTGTCCGCCAGCATTCCTTGCTGAATCCCACGTGTTTCTTCAGCGGGAGCAAAGTGATTTAAAGCACACACATAAAATACAGTCAAGTGTTTCGTACAACTGCTTGTAAACAATTCACTACCAGCCATTGATACAAACACAGGCTAAGCCACATCATCTAGTTTCTTCACAACCCAGGTTTTATGAGTACAAAAATAAAAACAAGTAGAAAGGCTGAACAAACAAAATTGACATGTACCACATTGGATTGTCACAGAGATCTAGAATATAAATTGATATTTCACATCATTTGCTATTCTGGATTTTTACAATGCACACGTTTGAAATAAAGTTCCATACTTGCAAAACAACAAAAAACGGCATAAATTGACATAACAGATACCGATAAAGTTTGGACAAATGCTGAAAGAATTCGATGTAAAATCTTTCACTTTAGTCTTGCCAATACAACCAGACCTTGTTTGGTGGGCCTCTAAGCTTCCCACTTATTTCTCTTTTCATCTTCTCATTTCTTTTGTAAAATCTGTACCCCATCATTCTTCGTATTCTATAATTACATTGTGGGGTCTCCAACCTCTTTTCCCACTTTTCCAATTTAACAAAAACAAAAGGCAAAAAGCTTTGAAAAAATACATTTGTGCTGACAACGGAAATAAAATACTAGGAGAGATGCAGATGGAGTACTTTGTTAATGGGCTGGTAGTTACATGACCTGGGTAGCGGGCATGTCTCTGACTTAGGGCAAAGCAAAAGCCTAGAAAGAAATAAGGTTACAGGACATATGCTAGGAAATGCGGGCAATCTTACGCACATTAAAAAAATAAAAGAAAACGTTTTCTTATACCAGATTTTGTATAATAAGGGGGGAGGGGGGTATTTGCCTTTTCTAATTAAAAAGAAATAAGGGTAAAAATGTTCTCATTACCTATGCAGTCGTTCGAGAGCGAGGGGTCAGAGACCTCAGCTTCTCTAGGGGCCAGCATATTGAGGGCGGCGCATATCTTATCTTCCTTACTGCTTTACCTTCCCTGACCCGAAAGAGGGCAGGTACCCATTTACAGGTGGCTGAACTAGGGGCTGTACCGAAGCCTCAGATGCACAAACGGTCACCCATCCAGAGGTAACCACGCTCAATGCTGCTTTACCTTAGCTCCCGGAGAGCAAGCACTTTGACCACTGAGCTATCCTGCCTTTTCTAATGCAAGGTTGGTAGATAAGATGCACAGACAATTTCCTTTTAACAGAATACTGCATTTTTATGCGACACTCCAATACTTCACCTACATCTTTTAAAACATTACGGCAAGTGCTTTTTTGCGTTTTGTTTTGTTTTTGTTTTGGAAGTTCCAATGTTCAAAGCCGCAAATCAAGCAACTTAAAAAGATTTCTCTAAACCAAACATAGGTGTTGATGACTCACTGATGACAAACACCTGTGGTATACCATTCTGTAGATTTTCCCTGCTGCACACACACACACACACACACACACACACACACACACACACTTTCTACCCCTATTTAATAATGCCCCTTTATAATAATAATAATAATAATAATAATGATACTACTACTACTACTGCTGCTGCTGCTGCTGCTGCTACTACTAATGCATCCTTATTATCTCCCAAGTTTCTTTCCCCAATTAGTAATGCATTCTAAAATCAGCGTCCTCTACTTCTCTTTACATTCATTGGGAGTTAGAATACACCCCTACCCCTTCAAACGATTTTTAGATTTGTGCGTTTTAAAACCTGTATTTTTTTTTAATAAGAACGTTTGTGACATGCTCTGCACTCATCCCCCCTTCTCAACCTAATCAGAAAGTGCGACTGCGAGGGGTGCTGTCAGTATAAATAGCATCCCCACCTTCTGGAAATTCTGTGCAAAACATTTTTTTTCTATCGCTCTGTTTCTGCCTTGTTCCTTTTCTTTCTGTCACCTCCTCGTCTATTTTCGGTCTTCTTCGTCCATTCTCCTGCCTTTTCCCCCGGATCGACTTAAAAGATTACAATTCTCTCTTATGCGGAAGGTGGATACTCTGGGCCTGACTTGTCAGGCACTTAACCGCAGCGATTGTTTAGCTTACATAAATAGCAACAATAGTTGCTTTCTGAGCGTTCGTTGAAGAAGAAGATATTCCACCAGCGCCAAAGAAAATCTGTTCAGCCAGTGTGTCAGCATACACCGTTTTATCTTCCTGCCTCTTGTGTCCACATGTGGGGCCAGGGTTAGAGGTGAGGTTAGTGTCAGGGTTAGTGTGAACGGTTAACAGCGGGCATGGGTTGTATGTCAGCTGGTCGGTCTGAATGTTAGAGTACATGTGGACACAATAGCACTTAGACAAACGGTGTGTAGCTGTAGACACAATGGTACATAGGTCGCAATAGCGTGGAGCGTCAAATCAAGATCACCAGTCCCATTAACAGCTAAGGCTGTGCATTGGATTTCAGTGTCCGCATATTTCCACTTTTGCTATCGGTTTGCTATCCTCCGAAAGTTCTTCGGATAAAGCTATAAACCGAGGCCCCGTGTGTAAGCGCACATAGAACAACTTGCGCGCACGCGTTTAAAACCTGTTCCATCTTTCGGATGTAGGCCATTATGTGCTGGTGGGAACGGATGGCAACTCATAGCCGCTTACATACGGGGATTGGATGCAAGAAAAAACAGCACGACAGCACTTATTCCATTACCCCTGAAATAAAATAGGAATTTCGAATGGGAGGTTTTTTTTGAAGAATTTGATTAACCTGTTTTGCTATCGTCATCAAACCCGATTTTTCTCTCTCCTAACTGCTCTAATGTGCATCCTTACCCCTCCTAAACACACATTTCCCTTCCTTGCCTTTCCTTCCAACTGATGTCTTCTCCCCACAACTACCCTCTTTACACACACACACACACACACACACACACACACACACACACACACACACACACACACACACACACACAGAAAAGAGAGAAGAGAGAGAGAGAGAGAGAGAGAGAGAGAGAGAGAGAGAGAGAGAGAGAGAGAGAGAGAGAGAGAGAGAGAGAGAGAGAGAGAGAGAGAAGAGAGAGAGAAAGGAAGAAAAAAAGAAAGAAAGAAAGAAAGAGAGAGAGAAGAGAGAGAGAGAGAGAGAGAGAGAGAGAAGAGAGAGAGAGAGAGAGAGAGAGAGAGAGAGAGAGAGAGAGAGAGAGAGCATTTGTCAACAGCAATAAGAGCCCTGCTTCAAGTAATCTCATGACCATATTTTTATATTTTAAAAAAAAATGCTTAGTGCTTTTTCAAGGACGGATTTCTACTCCAGGCCAAAATTATCATTGGCTATTCAATAGCCTTTTTTTTCCAGTTTCTATTTTTGAGGTCTCCAACACTTTGCTGCCCAACAGCTGCATAGGTTATCGAACGTTTTTACCCATTTTTCAGTGACAAAAAAACACCACCAACAAAAACAAACGACACAGCCTTTCAAGGGCAGATTATCGTAATATTTTCTTAACCAGTTCCCTGCCAGGAGCAATCTGATTTAAGGTTCCTCCCAGTGCCAGAGGTTTCTACAGTTTTAAGGGGAATAATTAAGATTCTGGCGTGAAACTATTTGAGGTAGAGTAAAAACAGCGTTATATATTTTTCATGTAAGGTTAAGGAAGAATCTGAATCCTATCCGGATCTTAAGAAATTAATGACTTAAACGTTACGTAACATGCCTAATTACAACAGATAACAGAATTTACAAAACCACATACACACGGGGACTGGTTGTATAAAAGCAATAAGTGCTTATTCCATTATCTTCGATATAAAAGAATAAAAGAAAGAAAAAAAAGAAAGAAAAAAAAAGACATAATGCAAATTTTTGCCCTACATTAAAGCACATGTTTTGGCCAAGATATACAGGACAAATTACAAAAAAGAGAAAATACTCCCCTCTGGGATCATCTTTGTCAATTTTATCAAATCCATACACACAAATTTCAACATAATGCATGAAAAACTTTTCTGGCCCTGCTGACTTGGCCAACCCCCTCCTGCCCACTTATTCCTTTTCTTCACCATAGCTCTCTCCCTTATCCACACCACCCCTCCCTGTTTCCTGCTGCCTCAGCACTTGACCAGTTTTGCCATGGCTAGAGCTGTGAGTGGACTGGCTAGGCCTAGGGCCTATCACTATGACCTCGAGTACACTTGGTCTGCTGTAAAGTTCGACTGTTACATAGCATCCAGCAAGTGTCCCGCATTGCTATCACTGTCATAATCATTGTCATTATCAGGTGAATCAGACAAAATATCATTGCCTTCCTTGTTACTTTGATGAACAATTATCTGTAGTGCTGGCAAAGTAGGTAAGTTTTCCGTGACATGGACGGATGAGCGAGTGGCGAGCATAAAAGATAATTCATTTGGCAACATGGTGCTGGGCTGGATTTACACAGCGCGAACTTGCCAGACAGGGACTAATAATTATGAAGGGGAAAATGGCGTTGGCTTGACTTGGATTCCATTCCCAATTTAGAATAGCTAATACTTTCCTTCATTGAGGAAAAGTATCAAAACAAGAGTTATATCACACCAATCTTCAACTCTTAGATTCATTAAAAAAAAAACCAAAGAAAGAACATCAAATCCAATCCAATCATATTGTTTAAAGCCCCACTGACCAACAGAGGCCATAATTATTGGGACTATCACCATGTCAATTAAAAAAAACCCACCACCAATCTTGGATGAAAACTGCAACTACATACATATTAAAGCAGGGTTGAAAACCAACCCTAATGTCCTTCCTTGAACACACGCCCTGAACAACCACAAGGGTCAATCCAGGATGGTGACCACGTTATGGGAGCCACATGAACCACCACCACCACCAAATCCTTGCATGCAAGAATAGCACAGTGGTGGCACGAGCATCACTGTGTTAACAGCACTGGTCACTCTCTGTCCTGCTTATGATAGTTCTAGAATAGTTAAGCCACTATTAATATTGATCCATCGTAGACTGGGGCTGGTTGGTCGTCCTCCTCCTCGTTGACCGTTGTTACCTGTAGTCCAAGAGCTTCACTTCAGCCATGCTGGCTGCTTGATGTTCTGGCTTGGCACCATTACCCCTGAAAACAGTATGAACAAGCAACTTGTGCAATCCGACACGACCCGATTGGTGGATCGGTGGTCTACTAGAGGTAAAGCACCTACCTAGAAAGCGTAAAGTCCGGGTCGGTAGTGTGCGGTGGTTCGATCCCCCGTTTGGGCCCAAAACTTTTCCCTCCATCCATTAGACTTGTGAGCGGTAGTCTGGATGCTAGTCTTTCGAATGAGACGATAAATCGAGGTCCCGTGTGTGATATTTAGCGCACGTAAAAGAATACAGTGGCAGACAGGAAAATAACAAAAAATGGGTGGCACTGCTCTTGTGGCGATGCGTTCTCCCCGGGGAGAGCAGCCCGAATTTTACGAAGAGAAATCTACCGCGATTTAAAGTGGTATGAAATGATCAAACAAATTCAGTCTTACTTTAAGATACTTAGCTAAGGAACAAGGAAAAAAAGCACTACATCATCTTCGCAGTAATACAATGTCTGAACAAAAATAGCATACACGAGGACAGAGCGCTCTACCTAAAAGACAAACAAATTTCAATGATGTCCAAGGAAGACTATATTTTAAAAAAAATGTTCAACCCCACACTGCTACTTTTTTGGAATATATTTTACATTCCTTCAAGTTTCCATGCTAGTATGTAAGAATTTGAAATACTAAATATTTCTCAGTCAACCTTAACGCGATTTCCTTATCTGCAAACACATAATTTACAAAGCTGAATACCGAAACATAAATGCTTGCAATCAGGTTAAGTAATTAATGCAGGTACACCTTTGTGACCATGGCCGTAATAGCATGACCACTAAACTGACATGTGTATTTTGTCATGAATAATCCAGAATTTATGAGCCACAAGATAAATCTCAACAGTGCTTGATGAATTCAACGTAGACTTTTTTTTATATTATCCCATGTCAAATTAAGATGCACACTTGAAAACAGAAAGAACCCCCCCCACCCCCCCAGCCCCTTTCCAATGCTTTAGATTCATTTCTGTAGACACTGGTGTAAGATCACCTAATTATGAACCTCATTTGGAATTTTCGTCAGCGTATGGCGTTGTAAGAACACTGAAATATTCAGCATTCATCTTACAGCTTGATAGTAGTGCCAAGACATTTAAACACCAAAACTAAACATTTAGAAAAATATGTTTGGGGGGAGGGGTAGCCTGGAAGTTAAAACGTTGCCCTTGTGATCTGATGGCCCGGGATCGAGCCACCATTAGAGCACCTCTTCAAGGGGATGGTTTCTCTGGAGTTAACATCAGTACAGACTACACTGGCCTCAACGTTCTTCGGATGAGCCCATAAGCCAAGGTCCTATGTGCGAACGCACGCAGAACATCTTGCGCACACGTTTAAAACCCGTTCTGCCTTTCGGAAGAGTAGGCCTTTGCATGCCGGAAGGAACAGACGACAAAATCTATTAAAGTAAACCCCCCCGCCCTCCCCCATCCCGCATGCACACTGGTATGGACATCATCTCCAAAAGGAGGACTGCAGTCACCTTAATGGTGGGAAAAAACGGTCGCGCATGCAAAGTCTCACCATTGGTGAACTTCAGAGTTTTAACCAAGGACCGATAAAAAAACACACCCGTATTTCTACTTACCTCTGTGAGAACTTGGTACGAACTGCAGCCTGTTGTCTGTTGTTGATGCGTACTGCAGTCTGTTGTCTTGTTGTTGATGCGTACTGCAGCCTGTTGTCTGTTGATGCGTACTGCAGCCTGTTGTCTGTTGTTGATGCGTACTGCAGCCTGTTGTCTGTTGTTGATACGTACTGCAGCTTGTTGTCTGTTGATGCGTACTGCAGCCTGTTGTCTGTTGTTGATGCGTACTGCAGCCTGTTGTCTGTTGTTGATACGTACTGCAGCCTGTTGTCTTGTTGATACGTACTGCAGCCTGTTGTCTGTTGTTGATACGTACTGTAGCCTGTTGTCTGTTGTTGATACGTACTGTAGCCTGTTGTCTGTTGTTGATACGTACTGCAGCTGTCTGTTGTTGATACGTACTGCAGCTGTCTGTTGTTGATACGTACTGCAGCCTGTTGTCTGTTGATACGTACTGCAGCCTGTTGTCTTGTTGCTGATACGTACTGCAGCCTGTTGTCTGTTGTTGATACGTACTGCAGCCTGTTGTCTGTTGATACGTACTGCAGCCTGTTGTCTGTCATTGATACGTACTGCAGCCTGTTGTCTGTCATTGATACGTACTGCAGCCTGTTGTCTGTTGATACGTACTGCAGCCTGTTGTCTGTCGTTGATACGTACTGCAGCCTGTTGTCTGTTGTTGATACGTACTGCAGCCTGTTGTCTGTTGATACGTACTGCAGCCTGTTGTCTTGTTGTTGATACGTACTGCAGCCTGTCGTCTGTGGTTGCTACATACTGCAGCCACGATGCCAGAGACATGCCCTGAACTGAGATACGACCACATGACGACTGTCGACACCAATGCCAGACTTCTGAGGAATCAGAGCAAGAAGGGAGAGACCCAGAAGGTCTGGAAAGTGCTGGAAAACAAATGTTTGGGGGCGTGAGGTGTCCCTTCCCCTCATGAGCACTGCGCTGTGTGCAAGGGTTGGCAGGCTGACCATGCCATTTTAGGACACCCAAATCCTATCTTTGTTCGGCGACATGATCGGAGGGCTCCCTTTGTGACAACTGAGGACACTGACGGAGCCTTGCAGAGAACTTCAGGGACAAATTTTGATTCGAGCTTAAAGAAATGCGAGTGACGGGTCACTTTTGTGGACATTATGCACACACGCGTTGACAGTCTACTCTGTACTGTCACGCGCATCTGTAGAGTGTGCAAGGCAGGGGCTGCGTGTCCGGATACTGAGCAACCCTACCTCTGTATACGGTCGGCTGTATGTCGGATAGCGGATGTCGGATAGCGGATGTCCACAAAGACCACAGTCCCTCCTGCTCTCATCGCATTTAGTCCCTAAAGCGTTGCAGAGATGGGAGGTCATATAGACGCCACTCTGATACTGAAGCCCCCAAACTCCTACCTACTTCGTAGCTCTGTGCAGTGGAGATGAAGAAATGACATCGGTGTCCTAGATCCCTGGGCAAGGAAACCAGGCTGACAACTGGGTTTGCCCTTCAGGGATTTGTGGCAGCACTTTCTCCTATCTCCCACTCTACACCCCTCTTCCCCATCGACCTAGCATCTGTCTTATTCCGTCATTGTGGTCTTGGACATGTTCTGGGTCATGTGCTCTGACATCGTGGCGATGGCGTCTCCAGGATCTCTGGTGAGGAGGGTCACGATCACTGGCAAAGATCTGGTGACAAAAACATGAACACAAATATTGTAAAGTCTACATGAACTTTCACAAAAATGAAATTAGACGAAATGGGGCAGGAGAACTTAGTGATTAAAGTGCTGCGCTTGTGGTCGGATGGCCCAGGTTCAAACCACCACTGAGGCACCCGTTCGGAAAGGATTTTCCTTTGGAGTTGTATCAGTACCTACTCTACTCCCCCAAATACCCTTGGTCCCTTGTGCGAACGCACGCAGAACATCTTGCGCACACTTTTAGGGGGCAGAGCTCAGTAGTCCGAGTGACCGACTTGAAATCTAGAGTAATTTCACAGCACAGGTAAGAACACGGTCTGCCTTTCAGAAGAGTCGGCCAATTCGTGCCAGTACAAACGGATGACAATTTTTCAAGAACGCATGCACACGGTTGTCGTGTTAAGACAGCATCTCCGAAGTCGGAAAAGCGGCTACCTTGGTGGGAAAATGCTGTCGCATACGCGAAATCTCACCATTGGTGAAGTTCGGAGCTCTAGCTTAGTAACGAAGAAAAAAAAAAGATCCCACGATTTTCTGGGCCCCAGTTACAACTACTTTCAGCTCCAGGGGAAAAGTCCTCGTAGATGCTGCAACCAAGGCTCGAACCTGTCCTGTGAAATTACTCTAGATTTCAAGTCGGGTCACTGACCACGGAGCTCGGCCCCCTAAAAAGGTTCACTTTCAGAAACAACTCCCCATAGGAAATTGTTACAGGAAACTGCGCAAAAAGTAGGCCTAGTGAAAGCTTGAGCTGTATTGTAACGTGTGTGCGGCAGGCAAACACGTTTCAAAATAAATACCTTTGAATCATATGACACACAATTGTCTAAAATGGTACCGAGATAACTCGTTTTTCGTGATATTCGGCATACAAAATTCGTTTTTCGTGATATTCGGCATACAAAATTCGTAACACACAGGGAGGGGAGGGAAGGGGGGAATGGGGCACAACAGGTACTGTTCGGAGCGTTATGCTCACGATTTAAGGGCCTGGGATCCAGTTGCCACCAAGACGTCTTTCAAAGGGATTCTTTCCGTGGGGGTTACATCAGTACTGGACTTCCACTCCTTCGGATGAGACTATAAACCATAGTCCTGCCTACGCACGCAAGTAGAACATCTTGCGCACGCCTTGAACTTGTTATGCTTTTCGAAAGTGTAGGCCATTTGTATCGGTATGAGCAGCAAGATGTCAAGACCTTTATTTGAAGTCTGCACACTGGTGTGTTCAGACAACATTCCTAAGTCGGAATGTGGCTACCTAAATGGTGGGCAAGAACGGTCGCATACGCAAAATCTCAGGCAAAGTTGGTGAACCTTGGAGCGGAAAGAAAAAGAGCTTCACACACACACACTGTTAAACTATACAGTGCCGAAAATAATGTACAAGACTAACTGTTCTGCTTCATCTTGCGGTTACACCAATCAAATGGTATCAGTTTTGCTTTTCTGGTTCATGTCTCCCTTAGAAAAGACAGAAAAAGTGTGTGTGTGTGTGTGTGTGTGTGTGTGTGTGTGTGTGTGTGTGTGTGTGTGTGAGTGTGTGTGGTGTGTGTGCACGCGCGACGCACGCGCGTTTGGGTGTGTTTGGAGTTCATAATTTCCCAAGTCACGCACCCATCTTAATGTTCGCACAAAATAGTTTACCGAAAAGCAATCTTTTGAAACGTCGTAGGTGCACATGTATAACCCAGCAACATTTTAGATTTCCCCCTGAAACTCCAGATGGCAGGTAATGCAAATAGTCACCACTGGAGGCAAGCCAGTTTTATAACGTGAGGGAAGGGTCTAGTGGTTAGAGCATTGGGCTTGCATATTGACGACAGGATCGAGCTCGGACTCGAGCCATCACCCGGGTAAAGCCCATTTAAGAGAATCCCCCAAACCCCCAGTCCCCGGAGTTCTCAATGCAGACTCCTCCCCCCCCCCCCCCCCCCCCCCCCCCCCTCACTACCATTAAAGTCCTTCGGATGAGACTATAATCTGATCCCGTGCGTGAATGCACGCAGAACATCTTGCGCGCACATAAAAACCCGTTCTGCCTTTTGAAAGAGAAGGCCATTGCATTCAGGTAAGAATGGCTGACTTTTTTTTTAAACGCATGCACGCTTTAGACACCATCTCATATGTCGGAATGCAGGTATCTTAGGATGGTGAGTAAAATACGGTTGCGAAAACCAGTATCTCACCATTGGTAAACCTTGGGGCTCTAGCCCAGGAATGAAAATAAGTGTGACCTTCAGGGTGTTTAAGCTGAGGGACGTTCAATAATGACAACAACACATTTACTCTAGTAAAACAAAATCCTCACTCACCAGTGCATTCCATGGTTCGAAAGGAGAGCTCGAGTAACTTGGAGCTGTCAGGAATGTCGAGGATACACTCGGTCTTCCATTCAGTGTTTTTCTTCACTCGCTTGCTTTACGCCGTCAAATTTGCCTGGGGAAAAATTGCATGTCCTTTCCAGCTCCTCTCGTGGGCCGTACAGCTTGGTTTGAAGGGTTATCTCCGTCGGCCGCACAGTCTTCCTCATGTTGCCGTATAGCGACCATCTTTGAAGGATGTACTCGCCAGTCTGGTTTTCTTTACCACAGGCACACAGGGGTGAAGAAAGAGTTTCAGCTTTGTAGACATGGTGATTTCACCTGTTGTGCCCAAAGCGGAGTCTTTGAATAATGACTTGTTCTATTCTTTTGAGATGGTGGAATTCGTCCTTTTCTACTCTGGGCCTGGCCAGTGATTTGAAGATTTGTCTTCTTTTCAGGGAAGGTGAGCCTGCTTTTGCACTGGTCTTTCTGTGACCCCCGTTTGCAAGTTGTTAGCGTGTTAATTGCAAGCATACCACAGTAGGAAGGGATCCATTGCAGCGTTACACGTTTGTTTTGTGTGAGGAGCTGTAGTTCCTGTTGGGAGTTCCGTTTCTTTGTCTGCAGACAGGGGTTGTAGGACTGAAAGGACATCAGTGGAAAAAAACAACAACACTACTTGCTGGCATTCATCTTTGGAGTGTCTGACCATGATGGAAGCTGGTTTCAGGGCTTGGGCTTCTGCACAGTGGTTGGTGCAGCGTGTCCCTGTCAGGTTGGCTGCTGTTTCTTCTCCAGATGAATGTGGCCTGGACATAGCAGCGAGTGGTGCTGCACAAGGCTGACGATGGATCAGCCTGGAGAAAATCGACCAACGCGTTCTTCTTCGTGTCCCGCCGCCGATCATCTTGGTTAAAGAGACTCCTGGTGATGTGGGGACTCTGGAAAACAAACATAGCATACCACATGTCATCAAGTATGCTACACCATCTTAACAGTACAACCGTCTAGACGAAGACCGAACATCAGTTGAGAAACATTTATATGGACACGTAGCAAGAGCCGGTGTGTTGAGGAAAATCAGGGATGAGAGGGGAAACAAACCATGGATCTCTCGCTTTCACCACAGGCGCGTTACCCCCAGACAACTGATTCACCAATAACATTTATACGCCGCCTTCCACAGCTTATAATAATAATAATAATAATAATAATAATAATAATAAAATGGAACTTATATAGCGCTATATCTTGCAAAGACAAATCAAAGCGCATGCATTCGACCTAATCTTAGTCATACAACCAATGACAAATAATAGTTCAAACAGATATTACAAACATGGTACTGCAGACCAAATCTATGAAATAAAATTGCAAATCAAATGTTTTTCAAAACAACACACAGCACACACACACACACACACACACACACACACACACACACACACACACACACACACACACACACACACACACACACACACAGGTCATATACTTTAGCAGGGTGATAGGACATGGGTTAGTAGTGAAGGGTGGGATAGTTCTGATATGAGACAGGAGGGTGGAAATCTTAGGTTTGAAATAAGAGACTGGATAGCCTGGTAGCTGGAGCATTGCGCTTGTGAGCCAACAGCCCGGATTCCAGCCACCACCCAGACGCCCGTTCAAGGGCTGACTGCTCCCCCGAAAGTCCTCAGGATGAGACTATAAAGGTCCTGCGTGCGAAAGCACACAGGAACAGCTTGCCCACACGTTAAAACCTGTTCCGCCTTTCGGAAGTGTAGGCCATTATAATTATGCCAGTGGGGATGGATGACAACTTTTACAAATCTGCATGTACACGGGGACAGGATGTTCCAAAACAGTTTTAAAACGCATTATTGCTTATTCAGTATCTTCCAAATAGAATCTAAGATAAATAATTTAGGGTAACTTCACGATTTTGGACCAGTTACAGACAAGCCTTACACTTGCTAGCTTCGGCAACTGATGAGTGCTGTGGACTGTGTGTTGTGTGTGTTGTGTGTGTGTGTGTTGTGTGTGTGGTGTGTGTGTGGTGTGTGTGTGTGTGTGTGTGTGTGTATGGTTATGGCATGTCTAAAAGCACAG
>CM054137.1:34557379-34559879 GCA_028751875.1 Rapana venosa | reverse complement strand
CGCATACACACGGGGACTGGATGTAAAAAGCACATAAGTGCTTATTCCATTATCCTCGATATACAAGTTTGTTGTTGTTGTTAAAGTATACGACCTGTGTGAGTGTGTGTGTGTGTGTGCTTTTGAAAAACATTTGACTATTGAAATTTTATTTCATAGATTTTGTCTGCAGCGCACCATGTTTGTAATATCTGTTTGTTTAAACCATTGATTATTTATCATTGATTGCATGACTGTGCAAGATTAGGTTGAATGCATGCGCTTTGATTTGTCTTTGCAAGATATAGCGCTATATAAGTTCCATTTATTATTATTATTATTATTATTATTATTATTATTATATTAAAAGAAATTTTTAAAAAATGCTTTACAGGAAGACTTTTATAGAAAGAATGTTCTAGTTCCAAGAAACGAAAGTTGATTCTGGTTTTTTTCTGTTGTTGTTGTTTTGGTTTTTTTCCCCGCTCGCCCACCATTGTGGGGGACGGGATAGCTCAGTGGTCGGAGCACTCGCTTTCCCCCCAGCCAAGTTAAGCAGCGTCGAGCGTGGTTACCAAGTTGGATGGGTGACCGTTTGCGCCACGCCTTGGCTTCAGTACAGTTCCCCCCAGTTCCCCCAGCTGTAAATGGGTACCTTGCCCTCTTTAGGGTCAGGGAAGGTAAAGCAGCGAGGGAGAGGAGATGGGCGGCCACCCTCAATATGCTGGCCTCTAGAGAAGTTGAGGTCTCTGACGCCTCGCTCCCCTACGACCTTATAGGCTATGGGACTCCTTTACCTCCTTTCCTTGACCACCGCCTCACTTCAACAGAAGCAACCTACACCATCATCACGGGCAACGCCGGCTACGAATACTTGCTGCCCAACACGTCGCTGCTGTGTCTCGGGGCGGGAGCGCGCAACGCCCTGGCCATGATAGCACGGTCCGAGCTGAAGCATTCGCCCTGCGCTTTCGGAGAGGTCCTCTTCAGATGCTCCATCAAGGCTGTGGTAAAAAGTGACACTGAGAAAGTTTTTTGAAGAAACAAAAAAAGCGGTCTGTTTGGTTGTTTGGTTTGGTGGTTTGTTGTGGGGTTGGGGTGGTTGGGGGGGGGGGGGGGGTGGGGGTGGTGGCGGGGGAGGGGGTGGGAGGGGGGCGTGGTGGTGGTGTGTGGTGGTGGTGGTGGTGTGTGGTGGTTGGTGGTGGGGTGTGTATGCGTGCGTGTGTGTGTGTGTGTGTGTGTGTGTGTGTGTGTGTGTGTGTGTGTGTGTGTGTGTGTGTGTTGTGGGTGGTGGGTGTGTGTGTGAGCACGGTCCGAGCTGAAGCATTCGCCCTGCGCTTTCGCGGAAGTTCTGTTCAGATGCTCCATCAAGCCTGTGGTAAAAAGTGACACTGAGAGAGTTTTTTGAAGAAAAAAAAAGCGGTCTGTTTGTTTGGTTGGTTTGTTTGTTTGGTTGGTGGTGATGGTGTGTGTCTCTGTGTGTGTGTGTGTGTGTGTGTGTGTGTGTGTGTGTGTTGTTTGGGGGGGGGGGGGGGGTGGCGCACACGCGCGCGCATGATCAGAGCTGAAGCATTCCCCGTGTGCTTTCCGAGAGGTTCTGTTCAGATGCTCCATCAAGCCTGTGGTAAAAAGTGACACTGAGAGAGTTTTTTGAAGAAAAAAAAAGCGGTCTGTTTGTTTGATTGGTTTGTTTGTTTGGTTGGTGGTGATGGTGTGTGTGTGTGTGTGTGTGTGTGTGTGTGTGTGTGTGTGTGTGTGTGTGTGTGTGTTGGGGGGGGGGGGGGCGCACACGCGCGCGCATGATCAGAGCTGAAGCATTCCCGTGCGCTTTCGCAGAGGTTCTCTTCAGATGCTCCATCAAGCCTGTGGTAAAAAGTGACACTGAGAGAGTTTTTTGAAGAAAAAAAAAAAGCGGTCTGTTTGGTTGGTTTGTTTGTTTGTTTGGTTGGTGGTGATGGTGTGTGTGTTGGGGGGGGGGGGTGGCGCACACGCGCGCGCATGATCAGAGCTGAAGCATTCCCCGTGTGCTTTCCGAGAGGTTCTCTTCAGATGCTCCATCAAGTCTGTGGTAAAAGTGAAAAGAGTTTGAAGAAAAAAGAGGTCTGTTTGTTGGTTGGTTGGTTTGTTTGGTTGGTGGTGATGGGTGTGTGTGTGTGTGTGTGTGTGTGTGTGTGTGTGTGTGTGTGTGTTGGGGGGGTGGGGGGTGGTGCACACGCGCGCGCATGATCAGAGCTGAAGCATTCCCCGTGTGCTTTCGGGGAGGTTCTCTTCAGATGCTCCATCAAGCCTGTGGTAAAAAGTGACACTGAGAGAGTTTTTTGAAGAAAAAAAAAGCGGTCTGTTTGTTTGGTTGGTTTGTTTGTTTGGTTGGTGGTGATGGTGGGTTGTGTGTGTGTGTGTGTGTGTGTGTGTGTGTGTGTGTGTTGGGGGGGGGGGGTGGCGCACACGCGCGCGCATGATCAGAGCTGAAGCATTCCCCGTGTGCTTTCCGAGAGGTTCTCTTCAGATGCTCCATCAAGCC
>CM054137.1:34539879-34554879 GCA_028751875.1 Rapana venosa | reverse complement strand
TCATCCGAAAGACTAGCGCCCAGACCACCACTCATGGTCTAATGGATGGGGGAAAAGTTTCGGGTCCAAACGGGGTACAAACCGCCGCACACTTCAGACCCGGACTTTTCGCTTTCTAGACAGGCGCGTTACCTCTAGACCACCGATCCATCCAATACACTGGATTTAGAACGTTTAACCAGTGTATCCATGGTGTAGTTGTGTAGTAGTGTAGTACTATGTCCTGCACTGACGATGAAAGCTGAGTTGTCAAAGTATGAGGGGTAAAAAAAAAAAAAAAAAAAAGACGACATGTATCCTACCCTGTGTGACGGTGAAACTTGAAGCTTTGAATGCAAATTTTTAGAATTAAAAAAAAAATTGTGACTCCTATGCTTTTATTATTTGAAGACAAATGAATTGATTTTTTGAAAAAAAATTGTGTGTGTGTGTGTGTTTTGTTTTTTTTTATAATTAAGAGCAAGTTTCAAGTGCTTGAATTGTTGTTGAGTAAGAGAAATATTAAACAACATAAAAAGGAAAAAAGAAGTGTGTGTGTGTGTCTGTGGTTCAACGGGGTCGGGGTAAATACAGAAACAAAGTACAAAAAAAAGAAAGGAACGATATTGACGACGTTGACGACGACGATGATGATCATGATGGTAATAACAGAAACAAAGTACGAAGAAGACTACGACGATGCATATTATTATTATTATTATTATCATCATCATCATCATCATCATCATTATTATCATTATAATTATGATATAGTATTAGTAACAGTTACATAAAAAAGATAAGAATAATAATGAAAGTGATGGGGGATGTTGGTGGATTTAGAATGTTTAAACAGTGTATTCGGATCATCATTGGTATCAATTACATAATCATGGCAACTGACTCAGACATTTGGCGATTTGGAATGGAAACAGACCTTGTATTATTGAGTACACCAGCATTATGTTTTTCTCAGAGTGTCTTTCTTGACATAACATTTGGCATGGTCTTTTACAGTACAAAAGCAAATCGGACACAAACTATTGAATAATAAAATAAAAATCCTAACTCATTCATTTTACACTACCGTGCACACACACACGCACGCATGCACGCACGCACGCACACACACACACAACACACACACACACACATTTTGAGGCCGCCACGGCGCTACGCTAAAAAAAGAAAGAAAAAAAAGAAAGAAAAAAACGGCACCCCTACTAGTTCCCCGCGTTTGAATTTTTAATCAGTTCAAGGGAGAGTACAGTGCTCCTTATGCGACAGATTGTGTTGTCTCCCTTATATCGCCTCAACCCTCTCTCTCTCTCTCTCTCTCTCTCCTGAGCGCGTGCCTGTGTGTGTGTGTGTGTGCGCCCCTCCCCCCTCCTTCCCTGCCTTCTCTTTCTTCTCCCTCTTTCTATTTCTCTGTGTATTCATACTTCGATTGTTCGTTTATCATCAGACATTATTTCCGAAATAAAATAGATAAACATGATATTATCACCCTCAGCAGATCAGAGAGTGATAGTCGATCACTAAAGACTTAAGCTGTAAAGTGGAATTCCACGAGTGGGAAAGCCACTGACCATAGTTACAGCCTCTCCTCACTTTGCTGTTGTCCCCAGCGTCAATGGTTTCATCAAGAACTGTGAGAAAGCCCAGGCGCTGAAGGCAGCCACACCCTGAAATAAATATAACGACTTGAATTTGTTTTTTTCTATAATTGTTAATCTCAGCCTGCACACTGTACTCAGGTCTGCCAGACAAAAAAGAAAAAAAAGAAAACGAGAGAAAACTCGAACTCGAACTCGAAAGGTTTACTCACAAAAAGGCTATTGGCCCATACATGAAGAGGGGTTGCCGAACTGCTGAGTTATTTTAGTGAGAAAAAAAGGAAAAGCACAAAAAAAAACCCCAAATGTTATTCTATAACCACAACCACCACAAGAAAAATCAGTTAAAAAAAATATGACTTAAGAAACCAAGATATCTCTTATTCTAAAGGCTTTACACAAATATAAAGCGAGGCTGCGCACAATCTCAGGATGACTAGATGCCATGAGTAAACAGAATCTAAATAAATTGGGCTTTCTACTATACTTTACCGGAATGTAATTCTGTCTAATATCTTCTAATACTGGACAGGGCAACACAAAATGAACTTCATCTTCCACTGCTTGCTTACATAGTGGGCATAGCAACCTGAGGTCATCAACATCCTGTTCTATATATCTAAATTTATGAACATTTATGTCTGATACACTAAGTCTAAACTTAGACATGATTCTTTTCATATTTATGCCCATATGAAGCTTTAGATAAAGTTTGACATTGTGTGAACCTAAAAATTGTCTATACATTTGAAATCTTTCACTGTTTTGTATATGACAACTCTATTGCTGCCAACGGCAGTCAATCAATCTTTGCCTGAAAACGTTGATAAACTCTCTACAATTTGCGACACCTTGATTGAGCCAAACAAACCCAAAGCCAAGTTCACATAAACAGGTACGTATTTGTGAAGCCCAGGTGTTTTTCCCCTTGACATCTAGATCATAAAGCATCTTGTAAGACTTAAAAGGTAACCTGCACTCATCCATATGCAGGATCTTAATCCAATATCTAATGCATCTTACAACAGAATTAACAGAGAGAGGATATCTATTTGTTTCACTATAAACAAGATCATTAGGTGTACGTCTATCTAAGCCTAAAAACTGCTTTAATGCAAAGAGGTGTACTGATTCACAATGTGTTACAGCTGCATCCAGTCCCCAAATTTCCGCGCCATATAACACAGTGGGTTGTATTTGTGCATCAAATATCTTAGTGAACAAGTCGAAAGCATTATTATTCAATAATCGTAATTTTATTTCAAACCAATTAGCAAGCTTCGTGTACCTCGACTTGCCAGATCTTTACATGCAGTTGTGAAACTAAGCTTTGTAGAAAAACAGATTCCTAGATATTTATATACATTAATCACAGGCATGACTTTTCCATTGTACAGCCATTTTTCGTGAGCAGCTAAATAACCACCTTTTCTGAATACAACAATATTACTCTTATTCAGATTAACCTTAGGATCAAGTGCTGTTGCAGTGTGTGATTTTGTTGTTTTTCTGTTCTTGTTTCTTTTGTTTGGTTGTTGTTGTTTTTAGTTGGTGGTTGTTTGTTTCTATTTTTTAAATCATGATGTTAAAAAATTCGTGCTCTGTGGCCTTGACCGTCTGGGTTTGGGGGTTGTCAGTTTCACCATTTCCACATTGCTCGTTGCCTGCACGTGCAACATATGATCTGTTGCACGTGGCGCTGGCTGTCTAGACGCTGTGTCAGTTTCACCAGTTCCGCATTCCTCGCCCTTGTTCACGTGCAACCCGTGCCCTGTGACCTTGACAGTCTGGAGTGAGACGAAGAGGGGACTCCCCGGTCTGTTGTGTCTGAAGGGTTTGTGATGGGAAAGTAGTGTACAGGCTCAAGAGAAGAGAAACTCGTGGGTCTGGAAACTTCCTGCAGGGCAAAGCATTCCTCCTTCTTGGGCCTGGAAACTTCCCTGTAGGACAAAGCATTGCTGCTTTCCTTCACCCAAATGGGCTGCCAATGTACAGTCTGCAAATCACAAGACAAGCCATATCAATTAAAATCTGACAACACATATTGTCTTTGTGAGCGTGTACACTAGGGGGAAGCGCTTTGATTTGTTGCTTTACAAGATTCAGCGCTATATAAATTCCATACATTATTCTTATTCTTCTTCTTCTTCTTCTTCTTCTTATTAAAACCATAAGGTTAGAAGGAAGAGTTTAGAACTATCTTTGACTAGCTGGTCTCATTTCATTTCATTTTTATATTCATACCACTTTAATTCAGGGCAGATTATTTTTTCTGCATGAAATTCGGGCTGGTCTCCCCCAGGGAGAGCACGTCGCCACAAGAGCAGCGCCACCCACTTTTTTGTTTTCCTTTTCCTGTCTGCAACTGTATTTGTTTTTTTGTCAGAACAGATTTTTTTCTTACAGATTTTTGCCAGGGACAAATCTCTTGTTGCCCGGGGTGTTTTACGTGCGCTAAACAATTTTGTGTAACACACGGGGCTTCGATTTACCGTCTCATTCGAAAGACTAGCACCCAGACCACCACTCATGGTCTGATGGATGGGGGAAAAGTTTCGGGCCCAAACGGGGATCAAACCACGGTACACTTCCGACCCGGACTTTTCGCTTTCTAGGCAGGCGTGTTACCTCTAGACCACCGATCAATATGTTCATCCCACTCCAGTTCCATGTTAGCTTCAGTGACATATTTCATCAGCCACTCTTTTTATAGCTGTTTCTGGTCATAAACGTGTTGCGTTGTATTGTATTATCTTGTATCAATCGTTTTGTATTATTTGGTATTCATTGTATCGTATTATATTGTATTGTATTATATTATTGGTATTGTAAACCACTTCCAACTATGGCAGATTCCTCTGCCCTGAAAATCTGACTGGCCTCACTAAGGAAAGCGCATCACCACAAGAGCAGTGCCACTCACAAGTTTTGTTTTGAATTTTATTTTCCTGTCTATAATAACGTATATCTATTTCCCAAATAGAGCAGCTTTTCTTATGGACATGACAAGTGACATCTCTATTGTTGCCATGTTTTTTTTTTAATGTGTGCTTAATGACTGTTGTACAAAAGCAAAAAATCAAATACATTGCTTATTCAATGTACCATCTGGAAATAAAATTTTGACTTTGACTTTGTACATGGGATCTCTGTTTATATAACTCATTTTTTTTAAAAAGGCACCCAGCACCCATTCAAGGTCTTGTGTTGATGGAAAAAAGTTTCCTGTTCAGATGGATTTAAACCCACAATTTGTCACTTTCTAGACAAGTGTCTGGCCTCTAGACCACTGATTCACCAGATCATCAACTTGTTGACTGATTTTAAAGCTTCACAAAAGGACATCAAACGTAATTAAATCAGGCAATGTTGGCTTCTTTAAAGGCTGGTTTTGGAAAGAAAGCATTAAGGACATTCCTTTTTCCTCTCTTCACAAACCTCCCCCTCCCTCTTCATGCTTGGTCCTTACTTTCCATGTCTCTAGTTAGGCACCGGGAAGCCAAGAGCAATCCATTTTGACCCTGACAGGTTACCCTTCCTTACTAAATAGTATTTGTTCCAAGTCAAGCCAGTTAACCCTTTAGAGTACAGTCAATATCTAACTCTTGCCATCAGCAAGAAGACGCTAGAATCAGACAAGGTTGTGACCCTGATGTTGCCAAAGGGGAAGGTTTGATGATGAGAATTAATTCCTGTCTTCCTCTCTCATCTCATTTGTCTGCAGAGCAAGAGTTTAGCTGTCTACTGGGAGACATGGGGTTCCATAGTTTTGACCCTGTCCCTCCTTTAACATCTATGGCGTCCTCATTAAAGCTGAGTGAAACCATAGATGCTGAGCTTCTTCAAAATCACTTTTGTGTGTGTGTGTGTGTGTGTGTGTGTGTGTGTGTGTGTGTGTGTGTGTGTGTGTGTGTGTGTGTGTGTGTGTGTAATTTAGTTTTGTTGTAGTTTGTTAGCATTTGTTCGGGTTTTGTTTATCTTTGCTTGTTTGTTTGTGCCATCATCTTTGAACAGCTACCAACTTCATGTGTATATTTGCTGACATGTTGTCCTTCATTAATTAGCCTTCTGCTATTTAAATTAAAATTTTTTTTTTATTTACAATTCTTTTATATCGAAGATAATGGAATAAGCACTTATGTGCTTTATTACACCCAGTCCCCGTGTGTATGCGGTTTTGTACATTCTGTCATCTGTTCCCACCGGCACACAATGGCCTACTCTTACGAGAAGCAGAACAGGATTTAACGTGATGCAAATCAGATTCATGCAGCTATGGCAGATTATTCCTATCACAGGTAAACACAAGTAATCTGCACTGTTGGAGCAATATGGCAGTGGGGAAACTCACGTTTCTTCCAGGCCTCTGTGTAAATGCTTTCTTGGAGAAAAAGCAGAATTTATATACGACTGTATTAAGAAGGTTGTGTCTTTCTTGTGTTGTGTTTTGGCAGGCTTTCCCATCTCCAAGGTTCTAGCACCAAAGATGTTGCTATAGCTCTCATTGCATCAGTATACACTGGGCATATTACCAATCAGTATACACTGGGCATATTACCCACAAACTATTAGACGGTGCACTGGTCCATAATGAATACCTACTGAAATGATTTTTGAAAGGAAAGCTGTGGTGTTATGGCCTTGCAAAAAGATTCAGGAACAGCAATAAAACTGTCACTCAAGGAAAACAGAAAAGAGACTATCACTTAAGGAAAAGAGGAAGACAGCTTGATGGAGCAAACAGTGGACCAGTTACATTCTACATAGGGTGGAGAAACCATTAGTTTGTCAAGGCCTAAGCTTGGCATACAACCATCTTTAAATGAAGGAATTTCATAACACGTTATGCTTTCAGTTTTGTGCCTCAATGACTTCCAATAGGGTTGGCCTAATAAAAGATGAAGGAGGAGGACGGAGGAGTAGAAGATGAAGTTGAAGAAGAGTGACACTACCCCTGAATAATTACTGTGACCAACAGCATCTGTTATGACACAACCTCACCAGAATCTTCTGGAAACAACTTTTCCAAACCCTTCTTGGTCATTACATCATTTCCTGTTGACTGACTTCATAGGCTGAGGAACTACAGCAAACGTTATTAGATTAGGCTGTGTTGGCTTATTGCAAAGCTCATTTCACGTGCAAACAAACTGGTCCTCCACATTTGTCAGAGCAAGGGAGGAAAAGAGGTGAAGAGCTAGGGTTTGAAAGACAGAATGATGGACATTCTCCTCCATGCTTTTGTACCTCCCCCACTTCATTTATGTCTCCCTTAGGATACAAGGAAGCCAAGAGCAATCCATTTTAACCATGACAGGTTACCGTTCCTTACTAACTCCTATTTGCTAAGGGTCAAGCCAGCCAACCCTGAAAGGTCCAGTCAATATTCTTCTCTGGCCAGTGAGGAGAAGAGGCCAGTATGGAGGAGGAGAGTCAGACAAGGTTGAAGCCTCTGTGTTGCCAGAGGGTAGGGGTGGTGGTGGTGAGAGTTAATTACTGTCCTCCTCTTGTCTCCTGTCTCTGGGTGGAAAGGCTGTGTCTGTCTGTTGGGAGAGATGGGCTTCCATAGTTTTGACCATGCTTTTCTTGGTGTGTCAATGGTGTCTTTATTAAGATTGCGTCAAAAGACATCACAGAATACAGCTATTTAGTCTGGTATCTAACATCTAAGTTTAGTTTTCGTGTCTTTGTGTGTTGTGGCTTTTTCTGGTTGTGTGTCATATTTTTTTCTATTTTCAGGATGGAGACACAATTTTCAGCATTTTTGTCGTTTTCTTGTTGCCATCATTGTTGTGGCTTAATATTTGATAAATTTGACCGTCAGTTTCTGTCTCTGCCTCTGCTTCTTGATATTTTTGCTTTCTATTTTTAATTCACGTGTTTCTGTCAATTTTTTAAAAATCTATATAGTTTTCATCCCTCTCTCTCTCTCTTGTGTTCTTTTTTTGGCCTATCTTTGCTCTATCTTTCACGTTTGATTGATTTTTTTTATTACATTTTTTCTAAATGAATAAGGGCAGATTTTGTTTATAGCTATACCAAATGGGTTCACATTTAAAGAGGCCTCCCCACATCCTAACTTTAGTACCAAAAGTCTTCAACGAGACACTCCAGTATTTTACTGCAGTACTCAATAACGATACACTGAGTGTACTGCCTTTGAACAACATTTTTAATGTATCAAACCATTAAGCAGTATCCCAACATCTTCTGATCTTACTAAAGAAAAAAACAACATATTCTAGTATGGTGACGTGCACAGACTTTGTAACTTTGCAAAAACATTTTTTGTTCAGTAAACTCTTGATGGGAAAAGACTTTATTTTTACAAACGGGAAAACTCCCCATGGACAAACAGCATGACAGGTTACCAATCCTTACTAACTCCTATTTGCTTGGGGTCAAGCCAGCCAACCCTGAAAGGTCCGGTCAATATTCCCCTCTGGCCAGTGAGGAGAAGAGGCCAGTATGGAGGAGGAGAGTCAGACAAGGTGGTGGCCTCCGTGTTGCCAGAGGGTAGGGGTGGGGGTGAGAGTTAATTACTATCCTCCTGTCTCTGGGTGGAAAGGCTGTGTCTGTCTGTTGGGAGAGATAGGCTTCCATAGTTTTGACCCTGTGCCCTTAGTGTTGTCGTTTATGGTGTCCTCGTTGATATTGTGTCAATAAAGATGGTACACAGCACAGTTGTTTAATATGTCCTTTTTTTTGGGAAAAAAACCCCTATCACTAGCATATTATGTAAGAGTAGGTTTTCTTGTCTCTGTCTCTGTTTGTATCTGTCTTTGTCTCTGTTTCTATCTGTCTCCATCCCTGTCTCTGTTTCTATCTGTCTCTGTTTGTATAAGAAAGTATGTATGTATGTATGTCTCCGCCTTCAGCGCCTGGGCTTTATCACAGTTCTTGATTAAACCATTTGACGCTGGGGGCAACAGCAAAGTGAGAGGCTGTATGACCAGTGGCTTTCCCACTCATGGAATTCCACTTTACAGCTTAGTCTTTAGTGATCGACTATGACTCTCTGACTAGGAGGCTTGACTGGTACAGTCCTTATGTGCTGCAGCCCTGGGGGCTGGTTGGCCTTTGGAGAACATCTCCAACGCTGACTGTCCTTATGCCCACTTGGCCGAGAGAGTGGGGATGTACTGTGGGCAAGGCATCTCCACTATAATCAAATTTCTGCCCAGTTTCCAAAACAGCAGCTGCCTCCTCTGCTGTGTTGGAGGTCATCGTCGAACACGACGGACAAACATACATACATGTATGTATGTATGCATGCATGTAAGTATGCGTGCATGTGTGCGTGTGCGTGCGTGCGTGTATGTATGTATGTATTACTAGCAGTAGAAGTAGAGCAGTAGCAGCAACAGCAGTCATCGTCTTCACTCTCATTGTTATTTTAAGAATAACAGCAGCAGCAGCAGCAGCAGCAGAAGCAGCAGTAGTAGTAGAAGTAGTAGTAGTATCACACTGCTAAAGTATATGACCTGTGTGTCAAGTCAAGTCAAGTCAAGTCAAAATTTTATTTTCAGATGGTACATTGAATAAGCAATGCATTTGCTTTTTTTCATCAAGCCATCTATCTAAGAACAAATTTCGTAATGATTATACTAAGACACTACATTATTGTATCATTTACCATTAAATTAAACCAGTTAAAAAAAAAAGAAAAAAAAAGGAAAAAATCGATAAGGAAATACATTGAAAATACAAATTACCACATATACATATACACGCACACACATACTCATGCACACCTGAGCGCGTGCGCGCTCACGTCCACACACACATTTAAATAAAAATGTTTTAAGAATTAAAAAAAGAAAATCATAAAACGTCAGGACAAACAAATTACTTCACTTACTGTTTCATCCATTTTTTCACGTTTATACTTTAGATAATAAAAAAGGTACAGGAATAAAACGTTAGAAAATACTAGGCATTCGTCATTACTGATAATATTACCTTCAATGACCTCCCTCCTCTCCTCCTCCACCCAGCAAACGTGTGCTTTTTATGCGCTCATACTTTTCAAAAATCGCTTTTTTAAAAATGACATATTCACACAATAACTATCAAAGCAAGAGAAGTCAAATAAGATTACAATAATGATTATTATAATAGAGATACAATTATAACAACAATCACCCATCACCATGAGACAACAATATAACAAATGATCCCCATCACCATGAGACAACAACATAACGATGATAACAGAAAAGCATTGGAAAGGATGTGTATGTGTGTGTGTGTGTGTGTGTGTGTGTGTGTGTGTGTGTGTGTGTGTGTGTGTGTGTGTGTGTGTGTGTGTGTGTGTGTGTGTGTGTGTGTGTGTGTGATTTGAAAAACATTGGACTATTGCAATTTTATTTCATAGATTTGGTATGCAGCACACAATGTTTGTAATATCTGTTTGAATTATTGATTATTTGTCATTGGTTGTATGACTGTGTAAGATTAGGTCGAATGCATGCGCTTTGATTTGTCTTTGCAAGATATAGCGCTATATAAGTTTCATTTATTATTATTATTATTATTATTATTATTATTATTAGTAGTAGTAGTAGTAGTAGTAGTAGTAGTAGTAGTAGTAGTAGAAGTAGTAGTAGCAGCAGCAGCAGCAGCAGCAGCAGCAGCAGCAGCAGCAGCAGCAGCAGCAGCAGCAGCAGCAGTAGTAGTAGTAGTAATGGTAATAGTAGTAGTAGTAGTAGTAGTAGTAGTAGTAGAAGTAACAGTGAAAAACAGCAGTAGGAGTAACAACAGTAGCACTAGTAGTAGTAGTAGAAGTAGTAGTAATAGTAGTAGTAGTAGTAGTAGCAGTAGTAATGGTAATAGTAGTAGTAGTAGTAGTAGTAGTAGTAGTAGTAGTAGTAGTAATAGTAGTAGTAATGTAGTAAGCTAACGCCTAGAAATAGTATCAGTGACATAAAAAAAAGAAGAGCAATCGACAAACTAAGATAATGCAAAACTTACACATTTCTTTAAGGATAATTATGCGATGAAACCCGTCCTTGTAGACATTTTCAATGACACTAAATACAAGCAAGAGTTGATAGAATTACTTCTATGACACATCAACTATCTTTAATCGATATAAAATCTCCATGCTAATAACCCAGCCTTGGAACTGCCTTCAAGACACCGCATCAAAAGACTTTATGACTGGAAGCCTCAGCCATAAATGCAAGTGTCCCTTTCACCCCATTTCTTCTCGCTGACTCACTCCTTGTTGACCGACTGTGAAGTTTCTCAAATTGCATCCAACATAATCCAGTAAGGCCGTGTTTGCTGCTCTATGGAGCTCATTTCACCAGCAAACACACTGCCCATAATCATTTGTCAGAGCGAGAAAGAGAAGGGGGGGAAAGAGAAAGTAGTTTAAACGAAAGAGTAAGGAGCAGGATGTTTTTCCCTTTCACTTCTGTCCTGCTTATCCCTGTTCAGTGGGGATAGGGGTGGGGTAGCTTAGTGGTTAGAACATTGCCCTCGCAATCTGACGGCCCAGGTTCGAGTCCAGGTTCGAGCCATCACTGAGACGCCCGTTCAAGGGAATTTTTCCTCTTAGAGTTAACATCAGTCCTGATTCCACTCTCACCAATTTTTTTTCCGGATGAAAGCCTCGTGTGCGAATACACAGACAACATCTTGCGCACTCGTTGAAACCCGTTCTTCCTTTTGAAAGAGTCGGCCATTTGTGCCGGTTAATCAGATGACAAAAAATATAGATAAAACACGCTCCATAAGAAAGCGAACACAGCTTCACTGGATGATGCTTGATGCACATTGGTGGTGTCATGTTTAGACATCATCCCTGAAGTTGAAATGTGGACTAATTAGATCGTGGGCAAAAACGGTTTGCATAATATTAAAAATCTCACTTTTAGGAAACCTTTCAGGTCTAGCCGAAGAATGACAAGAAAAACAATCCTGTTCTGGGCTCTTGTGTCGCATTCCCTCTTAAACACCTGGTCTATCTACAATAGCCAGCTGTCAGTTATTTTTAATCCCGAAAAACTACCATTCATACTCAGTGAAAGTGCTCATGTCATCCTTCATCAACCACAAAAAGTCCCACCAATGTTCATGTTTTACCCATGGCGAAAAGACACCCTTCACAAAGTGTATCAAGCATTGTCCAGTGAAGCTGTATTGTCTTCTCTATGGAGCTTATTTCACCAGAAAACACGTTGACCATAGTTTGTCAAAGCCAGGTAAAAGGTAGAATAAAAGTATTCATTTAACCTATGTGGTCGTAGGGGAGCGAGATGTCAGAGGCCTCAGCTTCTCCAGGGGCCAGCACATTGAGGGTGGCGAGGCGCCCATCTCCTCTCCCTCGCTGCTTTACCTTCCCTGACCCTAAAGAGGGCAGGTGCCCATTCACAGCTGGGTGAACTGGGGGACTGTACTTAAGCCAAGGTGTGCAAGTGCTCACCCATACACTTGGTAACCACACTCATTGCTGCTTAACCTTAGCTTGGGGACAAAGAGTGCTCTGACCACTGAGCTATCCCGCGTGTGGTGTACTCAAAGCAAGAGAGGGAAACAAACGGGCAAGCAGAACCAAAAAAATGGTACTGAATTTTTCTCCCCATATTCCTATCTAAAACTTTCTATGCCCGAGCCATGTATCTCTGTAAGTCTCTCTGGAGAATGTCCAAACATCCCGCTGCAACTGATTTCAATCACAGCAGGTTACTACCCTTCATTAAACCATGTTTGCTGAGGGCATCGTGGTCGTCAGCTAGGAAGAAGTCCCATCAATGTCTGTACCTTGCCCGTGACGAGACGCCAGCCCCCAGCCCCAGAGAGAAAAATGGGACAAGTCTGTGCCCCTGGTGTTGAGAGAGGGTAAGGATGGTGGGGGAATTAATGATGACTGTAGTCTTCACGTCTCGTCTGTCTTAAGGGTCATGGGGTCAGCTATCTACTGCCAGAGATGGGCTTCTGTAGTTTTTTTAATGTTGTTCCTTCAGTGTCGTTTTATGGTGCCCGTGTCTTCTTTGACTGTGTGTGAGTGTATTTTGGGGACTGCATTGGTTGAAGGGTTCATCTGTGTTCATCAAGTAGTCTGAAATAGCTGTCGTTTTGGTTCAGCGCCCATGATATCGTTGGTTTTCGATATTTTCTTGCTTGTTTGAGTTTTCAATAACAACAACTTGGTTTTTGATTCTCCATGCTTCTACTTATTGCTTTTTTATGAACACTTCTTGCGTTCCAGTTTATTTGTTTAATTTACATTTAGATGTGTTTGTTTGTTAATAGCTCCGTTTTGTTGGCTCTTCCCTGACTTACGGATAAAAAACCCTTGATTTTTATGTCATCATGATCATCATAACTATTAAAATCATCATCATCATCATCATCATCATCATCATCATCATCATCATCATCATCATCATCATCATCATCATCATCATCATCATCATCATCATCATTCTCAGAAGCAGCAGCAGCAGCAGCAGCAGCAGCAGTAGTAGCAGCAGTAGTAACAGCAGCAGCAGTAGCAACAGCAGCAGGAATGGAAACAGCAGCAGCAGTACCTGCAGCGGCGGCCGCAGTAGTAGCAGCATCAGCAGCAGCATCAGCAGTATCATCAGCAGCAGCATCAGCAGTATCATCAGCAGTATCATCAGCAGCAGCATCAGCAGCAGCATCAGCAATATCATCATCAGCAGCAGCAGCAGCAGCATCAGCAGTATCATCAGCAGCAGCATCAGCAGCAGCAGCAGCAGTATCATCAGCAGCAGCATCAGCAGCAGCATCAGCAGTATCATCAGCAGCAGCATCAGCAGCAGCATCAGCAGTATCATCAGCAGCAGCATCAGCAGCAGCATCAGCAGTATCATCAGCAGCAGCAGAAGCAGCAGCAGCAGCAGTAGTAGTCATAGTAGTAGTAAAAGTAGTAGCAGCATCAGCAGCATCAGCAGCATCAGCAGCAGCAGCAGCAGCAGCAGCAGCAGCAGCAGCATCAGCAGCAGCAGCAGCAGCAGCAGCAGTAGTAGTCATAGTAGTAGTAAAAGTAGTAGCAGCAGCAGCATCAGCAGTACAAGTAACTAGCCAGCCTCAAATGGTCATCATGTTATGCTTGGGGAAAAAATGCATACGCTGATATAAACTGCACAGGACTCTGGCAGTTTTCCCAGGTCACTGATGGAATGTGTCTTTATTACATCATTCAACCCCTCCAAAATTCAAGCGAAACAGATATATGATTGAATTAGCTCTGTGAGAAAAAGCCCTATCATCTTTGGGTGAAAGAAAACCCTCTTTCAATGACCCAGCTTTTAGGCTTCTCATAAAACAGCCTCTTATCAAGAGGCTTCATGACTGATTATTCCCTGCTTAAAATCCCTCCACCCCTATTACTTTTCACTGACTCAGTCTTTGTTTACTGACACCGTAGTTTCACAAATTGCTCCCAACATAATCCACACTGCTGTGTTTGCTTCCCTATAGAGCTCATCTCACCAGCAAACACACTGCCCATCATCATTTGTCAGAGCTAGAGCGAGCGAGCGAGCGAGAGAGAGAGAGAGAGAGAGAGAGAGAGGGGGGGGGGAGGATTAGGAAGAAATTAAAGGATAGAAGAAGTGACATATTTCATTCTGTCCTATCTTCCTCCCTATCTCTGTTTCATGGTTGAACCTTGAACCTATGAACCATGTTACCAATCCATAATACACAATATAGCAGTGAAACAGCATAGTTGTGAGAGCCTGAAATAAATGTATGACCTGATGGTATTCTGAAGGAACAGTTATAGAAGGTGGACTTAACATTGATTCTAATTCCTTTTCCTGGCGAATCCTTTGCATGAAGTTTTAAACCAAAGCCCATGCCCCGTAATCGGAATCCCTCACCTTCACCTGTCTCGTAGTCTTGTAGACCTTTGGGGGGTAACACTGAAGATTTTGCAACCAGCTTCCTCCGCTCCCTGCGGTCCTCTGCTTTCTGTAGCAAATAATTCCACTGAAGGAAAGTCTACTCTCTGATGTTGTCTTCCCACCGTTTTCTCTGTCTGCCTCTTCGTCTTCCTCCCTGCACTGTTCCATGTAGGACATGACAGTCTAAGCCAGTCCAGATGTTCATGTGATGTGCCTGTACCTCTTCAGTTTGCATTTTTTCACAGAAGTCAGGTATGCAGTTACCCTAATGATGGGCAAAACGGTGGCATAAGCAAAATCTCACCATTGGTGAACCTTACAGCTAAAAGTAGGGAACGGGAAAAAACCAACAACAAAGTCCTATGGCAAATGGATACACAGTACCCTACCCACATATCAAAATCCCATCAATCTTTCATTGAATGAAATGAAATGAAATCAAATCAAATCGGTTTATTTCGAGGTTAATGAATAAGCGCATAATATATGTAGTTTTTACATCCAGTCCCCGCCTGCAGGGA
>CM054137.1:34527379-34534879 GCA_028751875.1 Rapana venosa | reverse complement strand
AATGTTGCTGAAAAGGGGAGCATTGAGTTTGGGTTGTTGATAGCAGACAATTATTTCCATCGTCTTTTTTTTCTAGATCCGGATTTTGCTTCATAAAAGTGTGCTTTTCAATCAAAGAAGAAACAATGAGTTGAAGTTTCTTGATTTTTTCCTCTTTTTTGTTGGTTTTGTTTGGATATGTCTCTAGCACTTGCAACCATTGCATAATCCTTCCGCTTATTTTTGGTGCGCCAGCTACTTAAAGAAAAGTAATTCAACTGATCTCTGCACTAAAAGTTTTGTCATAAGTTGTTTTCTTAAATTATGTAGTTTTGTGGGTTCTCTCTCTCTCTCTCTCTCTCTCTCTCTCTCTCTCTCTCTCTCTCTCTCTCTCTCTCTCTCTCTCTCTCCTCTCTCTCTCTCTCTCTCCTCTCTCTCTCCTCCCTCTCTCTCTCTCTCTGTATGTGTGTATGTATGTGTGTGTATGTATGTGTGTATGTGTGTGTATGTGTGTGTATGTATGTGTGTGGGTATGTGTGTGTATGTGTGTGTATGTGTGTGTATGTATGTGTGTATGTATATGTGTGTGTATGTTTATTATTTCTATTTTATTCTTTTATATCGAGGATAATGGAATAAGCTCTTATGTGCTTTTTTACATCCAGTCCCCGTGTGTTTGCGGTTTTTGTAAATTCTGTCATCTGTTCCTACCGCACACAATGACCTACTCTTACGAAAAGCGGAACAGGATTTAACGTGTGCGCAAGATGTTCTGCGTTCGTTCGCACACGGGGCCTCGGTTTATAGTCTCAACCGAAGGACTTTTTGGGAGAGTGGAGTCTGCACTGATGTATGTGTGTGTATGTATGTGTGTGTATGTAATGTGTGTATGTGATGGTGTATGTATGCGTGTGTATGTTGTGTCTGTGTGTGTTGTGTTTTCTCTGTTTATTACGTCTCGCATGTCGTTCCTCTCTTCTAACTCCTAGACCCGTTCTACCATTCGGGGCCCCTCCCCTCCCTCTATCTCTTCCTCCCCCCCCCCCACTCCCACCCTTCCTCCATCCTCCCTACCCCTCCCCTCTCTCTCCCTCCCTCTCCTCTCTCCTCCCTCCCCTCTCTCTCTCTCTCTCTCTCTCTCTTCTCTCTCTCTCTCCCCTCTCTCTCTCTCTCTCTCTCTCTCTCTCTCTTAGGTGTCAACGAGAGATGTCTCCGCGCGCCCATACTACTACGAAGGAAAGGGGAGGACGGAGGGGAGGGGAGGGAAGGGAAGGGGTGGGGGAGCGGACTCAACAAGCAAAGCACCTCATCACATTAATTTTGCTTAATGCAGGAACGCTGTTAGCCAAAACATATTTGCCTCCATCGATTTAGAGAAGAAGAACAACAACCAAAAAAACCCACACCGAAGAAAAAAAATGAAGACCAGAAATAAAAATCAGCCCCAAATAATAAAATCAAGTTGTCAGAACCTAGCATTTGCGCTCAACTCCCCCCTAGTACAATAGCAACGCAGCTAGCTAGCCAACCAGCCAGTCAACCATCCAGCCAGCCAGTCAACCAGCCAGTCAGCCAGTCAACCAGCCAGCCAGGTAGCTAGCTACCTGGCGTTTCGCTAATGCAGGAAAAAGAGAGGACGACCGAGAACTCACCCGAGCATGAAAATGACTGAAAGATTGTCTTCCCGTGCCAGGCAGCAAAAGCAGCAGAGCCAGAATCAGGGGAGAGTAGGACTATAAGGGATTGGGGGGGGGGGGGGGGGGGGGGGGGTTGAAGGGGAGGAGGAGATAGGACGTAAGAAAAGGAGAGAGAGAGAGAGAGAGAGAGAGAGGGGAGAGAGACAGAGAGAGAGAGAGCGACAGAGAGAGAGAGACAGGGAGAGAGAGAGACAGGAGAGAGAGAGAGAGAAAGAGACAGAGAAGAGACAGAGAGAGACAGAGGACCATGACAATGACAAATTCTTTTTATTTCGAGGATAATGAATAAGACCCATGTGTTTTGTTTTGTTTTTTTACACCCAGAGACAGACAGAGAGAAACAGAGACAGAGAGAAAAGAGAGAGAGAGAGAGAGAGAGAGAGAGAGAGAGAAGAGAGAAGAAGAGAGAGAAGAGAGAGAGAGCAGAGACAAGACAGAGAGAGAGACAGAGAGAGACAGAGAGAGAGAAACAGAGAGAGAGACAGAGAGAGACAGAGAGACAGAGAGAGAGAGAGAGGTGATGGGGGTAGGTTGAAGAGAGGAAGGGATGATGTTGGAGGGGAAAAATGCCAGGGGACCGTTTCGAGGGGGTGGGGGGGGGAGGGTGGGGGGCGAAGGAGGAAGGGGGAGGGAGCGGGGGGGGGGGGTGGGAAGAGGAGTTGGTGGGGATGAGGGTGGGGTGTGGGGGTTGGGGGATGGTGGGAGACGACAGGTGCAAAAGGTACCTTTAGCAATCAGTGCGTCTCTGTGAAGGCGATCAATTCATTTAGGTGATGCGCTGCTCGTGTTTCCCTTCTTCATGGTTGGCGCACACAGAGGAGAGGAACATTTGGTAGGGGTGGGGGTGGTGGTGGTGATGTGGGAAAGGGGGGGGGGCAGGAGGGGGGAGGGGGTTAGCAGGGGGGGGGGGGGGGGGCAGGGGAGGGGGTGGTAGTTAGGGGACATGGACAAGGTGGGTGGGTGGGTGGGTGGGGGTAAATTGAGGGTTAGGGTGGGGTTGGGGTGGGGGGGTGGGGAACGGTTGCCGTTGTTGTGGGCTATTTATTGGATGCAGAGATTTTGGTTTTTTTTGGGTGTGCTTCTGGTGTGTATGTGTGTGTGTGCGTGTGTGTGTGTGTGTGTGTGTGTGTGTGTGTGTGTGTGTGTGTGTTTTGTGTGTGTGTGAGTGTGTTGTGGTGTGTGTGTGTGTTGTGTGTGTGTGTGTGGTAGCCTGTCTTGTTTACAGTGTGTTGTGTTGTGTTGTGTGTGTGCATGTGTGTGTTGTGTTGTGTTGTGTGTGTGTTCTACTTTTTTCTGCTTAGTTCTCTGTAATTTAAAAAAAAGTCATATCATTCACATAATAATGTATTTACACCCACCCCCCCCAAACCTCCAACCCTCCCCACCTCTCTATTTCTCTGAATCTCTTTCCTTCTGTGTCTCTCTATCTCTATCCCTGACTCTCTCTTCTGTCTCTCTCTGTCTGTCTCTATCTCTCTGTCTCTCTCTCCCTCCCTCCCTCCTCCCCCCCCCCCCTCTCCCCCTCTCTCTCTCTCTCTCTCTCTCTCTCTCTCTCTCTCTCTCTCTTCCATTGTCTCAGTCTGTGATTTATTTGATCAGTATTTTTCTTTGATCATAACCATTATGGCGGCGCCAACAGCATTGGATCTGTCTGTCTGTCTGTCTGTGTGCCTGCCTGCCTGTCTACCTGTCTGTCTGCGAGCCCCGTATCAAGAGTGTTCCTATTCTATCAGTTAATGGGTTATTGATTTGATTTGATCGCAATCGTTGTCATTCCTTTACTATGTTTGTTTGTGCAGTTCTCCCGTTCTTTCTGCTTTTTTTCCTGTGTTTTTTTTCCCTCTCTGACTCTTGTCTCTCTTTCATTTTCTTTCAAGAATTGTCTAATCTGTCTGTCTGTCTGTTTTTGTCTGTCTGTTTCTGTTCTGTCTGTCTCTCTCTATCTTTCTGTCTCTGTCTCTAACTGTCTGTCTCTCTCTGTCTTTTTATCTCTGTCTGTCTGTCTGTGTCTGTCTCTGCCTCTCTGTGTGTTTCCCTCTCTCTTTTTCTCTCTCTCTCTGTCTCTCTGCCTCTCTGTCTCTCTCTCTGTCTGTCTGTCTGTCTGTCTGTCTGTCTCCCTCTCTCTCTCTCTCTCTCTCTCTCTCTCTCTCTCTCTCTCTCTCTTTCTAGTCCGGGGAACGGGATAGCTTAGTGGTTAGAACATTGTGCTCGCAATCTGACGACCCGCGTTCGATTCCCGTTCAAGGGGATATTTTCCCCTGGAGTTAACATCAGTGCAGACTCCACTCTCCCCCAACTTCCTTCGGATGAGACTATAAACCGAGGCCCCGTGTGCGAACGCACGCAGGATATCTTGCGCACACGTTAAACCCTGTTCCGCTTTTCGTAAGAGTTGGCCATTGTGTGCCGGTGGGAACAGATGACAGAATTTACAAAACCGCATACACACGGGGACTGGATGTAAAAAAGCACATAAGTGCTTCTTCCATTATCTTCGATATAAAAGAATTTTTTTTAAAAGTCCCCCTGTCCCCCACTCCCCTTCTCTCTCTCTCTCTCTCTCCTCTCTCTCTCTCTCTCTACTCTCTCTCTCTCTCTCCTCTCTCTCTCCTCTCTCTCTCTCTCTCTTCACCCCCCTCTTTTTCTCTTGTTCAGGCTTCCTGTTCTCCTTTTTTTTCATTTCTGCTCTAGTGTTTCTGTTTTTGTCATTTCAATGTACGTTTCTTTTACTCTTTCTTTTGACATTTGATTGCTGATGTGGATTTTAGTTTTGGTACGCATATTGTTTTGAATAATTGTTACTTTCCTGCTCTGATAATTTGACGGTTGGGAGGAGAATAAAAACCCCACCCACATGTACGTAATCCCCTACCCTCTAAACATTTTGCAAAGAGCTCTCTCTCTCTAAGACAGGCTCGGAGTGTCGTAACACATCTGGACAGTAAAGAGTTTCGTGATTTGGCTGTATATTATAAAGATCAATGCCCTGGTTTCCCTGTCATGTAATTGCGTGGTTGTGCTGCGACGCTTCTTCGCTGCTGTATGAGCTTATCAGCTTAACGGCAATAACAATTTCGTTATCGTTATCGCTTTGATTTGTTGCTTTACAAGATTCAGCGCTATATAAATTCCATACATTATGGTTATGATGATGATGATGATGATGATGATGATGATGATGATGATGATGATGATGATGATGATGATGATGATGAATATCATTATTATCTCTGTTCTACCTTTTCTCAAGACAACACTTATTGGCCATAGCTGTAACCACCACAACGATTTCTTGGCTGCGTGTCCTGGACTGGAGAAGTGACTGGTTTCTTTTCTTCCTTCCTTGTTTGCTTCCTTTGTTGCTTCCTTCCTTCCTTCCTTGATTCATTGATTCTGTCTCTGTCTCTGTCTGTCTGTCTGTCTCTCCCTTACCAAAATTGAAACCTTTTCTCAAAACAACATAAGATATCCCCACCTTCCCAATACACACACACGCGCACTCATCATTCACAGACGTTGTTGACATCAGAAAATAGCAACCACATATTTCCATTTGCACCCTTCCTTGTTGTCTGCTCCCCCTCCCTTAGCCTCTACAGCCAGCCCCAGACAGGACAACTGGACATGACGGTGTTGACCTCCACTTTACCCAGCCCTGTCTACAGCCCACAGTGAAGGAAACGAACTCCAGCCACTGAATGTCAAAGTCCTTCGGATGAGACTATAAACCGAGGCCCCGTGTGCGAACGCATGCAGAACATCTTGGGCACACGTTAAATCCTGTTCCGCTTTTCGAAAGAGTAGGCCATTGTGTGCCGGTGGGAACAGATGACAAAATTTACAAAAATGCATACACACGGGAACTGGATTTAAAAAAGCACCTGAGTGCTTATTCCATTATCCTCGATATAAAAGAATAAATAAATAATAAATAGTGGCCATGACTGTAACCACCACCACAATGATTTCTGGGGCTGCACGTGTTGTGCTGGACTGGAGAGGATAACGATTTAGATTAGTTATCTATCATTATCTTTTATTTAATCTCTGATGCTGTTCTGTGTCTTATTTGTCTGCTTAATCTTAATCTTTTTCTTTTATTTTCTTTTGATTTGTTGGCCTGCTGTTTTTGTTTTTGTTTTCTGTGTGCCTTTGTGCCACTTTCTTTTATAGTTCTATATTCTATGAAGCTGGTCTCAAAATCTTCAGTCATGCCCCAATGGTTTACTAGACTACGGGATAGGTAAAGGTGAAGGCAATTCTAGCTAGATTTATTCATATAATTATGTATATTTTCAAGGAGTTATCTTTTCCATTCAAATCTTTGAAGGCAAGTTAAAGCAATATCACCGTTAGTCTATCACTCCCTGAAAGCAACATTTGCAGGGTCATTCTCTCTCTTTTTTGCTCTCTCTCTCTGTGTCTCTTTGTCCCTTGACTCTCTCTCTTTCTCTGTGTATGTGTGTGTGGAGTTGCTCTCTTTTCCCCACACCCTCTCTCTCTCTCTTTTAAAGCTGAAATCTTTTACCTCTCTCAAAACAACACAAGATCTCTCCCACATACACACTCATCATTCACAGACGTTGTTGACATCAGAAAACAGCAACCTCACATTTCCATTTGCACCCTTCCTTGTTGTCTGTGTCCCACCCCCCCCCCCCCCTACCCCCCACCCCCCATCCCTTAGCCTCTACAGCCAGCCCCAGAAAGGACAACTGGACATGACGGTGTTGACCTCCACTTTACCCAGCCATGTCTACAGCCCACAGTGAAGGAAACGAACTCCAGCCACGTAGTGGCCATGACTGTGACCACCACCACACTGATTTCTGGGCTGCACGTGTTGTGCTGGACTGGAGTAGAGAAGGATTTAGATTAGTTATCTATCATTATCGTTTCTTTAATCTCTGATGCTTTTCTGTGTCTTATTTTTCTGCTTCATCTTAATCTTCTTTTATTTTCTTTTAATTTGTTCACCTGTTGTTTTTTGTTTTTCTGTGTGTCTTTGTGCAGCTATCTTTATAGTTTTATATTTTAGGAAGCTAGTTTCAAATTCTTCAGTGGTGCCCCAATGGTCTGCTAGACTACGGGATAGGTAGAGGTGAAGGCAAATCCAGATAGATTTATTCATATATGCCTATTTTCAAGGATTTATTTTTCCCATACAAACCTTTGATGGCAAGTTAAAGCAATTATGACCGTTAGTCTATCACTCCCTGAAAGCAACATTTGCAGGGTCATTCTCTCTCTGTTTTGCTGTCTCTCTCTGTGTCTCTTTGGCCCTTGACTCTGTGTGTGTGTTGTGTGTGTGTGTGTGTGTGTGTGTGTGTGTGTGTGTGTGTGTGTGTGTGTGTGTGTGTGGAGTCGCTCTCTTTTCCCCACACCCTCTCTCTCTCTTTTAAAGCTGAAATCTTTTACCTCTCTCAAAACAACACAAGATCTCTCCCACATACACACTCATCATTCACAGACGTTGTTGACACCAGAAAACAGCAACCTCACATTTCCATTTGCACCCTTCCTTGTTGTCTGTGTCCCCCCCCCCCCCCCACCCCCCATCCCTTAGCCTCTACAGCCAGCCCCAGAAAGGACAACTGGACATGACGGTGTTGACCTCCACTTTACCCAGCCATGTCTACAGGCCCCAGTGAAGGAAATGAACTCCAGCCACGTATTTGCCATGACTGTAACCACCACAACGATTTCTGAGCTGCACGTGCTTAACAGGGAAAGAGGTTGTGTTGACCAGGCATGCTTCTTCATACAAGCCACTCTATTAGACAAGCTAGGGGTGAGGGAGGGGGAGACACCCCTGGGCATTCCT
>CM054137.1:34467379-34519879 GCA_028751875.1 Rapana venosa | reverse complement strand
GCTCTAGAAGCACATGCAGTTTGGGACTATGAGTGACAAGGCTGTACCCTACACTTTCTATCATAATTCAACTATCCTGCATCAACTGGGACTGAGAGATGCAGACATCTGCAGTGTTGGTGAGGTGATTTGAGAAACATTATCAAAATTGCGTATGTACAGTGGACGAAGCTCAACTGTGTGGTGCCAGTCTTCCCAACAAGCCCATAACAAGGTCAGTCTGGATAGGAGAAGCCAGAGATCGAAAACCCCTGTGACACTTGTGGATTCATCCACTACCTTTCAGCCCATAACCTATGGCACTAACCACTGTGCTGGCTGATACAGAATGGATTTCTTGTTCCTGCACCTTTGTTTTATTTTCATTCTTTGTCATCTCTTATTAACAAGAAATGGACAATTTAAGAAGGAGACTTTTCTCTGAAGGAGGCCTATTCTTCAAGAATCTTTTGATATCCAGTTTTAGGCTTGAGTTTCTTTTTTCCATGATATTTTTGATAACAAGTGTAGGGTCTCATAGTTTTTTTGTTGTTTTTTTGCACGGTGTTTCTACACGTTTATCTCTGACTTTCTGTGTCTCTGTTCATCTGTTTATCAGTATGTCTGTTTTTCTTTCTATGTATATCTGTGTCTTTTCGTATGTCGGTCTGTCTTTCTGTCTGTCTATATGCCTTTAACTCTTTGCGTCTTTGCCTCTGTCTATCTGTTTCATCTCCCCCTCTGTGTTATCCCCCTCCCTCCTTTCCCTCCAGCCTTTTCTTTCCCTTCTCTTCCTTTCCCCATATTTCAATACCCATTCTTTTGTTTTCCCAAAGGGAGTAGAGCTTTCACAACGAACAGTTCAGAATAATGAAAACCCAGCGATCCACCCTGCAAACACACCGGGGATGATATCGCACAATCACAATCTAATGGCAAATGGCTCCCATACCTGGACGTCCTCAGACTATCATCGTTCCTGTACAGCTCAACAGCAACCCCTCCACTACTGATGTGACTGGTATGGTTTGATGATCAAACGATTCTCTAGAGGAATCTGCTAGAATGGAACTATTGTTCGTGACAGTTTGAGCTCAAGTTCCACTAAAGGAGAGGACATTTGGAAAGCATTGCAGCATAAAGCCTTCATAATGTCTGCAGATTTGCACCAATCAGGTTTGGGGGAGTAACGAGGCCTGCGCATGAATACTGGAATTTGTTGTTGCAGAGTGGTTCTCCATTGCGTGTGTGTAATGTTGGTGTGGATGTGGTTTTCTTTTAAATCGCAGGCAGACTTTGTTGTTGATTGGATGATTTGTATGTTGATAGATGGATTGGAAGATATTGAAAGAGATTGAAAACCCCTATAACACTTATGGAGTCACATCCACTACCTTTCAGCCCATAACCTGTGGCACTAACCACGGTGCTATAGTGGCTGGTACAAAAATTGATTTCTTATTCTTGCACATTTGTAATCATTCTTTATTATTTCTTATTAACAACAAGGAACCCTTTAAGGAGGAGGCATTTTCCAATATTTCCTTAAAGGAGTCCTATTCTTCAAAGACCTTCTACTGTCCAGTTTAAGTCTTCAGTTTTGTTTGTTACATTTCTCATAAAATAAAGAAATCACCTAATTTCTTTTCTATTATTTGCACTGTGTTCCTACGCGTTTGTCTCTTTCTATTTTTTGCACTGTGTTTCTAAGTGTTTATCTCTGACTTTATGTATCTTTTTCTGTTCATCAGTCTAACCGTTTACCTGTCTTTTCATGTATAACCTTCTCTTTATCCATCTGGTTGTTTGTATGTCTCTATCTCTTTATCTCTTTGTCTCTGTCTATGTATTTAATCTCCCCCATCCCCCATCTCTGTCTTTATCTCCCTACCATCCTTTCCCTCCAAATTTTCTTTCCCTCCTCTTCCTTTCCCCATATTTCAATGCCCATTCTTTTGTTTTCCCAAAGGGAGTAGAGCTTTCACAACGAACAGTTCAGAATAATGAAAACCCAGCAATCCACCCTGCAAACACACTAGGATGATATCACACAATCAGAATCTAAAGGCAAATGGCTCCCATACCTGGAACCCCTCAGACTATCTTCGTTCCTGTACAGCTCAACAGCAACCCCTCCACTACTGATGTGACTGGTATGGTTTGATGATCAAACGATTCTCTAGAGGAATCTGCTAGAATGGAACTATTGTTCGTGACAGTTTGAGCTCAAGTTCCACTAAAAGAGAGGACATTTGGAAAGCATTGCAGCAGAAAGCCTTCATAATGTCTGCAGATTTGCACCAATCAGGTTTGGGGGAGTAACGAGGCCTGCGCATGAATACTGGAATTTGTTGCTGCAGAGTGGTTCTCCATTGCGTGTGTAGTGTTGTGAGGTTGATGTGGGTGTGTTTTTTTTTTTAATCGAAGGAAGACATTGTTGTTGATTGGCTGATTTGTGTGTTGATAGATGGATTGGAAGATATCAAAAGAGATCGAAAACCCCCATAACACTTATGGATTCACATCCACTACCTTTCAGCCCATAAGCTGTGGCACTAACCACAGTGCTATAGTGGCTGGTACAAAAATTGATTTCTTATTCTTGCACATTTGCTTTGTAATCATTCTTTATTATTTCTTATGAACAACAAGGAACTCTTTAAGGAGGAGGCATTTCCAACATTTCTTTGAATGAGGCCTATTCTTCAAAGACCTTCTACTGTCCAGTTTAAGTCTTGAGCTTTGTTCTTTACATTTCTCATAAAATAAAGAAATCACCTAATTTCTTTTCTATTATTTGCACTGTGTTCCTACGCGTTTGTCTCTTTCTATTTTTTGCACTGTGTTTCTAAGTGTTTATCTCTGACTTTTTGTTTCTTTGTCTGTTCATCAGTCTAACCGTTTACCTGCCTTTTATATATAACCTTCTCTTTATCCATCTGGCTGTTTGTATGTCTGTTTCTCTTTATGTTTTTGTCTCTGTCTATGTTTTTCATCTCCCCCATCCCTGTCTTTATCTCCCTACCATCCTTTCCCTCCAGCCTTTTCATTCCTTCCTCTTCCTTTCCCCATATTTCAGTGCCCATTCTTTTGTTTTCCCAAAGGGAGTAGAGCTTTCACAACGAACAGTTCAGAATAATGAAAACCCAGCGATCCACCCTGCAAACACACTGGCGATGATATCACACAATCACAATCTAATGGCAAATGGCTCCCATACCTGGAACCCCTCAGACTATCTTCGTTCCTGTACAGCTCAACAGCAACCCCTCCACTACTGATGTGACTGGTATGGTTTGATGATCAAACGATTCTCTAGAGGAATCTGCTAGAATGGAACTATTGTTCGTGACAGTTTGAGCTCAAGTTCCACTAAAAGAGAGGACATTTGGAAAGCATTGCAGCAGAAAGCCTTCATAATGTCTGCAGATTTGCACCAATCAGGTTTGGGGGAGTAACGAGGCCTGCGCATGAATACTGGAATTTGTTGCTGCAGAGTGGTTCTCCATTGCGTGTGTGTAGTGTTGATGTGGGTGTGTTGGTTTTTTTAAATTTTATCGCAGGCAGACTTTGTTGTTGATTGGATGATTTGTATGTTGTTGATAGATGGATTAAAAGGTATTCCTCTGGGATTGTGTTTCTACCAGTTTGGTGGTATCTTTCTATATCAGTGTTCTTGTCAGTCTGTCTGTCTGTCTGTCTGTCTCCCTCTCTTTCTGCTTCAACACCTCTAGTTTTTTTCTGTACAAAACTGTCTATGGCCTTCCTGTCTTCATTACCCCTCATCTGCCTCTCTGGCTACTTGCATAATTATGTGTGTGCGATCTTGAAATAATGTCGTTCTCTTATTTTGTGTCATGTTGTTTAAAGCTAACTTTTATCATAACTGTTGATTCCTGAACTCACCCACAGGGAGTTTTATACCTGGCATGTAAAAAGTATTCCAGAAAGATGGCAATCACCATATAACTTAAATGATCAGCAACTTCGTTTACTTTTGACCTCAGAATGTACACAAGGGTGAGTGCAGATGCATTTATTAGCAATTAAACTTTTTTTTTCTGGAAAGGCACTATCAATTGTTTCCACTAAATCTATCTTATCTCTAAGAGCTTCAAACCATCTTTTTAAATAATGAAAAAATTCACTGCTTACAAAATCCGGTCTTTTCAACCTTATTCTCTCCCTTGCCAGCAGGAAGCACGTAAAAGCAAGGGGGAGAACCCCCCTCTCCCAACACACACACACACTCTCTCTCTCTTTTCTCTCTCTCTCTCTCTCCCCTCTTTCTCTCTCTCTCTTCTCCTCGCTTTCTCTCTCTCTCTCTCTCTCTCTCTCTCTCTCTTCTCCCTCTCTCTCTCTCTCTATCTCTCTCCTCGCTTTCTCTCTCTCTCTCCCTCTCTCTCTCTCTTTCTCTCTCTCTCTCTTCTCTCTCTCTTTCTCTTCTTTTCTCTCTCTCTTCTTTTTTTCTCTCTCTCTCTCTCTCTCTCTCTCTCTCTCTTTTCTCCTCCTTTTTCTCTCTCTTCTCTCTTCTCTCTTCTTCTTCTCCTACTCTGGTGTGTGTGTGGACTTTTCTTATTGCGCCATACACTGAGATTATGGATGGCACAGAAAAAAATAGTGTAATCATACCAGGTCCATAAATCTGGATGCAGGCAAATATTTGCCCTTCCTTGCTTCGCCCCAGCTTCAGCTTTGGGAATGAAAGGGGAATGAATTTTGGCATTGTGGGGGATATTGGGAGGCTTCTCAGAACTAATGGATTGGGGAAGAATCGATGAAGAGAGAGAGAGAGAGAGAGAGAGAGAGAGAGAGAGAGAGAGAGAGAGAGAGAGAGAGAGAGAGAGAGGAGAGAGAGAGAGAGAGAGAGAGAGAGCGGAAGGGAATAGAGATGATCAGAGAATGAGTGAGTGAGTGAGTGAGTGAGTGTGTAATAAAAGTAAGTGTGTGTGTGTGTGTGTGTGTGGTGTGTGTGTGTGTTGTGTGTGTGTGTGTTGTGTGTGTGTGTGGTGTGTCAGTGTGTGTGTGGTGTGTGTGTGTGTTGTGTGTGTGTTGCGTTATTTATTCTATTTTATTTATTCTTTTATTTCGAGGATAACGGAATAAGTACTCATGTGTGTGGGTTTTTTTTTATTATCCAGTTCCCGTGTGTATACAGTTTTGTAAATTTTGTCATCCGTTCCCACCGGCACGCAATGGCCTACTCTTCCGGAAAGGGGATCGGGTTTTAACGTGTGCGCAAGATGTTCTGCGTGCGTTCGCAATCGGAACCTCGGTTTATAGTCTCATCCAAAAGACTTTTGGGGAGTGTGGAGTCGGCACAGTGTGTGTGTGTGTATGTGTGTGTGTGTGTGTGTGTGTTGTGTGTGTGTGTGTGTGTGTGTGTGTGTGTGTGTGTACGTGTGTGTGTGTGTGTGTGTACGTGTGTGTGTGTGTTTTTGTCTTTCTGCTTGCATATCTGCCTGTCTCTCTCACTGTGTTTTCTTTATGGCGTGTCTGTTGTATTAGCAATGTGTATATTATCTAATTTGCATTTGTCTTCTCAAAGTCATACGTACACAGGCAACTAGTACAGTCATATTGCACGCAAAACAGACATGAAACAATAGCATGATGAATAAAAAAAAAATGTGGACGAATTATTGTTCATAGTCAAAAGCCACCCAACATACATTCCTGCACTTTTTGTACGCAGAGAAATGCCTCTGACGAATGTATGTCGAAATAACAACCAACATTTCACTTTGTAACCGCCACACAACCTTAGCTCCCATTCAGCCTCTTTGGGAAAACGACACAGCAGCAAAGGACTCTAAGCTTTTTTTGGTTTTGTTCCAAGATTACCTGACAATCACTTAGTAATGTAGAAAATCTCTATGGCCTAATTGCCACAGGAGTCTGAAAACAAATCTGCCATATCAAAAGTAACATTTACAAAAGTTTCATGTCTGTGACAGATCATCATCATCATCATCATCATCATCATCATCATCATCATCATCATCATTCATCATCATCATCGGGACAAAGAGAGAAGAAGCATCACAATGTGATTTCAGTATAAACATTCAACGAGTGCTCTGGTTTATCTGTCTGTCTTTCATCGCCTGCGTATGAATACTCGTAAAACACAGCAGTAGTGTAACCCCTCCTTTTCGGCTGTGGAATGCTGTCACATATATATGCCTAAAATCTATCACGCACTAGCTTTGGTGACTGGGTGACTTTTATGTGGGTGTATGGGCAAGAGCCGGGTGATGTATAATCTCTTCTGGTATTGTTGCCTGCCTCCTACCATCTCTCTGTGGCTAACATAGTATTTCGAGCAAAGTTTGCTCAGATAAGACTTTTTTGTTTACTGTGTATACAAGGATATGTTCTGTATGACTGAGGGAATAAAAGCGTAAGATTCTGTAAAGTAAGCCCGAGGGTTGTTTTGTTTTTATGGTGCATAAAAACCAGACATCCCAGTAGCAGTGTGTGATCTTTAAAGGAGTGTTTTGAAGACAGGCATCCAGGAGATGTGGTTTTTTTATACTGTCTTTGAATATACAGCCACAACATGTAAGCACGGTATATAGACTCTAGGTTGCACATCCATCTTGAGTGAGTGGTTGAGAAAATGTGTGTGTGCGTGTGTGTGTGTGTGTGTGTGTGTGTGTTGTGTGTGTGTGTGATTTGTGTGTGAGTGTGTGTGAGTGGTGAGGAGCAGTAGTCCGAAGGGTGCTTCTTCTCTGAAGACCTGCTGTCTAGTTTATTTAATAGTGTCTTTCCTCCCGTTGCATTTCTTGTAACAAAGAAAAAGTCGCTTGAATGATTTGTGCCCGTCTTTGATTATTTTCATCTGTCTATCAGTCAGCCTATCAGTCTGTCTGTTCTATAAAATATCTGCCCTTCTGTCTCTTCATCTCTCTATCTCCCAATCTTTCTTATTCCCTTCTTCCTGCTTTTCTTTTCTCTCCTCTTCTTCCCTCTGTATTTCGGTGCTCATTCTTTCTTTTATTCCATCAAGGAATAGATCTTTTATAATGAACAGTTCACAAAATTCTACTCATGCAAACACACCGGGATTGATATCACACAATGAGAATGTAGCAGCAATGGCTCCAGCTCCTCCTATAGCTGCAAGCCTTCATACGGTCCTCATCCCTCCACAGCTCACTCAACAGCCACCCTTGCCACTGACATGACTGGCATGGTTTGATAGCTGAGTGATTCTCCAGAGGAATCTGCCAGGCTGGAACCATTATCCATGACAGTTCGGGTCCAGCCACAAACAGGCGACGTTACGACAGCAGCATTACGGCAATAAACCCGTCAGGATCTCTGCAGATTTGCACCAGTCAGGTCTGGGGAGTAACGAGTCCTGCGTATGAATATTCGAATTTGCTGCTACAGAGTGGTTCCCCGTTTCCCGGGGAAATGTTGTCAGATTGATATGCGTGGACTTTTTTTTATATTCTAGACAACATTGATTGGATGGTTTTTATGTGGAGAGCTGAAAGATGTTCAGTTAGGTTTATTTTTCTGTCTGTCAATTTAATGGTATTTTTGTCGTTCATTTTTCTGTTTGTCTGTCTTCTGCTTTTTCCCTACTATGTATTTTTTTCATTTTTCTGTTTGTCTGTTTTCTTCTACTGTTTTTATTTACTTCTCCCTGTGATCTTTGAAACAACTAATCTATATGTTGCATTGTTTTATCATCCCCCCCTTTTTCTTGTCTTGTGCCTTGCTGTATGTGTGTACATTTCCTTATCGTCACTACATTTTCTATTTCTTCATATCTTATATAAAGACGAGATCCATCATATTCATTTCTACCTTTACTCATTTATTTTGTTGACCATTCAGTAAATCTGCCCCAAAATTGACAGCGTTATGCCTAGAAGACTGAGAAACAGTTGTTTGTTTTTCATTTGGGCACTTGTGTACATGTTTTGGTATAGATAGATAAAGAGATAGATAGATAAATAGATTGTTAGATAGAAAGACAGATAGCTAGCTAGATATAAAGAACGAAAGACAGAATGAAAGAAAGAAAGGAAGGAAGGAAGAAAGAAGAAGAAGACAGAAAAAACAGACAGACAGAGAAGAAAGGAAGGAAGAAAATAAGAACTAAATGAAGAAAGACAGAAAAGAACAGACAGACAGACAGTCAGATAAGAGATAGGTAGATAGGGAGAAAGAAAATGTAGATGCTGTCTCTATTATTTTGTTCCTTATCCTTTAAAGAAAAACAACAACTACATATTCTTATTCATTTATCTGTCTCACTCTCTGCCCTCCTTTACTTGTTTCACATTCCTTACAGACACACACCCATACATTCGTACTGGCTGGCTGAGGGATAGAGCTAACCTAAATACAAAAAACAACAACAACAGTGAGGGGGTGAGGGTAAAAACAGAACTTAACGAATACAGAACTGGGTAAAATTGTCCACAAGGGGAAAAAAACAAGCTACCCTTTAGCATTCCCTACCTTTTCTGCTAGCGCCTACGTGAACGTCTATCCTGCATTGCAGAACAAAAGCCAACATTCCACAGTGCAAACATCAGAAAGACTCGCCATGAATGCAAGCTAGCGACGCTATTGCGCAATACCGGAGTCTCTCAGCTTTTTTTTTTCTTTTCTTCTCAATGTTTCCTTGAATAGGCTGAAATTGAAGCTGTCACTCAAGAGATGCGCAGAGGTTGCGTTGGCGAACGGTTCTGTGGAGGAGGAATCTGCTATGCTGCAAACCATTATCCATATCAGAATGAGTTTAAAGTGACAGGGAGATGGACTGACGATGTCTTTTTGATTATTAAGCCTTCAGTTTTGGGGGTTGGGTTGGGTTTTTGTGTGTGGCACATTTGCACTAATTAGATTTGAAGAGGTGACGAGATCAGTGCGTGAATATTCAAATTAGCAAATGTAGAGGAACTTTCTATTGGTTGTGATAATTATGTAGTGGGATTTAATTTGCATACATACTGGGTTTGGTGACTGACATTTTTGTTTGAAAAATGGTTTTAGTGGTGTTGTACTTAGTGATTTTAGTAGCATTCTTTCTCTTCGTTTGAAAGTTATTTCAGAGGTATTCTTTATGTATACCTATCAGCCTCCATTTCTCGTTGGTTAGAGAGTACTTCAAGCAGACGTTTTGTTACAAAAGAGACTTGCTTATGAAGAATGTACAAATTTGTTTCTTCTTATTCTTATAGTGTAAATTTAGCATAGAGACATGCAAAGTTCGGACTGTAGTGGAAGGTATAACGACAAAATGACCTATGTCAGGTTTTTGTGAGGGTTGTAGATTGGTGTACCTTCTTTTCCCTGGATTTTGAGTGGTATCAAAAACCACAAGTCTGGAAGTTTTCAGTGTAGTGGTTTTTTGTGTTTTCTATTCGGATTCTGTTATCTATAATTAAACGAGATAATTCTCAGTACTTGGGTCGTTCATGATTGGTCGTTCTACTGAACACATCCATTCGTTTTATATGACTCTCTCTCTCTCTCACTCACTCTCTCTCTCTCTCTCTCTTTCTCTCTCTCTCTCTGACTTGAGTTGACTTGACTTGACTTGACTCTCTCTGTTTATCTGTCTCTGACTTGCGTTGACTCTGTCTGTCTGTCTGTCTGTCTATGTCTGTCTGTCTCTGTCTGTCTGTCTGTCTATGTCTGTCTGACTCTGTCTGTCTCTATGTCTTTGTCTGTCGGTCTCTGTCTGTCTGTCTCCATGTCTCTGTCTCTGTCTGTCTCTGTCTGTCTATCTGTCTGTCTGTCTGTCTGTCTGTCTCTTGTCTTTCTCTCTCTCTCTCTCTCTCTCTCTCTCTCTCTCTCTCTCTCTCTTCTGAAATGTTTGTCATCATTAGTGATAGTCCCTATCAAGGGCAAGAGCCGGGTGAAAAACCCCACTTGAATAATACTTACCAGTTTTCCTTTGAAAATAACCAATCGATCAATGAATTAATCAATAACCGAATAGATCGATCGATCGATCAATCAATCTATGGATCAACTAATCGACCAACCGATCAATCAATCAATCAATCAATCAATCAATAAATCAATCAATTTCTATCTCTCTCTCTCTCTCTCTCTCTCTCTCTCTCTCTCCTTTCTTATATTTTACTCCCTCTTCTCTCTCTCTCTCTCTCTCTCTCTCTCTCTCTCCTTTCTTTTAATACTTTACTCTCTCTCTCTCTCTCCACACACACACACACACACAGGGGAGTAGAGAGCATAGCCTTCACTTCACAATGCACGTTTTCAGAATAATACCGGGCATTCCACTGTCTAAACATTGCAGCGCTTTGCCGCTGATTCCCGCACCTGATGGAGATGGCGCCATAGCTGCAGACTCACATTCTCTCTCTCTCTCTCTCTCTCTCTCTCCTCTCTCTCTCTCTCTCTCTCTCTCTCTCTCCTCTCTCTCTCTCTCTCTCTCCTCTCCCTCTCCTCTCCTCCTCCCCTCTCTCTCTCTCTCTCTCTTCCCTTCTTATATTTTTCCTCTCTCTCTCTCTCTCTCTCTCTCTCTCTCTCTCTCTCTCCATCCTCTCCTTCTCCTCTTCCCTTCTTATATTTTGTTCTCTCTCTAGTGCTTCTCTCTCTCTCTCTCTCTCTCTCTCTCTCTCTCTCTCTCTCTCTCTCCTCTCTCCTTATCTCTCTCTTCCCTTCTTATATTTTGCTCTCTCTCTCTCTCCATCCCTCCCTTCTCTCTCTTCTTCTCTCTCTCTCTCTCCTCTCTCTCTCTCTCTCTCTCTCTCTTCTCTCTCTCTCCTCCGCTCTTATATCTTTTCTCTCTCTCTCTTTCTCTTCTCCTCTCTCTCTCTCTCTCTCTCTCTCTCCTCCTCCCCTCTCTCTCTCTCTTCCCTTCTTATGTTTTGCTCTCTCTCTCTCTTCTTTCTCTCTCTGTCTTCTCTCTCTCTTCTCTCTCTCTCTCTCGTCTCTTTCTCTCTCTCTCTCTCTCTCTCTCTCTCTCTCTCTCTTTGTCTCTCTCTTCTCTCCATCCTCTCCCTCCTCTCTCTCTCTTCCCTTCTTATATTTTGCTCTCTCCTCTTCTTCTCTCTCTCTCTGCCCTCCTCCTCCCCTCCCTCCCTCCATCTCTCTCTCCCTTTCTCTCTCTCTGTCTGTCTGGTCCCTGCTTCTGAAACGAGCCTGTTATCATGGCACAGGATGGTCTTGATTACTCGTGATTCCTGGAGGAATGAATCTGGCAAGCTGGAACCATTATCCACGAGAGTTTTCGCTTCAGCGTCGAAGGAGAGAGAGAGAGAGAGAGAGAGAGAGAGAGAGAGAGAGAGAGAGAGAGAGAGAGAGAGAGAGAGAAGAGAGAGAAAGAGAGAGATAGAGAGAGAGAGAGGGAGGGAGAGAGAGAACGAGAGAGAGAGAGAGAGAGAGAGAGAGAGAGAGAGAGGAGAGAGAGAGAGAGAGAGAGAGAGAGAGAGAGGAGAGAGAGAGAGAGAGTGCGAATGGGGGTTTTTACGATATCATTTCAACATAAAACCTTCGACAACTGTGCAAATTTGCCCTGATCAGGTTTGTGAAGTAACGAAGCTTTGTTCCTGGATGGCGGAGTTTTTGCTTCTGCGGAGTGGTTCTTTATTGCGTGTGAAATGCTGTTGTCGAATTACTACGCTTAAGGCGTTGTGCTAGCTGGCAACTGGGAGCTGATTGGATAGTTTTCTTTTTACAGCTCGAAAAGGAAAAGAACTAGGATTGGATAGTTTCTCTTTACAGCTCAAAAGGAAAAAAAAGCTAGAGATATGGTTGAGATGATTTTTTTGTTTATTATCATCAGTCTGTATCTGTGTCTATGCTGCTATTATGTTATTAAAGGAGTATTCATAGAGAGTTGAAATGTTTACCCAAAATGATATTACCTATCTGCATGTACATAATTATGTGTGTATGTGTGTGATCAGGAGGGTTGAACATGCAAAATGATAATTAAATTGCTGGTAGCTATCGAGAGAGAGATTGATATGTGTAGTTAGTTTTGAGAGGGTGCACTCATCTCAAAATTATGAGGCAGTAGAGTGTCTGCCTTTTCTCCTTTAAGTATGCATTTTATTTCCAATACAGTTATAAAAAGTTATTAACCCTGTGAGTGTGTGTGTATGTGAGAGAGAGAGCGAGAGTGAGGGGAGGGGAGAGAGAGAGAAAGAGAGAGAGACAGACAGAAAAAAAAGACATTGAGAGTGAGTACGTGTGCTTGTTTCTCCCTCCACCTCTGTTTCTTGTGTAATGCTTAAAAACGTTGGTTTTTTTAAAGCTGAAAATAAGAGAAGATGACAGGAATGAAGAGACGGAGAGAGAACAAGAAAAAGAAAAAAAGTGCCTTTTTACTAGTTTTTCGTAAGTAACAGACACTGGCACAAACGTAAAAGAGAAAGAGAAAAGTGCCTATTTACCAGGTTTTTTTTTAAAGCATTTAACAGACACTAACACAAACGTTGTACAAGACAAAAATTTTATTGATGATGTGTACAAACAGTTTGGGGGATGAGGAAGGGGGTTGGGGAGAAGATAATAACGCTGTAAGTTAAAGCAAAGGAATGAATGTCTGTATCCAAAAAGCCATTCACCATTGATCACTATACTTTATAGACCCAACAGAGCACCAGCATTACCAGCATTTCCCAGTGCAAACGCCACGTTACTTTATCGCTGAATCAGCCAGTGATGGCAATGATGCCATAGCTTGGAGACTGGCAGACTTTCTCCTTGCCTCTATAGCCTGACAATGAACCTGTCTGCGAGAGGACCAGTATCCTTGGATTGATGAAGGATTCTCCAGTGCCATTCACTGAGCTCCAGTCATTATCTGCAACAACTTCTGATCCAGTGACAGAGAAAGAGAGAGAGAGAGAGAGAGAGAGAGAGAGAGAGAGAGAGAGAGAGAGAGAGAGAGAGAGAGAGAGAGAGAAGAGAGAGAGAGAGAGAGAGAGAGAGAGAGAGAGAGAGAAAGGGGGGATATCATGACATAATTTTGACATAAAGCTTTCAAGAACTTTGCAATTTGTGCCAGTCTAGTTTATTGAGGACCAAGGTTCATGCACGAATACTGGAATTAGCGATGGCAGAGTGTTTTCATGTTACATGTGGAAAGTTGTCAAATTGAGATTCTTGGGCTTTATTGCAAGCAAGGTCTGTTAATTTGGTGATTTTTATGTGAGTGATTGGGGGTATGTAGAGTTGAGATATCCCCCCCCCCCCCCTCTTTCTCTCTCGCTCCTCTCTCTCTCTCTCACTGTCTATGTTTGCTTATCTTTGTCTCTGTGTACAGATGTGTGTGTGTGTGTGTGTGTGTGTGTGTGTGTGTGCGTGCTCGTGCATGTGCGTGTTCTATTTTTCTGTGTTGACAAACAAGTGCACATGCACGCATTCAAGTACTTTCATATGCATGAGCATGTTCACGCATGTGTGCGTATGTGTGTTCCTTTCTCTGTTTGTTTCTTTCCTTAACTATATTAAAAGTAAAAGACAAGAATGGGCAGATAGGAAGTGAATTTTTTTTTTTAAATGCGTTTTCATTCCTTTTTTCCTTTTGTTGTTTGCAGACATTGGCTCACAATACAATGTGTAATAGTCAATGACGAGCTTGCAAAGTGATAAAGACAAGATTCAATAAAAGAACTGAAGGGACGACTGTCTGTGGACAGAATCTACTGGACAGAACCGTGGACATATAAACTGCTATGCTACACTTTTATTCCCGATAGACTGGCACTTTAACAGTCAATATTTCTTAATCATACCCAGACTTTTACAGTGCAGACACCACGTTACTTTATCGCTGAATCAGCCAGTGATGGCAATGATGCCATAGCTTGGAGACTGGCAGACTTTCTCCTTGCCTCTATAGCCTGACAATGAACCTGTCTGCGAGAGGACCAGTATCCTTGGATTGATGAAGGATTCTCCAGTGCCATTCACTGAGCTCCAGTCATTATCTGCAACAACTTCAGATCCAATGACAGAGAGAGAGTGGGGGGGGGGGGGGGGGGGGGGGACATCATGACATAATTTTGACATAAAGCTTTCAAGAACTTTGCAATTTGTGCCAGTCTAGTTTATTGAGGACCAAGGTTCATGCACGAATACTGGAATTAGCGATGGCAGAGTGTTTTCATGTTACATGTGGAAAGTTGTCAAATTGAGATTCTTGGGCTTTATTGCAAGCAAGGTCTGTTAATTTGGTGATTTTTATGTGAGTGATTGGGGGTATGTAGAGTTGAGATATCCCCCCCCCCTCTTTCTCTCTCGCTCCTCTCTCTCTCTCTCTCTCACTGTCTATGTTTGCTTATCCTTGTCTCTGTGTACAGATGTGTGTGTGTGTGTGTGTGTGTGTGTGTGTGTGCGCGTGCTCGTGCATGTGCGTGTTTTATTTTTCTGTGTGTTGACAAACAAGTGCACATGCACGCATTCAAGCACTTTCATATGCATAAGCATGTTCACGCGTGTGTACGTATGTGTGTTCCTTTCTCTGTTCGTTTCTTTCCTTAACTATATTAAAAGTAAAAGACAAAATGGCAGATAGGAAGTGAAAATAAAAAAATGCGTGTTCATTCCTTTTTTTCCCTTTTTTCTTGTCAGACATTGGCACACAGTACAAGGTGTAGTAGTCACTGACTTGCTTACAAAAATGTTAAAGAGAAGATTCAGTAACAGAACTGAAGTGTGAATCAATGAGATGACTGTCTATGGACATGGTATAGTTCTATACAGTTCTATACAGCAATAAACTGCTGTACTGCACTTTTTTTAAAATTCCCGACAAACTGACACTTTAACAGTCCATATTTCTGAATTATATCCCGCTTTTCACAGTGCAGACACCAGGTTACTTTATCGCTGAATCAGCCAGTGATGGCAATGATGCCATAGCTTGGAGACTGGCAGACTTTCTCCTTGCCTCTATAGCCTGACAATGAACCTGTCTGCGAGAGGACCAGTATCCTTGGATTGATGAAGGATTCTCCAGTGCCATTCACTGAGCTCCAGTCATTATCTGCAACAACTTTTGATGCAGTGACAGAGAGAGAGATGGGGGGTGGGGGACATCATGACATAATTCTGACATAAAGCCTTCAGCAACTTTCCACATTTGCACCAATCAGGTTTTAGGGAGGAAAGGAGACTGTGATTGATTGACTGAGTTTGCGATGGCATGGTGTTTCCACGTTGCTTGTGCAAAGTTGTCAAATTGATATTCTTTGGCTTTATTGCAGGCAAGGTCCATTTATTGGGTGATCTTTACGTGAGTGAGTTAAGGTACAGAATAAAGATGTCTTGTATATCTGTCTGTCTGTCTATTTGTCTGTATGTCTGTGCGTCTCTCCCTTTCTCTCTTTGTCTCTGTCTGTCTCTCTCTGTCTCTGTCTGTCTCTCTCTGTCATGCTCTCTGTCTCTGTCTCTGTCCTGTCTCTGTCTCTGTCTGTCTCTCTCTGTCTTGCTTTCTGTCTCTGTCCCTCTCCCTGTCTCTCTGTCTATGTCCTGTCTCTGTCTTTGTCTGTCTGTCTGTCTGTCTCCCTCCCTCTCTTGGTTTATCTCCGTCTCTGGCTGTCTCTAGTTGTCTCTCTCTGTTTCTTTTTCTCTTTTTTAAAATAGTTTTTTAACGGCTGTCCCATTGTTTGTCTATCTGTCTGTCTGTCGGTGCGTCTCATTGTCTGTGTGTTTCAACCTTTCTGCTTCCCTGTTCAATTTCCCTGTCAATCCTTCTGCTGGTAGTAGAATAACACTAACTGTGGGTAAAGGTTTCAGAATGTACACTACTGTGTACTTAAGCAGTGTGTGTGTGTGTGTGTGTGTGTGTGTGTTCGCGCGTGTGTGTGTCTGTCTCTGTCTCTCTGTCTTTGTCTGTCTATCTGTCTCTGTTTGTCTGTCTGTCTGTCTACCTCTGTCTCTCCTTATCTCTCCTTATCTCTCTCCCCCCCCCCTTTCTCTCTCTCTTCTCTCTCTCTCTCCTCTCTTTCCCTCTCTTGCTTCCTCTCTTATTCTACACGATTGTTGTTTTAAACGCATGTTTTCCCCTCAGTAAGTAAACCATATAACAGCAAAGCCCCCCCAAAAAACCCCCAACAACAACAACAACAAAAAACACAACAAAAACAAAACAGCACAAACCACACACACAAAAACAACAACAACAAAACCAAACAAACTACAAACAACAACAACAACAACAACAACAACAACAAAAACTCCTCCCAAACAAAACCCAAACCAGAAAATCAAGACGAAGGCTAGGGTGTCTGTCTCACACTGAAGACTAGGGATGGCACAGTAACGGTATTCAAGGCAGTTTCATAAATCTGGGCCCGGGGAAACTTCTTTGCCTTCTCTAAACTTCAACTTTAGGGCTGGATTATGAATAAAAAGGCGGTGGTGGAGGTTGTGGTTGGTGGTTGGTGGTTGTGGTTGTGGATGGTGATGGTGGTGGCGGTGGTTATATTGTGCGCCTGTAGGGTATTGAAGGCTCCCTAAGTGTGATGGATTGTGATGGAATGAGATGAAACGAACAGCAGGTAATGGAAACACATACACAAACACACATGCACACATGCACGCACGCACACGCGCGCGCGTGCGCACACACACACATTCACAAGCGCGTTTGCACACACACATGCACGCACCCATACGCGCGCGCGCGTGCACACACACATTCACAAGCACGCATTGCACGTACACACGCACGAACAAACGCAAGCATGCACACATACACACATATTCTCTCTGTCTCGCTCTCTCTCTCTCTCTCTCTCTCTCTCTCTCTCTCTCTCTCTCTCTCTCTCACTGTTTAAGAAAAAGAATCAGATGGGTAAAAAAAGAAAAAAAAGATTACCCAACTGCCAATCTCCTTCAACCGATCCATCCCATTCTCTCTATATCTTCTTTCTCAAGAGAGTACAGACATTTCACAAGGAACATATCGTCAGAATAATGAACATCATTCCACTGGTCAAACACCATCATCACAGTGTCACACACATTCAGGCTTGAAGAAGATAACAGAAAAAAAAGTGATAACTCTGGAATTTGCCATCTCCATACATCCTGATAATGAACCTGTCACCGAGAAGCCCAGCATGGCTTTGATTGCTGACTGATTCTCCAGAGAAACCTGACAGGCTGGAACCATTATCCGCCACAATGCCGGATCCAGGGTCGGAGATGGGATATATTACGATATCGTTGTAACATACAGCCTTCGACAGCTGAGTAAATTTGCACAAATCAGACTCAGAACGTAATGAAGCCTGAGAATGAATACTCCACTTTGCTGTTGATGAGTGCTTTACAATCACTTGCGCAATGTAGACTGCTTGATATGCTGATTGTGGGGAAGGTTCGCTGATTGGATGAGTTTTGTATCAGGGAATGAATCGGAGTTTGTTTTAATCGTATCTCTTTCTGTCAGTATGCCTTTTTAAAAATTGTCTTTCTATCCATATTTGTCATTAAAATATATCAAAATACAGGCTTCAGATTCGTACAAATACAAAAATTACAAACACAACCCCAAATGGTTTCTTAACTATTCGGCTATAGCTTCCGTCAGACATTTCACCGTGAGCATTCCAGGATAATAAGCGACCTTTCTCTGTGCAAACACCACACAGTTGTATATCACTTTCTAGCGGATAGGCTTTAAAACAAAAAGACACACACACACACACACACACACCATACAGTCACAGGCTAACGAGTTCAGGACCCTGTGGTGATAACCCCAAAGCTAAAAAAGCCTTTTAGTATTTTTTCATCTCTATACTTCCCCATCATGAACCTGTCACCAGTAAAGCAGCCACCAGTCCACTGTCTAAACATGGCTATGCCTTGTCACGGAGTCAGACGCTAATGGCAGTGCTACCATCATAACTGAAGACTGGGATTTTTCGTGTCTTTGTGCGTCCTGACAACATCTTGTCACTGAGAGGACCAGAATGGGTTTGAATGCTGAAACAATTCTTCACATAATTCTGGCATACTGAAAGCATTATCCGCAAAAATGTTGGCACCAGCGTCAGACTAAGAGGTGACATTGTGGTATCGTTTCAATCTAGAGGCTGCAACAATAGTGCAGCAAACTTGCACCAATCAGGTTTAGGGGGGTAACAATGGGTCTGCACGAATACCAGAATTTGCTGATGAAGAGTAGTTCCTCATAGCTTGTGAAACACTGTTGTGAGATTGACATGCTCAAGTTTTACTGCATGAGAACTTTGTCGAATAGATGGCGATTTTGTGCAAATCAAGGGAGACAATTGGTATTTTTGTTATAGTTTTAACTCCCTCTTTTTTCTAAGTCTGTCTTTAACTTCGTGCGTCATAAATCACTTGAAATCATACAAAAACTACGTTACCTGTAATCAGGCACATGTTTAAGTATATGTTTTGGGGTTGAGAAGTGTAATAAAAAAAAAAGTGTTGAACGTGTGATAGTTTGACTGATTTCCATTTATCAAAGCTGGATCTTCTAATTGGCATTAAAAACGAAAAATTTACGGAATTCCCTAAAAACTCTTTCTGAAACTTGAGTTGTAATCTAAAATCTAATTTGAGTTCCAAAACTTCAGATAGTAATAAAGTGTGTTTTCTACGTCATTAACCTAATAGTGTAAGCGTGTAGGGACGTGTGTTCAATCCCGTTCTTACGACACTACATAACGTTTTCCACTCCTCCCTTCACCACCTTTCCCTACTTTGTCCTTGCTTATACTGTATTACTCTCCTCCCAGTAAGACATTTCAGTTTAAAACTCATTCTCTTCACTTGTTAGCAAGGGACTGATACAATGGAGGGAAGAAAAGTCAGGTTGTAGACAAGTGGAATTGAAACCTACACATTCTGTCAAGACAGTCCTTTCCAGACAAATGTTTGCTCTTCCTCACCTTGCTTTGGTTTCAGAGGTTCACCACCAACAATGAAAGGGGATGTTTTTAGCTGTGCATAGTATTTGACAGGCTTCTCTGGGCTGAAGAACTGCGGAAAATATAGGACAAAAATGGAGCAGGGATACACATGGGCAGTGGTGTGTGTGTGTGTGTGTGTGTGTGTGTGTGTGTATGTTCGTTCGTTTGTATTTAACGTCTGTTCACTATAAGTGATATTAGACGGGATGTGTGTGGTGTTGTAGATATACATTTACGACACAAGTGTGATGGCACAGCATGCATTCCATATATCAGTCAAGAGTGCACATAATTAATATCTAGCAGCCCGCCCCTTCCTTACGCACCAAGTGGGCATTCTTGCATAATTGCACAAGCTGCCAGCTAGGCGGGATGGATAGCAGCTGAGAGCAGAGATAGTAGGAATTAAGTTGGGAATAGCGAACAAAACCAGACCAGAAGTGTGAGCGTAGACAACAGAGATTAAAGAAAAGGAAAGAGACAAAATGACAGATAAGGAGGCGGCAAAAACTGTTTCTGTATTTTTCGTTACAGTGTAGAAAGTTTTAAGTTTGCCTCCTTGTCCTTTTGGTTCCCTTGGACCACCCACATGTGCCGTGTGTCTGTGTTAGCTAAGTGCATGTTCATTCAGTTCCTTTTTCTCACAGACCCTAATGAAATAAAAGCTCATACTTGCATAGGATTAATCTTAAAGTACACTAATACAAAGTCACACATCACGCAGATAAGTAGTTTTGACTTACATAATTAGAAAGAGAATAGTTACATAATGGAGCTGATGGAAAAAGTAATACAATAACTGTTAACCGCTAAAAGCCACCCAGCAGCCATTCTTAGACAGTTTACTTCTAAGTGCACACCGTAACAGCAAAAAGTTCTGAACAATAGCTCGCTCTCTACAATGCAAACATCACGATGCTTTGTAACTAGATCAGCATCCAATGTGACGAAGTGATACCAGAGAGACTCTAGTCGTAGGAGATAGTACGAAATCGTATAGCGTTTTTGGAAGGATAATGTCCAGAAGATGATTCGATGTTGTAGCTTTGAGATGTACTGCTGTTAGAGCCCACTCTTGTCTACAGAAGGATAATCAGCCCCAAAACCTTGACCATGACAATATTGTTGTCGTTGTTGTTCACTTTGCCTGGTTTGAAAGTTCCTTCCAATATCGAGAGGACGGTTTGTGGGTGCGGTGTATCGCGAGGCCTCTTTGAGCAGGAATAGGGAGAATCTAGGATGAAACTGAAGGGAAAGAGAATGAGTAGATAGTGAGAGAACAGGAGAAATAAAAAAAGTGAGAAAGAGACGGGAGACACTGCGTCGAATGCTTTATCAAAACAAAGCAAAAAAAAGCTTGATCGCCTGTTTGTCTGGTTCATGGGTTGTCTCCCTTACCCACCTCTAACGTGTGAGTGTGTGTGTGTGTGTGTGTTTGCTAAGTACATGTTTTCAAAGTTCTCATTTCTCACAAATAATGCCTCAAACGCTCATACACACAGATGAACACAGTCACTTTATTCTAGCACACAAGCCCAAACTCGCCAACGAGTAGTGTCAAATTACATAATATAGAACATGGAGGCTGGGATAATAGTAGAGCTGGTGAAAGAAGGGACGCAATAACAGACCAGGGCTAAAAGCCACCCAGCGTCCAGTCCCTACCTACGCACTTGCCTCCTCTACCCTATGGCACACCTCACGGCAAACATGAGCTGAATAATAGCCTGCTTTCTGCTGTGCAAACAGCACCAGGCCTTGCCTCCAAATCAGACTTCGGTGTGATGAAGCGATACTCAGAGTCTCTAAATCTTCCTGTCCGTGTATGCAGATCTGTAACCTGAGAGGACCGGAGTGGTCTGGGTGCTGGACGGATTCTCTAGAAGAATCTGCAATGCTGGAATTACACTTCATGACAATTTTGTCTTCAGTGACAGAAAGGGAAATTGCAATAACCTGTTCTTAAAAAGCTTTCAACTAAAACAAAATTTGTCACTCATCGGTTTTGAATGGTATAGTGACCTGTGTGTGAAGAATACTTTTACGTTTGCTGTGTCAGAGTCGAGTTCCATTGTCCAGGAAGTGTTGTTAAATACATTTACATAAAGTAAATTGTGAAAACAAAACCAATAGCTTTGTTAGTTGAGGAATATTAATGTAAATAACAAGGACAAATTTGGATAGTGTTATATTCCCATGTGCATAGTTGCTCCTTCTATAGCCCTGAAATCATCAGGGTATTTTTAAGAAAGAAGAAATGACAAATCATAAAGAAAAAATTATACCTCTGATCATGAATATCTGTTTCTTATAGCGGGTTACCCGTAGGGAAAAGGTGAAGTATTTGTGTGACTGGGAAACGCGTAATCAATATTTTACAAGGTAATGTGGCGTTGATTATGGAACTGGTTCTGGCTGATTAAAATATGTGACAACTGTGAGACATGGAGCTATTGTACTATGCTAAACCATCTCCCACCATTTCTGTACAGAAGTTTAGGAGGGAATGGAACAAAATAATTATGTACAACCTCAAAGACTAAAGTTGGGCAATATTTGCCATTCTTCACATTTCTTTGGCTTCAGAGCTGCCTTGAAAAAGAATAGTGTGATTTCACTGTGCACTGTATGCTGAAAGGCTTCTCTGGGCAGGAGGAACAACCAGACATCTAAGTTGAAAACGGAATGGAATAATGAAAAAAAGCCCAAAGGCAGAGAGAGACAGACAGAGAGAGCAGAGAGAGAGAGAGAGAGAGAGAGAGAGAGAGAGAGAGAGAGAGAGAGAGAGAGAGAGCAGCAGCAGCAACTCGAGAAACAAAGGCAGAATCCAAGAGAAGAGCCAGAGACAGAGGAAAGAGCAGAGAAAGAAAAGAGCCAGAGAAAGATAGAAAAGAGCCAGATATAGACAGAAAAGAGCCAGATATAGACAGAAAGAGCCAGATATAGACAGAAAGAGCCAGATATAGACAGAAAGAGCCAGATATAGACAGAAAGAGCCAGATATAGACAGAAAAGAGCCAGATATAGACAGAAAGACCCATATATAGACAGAAAAGAGCCAGAGAGGGACAGAAAAGAGCCAGAGAGGGACAGAAAGAGCCAGAGAGGGACAGAAAAGAGCCAGAGAGGGACAGAAAAGAGCCAGAGAGGGACAGAAAAGAGCCAGAGAGGGATAGAAAAGAGCCAGATATAGACAGAAAAGAGCCAGAGAGGGACAGAAAAGAGCCAGAGAGGACAGAAAAGAGCCAGAGCCAGACAGGAAAGAGCCAGAAACAGACAGGAAAGAGCCAGAAACAGACAGAAAAGAGCCAGAAACAGACAGAGACAGATAGAAAAGAGCCAGAGACAGACAGAGACAGACAGAAAAGAGCCAGAGACAGACAGAGACAGACAGAAAAGAGCCAGAGACAGACAGAGACAGACAGAAAAGAGCCAGAGACAGACAGAGACAGACAGAAAAGAGCCAGAGACAGACAGAGACAGACAGAGACAGACAGAAAAGAGCCAGAGACAGACAGAGACAGACAGAAAAGAGCCAGAGACAGATAGAAAAGAGCCAGAGACAGACAGAGACAGACAGAAAAGAGCCAGAGACAGACAGAGACAGACAGAGACAATTAGAAAAGAGCCAGAGACAGACAGAGACAATTAGAAAAGAGCCAAAGACAGAGAGAAAAGAGCCAGAGACAGAGAGTAGACACAGTTGTTTGTCTCTTTATCCATCGTCTCATTAACAAAAGTTGGTCTAATTGTCTGTTGGCCTATTTGTCTGTCTGTCTGCTTTGACCACCTCTAGGTGCTCTTCAGTGTTAGCTAAGACCATATTTGTTCAGTGTCCTTTTCTCATAGACATTACATTAGCGAAAGAGCTCATACTCGCAGAAGATTAGTGTGAAATTGCACATACGATATAGAAAGATATGTGTGTGTGTGTATGTGTGTGCGTGTGTGCGTGCGTGCGTGCGCGCGCGCGCGCGCGCGTGTGTGTGTATGTGTGTGTGTGTGTGTGTGTGTGTGATAAAAAGGAACTGAAGGATAAAGGAAAGAAAGAATCGTAAATGACTTGAAGTTAACCACTCTCTGTCCCTATGCATTTTACTGCCACTGGTACCCTCTCATAATTATTATAAAACAATAGCCCGCATGTTACTGTACAACATGCCATGATACCTTCATATCATCGACATCAAGGTCTGTTGTGATGATGTGATGATAACCAGAGACACTGTCCACGTACAGCTTCAAAAGCGAATCTGTAACATGATAATAATAATAATAATATATGGAATTTATATAGCAACATGACAACAGCCCACGTGGTTTAATTACTGACTTGTTTCTACAAATAGGATCTGCCAGATTGGAATCATTATTCATGAAAATTCTGGGTCGAATGACAAAAGAAGAAATTAGAATATCGTTCTGAATATCGCACAGTTTTTACTGATAAGGTCTGGAAGAATAAATGCTTGCATATGAATGCTTTGCTTAGCAGGTAGTGTTTCTATGATTATTGCCTTATAAATGATGTCAAGCTGATACTATGGCTCAGGTGTATTGCTGGAAATTGTGATAATTTGACGCTTGTTTGCAAGTAGATAAGGTTGGATGTTCTCTCTCTCTGTCTCTGTCTGTCTGTCTCTGTCTCTGTCTCCCTCCCTCTCTCTCTCTCTCTCTCTCTCTCTCTCTCTCTCTCTCTCTCTCTGTTGACGACCCTGATTCATTTAAGCAAATGTGCAGACAATACGTGACGAAAACACTACTTGGAATACTGCAAAAGAGACGGTTGTGTGGTCTATTCAAGAGAACACAAGATAATGCAGCGTTTGGCATGAGACAAAAGTCGGGATCATAGATGTGGGAAGTACAACTACTCATCCCAAACCCTCTCATACTCACCTATTACCTATCTCGTGGTCCCTTGCACCGAGGGGGCACTAATGAAGATTTTGCAACCAGCTTCCTCCACTCCCCGCGGTCCTCTGCTTTCCGTTAGCAATTCGTTCCACTCAAGGCCGGCCCCAAAACGCTCCAGTACAAAAGCTACAAGTGAGACAGAAAATGTATTTAGCTACCACACTGTAGGCAAAGACAATAAGTCTTGATCATTTCGCCTCTTCTGCACAAAGTATTGGAGAAATTGTTGTTGTTGACGGGATTGGGTTTTTTTTTCTAGCAAAAGGATTGGAAAAAAAGTCGAGATTGAAATGGAAAGGAATCAAAATGGGTGTAGAGTAAGAATGAAAACGATAGGAAGCACAGAGAGAGAGAGAGAGAGAGAGAGAGAGAGAGAGAGAGAGAGAGAGAGAGAGAGAGAGACATACATACAGACAGATAGAGACAGAGAGAGAGAGAGAGAGAGAGAGAGAGAGAGAGAGAGAGGGGGGGGGGGAGGGGAGGGGGAGGGAGAAATCGGGGCAGACAGAGATGTGGAGATACAGCAGATAATGTCTCCATAACCTGTGTTTTGAATTTTCTTTTATATTTAAAACATCTAATTGCTTGCTTCACTGCCTACCTGTCTGTCTCCTCTAGCCATCTCCAGCACACGTCTGTGTGAGCTAAGTGCATATCAACTCATGTCCCATGTTCTCGGACATTGGCAAGAAGCCTCCTACACGCAAAGATGAGTAGTGTCAAATTACACATCCGAAAGCAGGGACTGAGATAATTGAGCCCATGCAAGAAAGGAACGGGAAATTTTCTATGGCTAAAAGCCACCCAGCATTCGTCAATATGATATTCTGCTTCCCGTTGGCTCACCTTCACGGCAAACATTTCTGAATAATAGCCCGCTTTCTACTGTGCAAACACATCACCAGGCCTTGCCACCCAGTCCAGAGTCTGATATAATGAAGTGATAGCCAGATACTCTATGCATGGCTCTAGCAATGAACCTGTCACCTGAGAGGTGTAGAGTGTTTTCGGGTGGGTTTTCTTTTTCGTTCCTCGGCTAGAGCTCTGAGGTTCACCAATGGTGAGATTTTCGTATATGCTATGGCTTTTGCCTACCATTAAGATAGCGTCAATCTGACTTCAGGGATAGTGTCTAAGCATGACACCAGTGTGCTAGCATACAGTTTTTAAAATTTTGTCATCAGTTCCTACCAGTACGAAATGGCATACTCTTTTGAAGGCAGAACGGGATTTTGACATGTGCACAAAATGTTCTCTGTGTGTTTTGTCTACGAGATCTCAGTTTATTGTTTCATCCAAAGGGCTTTAGAGTAGGTAGAATTAGAGCTGATGTTAACTCTGGTGGAAAAATCCCCTCAAATAGGCGTCTTGGTGATGGCTTAAACCTTGGCCATTAGATCACAAGCTCTATGCTCTAACCACTAGGATAACCTGCCCCATGCAGAGTGGTTTGAATGCTGAATGATCCTTCAGGAGAATGTTTCAGAGTAGTATCACTTTCATAAACAGTCCATTATTGCATCTAGCTAGTAATGGAGATACAGACAGAAGATACAAACTACGTATAGCTTTCTTTGTTTAAAAATGCATTAATCTCTTGTCTACTTGCTTTCCAGTATTCTTTGTCCACCTTTAGTGTGTGCTTTCATTAGTCAAATGCATATTGACTCAGTCTTATTTCTCACAAACACTAGCACGAAGCCTCATTACTCACAGATGAGTAAAATCAAATTACACACAGAATATGGGGGCTGAGATAATGGAGCCGATGGTGTGCGTGTGTGTGTGTGTGGGGGGGGGGGGGGGAGGGGGGGGTAGTAGGGGCGGTGCTACGGAGCATTTTTCTACAGGTAAAAGCCACCCAGCATTCATCAATACAATGTTCTGCTCCTAATGACACACCTTCACAGCAAACATTTCTGAATAATAGCCCGCTTTCTCCAGAGCAAACATCACGATGCCTTGCTCCCCCCCCCCCCCCCCCCCCCCCCCTACCCCCAATCAGGCTCTGATATGATGAAGCGATAGCATGAGACTCCAGCCATTTCTATGCATGTATTGTTCCAGCAATGAATCTGCTACCTGAGAGGACAGGAATGGCTGGATTCTGTGGGGGATAGGGGGGGATGATTCTCCCAGGATTCTGCTAGGATGAAAATCATGATCAATGACAATTTTTGTTCTACAGACAAAAAGGAAATTATGATATAATTTTAACACAAGCCCTTCAGCCGCTCTACAATCTTGTGCCAATCAAGTTTGGGAATTCACAAGGCCTGTGTTCAAAGTTGCTGCGGTGGAGGAATGGTTTCTATTGCCTGTGAAATGATAGCAATCTTATAAGCTTTAAGTTGATTTGCAGAAAAGTTTTCTTTTGACTAGGATTTTTCATGCTGATGAATGAAAGAAATTTAGTCAGGGTGTTATATCTCTCCATCTCCAAACTCACAGACTGTGTGTATGTGTGTGTGTGTGTGTGTGTGTGTGTGTGTGTGTGTGAGCGCGCGCGCGCGCGCGCGCGCGGAGAGAGAGAGAGAGAGAGAGAGAGAGAGAGAGAAACAGAAAGAAAGACAGACAAAAACAACCCACAGCCAGAAAGCAGAGAATCAAAGATAGTGTGACAGAGAGAAAAAGACATACGTGAAGAAAGCTAGAGACCTTGGAGAGACAGACAGATGGCAGCCATATTGTCCTTGTTTTCATACAAAAAACCCCAACTTAATACTTGCCTACCTGTTTTTCATGTCTTCTTTATCCTCTTTTTAGCCTGTATCTGTGTCAGCTAAATGCATAATATTTCCATTTCCCACACAGACTAGCACACAGCTTCATACTCGCAAATGAGTAGTGTCAAATTACATATAGAAAGCCGGGGACTGAGATAATCGAGCTGATGAGAGAAAGGAACGGGAATTTTTTTCTTTTCTATGGCTAAAAGCAACACAGCATTCATCAATACAATGTCATATTCTGCTCCTAATGACACACTGCTTTCTATCGCGCAAACATCACCAGGCTTTGCCTGCGAAAATCAGGATTCTGGTGTGATGTAGCAGTAGCCAGAGGTTCTAACCGCTTTATTTCTCTATGCATAGCTCCAGCAACGAACCTGTCACCGGAGCGCAGCAGCAGAATGGTTTCATTGTAGAATGATTCCCTGGAGGAATGTACCTGGCTGGTACCATACTATACCTGGACAATTTGGGTTCCAGTGACACAGAAGGGGAAATTGCTGTGTAGTTTTTGGCAGAAAGCCTTCAACAGCTCTACAAACTGCTACTATTTAGAGTTAGGTAAGGGTAACAACACACGTTACTTTGTTATTGGGGACAATTTCCATCATTGCCTGTAAAAATGTTCTCAGGCTGATGTGTATAATTATGGTTTATCTAAGGCAAGTGGAGATAATTAGTTGTTGTGATTGTATGAATTACGTCCCAGAAGAAATTTCCCATTTAGTGACAATTAGAATTTAAGATAAAATAACCCCTCCCTCTCATACATTTTCCTTTTCATAATCTCATTCAGATAGCATTTTATGTAGAAAGTGAAAACCCATTTAAAAAAATGTAAAACGTTGTGTACTGCAACACACAATGCTTTTGTGAAGGTGCATTATGTGATTCTTTGGAAGGGTATATCACATAAGATGGGGATTCTGGCATTGGTTCCTGTGACAAAGATATCCAAGTGATGACTGGATAAAGACTTGATATATCGTTGTCTTCATGGTGATATTTTCGCTTTCTACAAAAAATATGCTTTTAAGCGTAACATATGTCTACACTTAGATAATGTGCAAGTTGTGTCTCTGTTTCTCTCTGTGTCTCTTTCTGTCTGTCTGTCTGTCTGTCTGTCTGTCTGTCTGTCTGTCTCTCTCTCTCTCTCTCTCTCTCTCTCTCTCTCTCTCCCCTGCGAATGCAGGCATGAACACACTCATGCAGAAGTGAGCTTGTATTGTATATATTCTTCTTCATCTAATCTATTCAGCTATTTGTATTTTTTTTCTCAGTGTCTTACTATCCTACTCAAGTAATTTTTCAATGTTTAGTGTTCGTGTTCTCCTCATCTCTCTCTCTCTCTCTCTCTCTCTCTCTCTCTCTCTCTCTCTCTCTCTCTCTCTCTCTCTCTCTCCTCCTTCTCTCTCTCTCTCTCTCTCTCTCTCTCTCTCTCTCTTTCTCATCCAAATTCATCTTAACCCACCCACTTCCTCTCTCCTCAAAAATGTTGCCTCTCACTATTCCCCACCCCTCTGAACACCACCATTATGCTTTTAAAAAAAAAAGCCCTACCCCTTCCTGTTCCGCTTTTCGAAAGAGTAGGCCATTGTGTGCCGGTGTGAACAGATGACAGAATTTACAAAACCGCATACACACGGGGACTGGATGTAAAAAAGCACATGAGTGCTTATTCCATTATCCTCGATATAAAATTTGTAAAAAATATTTTAAAAACTCAGAAGGCACAAAGTGATGGCAAGGAAGTTGAGGGGGAGGGAGGGAAGGCAGAAGTAGACACAGGTAACAGCATCCTACACTGAGGACTGTGGATGGCAGGGAAACACAGGGCATCAAGACAGCCCCCTACATCTGGACCCTGCATAGCTAGTGGACCTGTCTTCTTCTTCTTCTTCTTTTTCTTCTTCTTCTTCTTCTTCTTCTTCTTCTTCTTCTTCTTCTTCTTCTTCTTCTTCTTCTTCTTCCTCTTCCTCCTCCTCCTCCTTCTCCTCCTTCTTGTTCTTCTTGTTCTTGTTCTTGTTCTTGTTCTTCTTCTTCTTCTTCTTCTTCTTCTTCTTTCTCGTCCTCCTCCTCTCCTTCTTCTTCTTCGCTCCGCCCCTCTCTTACTTCTGGCTTCAGGGAGGGTGCCTAGTGAATAGAAAGTAGAAAAGGAGGGGGGGAGGTGGAGGGGGGTTGGGGGGGGGGAGGGTAGAGGGAGGAGGGATTTTTTTGTTTGTTTCTGTGTTGAGGTATTGAGGGGTTTCTTAGAGCTGATGGGTTGATGAGAATTATTAAGGAAGTGAATTTAGGAGAGGAGAGGAGAGAAAGAGAGAGAGAGAGAGGAGGAGAGAGAGAGAGAGAGAGAGAGAGAAGAGAGAGAGAGAGGAGAGAAGAGGAAGGGAAGAGAGAGTGAGAGAGGGGGGAAGGAGGGAGAGGGTCAGAGAAGAGAGAGAGGGAAGGATAGAGTGAGAGAGAGAGAGGAGGGTGGTGGAAGGAGAGGGTGAGAGAGAGGACAGAGGAGAGAGAGAGACAATGACAATGACAATTTCTTTTTTTCTTTTATTTCGAGGATAATGAATAAGCACACATGTGCTTTTTTACATCCAGTCCCCGCCCGTTAGGGATACATCTTAATAATAATAACCCAATACTTATACAGTCTCACAATAAAAACAAGGGGAAATAACCCTTTTCAAACAGCTTCCCCCCCCCCCCCCCCCCCCCCAACATCCCCCCCCCCAAAGCAAGCAAATAAAAGAAAACCATAAAAATACCCCACCCCCACCCCCACCCCCCAAAAAACCTTAACCAAAACAAACAAACAAACAACAAAAGAGAAGGAAAAACCAAACCAACAAAGATGATAAAAAGAGAAAAACAGACAGACAACAACAACAAGAACAAGAACAACAACAGAGCCAGAAAAATAACAAACCAAACTTAATAAGTCATAAAGATAAACATCTACACATTGAAATGGTACACATTACTTGTTACACATAATTATAAATCAATTAATTAACAAACAAGATCATTTCAAATAACAATGAAATATTTCACTCAAACTCCCATTCAATTAGTGAAAAATCAAGAAATCGAAAAATCAAATGAATAAACAAAACCAATTAAACAAGAGAGAGAGAGAGAGAGGTGGGGTGGGGAGGGGAGATAGGGTAAAAGAGAGACTTTTTTCTTTTAGATCAACAGATTTCTGATGAATTTTTAAAATTTTCATTTAGTTATTTATTCTTTTATGTCGAGGATAATGGAATAAGCACTCCTGTGCTTAACTTCTTTTTTTTAAATTTTTTTTACATCCAATCCCAGAAATAGAGAGAGATTATGTGGAAAAGTGAGAGCAACTGGATGTTGGTTTTGAATACCTCATGCTTTATATTTCTTACCTACTCAGCATGAAGACACGCTTTGAATTTTTTTTAGCTTTTATTTTATTTGAAAATTGCTGTACTCAGCGTTTGTATCAAGTTTATTTTGTCTGTCTTTAAAAAACAAACACCTTTGCCCCTTTTTCACTTGGCTCTGGACTGGTTTGTTGTCCTCCAGTAATTTCATGCACCCTAGACAGTTTTAGTAGATGCATTTTGCTTCTGTTTTTCTTTTCGAGACATAAAAATAAGAAATAATTATAATAATAATAATAAATGGAATTTGTATAGCGCTATACTTAGCAAGCAAATCAGAGCGCTTTAGTTATAGAAAAGAAGAATGAAGAAGAAAAGAAGAAGAAAAAAGAAGAAGAAGATAAGGAATAATTAGTTTCGTTAGTGATAATTATAGTTGAACTGATGACGATTGCTTCATCATATCATCATCACTTCATCATCATCATCATCATCATCAAATCATCATCATCATCATATCATCAATCATCCATCATCATAATGCGCTGCTACTGCTGACGATGATAATACATAGTTGTTATGATCATTACCATTTAAAAAAAATTATCCTCATTGTCGTCATTGTTGCTGTTGAAGATGTTGCGGTTGCTGCTATTACCGCTATTGTTGCTGTTGTTGTTGTTGCTGCTGTTGCTACTGTTGTCGACATCGTCGCCACCATTGCTGCCTAATAACGGCTGTTAAGCTAGCTCTGCCTGAAGAGACGAGAGTCAGAGAAAAGGCAGCACTCAAACCAGCCCGTTCCCTAGTGACAGCCCAAACAGCGCCCTAGCAACAAAGCTGCCCGCCATAGCTCAGTGGGAGAAAGCGCCAGTGGCGGCCGACATAATGTGTGTTTGCCTTGGCGCGGGGTGGGTGGGGGGAAACTGCCCCCGTGTTTGTTCTGGGTTTTATCCTCTGGCACCCTTGATTGCTGTCTGCTGCTGTCTGTGCCGAGTCCATCATCCACAGACAGGCTTTATGGAGCTAGCCAGGCCCGAGCAGTCTGAGGGAGCGTGAGCGCTCTGTCTCTATCTCTTTGATACATAATCTCTCTCTATCTCTTTTTGTTGTTTTTCTTTTCGTGAATGTGTCTGTGTCTCTGAAACGTTGCGCGCGCGCGCGTGTGTGTGTAAGCGCGTGCTTACATATACATACACGTAAGCGCGAGCGCAAACGCACGCACACGCACTTACACACACATACTCACGGACGCTTGCACACATATACACACAGACATATATCTATATCTATCTATCTATCTACCTCTCTCTCTCTCTCTCTCTCTCTCTCTCTCTCTCTTTATATATATATATATATATATAATATATAATATTTATATATGTACACACACAATATATATGAATGTATGTATATCGGACAACACAACACTTCCACAAGTGCCTATGCACTGCCCATTTACTTTTAATACACACTAAGTGTCACGAGGCCTGTGTACTTTAAATCATAACAAAATATTGATATTTTGAATCTCTCTTACTTTCGCCACTTAGATCCGTACAAAACACTTCCTTTCAATTGCACACAATCATCAAATGCGGTTTAACATAACCCCCAAGATCCTGATTATGCCCACTAGATCCTCAGCATGCATTTTTTTACGAACCTAAGGGATGCACTGGCAGATCTGCATATTGTTTTGCATTGTATTGTATTGTATTGTACTGTGTTGTGTTGTATTTATTGTATTGCATCGCATCCAGGAGATTGTAAATTTCTGCATTCATAACTCTCCTTGATGCTGCTGAAATTAGAACTGGAAAATGGCGACTTCAGGAAATTCGGAATCGGAAGTCCTGTTACTCCATTCATCAGGCTATTGCCACACTTCACTCACGCCTTCGCTGTCCCAATAAAAGTAGCCCACCCATACATATTGTATCTCCCCCCCCCCCCCCCCCCCGCTAGTTTTGTTGTCACCCCCCCCCCCCGCCTACCCCTCCCACCCCCCCCCCCCCCCCAACACACACACACAACACCCCACGCTCTCTCTTAGCCTATGTCTAAGCCTCCACTCCATGTCTCCATAATGTCCAGGCAGAACTGTGCCAGAAACACTCGTATAAGAAAGGGAGTAGCTCTACCACTGTAACAAATCCCACTTTTGAAATATCGTCTGCATTAATAGACCCGGCCGTTTGAAAACAACGTCACCTTCGAGTGGTCCAGTCAAGGTAGGAAGGTTTCCCCCTGTTTCCTTAAGGCTGACACCAACAGAATACACACCCGCTCATTACTTACTCAGATAAGTCTTTTGTGGCGGAAACAAGAAGCTGTGATTACGCTCTACAAGTTGACACTAACCAAACATGGCATAACCTGTACAGGATATTATCCTCCTCGTGTCACCCTTTGATTGGTCCACAAACTCACGTGGCAGGCGCAATCGAAAGTAAAAGCTCTGCAATAATATTTGCGTATGTTTCGGTTTTGGAGTGTCGTTTAGAGTTTTTTGTTCAATATGAAAATGTTAGTGTTGTGGCTTTTTTTTTTGTTTTTAGACAGGGTTTTTGTGTGTTAGTTTTTTTGTTTTGTTTCTCAGACTGGCAAAGTCACATGCTGCGTTGTCTGTGAGTGTGAGGGTGGATATTTACATAGCACGATTCAGCCAATGTTTTGTTTTTATACTGTACAAATCTGTGGACAGTTAGCTTTTCTTGTGCAATTTTGAGTCGGTTTTGTTTGCCAGTGTTAAAATAGCGATATGGAAAGGTGGAAAGCGTTAGGAAGAGGGAGATAGATTCAGATTTTGATGTATAAATCTCTCTGTCTTAAGAATGTAAGAATGCAAAAAAAAACAACCAAACTTAAAAAAGGTTTTATGTAAATTATTTAAAGGATTCAACTCTCTTTGTTCGCTCATAGAAGAATTATGAAATGTGAAGTGTGTGAAGCATAAGACTTTCTGTGAGATCTTACAGCTTTGTGCAATGTCAACTGTGCGAAGATGAAAAAGTATGTGTTAAAAAAATCTTGCTATTTTTGCTATAAAAAATGAAAGAATGTTGTATTCTAATGTAAAAAAGCCCTGTTGTATCTGATAGACTAGTCTTTGTCCACCGATTTGTGTGATGGTACATGAGACCCAACCAGACAGAGAGAGGAGAGAGAGAGAGAGAGAGAGAGAGAGAGAGAGAGAGAGAGAGAGAGCGTGCACATGAATTGCATGCAAATGACCACATTAGCATTGCAAAATGAGAACTGGTATAATCCTCAGGCAAATTAATCCCACAGGTGCAGTGACTTCTCGTATGTTCAAATATTGTGTGGGATAGGGAGTCAGCTTCATGTCTCTATGTCTCCCTCTGTCTCTCTTTGTTCTTATCTGTCTTTCTGTCCGTCTGTCTGTCTGTCTGTTTCTTCTGTGTCTCTCGGTCTGTCTCTTTCTGTATCTGTCGCCTCTCTCTGTCTCTGTCTTTCTTTTTCTCTCTCTTTCTCATGCTGAATGACTGGATGACTGGCTATTGTGTATGTGTGCATGGGTGCGTGCATGCGTTCGCGTGTGTGTGTGTGTGTATGTGCGTGCATGCGTGCGCGCGGGCGTGTGTGTGTGTGTTTTTGTATGTGTGTGCAGTTAAATGTGATAAAAAGAAGTCACCTTGGACGTGTAAATATCATACATTACCAAGTATACCATGTAATGTACACAAGAACGAGTCAACAGTATGCAACAGGCTAAAAAAGACAACAACCCCAAAATCCCGCAAACCATTGCATCCCTACTCTACTTCCATCCTTCCTTTCCTACTTTCTGTACTTCTCTACCTGCTACACTCTTTCACTCCTACCTCGTGCATCCCCTAGTCCAAGTCAAGTCAAAAAATGCTTCAATCGTCCCACAAAGGGCAATTACAATACCGACAGGCACATTGATACCTATCACAATCTCGAAAGACACAAGAAAGCTACACTTCATATTGGTTAAAACATTCCGAGATAACTTCGAATAAAAATGTCAGGAACACACACAAACACACACACGCACGCACACACGTACAAGCAAGCAAGCAAGCAACGCACACACACACACACACACACTCATCACACACATTCACACAACACACACACCGCGCGCGCACCACACTCACTCACTCACACTCACACACGATGTAGGAATACAATGTTATAAAAACCATTGACTAGAAAAGACACAGAACTTATTATTTACACACACACACACACACACACACACACCTCTCTCCTCTAATATATATCCTGCAAATCCCACTTCAAGTCTCCATAAAGTCTAGAACAGAATCTCGATTCTAGACTCAGAAACCCCCCTCCCCCCTTCCCCCTCCCACACACACACTCACACACCACACACACACACACACACACATACACCTCCACCCAAAAAGCAGGCTAATCGCTTTAAGAATCGTCTGTATTTGAAGGTACAAACCTTTTTTCTTTGAGACTAAGGTCACTTCAAGCCTTTTTAAGTCTACAGTAGCCTTTCTTATTTTTGTCCATGGGGTTGCCTATTACCCACGCTAGTATACAGACGCCCGCCCATTGCTTATTAATAAGGTAAGTGTCTGTGGCAGAAACAACAAAGCTGGGGTATGTTTATGCTCTAGAGTTGACACTATGCAAATAGGCCTATCACGACCAGGGTACTCTCGTGCTCGTGTCACCTTTTTTGATTGGTCAACAAACTCACGTGGCAGGCACAAAGAAGAAAGTAAAGCGCCACTAACAATATTTTTGGAATTATTTCTAGTCTACTTTTTACAACAAGCAGGGTTTTTTTGGGTGTGCTTTTTAAAAATGTGCTCTAATATTGATATTATGACTTTAACTTTTCAATATTTAGAAATAAAAGTATTTTGACCCGTTTCCATATACAGTATGCTTGCATAATTATTATTGCATGTTTCCTTACTGTCGTAATACGGTTAATGCTTTGTTTATACATTTCAAAATCATGAATCTTTTTATGTCGTCTTATTTGGGGTGATTTAAAGATAGGGAAGGGGGGGGGGGGTACAACTGTGTGTGTGTTTGTGTAGGAAGAGGGGGGGAAGAAATAGGAGGAAAACTGATTATAGAAGATTGATAATAAAAAAAAAGGCAATGATGTGCACGGACATTTCTGAGATCATACTAAAAGCTGTCAGTGTGGTTGTGTTTACAGCTGCGCATCTATAAACTCTAGATTTGTTATCAAATGTATGGTAGGTCTGTGTAGCATGGATATAAAACACCTTTCAATTTGGAACAAAGAAAGCCAGAAACTTGCCAGTGTGTGTGACCATGAGACACCGCCATTTAGTCTGATCATTAAAGAGGATATTTATTTCACATTACCTTTTCATACTTTCGGCTTGGTTTAGTGTGTGTGTGTGTGTGTGTGTGTGTGTGCCCGCGCGCGCGGAGAGGGGGGAGGGGGGACGCGAGGGTGGGTGAAGTGTGTGTGTGTGTTGTGTTGTGTAGTGAGAGAGAGAGAGAGAGAGAGAGAGAGAGAGAGAGAGAGAGAGAGATGCTGCCCTATAGCTTCAAACCAAACTAAGTAATAAGCATCAGTATCATCGTCATCATTGAAATCTTCATTCGATAATAATATATATTATATATATACTGAATGGTATGTATAATAAAAAAAATTTTCTCTATATAGCAGACAGACCTAGGTCACTGATTTTTGTTTCCATTCAGATCATGACTAAATCAATGATTTAATCTCTCTCTCGCTCTCTCTCTCTCTCTCTCTCTCTCTCTCTCTCTCTCTCTCTCTCTCTCTCTCTCTCTCTCTCTCTCTCTCTCTCTCCTCCTCCGTCGTCCGTCCGTCCGTCCATCGGATGAGACTATAAATCAAGGCCCCGTGTTCGAACGCATGCAGAACATCTTGCGCACACGTTAAATTCTGTTTCGCTTTTCGGAAGAGTAGGCCATTGTGTGCCGGTGGAAACAGATGACAAAATTTACAAAACCGCATACACACGGGGACTGGATGTAAAAATGCACATGAGTGCTTATTCCATTATCCTCGATATACAAGAATAAATAAATAAATAAATAAATAAACACCCATCCATCCATCCATCCACCCATCCATCCATCCATCCATCAACCCAACGATAAGGCTACCAGAATAAAACGATCACAGTATCAAGCAAAAACAAACAAACAAACAGCCAACGATGTTGTTTTGCTAACACAAAATGAGTGCAACATCATTAATTCTACATTACGTTTGCCCATAAAAGTTTCAAGTATATACACTGTATGTTTCTTACAAACTCAAAAACTATTGATAATAATAATTATTATGGTAGAAAGGTAGACAAAATACCACGGCGGTTAAATATTTGTATCGGAAACACACCACACCCCGAACGCCTAACTTAACTCATCATCATCATCACTGGGACCCGAAAGCGTTAGATAACTTTGATTAATTGTGGGGTTCCTGCTCAACGCAACATGGTGTGTTTACATGTACCCGCTCTCCCTGCCTATTTTATTCCTCTGATGTGTAATTGCAGAATTGATATGCAAATCATCCTGAAAGCATTCATCAAGCTTTGACATTGGAAGGAGGGTGGCGGATGGGGGGGGGGAGGGGGTAGGGGGAGGATGTAGGGTTGGGTTGTAAATGTTCTACTCAGAGATAGTGTGTGTGTGGTGTGTGGAGAGAGAGAGAGAGAGAGAGAGAGAGAGAGAGAAGAGAGAGAGAGAGAGAGAGAGAGAAGAAGATTAACGTGCAATATCATTTGCAATGTAAATGAAAAGTCGTGTAACCAGTAGCAAATTGCTCCCTCAGGTATCCCTGTTGAGCCCACGTGTATTCAAATATCTTCGTGGCTGAGATTGTTTCTGTGTTTTCTGTATGTCTCTGTCTTCCTGTATCTCTGTCTCTTGTCTGTCTGTCTGTCTGTTTGTCTTTCTGTATGTTTTCTGTCTGTCTGTCTGTCTGCTGTCTGGTCTCTCTCTCTCCTCTCGTCTCTACATCGATCAGTCTCTCTCTCTCTTCTCGTGTTCAAAATGGCTGACACTTCTGAGTTGAAGGCAATAAATAACTTTACACAGCTGTAAAATGCAAATAAAACTGTAGATTTACCTAACATGATGAGAACGATCGGTATAATACTGATGGTGCATTAAAAAAAAAAAAAGAGATTTGGCCTAGACTATTTGACTATTGAGATCGGGAGTACTCTATGACAGTGGTGATAAAGAAATCGTATTTTTTGGTCAATTTTTTTACATTTTAAATATATTTCGCAGTGAAATAGCTGCTAACTAATTTGAGTTTGCCTCGAAGTAATTCACATAATATATATACTGTCATTAGGCTAGACTTCAGGAATATTCATGTGGTAGTTCTGAAAGAGGGATATGAACATTAGGAGTGGTACATAAGAATTTTATTCCATGGCATATAGGGTTCACTTGCACTGGGCAGTTAAGAGGTAAACTTCTTACAGACCAAAAAATCTGTTTTTGCTCATTCATTTTAGAAAGTTTCACCGGACAGTAACTGTTTTCGTATTCTTTTGATTCAGTTCATTTGTAGTTCTATATTTCATTTTCTTCTTATTTTATCAACGTTTTGTTCATCTTATTTTCATTTCATAGTTATTATTATTATTATTATTATTATTTAGTTCAGTTTGCCTGTCCTGAATGTGGACGCACCAGCATCCTGGATATACAATAATCAGTTGCCTTTGTTCATTCTTGTAAGTTCAGTTCTAGAACAAGGATGTATTATTCAAACCATCCTTAGTTTCTTGCTATTTATTGTTCAGTAATTGCGTTTCTTAAACCAGTATAACAATAAAAAATCCTAAATAATTAATAAACACAGAATTAAAAGTATCCCATTTTTAACAGAATTATATTTTCCAGAAAAGATAGCGAGTGAATTACGCTTTGCATATCAAAACACACAAGAAAATGAACAAATGCAGATGGAGGCATATTCAACATTCAATATTGATGAAACAAGTTAGCAAATAACTTAACGCAGGCAGGAAGAAATTAAGCACGCAAATAAGAAAAAACAACAACACAAGCAAACAATGGCAAACCATCAATAACAACATCGGAAAAAAGAACATATAGTAGTTTCATTATTTGTCCTACATCACTCTTTTGGTCCGTGTGTTACTTTCACCATCAGACGATTAAGTTTCAATCTTATAAAAAAATAAAAACACTGTTGACTTGTGTATCCATATCTCTCTGCGTTTGTTCTTATAGAATATGAATACAAAGTATAAAAACAAAGTGGGAACTTCTGGGGTTTGGATTTTGTTTTGTTTTTTTCTTTGAAAGATACTTTATGTTCTTTTCTTGAGCTTTTTTCTTCAATAACCTGTTTGGAAAACAAACGTCGAAATCACAAGTAATTAGAATCGCGAACCCGTCTTTTAAACGAAAGTCATAGTTCCGTTCCTGTTTATTTTCTACATCGCAATTGCTAGTCAAACCACATATAATTATATATATATATATATATATATATATAATATATATATATATATATATATATATATATATATATATTGTTCTTTTATATCGAGGATAATGGAATATAAAAGAATTATATATATATACATATATGTATATATATATTGTGTGTGTGTGTAGGGGGGGTTGTGGTGGTGGTGGTGGTGGTGTTGCTGGTAATGGAAGGGCAGGTGATATTCTACGTGGGAGGTATCACTGATGCCTCATTTCCTCCTGGTGTCCTGTGTTGACTGAAGGTATCGGCAACACCCCATCCACCTAACTCTACACTTCTCTCAGCAAACACACTCCACCCACCCCTTCTCCCGCCCCCCCACCCCCCACCTCCCCACCCCTCACTCTCAAACAGCAGTCCCAAATCTCAAAGGTTTTCTGCCCGAAAAACGGACTGTTCCAGTCAATTAAAATTGTTGACATTTACCGAAGGTCCTCCCGAAAGTGGCCAGCGCTAGAGAGAAAGAGAGAAAGGGAGACGACTGTTCCTGCCCAGCAGACGACCAAACAAGCCATCTACGTAATGAGGAGAACTTTGGCGGTCTTGTTTGACTACGGAGACGGAATACCTTGCGGTTCGTTTTTACAGGAGTACGAGCATGCCAGCTCAGGAACCATAAGGAAATGAGATCTTGGAGGGCAGCATTGACATGTGTACGTGTTTCGTTTCGATACTGGGTAGGCAGAATGCAAGTTGAAGAAGTTCTATTGTGGGCTTGGTCCCTGGTGGCCATGCTTAGCTAGTTCAGCTGGCGTTCCACCAAGGTTTGGATCCAAATTTGCGATTTCAAGTCATGGCAAATTAAAAGTTTAAAGTTTGTACTGTCTATCTCTCAATGTGCTGCAATTGTGGTGATGCAGCGTAAAGTTAGTAAGTTTCTTTTTTGGAATTACTGTACTGTTTATCTGGGCTACTAGTTTCAAGTGGTGTAAAGTGAACTCTCAACTGACAAAAAAACCCCACTCTGGCATTATGACAAATCCTTCCAAATTCTCACGAAGCCAAATCAATAGTCTTTTCTTGTGCAATGAAAGCTGATGTGTATTTTAGATAACCAAAAGATTCAAACAAAATATAATTGCATGGCATTTCCTATGTAGCATTTCAAAAGACTACGTCGCCTGTCTTCTATTATGAACAAGACTTTCAGATTCTTTTAAAAAGTGTAAATATAGACTTGTATGTTTGGACTTGATGATGTCAGTCTGCTTCCCTCTGCAGTATCTACAGTGGCACGCAGTTACTTTTCAGAACTAAGAAAGATGAGTTTGCATCAGTCCTATTTGAATGATTAAAGACACCAACGTGTTTTCATTGTAAGTACATACCCTATCCTTTATAATGTATGTGTAGCCCTTCACCTTATGCTTAACATACACATATGACAGCGCATCAATACACCGAAAATTTAAACTGTATCTAAGACCTATCTCATATGTATGTATGTATAATTCGTGGAATATGAAGGTAACGTTTTATACTAACAACGTTTTTGATGCTGGTTTCTGTCCTACTCTCTGTTGGTGGCCAAAAGGTATCAGAAGCATCCCTTCATTCCATTCCATTAAATATAAACAACTCACCCACCCCTCCTTCTTCTCTCCTTCTCAAACAAGACCCAAAACTTCCAGGGTTTTCCTATTTCCATTCTCGTCAGTTAAAACTATTGACATTCACTAAAGGTCCCCCCCCCCCCCCCCCCCCCCCTCGCTACCCCTTGTCAGTAAAGTGACCAACGCTAAACAGAGAGGGAAAGGGAGACAACCTTTTCTGCTCAACAGACGGCCAGAGTGCTGTGAGCATAATGAGGTCCTTGGCGTTCTGTCTTGTTTGACTACAGAAACCGGAGCACATTGTCATTCTTTTAGCAGCAATATGCTAGGCCGTGTGCGGAAACTGATAGTAAATTAGAGAACTTGATAGGTAACGTTAAATTATGTGCTAGTGCATGTCTTAAAGGTGGGTAACCGACCTGTAAGTGGGTATTTCTTGCAGACCTGTTCAAAAATGTAAAGCGTCCACTGTAGCTGGTCGCAAAATCTCCAATGGTGCGTGCTCCAATGGTCAACCAGACTACGGGAGAGGTGAAGGTGAACGAAAGAAAAAAGATATTATCTTTCAACAAACCCAACATTGTTTCGTTGTTCCAATTGTGACAAGAATTTTGGAACCACTCTCAGAAAACTGCTAACTCCTCAGGAACCAGTAGGGTGTTTTGAGAAGCTGATAAAAGACAGTGACAATGACAAAACGATTTATTGTTCAGACTCAAGGGGAAATGAATAGATGCAAACAACTGCAGAAAAGTCTGATATAAGAGACAGACACAGAGAGAGAGAGAGAGAGAGAGAGAGAGAGAGAGAGAGAGAGAGAGAGAGAGACAGACAGACAGACAGACAAATAAACAGATAGACAGACACAGACATATATAGATAAACACTAAGGGGCAGAGATTTAAAGCTAGAGATACGGACAGAAACAAGCACAGTCTAACAGACAAGTCATTCTAACTAAACAGTTCACGACACTCATGACATAGCGACCACCATCACAAAAACAGGTGTACAAGAGCAGAAAGCCGTGAACCAGAGGGTGCATACCACTAGCCTACTAGACCTCATCTCACACTGGCCTATGACTAAGGATGCTGAAGTTTACTTCAGGACCATCAAACTATCCTCAACGTTGGCAAGACAAGAGCCAATGTGTTTGCAAGGCTTAGCGTTTGTAGGGCAGTGGGATTTGGTTTCAACAAAAGTTACTTCGTTTAGAACAACGTAGCACTAATACATCTATCTATCTATCTATCTATCTATCTATCTATCTATCTATCTATCTATCTATCTATCTATCTATCTATCTATCTATCTATCTATCTATCTATCTATCTATCTATCTATCTATCTATCTATCTGTCTGTCTATCTATCTATCTGTCTATCTATCTATCTGTCTATCTATCTGTCTGTCTATCTATCTATCTGTCTATCTATCTATATGTCTATCTATCTATCTTCCACTTTAAGTCACAGCAGATTGCTCTGCCACAAGAGCAGGGCCACCCACTTTTTTCTTCTTTTTCCTCTCCGGAACTGTACTTGTTTCCCTATTAGAGTAGTATTTTCTACTTAATTTTTCCCGGGATAACTCTTTTCTTGCTGTGGGTTCTTTTACCTGCACTAAATTATTATGAGTAAAACACGGGTCCTCGGTTAATCGTCTCATCCGAAAGACTAGCACCCAGACCACCACTCACGGTCTAAGGGATAGGGGGAGACGTTTTGGGCCCAAACGGGATTTGAACCGCCGCACACTTCCTACCCGGACTTTTGGCTTTTCTAGGCAGGTGCGTTACCTCTAGACTACTGATCCACCGAAATGAGCACGACAAAGAATGATCATATGAATACTTTAGTATCTGTGTGCGAAAACGGGCTGCAGCTGAACAAAATTGCGCCAAATAGATGACAAACAAGTGGTCAGTTCAAAGCTGATTTAATTTGTCTAAAAAAGGTACAGTAGGCTTGCAATATAGTTAAAAAGTCTGTGATTTGTCTTTACATGGTTCTGAAGTTTGGATAACAGGACAAGGTGCCAAACTTAACTCCTTTTCTGGACTCATTCTGGAACTCTGACATCTATATATTATTATATATCTATATATATATTATATATATATCTATATATATATATATATATATACACAACAAACAGACAGACAGACAGGCAGATTGAAAGCAAGAGAGTTGGACACAGACAGACAGAGAAACAGAAAGACAACAGCACAAAGAGACAGATATAAAACGATTTATCAAACTGTCCTGAAACGTCCATTTGTATGCGACAGAATTAGCACATCAATACCGCAGAAAATGGCACGTTTTCAGGACAAAATTTGTCGGTCAAGGGAGTTGATCGTTCGCGACATCAGCTTGCATTGATTGAATTGCCTCCCCCGCGCGCGACTGCTTGCTAAGTCATCTCTAATGAGAAAAAAAAGTCAGAGGGCTTTCCAGTGGAATTTCCGTGCTTGCTTGGGAACCGTATGTTCAATACCTGTCTCTTATTTTCTGTACCTGGTGAATCACCTAGAATCTGTTGATGTTGTTTCTGTTATCTCCCCTCCTGTCTCCCACTTCATGACACATAACTATGGTAAGGTGATAGAACTTTGAAACAAATGTATTAGAATGGATTATAGAGTGACAATAATATATGAACTAAAAATGGGGAGAACATACATGTGACATTGACCAAAAAGAGGAAATGTGAGAATTTTTTTGCGGCAATATTAAAAAAGAGGAAATTATAACTGTAATAAAAACGTATAACATTGGTAATAATGGATAGCATTTAAAAAAAAAAGAGAGATACTGTATACAATTTTTAAAAAAGACATAGGATTCCTATTCCATCAAACAATCCTATGGCGTGTGGTAGCATTTTCGTCGTAGATTCAATTTCATCACTCATTAATTACAAATAGAGTTGAATACAGTTTAATGAGGGTTTCGTGCCTCTCACAAACTTTCATGAGATGATAAGTATCATAGGAGTACAGCAATGCGAATAAAGGTGAAAACCACATACCTCTCTGTCTGTTTAATACAGTTTGCATTTCTTTCCAATCTTATTACACTACAGTTACACTAAGGCCATATACACAAGAGACATGCCCAACATATTTTGTCTTAAAACAGTTCAGTTTCCGTCGACAAGCTCTGTGTGTGTGTGTGTGTGTGTGTGTGTGTGTGTGTGTGTGTTCAGTAATCTTATGAATTTTTATATGGACAAAATCCCTTTATGACCGTAAGAGATAAAACGTTTTTCTTCTTTTTTATTTCTGCATGGCTCTTTACCTTTTCGTTCTCTTTTTTTCTTTCTGCAAAGTATGGCCCGTAAAACATTTATTTCCTAGTGAGATTTCTATGCTTTTCTTTTTCCTTATTGCCCTTTTCTCTTTCTTTCTCTGATTTCCCTGTTTTTTTGCCTTTCTTCTTCTTCTTCTCTTTCTTCTCTTCATCTTCTTCTTCTCTCTCTCATCTTCTTCTTTCATCTCTCTCTCTCTCTCTCTCTCTCTCTCTCTCTCTCTCTCTCTCTCTCTCTCTCTCCATTATCACAGAGAGAGAGATACAGAGACAGAGATGTGGACAGACACAATGGCAGACAGAGAGGCATTGTTTCCATCCAAACAACGGTAACAGCATTTCGGGGGAAATCTAAGAGCATTTCCATGGAACGTTCTCTTTCCCCCCTCACTATTCGTTTTGATTTGTCTACGGCTTATGACGGCCACCCTTCTGTAAACATGCCGTGTGTAATGCCACAAACAGCCAAACCATCTTCAAAGGTGTTCAAGGATGAAAGGTTTAACAGCCCGAGGCTGCTTCTACCACCACAACCACCACCACCCTTTTCCTCTCCTACGATTTTTTTTCTGTATTGACTACACAAAGGGTATTGCTGGTTCCACATCTTTTTCTAACTTTCGAAAAAAAAATAATAAAAAGGTTATCTTTCGTCAGCTCCTTACTAGAACAGATCAGAAAAGGTTTGGTTCTATCTTAAATTTTCCTTCACTTTTTTTAAAACTTTCTATTGGTGTTTCTCAGCTTTTCTTAGATATTTCTTATTTATCTACTTTATTCAAAACTTTTTTGGGTGGTGGCTTGTTTTGTTTTGCTTTGTCTTGAACTGTTTATTTGGGGACTCTTTGTGTTGTTGGTTTCAGACCAAGGATAGATGTGGGTGGTGCCACTGTTCTAAAGTGGTCCTTTAACTTAGGATAAAAAGTGTGTTAGATGTGTAAGCAGGTCACACACACACACACACACACACACACACACACACACACACACACACACACACACACACACACACACACATGTGCGTGCACTCGCTTGTGCATGTGCGCATAGGCATGCATGTATGCAGGGAAACTCCTCTCTCATATATATATATATATATATATATATATATATATATATATAATATTATATATATATATATATATATATATATATATATATATGAGAGATAGGGAGAGGACATGTGGATAGGTTAGAAACTGAGAGGCATGTAGACAGACAGATAGACAGCAGAAACGATGATTGACCCGCAGGTAACCTGATTGTCATTTATTCATTTATTTATTTTTTGCGGTATAAAGGCAACGACATTAAAACAGTGCCATGTTTTGAGAAGCTGCATGTTACCAAACAATTCTCACGTTTACCACACTTCCCTCATTTATTCATGGAGGGAATGAGTTATTTCCCAGGAGACTACGTGGGGAATTGATTATTTCCCTTGAGACTATCTGCAAATTTACCTATTAGGAAAAACAGTCGGGGAGATGTGCTCTTGGGAAAACACCGGCCTGTTGAAGGATTGTCCGGGACCCATTTCTCATTTTCTGTCTGAGTGAGTTTCTAGAAGCTGATTACACCTGGTTGTGTGGGCAGTTCTCTCTGGTTTCATCAACCAGTGTGTGTGTGTGTGTGTGTGTGTGCAATGTGTGTATGTTTTTATGTGTGTATGCATGCCTCTGTGTGTGTGCGCGTGCGTTTGCGCGCGCGCGCGCGCGAGTGTAGGTGTATGTTAATAGCTATAGTTTTTGCTGGGATAATAGGATCTTTCGCAACACAAGCAGCATCCTCACGATCATCCTCTGACAATGCTGTGATCTAGCAGTCCTTTGTTCTGCCTTTTTACCTGCATTTTCATACGTGGTCGTGTTCTCCTGAGTTGTTTTTTTGGGGGGGGGGGGGACGGCTCACTTTTCTGTTTTACTTATTCGTTTGCGTTTATTTTAGAATTTAAAATTGTGTTTAAATAAGCTTTAAAATAGAATAAATTGCACTTTATGCATTCTGTGTTTTTGTTTTGTTTTGATAACTAGATATGTCGAAAGAAGTATTCATTAGTGACGTAGTGTTTATCATGCTCGTCGATAGTTTAGGTGCTCCATGTGCTTTATGCTCTTGCCATATTATCTATAATTGTGATTATCTGTCTGTTCAGATTTTCGGTTGGAATGAAGATAATACTCAAATGAAAGCATTCTAGGTATTGATTACCCTGGCAGAAAAAGTCTTCTTACCCACCATTTTTCCACACTGCTTTTGCTTTACCAAAAAAAAAATATGGCCCACTTTCTCAGGTTAGGAAAGTACAGCTTTCTCGCCAGAAACCAAACTCATCCAGTCCCTCAACACTGTTGACATTCAATGACGGTTCTTCTTTGAAGTGACCAGCGCTTTGGAGACGTAAGCTTTTCCTGCCCAGAGGACCACCAAAGACGTATTGTATATTATACCAGAGAAAGAGGAGGAGGTCCCAGCAGTCTTGTTTGCTCACAGGGGCCGTGGAACACTTTGGTGCTTCTCGATGGTGGTGCCACGCTAACCCCAGTCACTGTTGAGAACTTACATCATGGCAAAAGGTGTGATTTTCAAGGGTTTCCGATTCTGGATTTGTTGTACAGGACTGTGATGTTTCTGAAGGCTGTTAGGAAGATCGACTCAGGTTCAGAGATAGATGTCTTATTTTAGTTGCATTTTTTTTGGGGGGGGTCTGTTATGAAGGAAATAGGAACAGTAGTCATTTGTTTACAAAAACCAGTGTGTGTGTGTGTGATATCTACAACTTTGAATTTCTGTACTAGTAAAAAGCAAGAAAGCAAAGAGACTAGATTTAGTAAATGAGCAAGAAAAAGAGATAGAGATGCAAACAGACGAATTGATAGACAAAAAGACAAAGGCAAATAAAAGCAAACACCCCCCAACAACAACAACCCCCCCCCCCCCCCATATATGTATGCATAGGATTATACCCATATATACACAGAGGCATTACAGACAGTCAGGAAGGAAGACAGACATACAAAGGAGAGAGAGAGAGAGAGAGAGAGAGAGAGAGAGAGAGAGAGAGAGAGAGAGAGAGAGAGAGAGAGAGAGAGAGAGAGAGACAGACAGGACAGACAGACAGACAGACAGACAGACAGACAGGCAGAGAGTCAGACAGACAGACAGACAGAAACAGGGAGGGCATTGTTTCCATCCAAACATTGCTAACAGCATTTCGCGAAGATTCTAAGAGCATTTCTAGAAACTCTTTCGAACGTTTCTTTTTTTCCCCACATTTCGTTTTGATTTGTCTACGGCTTATGACGGCCACCCTTCTGTAAACATGCCGTGTGTAATGCCACAAACAGCCAAAACCATCTTCAAAGGTGTTCAAGGATGAAAGGCTTAACAGGCTAGTGGCTTCTTCCTCCCTTCTTCCTCCCTTCGTTCTCCACGTCCCTTGCCTGTGGGTCTTTCAACACTGACTCCATCAAGGACTCTTCTGGCTCCTTTGCTCTTTTTCTCAGGAAACACAGTGGGGTTTTGGGTGTTTTTTTTCTCGTAATATCTCCACTAGAAGAGACTGTAATGATTTGCTTTTATCTGAGCTTTCTTAGTTTTCATCTTTCTTGGATATTCATATTGTTGTTTACTGCTCCTGGTTTTTTTTCATTGTGTCTGGGTCTTCTTAGCTTTTGCTAAGTTGTTGTTTTTTCTGTTTCGTTCGTGTCTTTATGGATTAATTTTTTTTTTACAGAGTGATATGAAGATTGGCATTACAGTCAAAAGTTTTTGCTGCTAAGTCAGGCTGTGACGGGTTAGCTTAGGTTTTCCTTTTACACACATTTTCTGGTGTTATCACGTTAAAATTGTTTTTTAAAGATAACTCAGTTGCAGCAGCATTTCGTGTAAATGCTAGCAGCTCTTGCAGTAGAAATGATAAACTCACCCTTTTAGAAATTGTGTGCTTAAGATATTCTCTGTTCTAGTTTTTTTCTGTTTTATTTATGTTCCTGTTGTCATTCATTCTGCTTATTTTCTCTTCTATCTATTCATTCGCTAACATTTTTTTTTCCTTTAAACTTTTGTTCCACTGGGCAAAAATCAGAACGGATGAATTGTAATGTCTACATTTCTTCATGGTGTTGATAATATAGTGTGCTTGAAATAGCAACAGTTGGTGACTCAAATTTTTAACTTGACTATTGTTAATGTTTGATTGATTTTTGGCGGTCTTTTTTGTTTTGTTTCGTTGAGCGTTTCTTTGTGGTGGTTTTTTTCGTTGTTGTCGTGACTATTTAAGATGTTTTTGTTTTTGTTTTGGTTTGTTTTTGGGGGGTGGTTTTTTTGTTTTGGGGGGGGGGGGGGTGTTATTTGTATCCTTTTCAATGTACTCTTTAACGAAAAACTTATCCTTGGCTTTATACCCCAAAAGGAGTATAAAGATGGATTCTAGATACTGATTAACCTTAAATTAGGCTTCCCGCTCAACATCATTTCTCACACAGAACTGACTCATCCAGTCAAATAAAAATGGTGACCTTCATTTTATTGAAGGTTCTCTCTGAAGTGACCAACGCTAGCCAGACGTATGGCTTTTTTTCTTCTCTCTCCATGTCCAGTGGACCACCCACCCAAGACGTCTACGGTATAACAAGGAGGTCCCAGCGGTTTTGTTTGCTCACAGTCACCGTGGAATATTCGTTTGCTTCTCCTTAGCATTACGACGCCAACCTCTTGGTAGTGTTGGGGAACGATATCCTGGCAAACAGCCTGGCTTTAAGCCTCTCCCATTTTTTACCTGTTCCTGGACAAGATGTATGAGCTATTGTGTGTGTGTGTTGTGTGGTGTGTGTGTGTGTGTGTGTGTGTGTGTAAGAGAGAGAGAGAGAGAGAGAGAGAGAGAGAGAGAGAGAGAGAGAGAGAGAGAGAGAGAGAGAGAGAGAGAAGAGAGAGAGAGAGAGAGAGAACTCAGAACTCAGAACTCAGAAATTTAATGTATCTCAGCCTTAGGCCATAATACATGGTTGGCGTAGAAGATATTGACAATGCCACAGAGTGGGCAAAAACCGGATAACATACACAATATCAAGCTCACTTTCAGTGAGAGAGAGAGAGAGAGAGGAGAGAGAGAGAGAGAGAGAGAGAGAGAGAGAGAGATTCAATATGTATCAGGTTCATATTAAGATGCCTTATCTATGAAGAACGTTTCGTTGTTAGTTCAACAACAGAATATCCGAAGACACCAAATCAAAAAACAACAACAAATCATAAAAACCGAAACAAAAAAACAGAACCCCAAAAAGAACTTGGAAGAAGCTGTTTAACTGACGTGAAATGGTGAGTCTTAAGATACCTCTTAGTTGAATCAGCACACTCACCATAAGTTTTGACAATGATGTCATGAACAAATGGGTTTAAGAGTCGAGCCAATTTTCACAGAGAGAGAGAGACAGACAGAGACAGAGACAGAGAGACAGAGAGACAGAGACAGAGAGACAGAGAGAGAGAGAGAGAGGGAGAGAGACAGAGAGAGAGAGTGGCTGAAAGACAATCAGAAAAAGACAGAGAAACCAGACTACTGTTGTATTTTAAACATTGCCAGCAGTGTATCAGGCAGAAACTTAGAGTGTCACAAGAAGCACTATTGAATGCCTTTAATATCTCTTGGGACTTTGATTGGCCAAGAGCTTATGTCGTTCTTGTCTTTAAACACACGTGTGTAACATTTCAAACACCCCAAAGTATATTGTAAGGCGGTTTTTTTATGGACAACAGGACTGACATGCCAATGAGTAGGTTCTATACCATTCCTTTCAATTCTCTATAGTTTACCTGGACAGGGCTTCCAACAAGTTTGCTAGTGGGTCCTCATATGTTTCTGGCTTTGATGATGAGTGGTCCTATTGTCAATAGTATTCTCTTAACAAAAAGGAATCTCAACTTTTTTTCCTTGACAAGTTGAGAAGTAGTAGTAGTGTGAAGGTAAACTTTGTTGCAAGTTCAAGTTTTGTGGACAAAACATTGAGAGGAGAAAGAGAGAGAGAAGAGAGAGAGAGAGAGAGAGAGAGAGAGAGAGAGAGAGAGAGAGAGAGAGAGAGAGAGAGAGAGAGAGAGAGAGAGAGAGGGGTTGCTTCTTTCGTAGCATTGCTTTTAGCCTTTACTGTAGATAACAAAAAAAAGTATTAGAAGAAAGTCTAGCTATTATGCTTTTCTATTTTGACTTTATATTATTTATTTGCCAACAGCTCATCCCATACCTTTCTTGAAACACACCTTGTTTAATACCACACACATCCCCTACTGTCTTTGAAGGTGTTCAGGAGTTACAGGCTTTTTAGGCCAGAGGTTTGGTTCCACTATACCTTCCATTCCTCTCCAGACATATCATGGAAAGTGCTTTCAAAGAGAATGCCAGTTACTCGCGGATTTTTTCTGACTTTGATGGAGAGCAGACCTATTGATGACTTACAGAAAGAAACAATTACAACTTTTTGACAGGTTGAAAGTAAATGCCATGAAGTTGCCACCACAATAGGAAAACCTTTGGTAGAAGTTCAAGTATAAGAGAGAGAGAGAGAGATGAGAGAAGGAGGATGAGAGAGAGAGAGAGAGAGAGAAGAGAGAGGAGAAAAGAGAGAGAGAGTAGAAGGAGAGGGAGAGAGGAGAGAGAGAGAGAGAGAGAGAGAGAGAGAGAGAGAGAGAGAGAGAGAGAGAGAAGGGGGGGGGGAGAGAGAGGAGAGAGAGAGAGAGGAGGGAGAGAGAGAGAGAGAGAGAGAGAGAGAGAGAGAGAGAGAGAGAGAGAGAGAGAGAGAAGAGATTCGTTTCCTTAAAAAATGTTTTTAGCAGGTTATGCAGATAGTAAAAGTATTGCAAGAAATTCTCGCTGTTGGACATTTTGTTTTGGAATTTGCACTTTGACTTGCCGACAGCTTATGACATATATCTGAAAATTTTCATCCCAGTGTGTTCAGGAATACATAGTCTGACAGGCTCTAGGCTCGGTTCCTCCATTCCTTCCACTCGTCCCCGAGGCATTTCTTGGACATTGTTCACGGCAAGGTTGCCAGAAACTCCTCAGCTTTTCCTGGCTTTGATGTACCATGGTCCTACAGCTACTGACAAAACCCTGCAAGAGAGAATCTCGACTTCTGTATCTTGAAAGGCTAGGAGGTGTTGTTGTCAAGTTGTCACCACGGTTGGAGGACTTTGTAACAAGTTCAATTTGTATGAAATAGTCTCAAGCACTGTGGTTTCAGAGAGAGCAAGAGAGAGAGAGCGAGAGAGAGAGAGAGAGGGGAGGGGGCAGACAGACAGACAGACAGACAGAAAGAAAGACAGACAGACAGACAGGCAGACAGAGACACAGATAGAGAGGGTGGAGACAGAGACAGATAGACAGACACTCAGAGACGGAGACAGAGAAACAAATAGAGACGGACACAAAGCAAAAATTAGCTACCTTAAACTTAAATTTATTTTAACTTTTTTTTACGCAGATACTACAAGTTTTGTAAGAAAGTCTATAAGGTTTTGTACAATTTTTTTTTCGTTTTTACTTTGGAATTTGATCTGCCAAAACTTTATAACTGTCCTTTTCTTTGAACATGCATTGAGCAATGCTATGTGTATACCCCCTCCAGCTATCTTCAAAAGTGTTCAGGGGTAAAAGGTTTGACAGGCCAAAAGCTCGGGTCCACCATTCCTCTCTAAACATTTCTTGGACAAGCGTTTCCAGCAAGGTTTCCAGTGACCCCTCATTCTTTTTACTCGCTGTGATGGACGATGTTCCTGTGGCATATTTAACTTAGTAGACACAATCTCAACTTTGTTCTTGACAGGTTTTAAGAGACAAGGGTAAGAAGTTGTCCCATTGTGAAGAAACGTTGTGACAATTACATTTTCAAGTCTGCCATGCTGTCTCAAATTTTGAGGTGATTTGTTTAATGGTTTATGGGTTTCAATCCCTATGTTGTCCTATCACTTGGTTTTTATCGTACCCATTACATAGGAAACAGAGTGGGAGTTTGCAGGAAAACATAGATGTCTAGTTTAATATTTACAAATTGGTCTATTGACTAGAATTACAGAGAAATGGTAAAAGGGAGAGAGGTAGATAGATAGATAGAGAGAGAGAGGGGACGGGGGGAAAGAGAAAGAAAGGGCGAGGGAGAGAGAGAGGGGGGGGAGACAGACAGACAGACAGACTCAGAGACAAGCAGACAGACAGACATACGGACGGACAACAGACAGACAAAGAAAACAAACTTATTTTGTCTAAACAAGCTGACAGACAGAAAGACAAAGAAAATAACTGATTTTTGTCCAAGATTGTTGGGGTGGGGTGGGGGGGGGGATGGGGGGGGGGGGGGGTGGCAGTGGCAGGCATATTCCATGAGCAGAGCTAAGGTAACAACAGTGTTGAAACTTTCTATTTTCACTTCACGGTTCGATTTGCCCACAGCTTAGGACGGTCACTCTTCTGTACACATGCCTTGTGCACAACTCTACACGCCCCGCAACTTTCTTCAAAGGTTTCTCAGGGATCAAAGCATTAGCTGGCCAGAAGTGGCTTGTCCTTACTCGCCTGCAATTTTTGTTTGTGTGTGTCGAATTTTTTTTTTCGGGGGGGGGGGAAAGAGGGGGGGGGGGGGGGAGAGGGGGGTGGAGAGGGGGGGGGGAGGGGGGGGGGAGGGGGGGGGGGGGTCTGGAGACGAAAGCCCAAGGTTACCAATAGCCTGTTGAATTTTGCAGGCTAGACAGGATGCATTTAATTTTTTGTTTGTTTGATTGTAGATTTGAGTCAAACTGTTTTGGGGATTTTGTGGCTTATTTATTGTTTTCTCTATATTGTAAAAAGGGCTTATTATCTTTGTTGTCATGTCTTCTCTCTTGATATGTTATGTATACTGGGTTGCATGACTGTATAAGAGAAAGAGAGAGAGAGAGAGAGAGATGAGAGAGAGAGAGAGAGAGAGAGAGGAGAAGAGAGAGAGAGAGAGAGAGATGAGAGAGAGACAGATAGACAAATAATAGCAGTAAATAATTTATTTTTGCGCGTTTGCGCGCGTGTGTGTGTGTGTGTGTGTGCACGCGTGTGCATGCGCGTGCATATCTGGCAGGCACCCCCACCCCCACCTGCACTTTGTTGAACCATTTCGTTTTGTTTTCTTTTACGCTTCGATTTGCCAACAGCTTAGAATGACCCACCCTTCTTTAAACATGCCTTTTGCAATAA
>CM054137.1:34442379-34462379 GCA_028751875.1 Rapana venosa | reverse complement strand
TGTGCGAACGAAACCGCAGAGCATCTTGAAAACCGTTTTTTTCCTTTTCCCCTTTTTGGGAAAAAAAATGGGGCCATTGTTTTTGGCCGGGTGGGAACAGATGACAAAAAAATTTAAAAAAACCGCGTACCCCCGGGGGGAAGAAAAAAAAAAAAAAAAAAGCACAGAAGTGTTTTTTTTTCTTTTTTATTCTCAAATATAAAAAAAAAAAATAAAAAGCACGCCCGCCCGTACGAAAGCACCCCACTTTCCCACACAAAACTTTACACACACCGCACAAACACCCACCCACACACACACTCACCCCACACGCCCCACACACACCCACACCACACACACACAACCACACGAGAGAAAGAGAGAAAGAAAGAGGGGAAGGGCAAAAAGTGTTATACCTTTTACCCTAAATTATACAAGAGTAAAAAAAAAAAGGGCACGCACGCCCCAAACCCTTTATTTTAACTCACCCCCACACTCCCACACAAAACACCACACACTCCCCACACACACACACACCACACTACCACCACACACTCACACACAACACACAACGCACTAAACACAAAATTCAACACACATCCTCCTCTCTCTCTCTCCTCTCTCTCCCCTCTCTCTCTTCTTCTCTCTCTCTTCCACAACCACACAAACAAACACCACAAAACACCAAACAACACACCCACACCACCACACAAAATCCTTCGGATGAGACTATAAACCGAGGCCCCGTTGGCGAAGGGCAGGGAAACATTTGCGCCCTTTAAAAAGCCTTTTTCCGCTTTTTCGAAGAGTAGGCCATTGCGTCCCGGGTTGGGAACAGATGACAGAACTTTAAAAACCACATCCCACAGGGGGGACGGGATGAAAAAAAAGCACATAAGTCCCTTATTCCATTTTTCTCGATAAAAAAGGAATAAATAAAAAGCAGCACGCACGGCACCAACCACACCCCCCACATTTCAGACACCCACACAACACACTCACACACACGCACACACACACATACACTCACACCACACACCCCAAAACACACCCAACAAAACCCCGACAACACACACACATCAACAAAACAACCCCAAAACACACACAACACACGCACACACCCCACAACACCCCGCCACACACACCCCACACACACCCCCACACACACAACACACACACACAAAAACCACCACACACGCAAAACCAACACCACACACACAAAACCCCCAAACACACAACACAAAACACACCCCGACACCACGCATGGGTTTTTGCCTTCCTAAGGTGCTTGTCCCTTCAGAAAACAGGGCCTTTCATAGAGGCTGTCAATTTTTCTAAAGGGGAACCCCTTGAAATTTAATCTGTCCCCTTCCTTCTTTTCCCGGGGAGAATTTTGTCACCCGGAAAAAACTTCTTTAAACAATGCAGCCCCCATTTATTTTAAAGAAAAAAGGAAAAGGAAAGAAAAATTAACAAAAAAAAGAAAAAATAAAGTAAAGGAAATAAAAATAAGGAAAAAAAATAAAAAAAAAGGAGGGAAGGGAGGAAAAAAGAGGAGAGTTGGAGAAAATACTATAGAAGTTGAAGAGGGAGACAGACAGTCACCAGACAGAAACAGAAAAAAGGAAGTTTTTTTAAATAAAGGGGAGGGTGGGGGGGAGGGGGAGGGAGTTGGGGGAGAGAGAGAAGGAGGGTTGGAATGAGGGATGAGGAAAAGGAAAGGAGCGTGGGGAGAGGGGAAGAGGAGAGGAAGAAATTAATTGAATGTTTGAGAAGATTGGGGGAAATTTTTGGGGGTGGGTTCAAGAAAAAAGAAAAACAAAAAAAAAGGACGAAACTCCAGAGGAAATTTAAAGAAAAAAACCGCAAGGGGAGGAAAAAAAGCAAAATAGAGGGGAAGAAACAATGTAGTAAGGGAAAGTCCCCACTCTCTTCCCTTCCCCCCATCCCCAACCTCCGTCAATTCTTCAAAATGTGTATGTGGGCATTTGATGAGAAAGAAGAGGAAAAGAGAGGGGTTGAGAGAGGAGAGAAGAGAGAAAAGAGATGAGAGAGAGAAAAGGAGATGAGAGAGGAGAGGAGGAGAGAGAGAGAGAGGTCAACTTTTTTTTTCAAAGTCAAACTTTTTTTTCAGATGGTCTTTTGAAAAAGCATGCATTTATTTTTTTCCATCAAGCCATCAAAGCATGTTGTTGTGTGTGTGTGTGTGTTGTTGTGTGTGTGTGTGATGTGTTTGTTTTTGTGTGTGTGTGTGGTGTGTGCGCGCCGGGCCCGATCACGCGGCCCTCTTTTGGCGGGTTTGCAAATCGTTTTTGTGCTTTGGGGCTTTCACAAAAGAATTTAAATTTTTGGGTCTATATATTTTTCGTGACCGGGCCCCAAAAAAAGCGTTTTTTCCCTTCCCAATTTCCCTTTCACACTCTTTTTATTTACTCCTATTCAAAATCATTATTAAATTTTTTGGTTTGCTTATTTTTTTTTCCTTTTTTTTTTCCCCTTTTTTCCACCTTTGCAAAAACTCGCAAACTCTCTGTATACTCCCCCGTTTTTTTATCGTTTTTCCCCCTTTTAGGGTTTTTTAATTTTTTCGAAAAGGTTGTATTTTTAGTTTTTCAGTAAAATTCGTTAAAAAAATTTGTTTTTAGATAGTTGGCTTGAGGGGAAAAAAAAAAAAGAAAATGCATTTGTTTAATTAAAATTACATCTGGAAATATAAAATTTTGACTTGACTTGCTTAACTTGACTTGTTAAAACCCCCACCCCCTTAAAACCCCAATTTCTATTTCCCCTTCTCCCCCCCCTCCCCCCCCCCCTTTCCCCCCTTCCACCCCCCCCCCCCCTCCCCCTTTTCCCCCCTCCTTCCCCCCCCCTTCCTATTTGGCCGTCACCTCTCTCCTTTTTCTTTCCTCCAACCCTGGACCGTCTGTGCCTCCTTTTTGAAAACAAAAAACTCTGAAAAGGGGGGCAAAGAGGGGGAGGGGGGAGGGGGGGTTGTTTAAAAGAAGGGGAGGAAAAGGAGGGAGGAGGACTTGTAAATTTTTAAATTTGTCACCCACCCCCCCCTTTTTCCCCCTCTCCCTCTCCTCCCCCCCTTCCCCTCTCCTTCTTTTCCCGACCATCCCCCTTCATCCCACCCCTTTCCCCCTTTCCCCTCTTCTCCTCCTTTTCTTCTCTTGAGTGAAGGTACAGAAGAGGGGGGTGGGGGGGTGTTTTGGGGGGGGGTGGGGGGGGGGGTGGGGGTTTGGGGGGGGTAAGTAGAGTGGAAGATGGGGTTTTGTTTGGGGGGTTTGAGTAGCTAGGGGGGAAGAAGAAAAGGAGAGAGGAGGGGAAGAGAGAGGGGGAGGGAGAAAGAGAGGAGAGAGAGAGAGAGAAAATGAGAGAAGAGAGAGAAGAAAAGGAGAAAAATAGAGAGGAGAGAGAGAGAAGGAGAGAGAGACAGAAAAGGAGAGAGAGAAGAGAGAGAGGGGGGAAAGGGAAAAAAGGGGAGAGGAAGAGAGAGAGAGAGAGTGAAGCGAGAGAGAGAGAGAAGGGGGAGAGAGGGGAGAGGAGAAGAGGGGAAGAGAGAAAAGAGAGAAATGAAAAAAAATTAATGAATGGTTTAATCTTCATTTTTCAGGGTTTTAAAAGATTAGCATTCACAAAATTTTTTTTCTTTCCGGCCCGAGAGAGAGAGAGGGAGAGAGAGAAAAGGGGAACAGAGACAGAGACGGGAGACAAAGAAAAAAGACAGGGGAGTTAGACGAGCGTAAAAACTTCGCTATTTCCCCCCCCCCACCCCCCCCCCCCCCGCCCCCCCCCCCCCCCCCCCCCCCCCCCCCCCCCCCCCCCCCCCCCAAACAACAAACAACCCCAAAAAAACCCCAACAAAAAAACAAAAACCCCAAAACAAAAACAACAAAGCAAAAAACAAATAACAAAAAAAAACCAAAACCCCCCTTAGCTGAAAAAAAGCCGCCCAAAAACCACGGCTTAAAAAGCCCCTGTTGGGCCTCCGGGCTCCCGACCCACAACTCTCCTGCCCTTTTTCACCCCCCCTTCCACCCCCAAAACGCCCCCCCCCCTTTCCCCCAAACCCCCTCACCCCCCCCTTCCCCACCCCCCCCCCTTCCCAACCCCCTAACCCCCCCCCTTTCCTCCCCAAACCCCCCTTTCTCTTTCCCCCTTTACTTTCCTTCTCCTTGTTCCTCAAAAAATAGTCTTTGCTGCTCTTCGCCCAGGCAGACAGCAGACTTCTCCCACCCAGGGGAGGGCCCGGGGCTAGCCCTCCCCCCCAATAGACCAAAAGGTCCTGTCCTCCTGTCTGTCAGTTTTGGGCATCGCGGTACGCCCTTCAGGATGTGGGGGGGGTTGGGGGGTGGGGGGGGGTGGGGGGGGGAGGAATGACTTTCCCCCTACTATACTACAAAGAAAAAAACGGGCCTTTTGGAGTATTATTTTTTGGTAAAAGAAAGGGCCCAGTATTATTATTATTATTTGGAAAAAGTTGGCCATTTGTAGTATTTTTGGAAAAAGGGCCCGGGCCCAAGTAGTAGTATTTAGTTTTGGGTTGGTAAAGGGGCCAGAAAAGGTTTAGTTTTAAAAATTGTTTGGGTAAAAGATTTTCCCAGTTTTTGTTTTAGTATTTTTTGGGTAAAAGTTTGGCCAGTATTTAGATTTTTATTTGGTAAAATTTGGGCCTAGTAGTATTAGTATTTTTTTAAAAAAAGTCTGGCCAGAAAGTAGAAATTAGTATTATTTGGTAAACGTGGGGCCCAAAGTAGTAGTAGTAGTATTTTTTGGGTTTAAAAGTCTTGCCAGTAGTAGTATTATTTTTTTTTGGGTAAAATTTTTGGGCCCAAGTTTGGTAGTATTATTTGGAAAAAGTCGGGGCCAGAAATATTTTTATTTTTTGGGTAAAAGTCGGGCCCCGAAATTTGTATTATTTTTTGGTAAAATTCTGGCCTTTTAGTAGTATTAGTTTTTGGGAAAAAGTTGGCCAGTAGTTTTTATTAAAAATTTGGGAAAAAGGTCGGCCAAGAAAATATTTTTGGGGTTTTTGGGTAAAAAGTCGGGGCCCGGGTATAGTTAGTATTTATTTGGTAAAAGTCGGGCCCAGTAGTATTTGAAAGTTTTGGAAAAAGGGGCTGGCCCGTATTTAGTAGTAGAATTTGGTAAAAGTTGGCCAGTAGTAGTAGTTTTTTTTGGGTTTAAAGTCTGGCATTTTTGTAGTATTATTATTTGGAAAAGGGCGGGGCCATTAGTAGTATTAGTTTTTGGGGTAAAAGTCGGGGCCGTATTTATTTTTTTAAGTTTTTTGGTAAAAATTTGGCCAAAAGTATAGTTTATTTGGTAAAATTTGGGCCATTTTGTATTAGTTTTTAAATTTGGGGAACATCTGGCCAGTAAAAAGTATTAGAAATTTGGGAAAAAGTCTGGCCGTATAGTTTTAAATTATTATTTGGTAAAAGTCGGGCCCTGAAGGGGTAGTAGTTTTTGGTAAAAGTCGGGCCCAATATTTTAGTAAGTAGTATTATTTGGTAGGCCCGAGAATGACCCAGGGAAAACGGGGGGGAGGTACGGGGATGTTTAGTGGTTAAAAGGGGTCGGTGCTTTCTGTTTTTAACAGGGCTGAGGGGGGGGGGGGGCTATAGAGTTCGGTCGCCCTTGTGATGTTTGTGTTTTTTGGGGAAGGGGTTTGTTTTTTTTCTTTATGGATTTTAAATTTTTATGTTTTTTTGATTTTTCGTTTTTTTTCTGTTTTGTGAGAATGATTTTTTGAAAAACGGGATGCTTTGTGTGTTTTTTGGACGGGAAAAAAAAACTTCCCTGGTTTTTTAAAAAAACCCTTCTTTTTTGGGAAAGGTTTTAAATAGCTATGGGGGTTTTGGCATGGATAAATAAAATGCCCATGCTCAGCATGCAATTTTTTTATTTTAAAGGATGGATGGGCTCCGCCAGGCTAAACTTGCCAACATTCCCTTTGAGAGATTCAGCGTGGCCCCCCATGTAAAAGAAAAGTTTTTGTGAAAAAGACTATAGTTTTTTCCCGTTTTAAAATTAACTGAAAAATTTTTCTTTGAACGCGGTCAGTTCGGGGCCCCAGATAAAATTAAAATTAGTTATTTTTTGAGGAAAATACGGGGAAAACTAAAACAACGGGAGAACTTTAATGGGTTTGAGTATTTGTGGAGCTGAAATGAAAGTGAAGGGGTATTCTGTAGTTATTATGGGTGCCATTATGATGTGGGTTTTTGTGATTTTAAAAACATTGTATGATTCCCTTGTGCCCAGGGGTTTCAGGATGTAATAAAAACTTTTGCGTTAAAAAAAATCGAACAGCTCGAAAAACCCAAAAAAGGGATTGAAAAAATATCCCGGGGTATTTAAACAAACATTTTAAAAAAAAAAAAAATTTATATATATATTATATTAAATTATATTATTTTTTATATATTTTTCTTTCTTTATAAATATATATTTTTAATAATTATATATATTTAAAATTTATATATATAATATTTATATATATATAATTACAAAAAAAGGGAAAAACCTTCCCTTCATTTCAAAAGAAAGTAAAAAAAAGAGAAAGAGAAGCCGACAAAGACACCACCACAGAAAGGGGACACAAAAAGGGTAAGACCAAGGGCCCCCCTTCCTTAAAAAATTGAAGGGTTTCTAGGAACATTTCCCGCCTTTTTTGGGGGGGGAAAGATGGGTGAGTGGGGGGGGGAGGTTGGGGTTTTTTTTTGGGTAAGGGGGGGTTAAAGATGGCGAGGGAAAGGGGGGGGGGGTAAAAATTAAAAGGTTAAAGGAGGGAGGGTGGGGGAAGAGAAAGATAGAGTGAAATGAAAAACAGAGACAGAATCTTTCCCCTTCATAACCAGGGGTTTTTTGGTTATCCCCGTAGGGGGAATCCGCCCCCTACAACCCTCCCACCCCCCTTCATCTCTTATAAAACCCCTCACCCTCCCTCACTCCTTCACTATCTCTATATGTCTCTTCTGCCACTTGTTTGCTCAGGTCTGGAACCTTGGAGGAAAGGTCATCCGCTCCTCTGCTGCTACTTCTCCTGCTGCTACTAGACTACTACTGCTACCGCTGCTACTACTGCTGCTACTGCTACTGCTAGTGCTGCTGCCACTGATGCCGGCACTGCAGGGCCTTCCAGGCTGGATGGAGATGAGGGAGAGAGAGAGAGAGAAGGAGCGGGAAGAGGAGACAGGAGAGGTTGAAGGAAGCACGAAGGAAGGGCAGAGGCCAATAAATCATAAGAGAGGTCCTGTTTGCCGGGGTGAAATTAAAACCTGACCTCTGCTCCAACCCAGCGTCCTGGTGGTGGCCCTTGGCGGTGATTCTGTACTCGCCTCACCCATCACTATCTCCCCCTTACCCCCTCCCCTCCTCTCCCGGCTCGCTTTTCCTGTGGTCCTTTATTTTGTTAATAATTTTTAAAAAATTCACAGTTTATGATGCGGTGCTCATATGGGAGATGTCGTCTGATTGTCAGCGTGGTATTAGCTTACGGATATTCTATGGGTCAGTTATTGTTGGTTTATGGATAGTTCATTTGTTTGTTTTCTCGGTGTCAGTTAGATTGTTTGCGTATTGATGATTGATGTAGGTTTTTATTTGTTTGTTTCTGAAGTTTTCTTGGACATATTTTAATGGGTTTTATTGACACGTAAAACGAAATTAAGCATCATTCACCTCTGCTGAGAAGCAAAAAAGAAAAAGAAAGAAAAAAAGATCTTTATTAGAAGAAGGAAATTGGACATGATTGGAGTTTGAAATTAACTCTGTGAAAGGTATCTCATATGGAATGAAAAACTTGATAAACAATAATACATTCTAAAAAGTTGTTTGGTTGTTGTTGTTTTTTTAACAGATTCGTAGAAATGCGATTGGCTTTTGTGGCTCTGTTTTTCGTCGTTGTCATTTAAAAAAAATTACAGCCCTTAAAACATGCTGGCCCCTAGAGAAGCTGAAGTCTCTGACACCTCCTTCCCACACCTTCACCGTTTCCTTTTCACTATTATTGCAGTATCTTTGCGTTTGGAGGTCTTTTTGATGTTGTTTTGTTCGTTTGTTGCTGGGTTTTTTTCTGGGTTTTTTTTTGGGGGGGTGGGGGGGAAGGGGCGGGGTAGGCGCTTGTTGTGATGATGTATTGTTTTTTTTTCCCCTTGTTTACCTGTTTACCTCATTTTTTTGTTTTTGTTTTTTGTTTCCTTCTTTTTCTCTTTCCCCCACCCCCTTAGTTTCTTTTTTCTGTTACCAAATTGAGAGCATGGTTGTGCATGACATGGCATAAAACTTAAGATGTGAAACCTAATCAGTTCACACACACAGGCACACACGTGCGCGCGCGCACACACACACACACACACACACACACACACACACACACACACACACACACACACACACACACACACACACACACACACACACAAAGACTCAAGACAGAGACAGAGACAGAGAAAAAGAGACAGACAGACAGACAGAGACACAAAGACACACCGAGAGACACAGACACAGACAGAGAGAAGGACAACCTATAAGTGAAGTAACGGCATTACCACTCTCAATACGCGTATCGCTTTTCAGAAGTTCTGAGACCGACCCTCTGAATAACCCCGTTCGGTGTTTGTTTTAGATCGAATGTCCTGTGGCCAGGTCTCTCCCCTGAGTCTCCTCAGACTGCCTGTCGCCGCTGGAGTCACGTGCTGCCGTCTATACTGGACATACTTAGCACAGGCACAGGGAGACGGGATAGCCTAGTGGTTAGAACATTGCGCTCGCAATCTAACGACCCGGGTTCGATTCCCGTTCATGGGGATATAATTTTTCCTGGAGTTAACAGCAGTGCAGACTCCACTCTCCCCAAAAGTCCTTCGGATGAGACTATAAACCGAGGCCCCGTGTGCGAACGCATGCAGAACATCTTGCGCACGCGTTAAATCCTGTTCCGCTTTTTGAAAGGGTAGGCCATTGTGTGCCGGTGGGAACAGATGACAAAATTTACAAAACCGCATATACACGGGGACTAGATGTAAAAAAAGCACATGAGTGCTTATTCCATTATCCTAGATGTAAAAGAATAAATAAATAAATTCTTTACGGCAATAAAGAAAAGAAAAAGAATGAAAGAAAGAAAGACTCGCAAGTATAACGCTTGTGTATGTGTGTGTGTGTGTGTGTGTGTGCGAGTGTGTGTTTATGTGCGTGTATTTGTGTGTGGGTGAGAGTCTACTGTCTACTCTCACCCACTCTTTTCAACATCTTCCTTGAGAGAATCATGGCTGATGCACTGGAACATCATGAAGGATCAGTCAGCATTGGTGGCAGAACTATCACAAACCTCCGCTTCGCAGATGACATTGATGGAATAGCAGGATCAGAAAAAGAGCTTGCCAGCCTAACAGAACACTTGAATAAGGCCTCCAAAACATACGGCATGGAAATCATGCAGAGAAGACCAAACTGATGACTAATAACACCAACGGCATTAGCATTGATATCAGGGTTAATGACCAGAAGCTGGAAACAGTTCAAAGCTTCAAGTACCTGGGAGCCATTGTATCAGACCAGGGATCCAAGCCAGAAGTAGTATGCAGGACTGCACAGACAATAACAGCTTTGTCAAAACTAAACACCATCTGGAGAGATAAAAATATCTCACTTATCTCCAAGATCAGACTAATGCGCTCCCTTGTCATATCCATATTTCTGTATGCCTGTGAATCATGGACCCTGACTGCAGATTTGGAGAGAAGAGTACAGGCGGTGGAGATGAGATGCTTTCGGAGACTCCTTGGCATCTCCTACAAAGACCACATAAGCAACAAAAGCGTGCATAACAGAATCCAGCAAACCATTGGACCCTAGAGAACCTTCAACGACGTGAAAAAAAAGCTTTTTAAAACCTTAAATGGTATGGGCAGTCAAAGACCAGAGGATTGCAAAGACAGTTTTACAAGGCACTGTCCAGGGAGGAAAAAAGAAGAGGCCAAAGGGAAAGAGCTGGAGGATCATCAGCGAATGGACGGGGGAGAATCAAAAAAAAAGAGAAAGGCAGAAAAAAGGAGGGAAGGAGGGAATTTTGGGGGGTTTGGGGTCTTTGAGGGGCCCCCACGGTCGTCAGACACGGGACAGATAGAGTGATAATAAGTTTGTTGTGTGTTTGGTTGTGGTGTTTGTGTTGTTGGTGGGGTTTGTGTGTGTGTGTTTTGGGGGTGTGTTTGTGTGGGGTTTTGTGTGTGTGTGTGCAAAAAAAAATGAGGGAATAAACACACCAAACTTTTTAATTCTTGTAGATTAGTTTTGAGATCCAGTGCCGTAGCACAAGCCTATTTGAGGGTGGTTTTTCTTTTTGGGGGGTTTTTTTTTTAAATCATAAAAGTGTGTTGTGGTTAGTAACCATATTGTTCCCACTCCTACCTACTACCCCTGGCGCAACAAATGTCGCCCCATTTTTTCCCTTGTCCGTCAAAACATGTGTACCCCCACCCCCCCACCCCCGCCCCCCACCCCCCAAAATTGCAGTAAAAAATACAATAAAAAAAATAATGTCCAGCGCAATAACGCCCCCGTAAAAAACAACCCCAGCAACACAGGTCGCGCCCCCCCCCCCCCCCCCCCCCCCCACCTTCCCTCCCAAAAAACCACCACCAACAACAAAAATACAAACCAAAACAGAAAACAACCACAAAAACAAACAACCCCAACCAAACAACAAAAGAAACGACAAAACCAAAACCAAAACAACAACAACAAACAGACATACCCTCTAAAAAAACCCAAACTACACCACCATCACTTCCACAACAGCAGCAAACAGCAACACCACCACCAACAGTAATAAAATACAAGGAAAAATTACAAACGGAAAGAGCTCCACATGCCAATAGAATTAAACAAGCACAAAACCCCAACAGCCATTTAACCAGCCATGTACAACCAACCATCCAAGCAATCGAACATATTTTAACGGAAAGGAGTAAAACCACCCACCACCCACCCACACACACACACACACACACACACACACACACACACCACAATACACACACACACACACACACATCACACACATACACACACGCACACACACACACACAAACAAACACACACACACACACACACACACACACACACATCCTTCGGAGGGAGACTATAAAACTGAGGCGAACGAAACGCAGAACATCTTGCGCACACGTTACATCCTGTTCCCCTTTTCGTAAGAGTAGGCCATTGTGTGCCGGCGGGAACAGATGACAGAATTCACAAATCCGCATACACACCGGGACTGGATGTAAAAATGCAATAATTCTTATTCCATTATCCTCGATATAAAAGAATTTTAAAAAATAAACACACACACACACACACACACACACACACACACACACACACACACACACACACACAATGCTTATTCTAGGAATAGAAAAAGTATATCTGCGAAAATATATTTTTTTTAAAGTTATACCTGTTCAACCCCAGTCTATTTTTAATTGTGTCGGGGTCATTCATTAATTAAAAACAAAACAAAACAAAAAAATCAATGAATCTGACATAAAATATTGTACTATTTAAAGTTAAACAAGATATGCTTGTAAACGCAGAAAAACACTCAAACCAAGTCAAGAAGAAGATCTTACTCTATATTATTAGTATTCAAACTTAGTAGGCCTACCATTGTTTCAAAAGAGTCTATTCAGTAATTAATAAGCCTCACAAAGAGTGGGGAGAGGGGAGGAAAGGCTGAGTATTGAAAAGAAGGGCTGAGAAGGAAAAGATTTGCATGGCTATATATATTTTTTGTGTAAATGTTTGGTTTAATAAAAAAAATTTTCATAGTGATAAAGATACCTGTGTGCATACAAATCCAAAACAGATGACACTTACCATGTTTAAATTCTAGACACACACCAGACCTAAACTCATAAATACCTTATTTTGTTTATAAACGTGTGTGTGTGGTGTGTGTGTGTGTGTGTGTGTGTGTGTGGTGTGTGTGTTTGTGTGTGTGTGTGTGTGTGTGTGTGTGTGTTGTGTGTGTGTGTGTGTGGTGATCGACTCCCATCAGAGCATTTTCCCCTTTCATAGTATTATACTTTTGTACACTTCTTAAAGAAAGGCAAGGTTAAAAAAATTGTGGAAAAAGAATCCACTGTGTGGTATGCTTGATCTATCTATCTATCTATCTATCTATCTATCTATCTATCTATCTATCTATCTATCTATCTATCTATCTATCTATCTATCTATCTATCTATCTATCTATCTATCTATCTATCTATCTATCTATCTATCTATCTATCTATCTATCTATCTGTCTGTCTGTCTGTCTGTCTGTCTATCTATCTATCCATCCATCTGTCTGTCTGTCTGTCTGTCTGTCTATCTATCTATCTCTCTATCTCTCTGTCTGTCTGCCTGTCTGTTCATCTATCAGTCGATCTATATCTCTAACAATTGATCGAGCTGTCTAATTTTCGAATTGTCTATTTCTTTGAAAGTTTATTATTCATTTAATGACTTTAAAAATATTACATTGTAAGTTTATTTAAAAAGCTTTTAGTTGAAACTGCAAGTATATTATCTAGATATAAATTATATATAATACATTATTATTTCTGTATGTTGTTGGTGGTCCTGACGGTATAGTCGGTTTTGTGTGCGTGCTCTTTTTAGCATATACATGCTTCTTAGTGTAACTGTTTTGTGTGACATGGCTGATTCATCTTAAAATGTTAGTAGCTTATAAATCTTTGCAGTATAATATGTTATTTTGAAAAAGCCATTTTTTAAATTTTAATGGATCATTTTCCCTTGCTCTGTGCATTTATTTATCTATCTTCTAAGGGGAGCGAGAGAGAGGGAGAGAGAGAGAGGGAGAGAGAGAGAGAGAGAGAGAGAGAGAGAGAGATGAAACAATTGGGTTAGGATTGCCGTGATCTATTATACTTTCCCTTTTTAATTAAAACAACAACAAAAAACAGCCCAAAGAACAACTAAAGACCAGAACAGCAAAATTCGCACGTCCGAAAAACTCCACAAATGAATAAACAAAGCCCCATAAACAAACAAACAAACAAACAAACAAACAAACAAGCAAACAAAAACATCTCCACAAAGTATTCCAAGCAAAGTAAAAGCAGAGAGCTGATGTAAAAAGCAACAACCAAAAAATTCCCAACATAACAAAAGCAAAAATGAGAAAAGAAAGAAAATAAATAAATAAATAAATAAATAAACAAACAAATAAATAAATATCAACCCCCCAAAAAGCAACAACAATAAAAATCACATCAGCAGCAAAAAAAACCCCACAAAACAATAAAAAATAGAACAATTGCATTTTCAAGGAAAACATTATTTTGCTGTGATATTGAAAAACAGACACACCTTCATTTTGTCTTTTCTTTTTCAATTTTTTTTTCTTTCTTTCTCTCTTTCTTTCTTTCTTTCTTTCTTTCTTTCTCTCTTTCTTTCTTGTTTAACCTCTCTCACTTTGTGGACTAAAATTGCTTGCCCCTCTCTTCACAAAGAGTCAATTTGCTCTGTGTCTTAAGCCTTGAGACCCCGTGTCTATTCTATACAAATATACAGGGGAAACACGCGCCAAGAGGGCTTTGGCCAATCACCTTCCAGCCAAGTTAACGCGCCACACGCAATATTAACTGCCTGCAAATATTGAAGATTGTTTTTACAAACAGCCCTTGCAATCTGGAGGGGGGTTTGCCTCCGTGATGTACCCTGTGTGTGTGTGTGTGTGTCCGTGTGTGTGTGTGTAGTTGTGTGTGTATGTGTGTGTGTGTGTGTGTGTGTGTGATGTTGTTGTTGCTATTTTTTTGGGTGTTGTTTTGTTTTGTTTGTATGTTTTGTTTTGTGTGTGTAGTGTTGGGGGTGGGGTTGTTTGGGTTTGTTGTTGTTGTTGTTACTACTGTTTCTTTGAAAATAACTTTAAAAGTTGTTTTCCAATGTTTGCCTGGGAGCCATTGTCTCAAAAGTTAATTTTAATCGTGTGGTTTTTGTTTCCCTATTTATTTGATTTAAAAGGTGGTGGTTTATATATTTGTTCATATACCAAAATTGAAATATAGATTTGTATGCAAGGTGATATGCATAGATGAATCTGTGTGTTTGTGAATGGATGGCCGAGATAAGGTGTTGTCTCAATAATTATTTCTTTGTCTTAGTCTATTTTAGCAGTTTGGGAAAAGGGGGCTGGGGGATGGGGAGGGGGGAGGGAGGTGAATGAAGCTATAGTGGTGTTGACTATTTTTTGCTCTTGTTTTAATATATTTTTTTCGTCTGTGTTTGGAATTTAGTCAACACAAAATCATAAACAATATCGACCCTGAAGTTCAGAGCCTAAAATAAATTTGAACAATGGAAGAGAACGAGATCAAGTTTGTGTACATGGGACAAACAAACAAACAAAAACACAAAAAAACCAAAAAAAAGCTACAAAGAAACGTGTATCAAGAGTGGTGAACTGAAAATACACAAAAAGAAATAAAAAAAGATTGGTGACGGGTTTGTATGTAGATGGCATGTGATTGTGTGTGTGTGAAGATGAAGAAAACAAACAAAAAACCACCACCAAAACAACAACAATTGTGACTGTTTGACAAAGAAAGAGAGAGGAATGAGAGAATTCTGGGGGTGGGGGAGATGTGTGTGTGTGTGTGTGTGTTATGTGTGTGTGTGTTGGAAATGAGAAAAGGGGGGTGGGGGGGAGAGAGGGAGGGAAGAAGAGAGGTTGTTGAAGTTGTGTTACGCTTTTGGGTGTTGGCAGTAGAGGAAGCTGTGTAAATTTGATGCCTGCTTATCGCAGGCTAGGATGTTTAGCGCTGACAAACATGTCGTCATGGCCAAGACCCGTGGCTGCTGGCAGCTATGGGGGAGAAACCTGGACGCAGTTCTCTCCCTTGCATCGTCAGACGCTGGATGGGAATGGCTGTTTTGTGTCTGTGTGTGTGTGTATAATATTCCAGTTGTGTGATTGTGATGTTGTTTCGAGTTGTATTTTTTTTTAAAATGTATGAATTGTGGTGCTTTATTTTTTTTGGAAGGATTTTTTTGGAATTTTTTTTCTTTAATGTATGAAATTTCATGCAGGCGTTTTGATTTATGTGACTGGATTTTTTTGATTTTTTTTTACCAAACTGGAAGTGGGGAGACGATTTTGATTTACAATGATGTAGATCAGAATGTTGACAAACAGGAATCTACAGGTGTGGTACTCGTGTATGTATGATTTTGTTATAAAAAACAAATAATTGGTTGTGTCATTTTGCTTGTACTTATGTAATCACTCGTTTGTTTGTTTGCTTTTTTTGGGAAGAGAAACATACGATTAAGCGGATTGTGTATAACCACCAAATCAACAGAAACTTAGAAAAGAGTTTTGATATTTAGAACTGGTTTGAAAAACGTTGTGTTGGGATTCATATATCAAAATATCTCAATGTTGTGCCGTTTGAAATAAGCAAAAACAAAACATCTCCAGAAGACGACTGCTTACACACAGGGAGAAATGGTATAACGATGATACATAAATAGTAACTGCATGTATTGTCTTTGAGTAATATCGATGCCTTTTGTGTACACACACATACACACACACGCGCGCGCGCGCACGCGCGAACGCGCACACACACACATCACTTAGAGTGAAATATGTTAAATTAAAAAGAACGAACACACACACACACACACGTGACCGTTTTTATTAGAGTGAAAAGATGTTAAAATAAAAAGAACGAAAACACACACACACACACACACGCAACACACACACACACACACACACACACACACACACCACACACACACACACACACACACACACACACACACACACACACACACACACACACACACACACACACACACACACACACACACACTAATATCACGTTATGTGAAAAGACGTTAAATTAAAGAAGAACACACACACATACACACACACATACACACACACACACACACACACACACACACACACACACACACACACACACACACACACACACACTAACACACACACACCTTGATGAAAATAATAAACGAAAATTCTATAGCACTGTATCTTGTGAAAACAAATCAAAGCGCTTAATTAGCTTGCGCTGTGCAAATGTGAAATTGTAGAATTTTTCAGGAATTGTTTCATTTTATTTCGCGATGGAACATAAGTTGGGGTTTGTTTTTTGAAGATACCCAAATCAGAACACAAACCAAAACAGATTAAAGATGTTTATGGAACTTTATAAATCTAGATAAGCTTGTAATAGTTGTCAGTGAATTAGACGTGAAACGTGACAAGAATTTTGGTTGTGTGATAACGTGAGGAAACCTTTTCAACAATAATTTGATTTGTATAGAGGATCTATCTTTAAGTCACAACTTCTATTTTTAAGAAAACAACACGAAAAGACCCAATCAGTCCATTTAATCAATAATTACCACAAAAAGCAATAATACCTGCAGGAATTCAGAATAGAAACAAAATCAATATCATCAACACTAACAACAACGTAACTTTTAAAAAAGACAAGTAATAATGATAATAGTAGTAATAACAATAAATATGATAACACACCAGCAATGATAGTAGTAGTAGTAGAAATAATACTGATAATGATATTAATAATAATAATAATAGTGATGATAATAATAATAATAATAATAATAATAATAATAATAATAATAATAATAATAATAATAATAATAATAATAATAATAATAATAATAATAATAATCGTTATCATCATCATCATCATCATCATCATCATTATTATTATTATTATTATTATTATTATTATTATTATTATTATTATTATTATTATTATTATTATTATTATTTTATTATTATTATTATTATTATTATTATTATTATTGTTGTTGTTGTTATTTATTATTATTACTATTAGTAGTATTATTGTTGTTGTTGTTTTTATTAATGATGATGATGATTATGATGAAATAACGGTAAAATGATAATATAATAATGATAACAATGATGATAATGATAATAATAATAACAACAACTTTAACAACGGCAAAAATAATAATAACAATAACAGAAACAATCACTATCACCATTATCCTCTTAACAATGATGTTATGTAGGGAAGAACTAGACTAATAAGTAAATTACCATTTTAAAGAGACAAAAAAAACACACAAAAACTAAACATACATACATGTATACATACATACATACATACATAGATGCATGCATGCATGCATACATACATACATATATACATAATACATACATAACAACAACAACAACAATAACAACAGCCAAACCTATAACAACCCAGATACCAAATGTGTACCAAACTGATGCAAGCAACAACAACAAATTCCTCACAAAAAATCAAAACCTCTCTCTCGCTCACACACACATACACCACACACACACACACACACACGCACGCACGCACGCACGCACTCACGCGCGCGCACGCACGCACGCACGCACGCACGCACGCACGCACGCACGCACACACACACACACACACACACACACACACACGCTCTTTCTTCCCAGTTTGACAACAAAAATCGAACTGAATGTCAAAGTCCTTCGGATGAGACTATAAACCGAGGCCCCGTGTGCGAACACATGCAGAACATCTTGCGCACACGTTAAATCCTGTTTCGCTTTTCGAAAGAGTAGGCCATTGTGTGCCGGTGGGAACAGATGACAAAATTTACAAAACCGCATACACACGGGGACTGGATGTAAAAAAGCACATGAGTGCTTATTCCATTATCCTCGATATAAAAAAAAGGACACCACAACACACACAGAAAAAGAAAAGAAGCAAAACAACCAACAACAAAAATATGAAGAAGAAAAATGAAAACAAAGAGACAATCGAATAAAGATATCATAGACAAATATTGAATGAGTAGATAAATGATGTGAAGAAGACACATGAAAACAAAGAGACAATCGAATAAAGATATCATAGACAAATAATGAATGAGTAGATAAATGATGTGAAGAAGACACATGAAAACAAAGAGACAATCGAATAAAGATATCATAGACAAATAATGAATGAGTAGATAAATGATGTGAAGAAGACACATGAAAACAAAGAGACAATCGAATAAAGATATCATAGACAAATAATGAATGAGTAGATAAATGAAAGAATATATAAATAGATAAATAAATTGATAGATTAAAAAAAATTAAACAAAGGAAAACTTAAGGAGGAAAACATAAAACTGATAATAATGAGTCCTTCTCTCTCCAACACTCACACAATGACACTCACACGCACACGCACACGCACACACACACACACACGCACACACACACACACACACACACACACACACACACACACACACACACACACACACACACACACGTTATTGTTTAATTGTTCTTGTTACTTTGAAATTGTAAGTGTAGTTTATAGGGTTTGTTGGTTGGGAGGGGGGGGAGGGGGGGGGGGGGGGGGGGGGGGGGGCAATAAAATCGCTAGATGTGAAAAGACCTTAAACTGAAGATACTACTTATACTACTACTACTACTACTACTACTACTACTACTACTACTACTACTACTACTACTACTACTCTACTGCTGCTGCTGCTGCTGCTGCTACTACTACTACTACTACTACTACTATACTACTACTACAACTACTACTACTACTACTACATACTACTACTACTACTACTACTACTACAACGACGACACACACACACACACACACACACACACACACACACACACACACACACACACGAGTTTTGACTAAAGCGCTGTTTTAAAACAATGAATTTGATCAGTTGGTTTGTTTTTGTTTTTTGTTTTTTTAGATAAATGGAACAGTTTTTTGGATTGAATAAAAAAACCAACCAAGACCTCAATAACAGGAAAAAAGTTATACGACAATTCTTAAGCCTTTACCGTTGATTAGAACAGGCCAAACAAAATTAAAAGGATAAAAAAGCTACGTGTTTAGGAAGATAACTGCAAAAATTAGATGACTACAGAATAAAAGGCTTTTTTTTTTTGCTGATTATTTGTGGCAATATATTTCATTACAGTCGTTTGTACATCATCAATTTCTTTTCTGTTCCTTATCTTTGTTTTTATCTTTTCTGAATAAATGTAGAATTTACAGCTGTTAATTTTTTTTTTAATCTTCGGAGGTAAAGGCTTCGTTTTAAACTTATATCATTTATTTCACTAATGTTTATCTCTTCATTTTAAAAAAGAAATTTTTTAGCTTTTTAAAAATAAAATCGTTTATTTCGTTTCATTTTATATGTAATTCTCTTTTTGTTTAATTGCGGTTTATTTCATTAACTTATTCCATTTTCATTATATTTTGTTTTGTATATATCTCATCTATATTAAAATAACAACTTTTTTGTTTGTTTGCTTTCTTTGTTTTACTTCAAGATTATTTTCATCCTACCTGGAAGAAATATTGCTTTTTTCAGGAGGAAGTGGAGGTATTTTGCTTTGATCTGATCAGTTTCTTTTATTATCATCATCCTTTTTTACAGTCTCAAAAAGTAAGTCTACTTATGCGTTCGCGCAAGCCATAAACAACCACTTATTCGTATGCGCACACGCACACACACACACACACACACACACACACACACACACACACACACACACACACACACAAACAAACAAATAGTCACTTGCTAACGATCATATTAATTTTCAACTAATGTTGATAACGATCACCTTGTTCCTATTTCACAGATACGTGTACTCTGATAGATGTCCGCCATAAAATGTTGGTACAGAATATAATATAACTGAATGAGTAAGGCAACATAGATGAACAATATGTAAAAATCAACTGGGAAATAGTTCTATTGCAGTGTTTGGGCTGAAAAGGCGATGCGATTGAAAGCAAAGCAAAACAAAGCCCCCCCCCCCCCACCCCCACCCCCCACCCCGCTTCCACTCCAAGGGAAAACAAAGCAAAAAACAAACAAAACAAGCAACCCAAATTTCAACCAAACCAACAAAT
>CM054137.1:34409879-34437379 GCA_028751875.1 Rapana venosa | reverse complement strand
CATTATTTATTATAATTTTAAAATAATATTGTGAAATTTGCCGACCGAGTTGACCGCAATTTTACTTCAAATACATTTATCTTTGATTTTTATCTATCTATCTATCTATCTATCTATCTATCTATCTATCTATCTATCTATCTATCTATCTATCTATCTATCTATCTATCTATCTATCTGTCTGTCTTTGTTTGCTTGTTTCTTTCTTTCTTGCTTGCTATCTTTCTTTTCTTCTTTCTTTCTTTCTCTCTCTCTCTCTCTCTCTCTCTCTCTCTCTCTCTCTCTCTCTCTCTCTCCTTTCTTTCTTTCTTTCTTTTTTTCCTTCCTTCCTTTCTTCCTTTCTTTCTTCCTCTATCTATTTGTTTATTGATTTTTTTTATTGGATATATTTATTATATATTTATCTATACACACTGTGGCTTTCAAAATTTCAACATTAATTGATTGCCCCTTGCTCTCTTATCCCTCACTTGTTGATTAAATGCATGACTGGTTGGTTGGTTGGCTGAACGGTTGGTTGGCTGGTTGGTTGGCTGGTTAGTTGGTTAGTTGGTTGGCTGCTTGCTTGCGTGATATGTTTGTTGGTGGGTTAAATGCTCACTTGCTTTATTAAAAATTGATTGATTTACTGAACATTCAATTATATCGTGTTTGTCATCTATCTATTATTCGTTTACTTATTTTGCACGTACTCTTTGTATTATTCATTAATGTTTATGTACTTGGGTTGTTTTTTCTTATTATTTATGTGTGTTTTAATATTTTAATGCATTTATAACCTTATTTATGCCATTCTTGCTAAACTATTCAAGTTGACGTTTACAGTTTGATGTTTTTTATAACATGCAGAAGAATGTCAAATAAAGAATCAGTGTACGACATTCGTTTCTTCAAGTCTTTTATTCAACTTCTTGTGCTACTTGCTCATTTCTCTCTCTTTGTCTCTCCATGTCTCTGCATCTCTATCTGTCTGTCTATCAGTCTGTTTGTCTGTCGGTCTGTTTGTCTGTCTGTCTGTGTGTCTGTGTCTGTCTGTCTGTATCTGTTTTTGTCTGTCTATCTGTTTCTCTCTCTCCCTCTCTCTCTGTCTCTCTGTCTCTCCGTGCCTGCCTCTGTATGTCTGTCTGTCTGTCCCTGTCTTTGTCTTTTTGCCTCATCTCTCTCTCTCTCTCTCTCTCTCTCTCTCTCTCTCTCTCTCTCTCTCTCTCTTCTCTCTCTCTCTCTGTCTGCCTGTCTGTCTGTCTGTCTGTCTGTCTGTCTGTTTGTCTGTCCGTCTGTCTGTCTGTCTGTACTGTCTGTGTAAGTCCTTTGGATGAGACGCTAAACCGAGGCCCCGTCTGCGAACGCACGCAGAAATTCTTGCGCATTCGTTAAATCCTGTTCCACCTTTCGTTAGAGTAGGGCATTGTGTGCCTGGTGGGAACAGATGACAGAATTTACAAAAACCGCATACACATCGGGATTGGATGTAAAAAAACCGCACATAAGCGCTTATTCCATTACCCTCGATTTAAAGAATTTAAAAAAAAACAACTGTCTGTTTACCAACCAAGATGTCGGGCAGTGAACGACACAAACAATAATAAAACAAAACAAAAATGAATAATCGTCGCATATGTTGTACGAAAAAGCAAACAAACAAAAACAAAGAAACAAACATATAAACACAAAAATATTAATAAATGTAGACATGATGTTGACAACACACAAGAAAAGGAACCAAATAAAAAGAACAGAAAAAAAAGAAAAGAAGAAGAAAAGAGTAAAAGAGTAATGTATTTTTGCAGCAGAATGAATAATAACAATGTCATTAAAAAAAACCCACCTATTTCCAACCGAATCTCAACTGAACATGAAAGTACTACCTTCGTTTCAAAATGTCTGATGATTATGTCTTTCAGCTGCCAAATGAAACTGTGTACTGTTTGTGGTTTTGGAGAGCTATAAGCCCTTGAATGATCTTCAGTTTAACGTCTATTCACATTTAGTGATTTTAGTCTGTCTATCTGTTTCTCTCTATCTGTTTCTCTATAAGCCCTTATTGACTTGTTGGTGTCACTGTCTCTGCTCACCATGTCTTTTTTTTTTTTCCTGAATAAGCATCTATCCTAAAGCCAAAGGAGAAACAAAAAAAGAACACTAACTTTATGCAAAACGAAAAAAAAATACTTCTTAATCGTTCTTGGTTGTTGTTAAGCAGGTTTTATATTCCTGTCAATCCAATCCACCGATACCATTTATACAGCCCTGCCAATCTCAGAGGTCATATCAGAGCTGTAGTTTCTTTGAAATTGTTTTTCATTCCATGAACAGTTTAAAACCATGACAATCAGAACATTAACAGTGTATAAAACGGTGGAGGCTAAGAAGCTTATTATCGTGATATCCCTGAAGTCGGAATGCGGCTACCTTAAACCGCGGAGAGGAACTGTCGCATATACGCAAAATCTCGCTATTGGTGAACTTCAAAGATCTAACCCAGGAACGAAAAAATAATCGTGCTCAAGTACAACATCAAAGCTGATCCCTGTAAAGGCTAGATCTATTTTTTAAATATATAAAATAATCAACGAAAATTACGATTAAAAAAAAGGTAAGGGTTTCCCATAACCTATGTGGTCGATCATAGGGGCAGGTACCCATTTACACTTGGGTTAACTGGGGGACTGTACTAAAGCCAAGGCACGCAAACGAAATGCTAACACCTTCAATTTTTTAAATATATTATTTGTGACATGTTCAGTTATATCAAAGATAGAAGAAACATGTTGTTGTTACTTGCTGCTTTTGTTGCTGCTTCTGCTGTTCCTGGTGTCCTAGTAGTTAGTTATTCTTGCTTTTTTCTGGAGTTGATTTCCACGGTTCCATTCCCACCCACCCACCCTCCCCTAATGGTTTGTTCTTTCTGTCTTTGCTTCGTTTTTCCTTTGTTCTTTCTGAAATTGTATTCAAAATTGATTATTCATTCATTAATTCATTGATTGTTTGTCGTTTGTGCCTTTTTTCTGTATTACTTACTTTCTCCGTTCTTGGCTTTTTTTTCCTTCCCTTTTAACCATCATCTTTTCTTTTTTTGTTTTTTTTTTTTGTTTGGAAACTTTTTTTTCTCTCTTTCTTTCTTGTTTTAGAAAAAACATTTCTTTATTCATTCTTTCCTTCTTTTCTGTTATTTGTCTTGTTTTTTAAAAAAATGATCTTTTATCCTTTCTTCCCTTTTAGATTTTTTTCTTTGTATTGTCTGTCTTTCTGTCTTTTCTTTCTTAAGCAGAAGAAGGAGTGCTACTCAAAACAAAACACAAAAAAATCAAGGGGTACCCCCTCTTCCTCCCCCACCCCCCATCTCCCCACCCTCTCTCTTTCTCTCTCTCTCTCTCTCGCTCTCTCTCTCTCTCTCTCGCTCTCTCTCTTTCTCTGTCTCTCTCTCTCTCGCGCTCTCTCTCTCTCTCTCTCGTCTCTCTTCTCTTTCTCTCTCTCTCTCTCTCGCTCTCTCGCTCTCTCTCTCTCTCTCTCTCTCTCTCTCTCTCTCTCTCTGTCTCTGTCCCCTTGTGCAAACATTAAAGACAGGCTTAGCACTTCAAAGCTGATGAACTCGCCACTAAATCTGTTAGGCTGAGGTCACCCCTCTTCTCCTCATCCCCCTCCAACCTCTCCCTCCCCCTCCTCTTCTGTTTTGCCCCCATACCCCACCACCCTGTTCCTCCCCCCCCCCCCCCCCCCTCCATCCTTCTTCCCAAGCTGACAAGACAACGAACAAACATCGTCTGGGGCCCTGTAAAGGGTATGAATATTTTGGTCTATTTTACGTTGTTTTGAAGGAAATCAAACATTACGGAGGTTATGTGACTTTCGAGCAAAGTTTAGGAAACATGCGAGTAACTGTTTTCTGCGGTTTTCTGAGAGTAGTTTTCTTATAGAGAGACTTTTTATAAATCCTTTACTGCTTTATTTTGGGTCTCAAACTAACTAAAGCATGTGTGTTTGAACGCAAAGAAATGCATTGGCTATCTAGAAAAGTCAAACAAAACAAAACAAAATACGACAAGCCACCCCACATCCCACCCCCTCCCCCATTCACCTCTGCGTTTTGGCAGCAGAACAAAAATACAAAACAACAAAACTATACAAAATTCTTATCCTTACCTCATTTTTCAAATACAAAGCAAAAGACAACCCCCCCAAAAAAAACAACAAAAATAAGAACTAACAAAAACAAACAAAAAAACCAATACAAAAATAAAAATCCCTTTCCCTTATCAACTGGTCCAAAGTAAAACAAAGTAAAATAAAATAAATAAACAGGTTTATTTTTAAAAAAGAGATATTCTCTGAGAAAAAGCACACACACACACACAAACACACACACAAACACACACACCACGCACGCACGCACGCACGCACGCACGCACGCACCACACAACACACACACACAACACACACACACACACCCCACATATGTGACTCAATATCTTTTTTACAGGATGTATTTTCTTTTGTATCAAAAGCTTAGACGTAGCGGGTTGGGTGTTGTTTTTTCCCCGACAGCTCAAAGAATGTTCCACATGCTTCACTAAAGTTTTCTTGAGATTCTGAACCTGAAATCAAAAGAAATAAGAGTAAAGAAAAGAAAAACAAAATAGAAGAAAAAAAACACAGAAGGTTTTTCTTTGAGGAAAAACAATCTGCAGTTCAAAAGAAAAACGGAGTGTATGTTGTTTTGAAGAAAAATATGAAGTTGAAAGGAAAAGCTGACAGCGTGTTGTTAACAAGACTTGCAAAAAGTTTAAACTAATAAACACACACACACACACACACAAAGAAATGACGCTAAAGATATTGCATCAAAGAAAATAACTCGTTAGCTTAAAAAACAAGCAAAACAAAATGAAATCTTGCGCACACGTTAAAACCCGTTCTGCTTTTCGGAAGAGTAGGCCATTATGTGCCGGTAGGAATGGATGGCAAAATTTACAAAACTGCATACACACGGGGACAGGATGTAAAAATAAAGCACGTGAGTCAAGTCAAGCCAAGTCAAAGTCAAGTCAAAAACACTTTAATCATCCCATGAAGGGCAATTACAATACTGACAGGCACATTGATACCTATAAGTTCTTATTCCATCATCCTCGAAATAAAAGAATAAAAGAAAAAGAAAGAAAAAAGAAAAAAAAGAATGTTTAGAAAAAATATCTCTTCCTACCTCACCCCATTCCTGAGTTTCCCTAGGCTAAATACCTTTGTCCGTAACATCCCGACAGTATTATATATGTTGATTTTTTTACCTTGCAGGGAAAAAAACCGGAGAAGAAAAAAAAGGAAACAAAGAAAGAGAAAAGAAAATTACTAACATTCAGCAATAAAAAGAAACCAAAAAATATAGAGAAGGAAAGGGAAGAAGAAAAAAAAAGGTAGACAAATCACTCTTTAAAAAAAGAAAAAAGAAAGTAAAATGAATGCTACAACACATTATGATAATAAAACGAAATCCAAATAGATAAGATAGATAACAACCAAGACACAGCAACAACAACAAAATGCTTGTGACATGTATACCTGTCAATTCGAGAATAATATCGTATTATATTGTATCGAATTGCATTGTGTCTGCGTTTTATTGTATTTCATTGTAGTATATTCTACTGTATTACACTGTATTGTATTGCACTGTGTTGCATTGTATTGTATTGTATTGTATTGTGCTGTATTGTATTGTAATGTCAAGGCTAACTTCTCTGTGCTGGTATCTGGACTGTTCTTCCAGGAAGTAGGTAGTCATCACTGACCCATTTTGTCAACACATTACATTTTTCTTCAGAGGCTAACTAGAGTGGCTGAGACTCACCGTCTTCTTGCCGTTGATTCTATCACATGCGTTTTAAATAGTTTTCAAGACAAAACAGTGATTAGCCATCGGAACCAAAGGCATATCTCGAAGCAAGGAGATGTCATACATACACTGTAAAGAATAGTTTGTATACGCTATAGGCTACACTGCATTCGCCAAGAAATCTACTTCCCACATGTTTGAGCATTATTTTGCGCAAGGCAATGCTCACCAGTACAACTTTAGGTGCATGCTGATTATTGTTGTGATTCATATGCTTACTTATTTTTTTAAAGAGGTTTTTAGTTTTGGTTTTCGTCTTTTGTTCCTTGGATAGAGCTCCGACGTTATCAATGGTGAGACTCTGCGTATGTGACCGTTTGGACAACATTGAGGCAGCCACATTCCGACTTCGGTGATTGTATTACGTTCAATTGCTTATGCAAAGAGTTGTCGCTGATGCCGTGTATTCCATAAGCTTCTATGAAAGCTACACAAAGTCTGCCTTAAAGTCCAGCTTGCAATTTAAAATTAAAAAATTCACAATGCTGTAACTTCACCATTTAAAAGAGATTGAATACTGTCCTTGACCCAAAAAATAACCTTTTTCATCGTTGATTTCTTAATTCTTTAAAGTTTCAGTACACAACACAACCCAAAGCATTCTTAAAACATCATGCGCATGGGTGGGTATTTGTACCTACCCACCCTTTCACGAGAAATGAATGAGAATAAAATTGTTGCGTGCGCAAAAGATGTTTCTGCATTACTTTGTGCTCTGGACATGGGTTCAATAGCTCATCCGTAAAGACCATCCCAACATAAAGGAATGTGTACAAGATCGAGGCATTCAGTGGCCCGGGCCTTCTGAAGAAGAGTCACACAACCAGAACACCTGTGAAAGGTAAAGGTGTTCCTGTAACCTGTACTGTTGATGGGGAGCAAGGTGTCAGAGACCTCAGCTTCTCTAGGGGTCAGCATGTTGAGGGCAGCGTCCATCTCTCCTCTCCCTCGCTGCTTTACCTTTCCTAACCCTAAAGAGGGCAGGTATCCATTTACAGCTGGGTAAACTGGGTGGAGGGGGATGGGAGGGGGGGACTGTACTGAAGCCAAGGCGCACAAACGGTCACCCATCCACTTGGTAACCACGCTTAATGCTGCTTAACCTTAGCTTGCGGAAAAGGAGTGCTCTGACCACTGAGCTATGCAGTCTCCATGACCCGAACTCAGAATATCTGTACATCCTTGCCCAGACCCATCTTTGAATGTGCCATGGTCTTAAGTCAAAGCTGCAGACGATGAACATAGAAAGACAGTAGCTAGGTGTATACTCGCTTATTTATTTAGTCTTGGAAGAGCAGCAGAGGAAAAGCTATTGATGGGTAGGTTTAGGTCATCGGTGGCAGACTAATCCCTTTTTCGTTAAAAGAACTGAATGTTTGAACAATGCGTTGCGGCACACACATTTTCTCTATACGTTGGTTTTCGTTCCTCGGCTAGAGCTCCGAAGTTCACCAATGGCTAGATGTTGCGTATGCGACCGATTTAATCTACCATTAATGAGCAAGATTTCTGACTTTACGAATAGTGTTTAAAAGACAACGCTTGTGATCATGCGTTTAAAAAAATCATGTGTTCCTACCGGCACGAAGTGGCCTACTCTTCCAAAAGACAGAGCGAAATTTTAACATGTGCGGCAAGATATTCTGCGTGTGTTCGCACACAGGAACTCGGTTTATAGTCTCACCCGAAAGACTTTTTGAAAGTGAAGTCGGTACTGATGTCAACTCTAAGGAAAAAAATCCCATAAAATAGACACCTCCGTCGTGGCTCGATCCCTGGTCATCAGATCACGAGCGCAATGTTCTAACCACTAGGCTATCTCGCCCCCTTCTCTCCATTGAAAAAGAGCAAAAGAGAAAAACAAAAGACAATACCCCTTCCTCCAAAAAAAGCAACAACAAAACAACCAACCAAAAAATAAAAGCAAACCCAAAATCAAAATAAACCAAATGGTAGTCAGACCACTATTCGGATTCGAATAAAAACGAAAAACACCACCAAAAACTAGTTTCACAACAGTAACAGTAAATGACCTACAAATGAACCCATCAGCCATTCAGCTAACCAACTAACCAACCAACTAGCCAACCAACCAACCAACCAACCAACCAGCTAACCAACATAAAACAGCCAAAATAAACCAACCAACACAACCAACCAATCAACCAATCATGCAATCATAGAGACAAACAAACGGTCCCAAAGGAATGGAGACATGGATCTTTTCACTACCACCACCACCGCCACCACCACCACCACCACCAACACCAACACCACTTCCATCACCATCATCATAACCATCGTCATCATCATCACCATCAACATCCCAAGGTTCACGCACCAAGCCCGTGCTGTCGCCATAGCAACAGGAAACCCCCACTCCCACCCCCACCCCCTGATATCTTTTTGCCGCGTTTGTCCACAAGAACATATTTGGCAAGGATTCTACTCCTCTCTGAAAGAGAAGGGGGCCCAGAGAGAGAAAAGAGAGAGAAAGAGAGAAGGAAGGAAGAAAAAGAAGGAGAGTTGGTAGAGGGGAGGAGGAACAATGCGCAATGTTCCAGCTAATTTCAGGACAAATGATGGGGAGGGGTCGATGGAGCCTCATGTGGCGCTATACACCTAATGGCTTTGCCCACTACCACGCACTGTTTGGTGGCCAAACAGGTAAATAGGTGTTGGTAATCGGTGTTTGGCCGTGTGCCGTGTACGTCCGTCCGTCCGTCCTTCTTTCTCTCTCTCTCTCTCTCTCTCTCTCTCTCTCTCTCTCTCTCTCTCTCTCTCCTCTCTCTCTCTCTCTCTCTCTCTTCTCTCTCTCTCTCTCTCTCTCTCTCTCTCTCCTCTCTCTCTCTCGCTCGCTCTCTCCTCTCTCTCTCTCTCTCTCTCTCTCTCTCTCTCTCTCTCTCTCTCTCTCTCTCTCCGTCTCTCTCTGTCTGTCTCTCTGTCTCTCTCTCTCACCTCTCTCTCTATCTGTCTCTGTCTCTCTCTCTCCGTCTCTCTCTCACCCCTCTCACCCCTCTCTCTCTCTCTCTCTCTGCCCTTCTCCTTTGCCTTCTGTTTATCTCTTGTGTTTGTCTGTCAGTACTGTCTTTGTATGTCTCTCTTTCTCTCTCTTTCTGCGTCTGTTTATGTCTGTCTGTGTCTGTCTCTGACTCTGTCATTATCTTGCGCACCAACATCTTGCGCAAACACGTTAAATCCTGTTCCGCTTTTCGTAAGAGTAGGCCATTGTGTGCCGATGGGAACGGGTGACGGAATTTGCAAGGCCGTATACACACGGAAACTAGCTAGATGTGAAAAAGCACATGAGTGCTTATTCCATTATCCTCGATATAAAATAATAATAATAATAATAATAATAATAATAATAATAATAAGAATAATAATAATAATGATAATAATAATAATGATAATAATAATAATAATATGCTACTGTCTCTCTCTGTCTCTATCTGTCTCTGTCTGTCTTCCTGTCTCTGACACTGTCTGTCTGTCTGTCTGTCTTCCTGTCTCTGACTCTGTCTGTCTGTCTGTCTTCCTGTCTCTGACCCTGTCTGTCTGTCTTCCTGTCTCTGACCCTGTCTGTCTGTCTGTCTGTCTGTCTGTCTCTCTTAACTCCCTGAGGTGTCGATGGGCATTGCACTCAACTTTTCAGACAGTATCTCTGAGGCAAGCTGAGCTTAGCGGATGAGCCTATCCCTCTCCAGGTACGGGGTACATACTCGGCATATTCGTGTGTCCCTGACCCATCGAACGCTGACATGGTATGAAGTAAAGGATCTGTAACGTGCATCTTTGATCTTCTAATGCGTGTATATATAGACACGAAGGAGGTTAACACATTGGCCGATCTGCACTTGAAGACGACTCGAACGATCGTAAAAAAAATTCCCCACCTTTAATCAACTACACGCCACAGCCAAGATTCGAACCCACGACATCGCAGATCCACAGAATTGAATTCAAACGCTCTTATTCGTATCACACACACAGATAGATAGATAGATAGATAGATAGATAGATAGATAGATAGATAGACAGATAGATAGATAGATAGACAGACAGACAGATAGATAGATGCATAGATAGACAGACAGATAGATAGATAGACAGATATATAGATAGATAGACAGATAGATAGATAGATAGATATATAGATAGATAGACAGATAGATAAATAGATAGATAGAGATAGACAGATAGATAGACAGATAGATAGATGAAACGAAGGGCAGAGAGAGACAATAGATTTTAAAAAATCAACGTACATTCATGGAATAAAATGTATGAATACAAAAAGAAAGAACAAACAAAATGGACAGACACGTTAAGTAATAGATAACGAGGTTGATAGATGAATTTAAGTAACGATATATAGTAACAAGGACTAAAAGCTAAGCGTTTATAGATAAAGGCAAATACAGCTACATTAAATCAGCAAATAGATGTTTAAAATATCAAAGGAGTCTATGACATTGAGTCGCTGAATAAACAAGCAAGACACGAGAGATGAATAAATAAACAACATGCAAAACGATGAAGAAAAAAAGTTGATGAGCTAACATTAACCGATAATAACATTATTTCAGAAAACGTTCGTTTAATCAACGAGAAAGCAAACTTATCACTGAAATCAGTTTGCTCTTACTTAAACCATGGAAAATAAGCGTCAAATGTTTGGCGACACTTGCATAGTGGTATATAAACTAAATCCAACAAAACTAAACCAATACCAAAACTACAACAAACAAAATATGTCGGAAAGGGAGAACAAAAAAATCTAAACTAATAAAAACCCGAAAAAAACAACAAACAAACGTACAGATAAGCAGATATATATATAAAAAAAAGGAGGTAAACACAGAAATGATAAAGCAATTAAATAAATTTTACAAATAAATTAATAAAGACAAAATATAGATTTGTCTTAAAATGTTTGTTTCGTTTATTTTTTCTTCTAAATATAGCAGTTTCCTTCAATTCTGGTTTATCTCCCATCGGAAAGAGTGAGTCGTAGAAGGGCAGAGTTGCCTTCGTTTTGTTGTGCTTTTTAAAAAAATTTTTTAATACTTTTGTTTGTATTGTTTCTATCATTTGTTTGTGTTCAATTGTTTGTTTTCTGCCAACTGCATGAAAAGCTTTTATTTCGGTTTGCTGTTGTTGTTATTGTTACTTGTTTTCCTTATGTTTGTCGGTTTGGGTTTATTTTTCTTTTTTATTACTGTTTTGGGTTGTGATTTTTTTTTTACAAGATTCAGCGCTATATAAATTCCATATATTATTATTATTATTATTTTGGGTTGTTTTAAAAAAAACAACTTTATTGTTGTTGTTTTTGTCGTTGTTGCTTTCTTCCCTTTCGTTTCTGTTGATAAAGAATTTCGCTACAGCAGGTTCTCTTCATTGCGGTAAAATAATTCTATACTAAATATGGAATGCTGGTCTCTTGTCTCCTCCAAAAGTCTAGATCCCAGACCACGGCTTACAGTCTTATGGACATTTGGAAATAAGCAGTATACCAACACAAAAATAAAAGCATCGTGGATAATTTGCAACAGACATGAGGATTATGTTACTTTGAATAACAAATCCTCACAAACCAAACTTGATTTCATTTCATGTTTCATTTTATTCTTTTATATCGAGAATAATGGAATAAGCACTCATGTGCTTTTTTACATCCATTCCCCGTGTGTATGCGGTATTTGTAAATTCTGTCATCTGTTCCCACCGGCACACAATGGCTTACTCTTACGAAAAGCAGAACATGATTTAACGTGTGCCTAAGATGTTCTGCGTGCGTTCGCACACTGGGCCTCGGTTTATAGTCTCATCCGAAGGACTCTTGGGGAGAATATAGTCTGCACTGATGTTAACTCCAGAGGAAATTATCCCCTTGAACCGGAATCGAACCCGAGTCGTCAGATTGCGAACGCAATGTTCTAACCACTAGGCTATCCAGCCCCCTTCAAAAGAAACTAAAAGCCAAGATAAAATTTTAAAAAAGCACACACCCGTAACAAAATAAAAAAGAAGAAAAAACGCAAAATCCAACTATAAAAATAGTGAACAAACAAAAGCAGTCCACCTTTACAGATAATCCCACTTAAACAAACACAACAAACAACAAAGCAAAACAAACAAATCTTAACAAACAACCACTAAATAGAAATAAAGACTAAAAAAAAGTCAATTTAAAGCAAGTAAAAAATGGCCCCAAAAAATCTAAAGAGGGCTCTCTCGTGCGCTCGCATGTATACACACACACACGCGCGCGCGCGCGCGCGTAAGCACGCACGCACGTACACGCTCACACATACACTTGTACATAACAATTCAAAACCTAAAACAAAGAAACAAATAAACACCAGATAGACTAAAGGCCTTTGTGCCAAAACTCTTGAAAAATAAAGTGGTCTTTATTGTAATCAGAAACAAACAAAACAGCAAGAACCACCACCAACCTGCCCCCTCCCCCCTCTCACAGCACCCCCCCAAAAACAAACAAACAAACAAACAAATAAACAACAACAACAACAACAACCCATCCAACCAATAGTTCAATCAAATAAAATAACTAACATCACCACCACCACCAGCAACAACCCCCCACCCCACCCCCTCAAACAAACAAACAAACAAAAAATGCCCAGGTTTTTGTCATTCCTGGTAGTTGAAAATCTCTGAGCTATACTTTCATCATTTTGTAAAAATAACTTGACAAGAAAATGAAAGATCAAGACCAGTATAAAAAAAGATCAGTATGATCAGCAACAAAAATAACAGTGATCAGTATCTTCAACAACAACAAAAATAAACGCAAACAATAACAAAAATCACTGCAACAATATCAGTATCATCAATAACAACAACAACAAACAAAACACAAACGCAAACAACAATATAAATAACAACAGCAAGATCAGTATCATCATTAACAATGAAAATAGCAGCAACAAGATCGGTATCACGGGTACCACCAACAACAAACGTATAACAGCAACAATAATAAGTATAACCATCATCAACAAAAAGAACAGCCCCCAAGATCAGTGTCTTCAGCAACAACAAACAAAAATAACAACAAACTCAGTACCACCATCATCAACAACAACAAAAAATAACATCAACAACATCAGTATCATCATCAGCAACAAACACCACCACAAGACGCCAACAACATAAACAACAACAACAACGACAACACACACACACACACACACACACACACGCACGCACGCACGCACGCACGCACGCACGCACGCGCACACACACACACACACACACACACAAATGATGTAGACATGAAACCTACATCTAACGAAATCGAGGAACGATGTTTTCATCTTTTTTTTTTTTTTTTTACCTAACAGATATACAAGTATAACGAAGTGTGAAGAACGGGTGAGAGGTGGTAAAGGAGGGTGGGTGGAAGGAAGGAGGAGAGGAGAAGGAGAGGGGAGGGGTTGGGTTGGGGGACACAGAAACAGATGACAGAGAAAGGGGAAGAGGAAGAGAGACCTGGAAGGGGGGAAAAGGGGAAAGAGGTGGGGGTGGTCAACACAAGAGAGGTGGAGGGGAACGGGTGGGGTAGGGGTGGGGATGGATTATTCACCCCCCCCCCCCCCCTCCCCCTCTCGCCCCCCTCAGTCGGCGCGGGGAAGATCAAAGTAGTCTGCCGTTTGGGCCGATGGCTATGCGCCATCATGCACAACAAATAGAGACGATATGTTCCACGAAGCCTCTAGTTTCGATCCTCACTCAGATATACCCCTCTCCCCCCCCCCTCTTCCCCTCTTTCCTTCCCCCCCCCCCCCTCCCCTTACCCCCTTCCTGCTCTTCCTCCATCACTTCCTCTCCATCTCACTCCCATTTCTGTTCTCTTCCTCCCCCCCCCTCCCCCAATTTACCTCTTCTATTCTTCCGCGCCCCCTTCCCCCCCCCCCCCCCCCCCCCCCCCCCCCTCCCACCACTACATCCTGTCCATCCCTCCTCATTCCCCGTCTGCTACTTAAATCCATTTGTGTAGGATAATGTACGCACACGCACACACACACGAACACACACAACAACTGGGATACAGTAGGTACATGGTTGTGTTCCATCCAACACACTCACAAGTACAGACAAGTTTGAAGTCTTTAAATTTGTAATTCCCATTCAAAGCTTGGTGTGATACAACCGTCCATATTCATTAACTTTATTCAGTAAGTTTTGCTATGTTAAGCTTAGGTCATTTTGTTACAATGTGAAGTTTGTCTCCATTTCTTGACGTTTAATTTGTTTCTTTATTTTTCTGCCTTGTTTTGTTTTGTTTTTGTTTATGCTCGCATATTGCTTATCTTTGTTTTGCAAATAGCCTTATCAATATTTTTTTTTACCAAGTGTGTCCCTGTTATGTTTTGCCTGTTTCTGATAAATGTCAATGAATTTAACCAAAGAAAAGCAACAGCGTTCTTCTCTTTTTCTCATAATCATATATTGCAATTATAAAAGTATATATATATATATATATATTATTCTTATCTATACTATATATATATATATATATTTATATATATTTATATATAAGTGTGTGTGTGTGTGTGTGTGTATCAACATATATATATATATATATCTTGCTAAAAACAAAAACAAAATAAACACATAACCCAAAAAAACTTTCTCTCAATTTTTGTTTTCATCACGAAAGTAGGACATAGATAGAACTTCCTACATATTCCTCCTTTTCTATTCTTTTTTTTATCCCATCTTTTGAGACACAAGAAAGGCCATAGCTGCGCTGATTGATTTCTTTCTCTCTTTGGGGCTTGTCAGAGATGGCAGTGTTTGTTCTGTCTGTCTGTCTGTCTGTCTCACGAGGGCGCGGAGGGGGGGGGGGGGGGGGGGGGGGAGGGATGGGAGGCTCTGCTCTCTCTGTTCTGTCTGTGTCCCATCCTCTGTGATCCACTGTCTGTGCTTTCCTGTAGGAATCGGGGACATTTTCAGGTCCACTTTTTTTTGTTTTCTGTTTTGTTTATTTGTTTTAGGGATATTTGGGGGTGGGGTGGTGGGATGAGGGTGGGGGTCCGGGGGGGGGGGGGGTGTCTTTTTTTTTTATAAGGTTGGTTGAGGTGGAGATCAGACTGATATATATATATTTTTTTTTCCAATTCTCGCTTATTTTTTCATCAAACCACTGAAAAACACTTTTTCTTTTTTAAAAATTTTTATTTCGAGGATAGTGAAATATAAGCTCTGGTGTCCTTTTTTTTTTTTGAACATCAAGTGTGTCTTTGTATGCTTTTTATTTTTTTTTATTTTCATTTTAATTTTATTCTTTTATTTCGAGGATAATGAAATAAGCACTCATGTGCTTTTTCATCCAGTCCCCGTGTGTATGCAGTTTTGTACATTTTGTCATCCGTTCCCACCGGCACACAATGGCCTACTCTTCCGTAAAGCGGAACGGGTTTTAACGTGTACCCAAGATGTTCTGCGTGTGTTCGCACAAGGGACCTCGGTTTATAGTCTCATGCTTTCATCTGTCATGTTGACAGTCAGTATATTATGTCAGTATATCTGTCCTTATGTCTGTAGTTATTGGTCGATCGGTCAGTTATTCGGTCAGTTCGTCGGTTTGTTTGTCTGGAATGGAAAAAAGAACATCACGAATTACTTGTTGATTTATTTTCCAAACTATGGGTTTGATAAGTATTATTCGACCGTAACAAAAGTACAACTTCCTTGATGTTTAAATAAGACAAACAATTACATTTTTTTTCCGATCTCGTCGTCAAAACATTAATGACTGTTGATCAAGATTGTTAAATGTTGGTCATTTATCACTTTCTTAAATGGTATCTGATGGTAAATTGAAGTTATGTACATTTTTTTCCCGGCTTAAACATCAGCTGACCTAAAAATCACAAACAACAACAGCAAAACTAAAAAAACTACAGACTTGTAGAGCACATTGTATAACCTTGAACGAAAACGTGCTTAAAAGTTCTATCAATAAAAGAATAAATAAATAAATAAATAATGAATATCATGTTCAGTCAAACAAGCAAAGAAACAAACAAGACAAAAAGAACGAAGCCACAAAAGAAAAAGAAAAAAAGCCTCTGGCAAACACGAGCAAGGCTTTGCAGTTTATGATAAGCAGCAGCGTGACATTATTAGGAGGAAAAAATTGAAGAAAAAAAAAGATATTAAACTAGTGTAAAACCTTATGTTTATCCGACTGCAGCAATTAAAAGCTACGAGGGACAAAAAGAGAGAGAGAAAATTAATGTACATTGTCTTGATGTTGGAAAATTATTCTTTTGTTGCTATTGTCGGGCTTATGAATGATATGGTGGTGCTTAGAATATTAGTTATCCTTATCACACTTTGCGGTTGATTTAATATATGCTAGGCCTATAAAAAGCCCAGAGGCAATCCTCTGTGTGTGTGTGTGTTGTGTGTGTGTGTGTGTGTGTTGTGTGTGTGTGTGTGTGTGTGTGTGTTAATCTATGGACCAGCTATCTTCCTTGCAGCACAGGCTGTGTCATAAGTCAAGAGGAAAGATATATTGCTATGCATGAGATTTTTATTGTTTATACCAATACACACACACTCACAGAAACATTTTTTTGGGGGGGAAACGTTCATTTGCATACTTGTTGTCCTCGTAAAATAGAAGACAACAAATATGCAAATGAACGTTTCAAACGAATAAAAACCCAGACAGAAATGCAGGCGTTCGCACATACAAGTACACGCACGCACACACGCAAACATAAACACACATACACGCGCGCACGCACATACACACATACACACACACACACACTAGGTTCATGTCTCCCTTTTTATTACATTACAATACAATAATACAATAAATGCAGGACAATACAATAAATGCAGTACAATACAATCAATGCAGTCCAATACAATAAATGCAGTCCAGTACAATAAATGCAGTCCAATACAATAAATGCAGTCCAATACAATAAATGCAGTCCCATACAATAAATGCAGTCCAATACAACAAATGCAGTCCAATACAACAAATGCAGTACAATACAATAAATGCAGTACAATACAATAAAATGCAGGTCAATTCAATAAATGCAGTACAATACAACAAATGCAGTCCAATACAATAAATGCAGTAAAATACAATAAATGCAGTCCAATACAATAAATGCAGTCCAATACAATAAATGCAGTACAATACAACAAATGCAGTACAACACAACAAATGCAGTACAATACAACAAATGCAGTACAATACAATAAATGCAGTACAATACAATAAAATTAATGCAGTACAATATAACAAACGCAGCACAACACACTAGAAAACAGTACAGTGCGATACATTACAAAACAAAAAACCCAAACAATACAATATAACATACTACACTACACTACAATGCAATGCCGCATATAAAAATTATGACCACATCGTGTCTACCGTTTGCAAGCAACACATAGCGACTGCCACTGAGAATAAAGGAACACTAGGATGAGGTGGACAGCAGATCTTTACTGTGGGGTGGGGGGGTGGTGGAGGGAAGCCCCTCCTGGCAAGTGTTCCAGCTAGCCCCTAACCTCGCACACTCTAAAGGGACCAGACTGCATCAAGATCACGACTTCTGAAAGGCGACTGCTTTTAACTTGAAAATAATACTGTCTTATTTCTAGGCTACACTAACACCCCAAAAAAGTCTCTTGTGTTACAGTTATGTGATAACATTATCATTTTCTCCAGTTTAAAACAAAAAGAAAAAATACATTACATTACATCATTTAATTTTTTTTATTCCATTCTTTTATATCGAGGATAACGGAATAAGCACTTATGTGCTTTTCTTAATTACATCCAGTCCCCGTTTGTATGCGGTTTTGTAACTTTGTCATCTGTTTCCACCGGCACACAATGGCCTACTCTTATGAACAGCGGAACAGGATTTAACCTGCCTCAAAAGCCAAGAGTAAGGGTTCGATCCTCATTTGTGCCCAAAGCATCCCCCCCCCCTTCCCCTCCCCCCTCTACTCCTTCTAGTATATCGTGAGTAGTGTTCTAGGTATCAGTCACTCGGATGAAACATTAACACGAGGTCCTATGACTGTGCAACACGCATTCAGCGCACGTAAAAGAACCCACTGCAACAATGGAGCTGCACCTGGCAAAATCTGTAGAAAAAAACCCAAACCACTCTGTAAGGGAAATAAATACATTTGAAAACATGATTTTTTTTTTAAATTGGTGATGTTGCTCTTTATTTATTTATTTTTCAAATTTTATTTTTTTATTTTTTTTATTTTATTCTTTTATATCGAGGATAATGGAATAAGCACTTATGTGCGCTTTTTTTTTTACATCCAGTCCCCGTGTGTATGCGGTTTTGTAAATTTTGTCATCTGTTCCTACACCGGCACACAATGGCCTACTCTTACGAAAAGCGGAACAGGATTTAACGTGTGCGCAAGATATTCTGCGTGCGTTCACACACGGGGCCTCAGTTTATAGTCTCATCCGAAGGACTTTTGGGGAGAGTGGAGTCGACACTGATGTTTTAACTCCGTGTGGCAACGCGCTTTCCCTGGGGCAGAGTAGCCCGGATTTCACTCAGAGAAATCTGCCGTGACTTCAAGTGATATTCGATTTGATTTCCTTTCAATATAACGCAATGCAATGAATAACAAAGCATCGCAATGCAATATGATACGATACAATGCATTAAGATGCAAAAAAGAGAAGTACAATCCACATCACCACAACGAGCTAACAGGCCGTATATAATACATAAACTGATAGTAAAATGATAATGATATCGTTTGAACCTATCATAATACGATGGTTGGTTTTTTGTTGTTTGTTTGTTACTCATGCTGCCGCTGCTGTTGTTGCTGCGCTGTTGATGCTGCTGAATCCATCTCAACTACAAACTGACCATCAAGTTCTGCCAACTTCTCTTGACACGAGTATACAATGGAGTATTACGCTTAGACGCCCTGGTTGGATGAACGAGTGTCTCAACAAAATCAGAGCCCCCCAAAAAACAACAACAACAAACAAAAAAACAACAACGACACAACAACAACAAAGAAACAACAAAAAACAACAAAAAACCAACAGCAAACAAACAAACGAAACAACTGGTTTTAAAAACTGGTATTTGGAATCGCGATTTATTATCTTTTTATTTTATTTATTGGAACATTTCAAAATATTCATGACAAACATCAATTAAGCGGTTTTGCAGAGCAATCTTTAACGGTAGTTCATTATTGTTGGTAATACCTGTCTCCATTTTACTTCAACCAAAGGAAGGTACACTATAGCCCAAAAGGGAGCACAGGACATTCACCTCTCCCTTACCCAATCAATACCACACTCTCCTGTGTTGGTTTGTGCTTGCATGAACGTGTCCCCTACAATGCATGCTGTGGAAAACCACTGTAACTGATCTGTATGAAGAATACTGAAGAGACGAAGAAAAAGAAGAAGACAGTATGTCATATTAGAAAAACACAAACTCGTAGAAGCTTTGTCAAATTTGAGCTGAATAGATGTCTGGTCGTTCTTCGTGTGAGCTAGCAAGCTGTTGATTGATAGACCTGGCCCATAACACACACACACACACACACACACACACACACACACACACACACTCGCTATCTTGCACCAAACTCTTTTAACGTCACTCTTATTGGCATTCATGCTATCAGAGTGCCTACTGCTCGCTGTTAGACAAACCAGCCACCATACCTCCAAATGGTGGCTATCAACTATCCACTGGCTCACCCAGAATAATTATAGCAACATACTTGCAGTGAACTTGATCCACAACGTCCTCCATTGAGCAAAGTTTCCCTACGCCTGCCTCTGATAGGATTCGAACCCTCAACTTTCCAATTTGGAACCCATGGTGCTAACCACCATGCCAAGGTGTCTGGTGCTTTTCTGCTACATCTTGGCACCCAAAGATACATGCTGCTACAAGCAGCTGGTACAAGAAAAGTCAACTCATGCCTCACAGCTACCATTTTTCTATGTGTAATTTTGTCTGCACATAACATATAAGTGTGTGTGGTGAACACGTTTTACCATTGACATGCTAGCCTATGGGGAGAGGAGAGTTAGGAATGGTGAACTCTGGAAGATAAAGACTGATAGCATACATTTCTGTCCAAGTCACAGAATGGTACAAACTATTCCCCTCTTCCAGCCACCCGGCAAACTGTCAACACTGAGTTTCTGGCCTGGGTGGATGCATGGAGCTGGGTAAACATCATACCCCACTACCCCCCTTCTCCTAGAATTAGTCACCTTCATGTCAGTCGTTCAAAAGATATCTATCATTCCTGAATCTTTCACCTGCTAATGGCTATACATCATGAAACCAGACAGCAGTTACCCAAATCACAGTTCAGGAAAACAAGCAGACAGAATACTTAGGGTAAAGCCTACGTAATGCTTGGTTTCTTTGTTGCTGGTAGACTACGACTATAGTGAATGATTTTACTGTCTGGATCTCCCAAAAAATATTCTCAATGTAAGCTAATAGAGGGTCATTGTTTTCTTCCTACATACACTTCAAGGTAAAACTAGGGCCTCTATATTTGAGTAGTATGCGTCAATTGGAGTGAGAAAAGCTATTGGAATAGTGAGCAGATGTGAATGGCAAGAAAGAAAGAGAAAATGCATGCAAACTTAGAGAGGCGTGTTTTGTATTTTTCTCTATGTCGTTCCCTTTGTCGGCCTCCAGCATGCTAAATACCTTGCTTTTTAAACCAGCACAGCAACCAAATGCTTTGCTTCATGTGCTAGGGGCACTTTCTATAAAACTGAATGGTATGGGGCACAAATTATTTTATTAAAAGGCAGCAGATGCTTTGATTAAGAAAAGAATGAAAAGGATATAAAAACTCATACATTTTGTTGAATGAGAAAACTGTATTTAGGAATCATCACATTAAAACATCATAGCTATAGGAGTTACATAAATCTGTAATTCATTAAAACATGGGGTTCTTTTTTTTTTGGGGGGGGGGAGAGGGGGGTACTACTTCATTTTGTGTGTTTGATTTTTCATTCCTTGGCTAGAGTTCTGAAGTTCATCAACCACAAAATGTTTGCACATGCGACCTTTTTTTTGGCCTACCATTAAGGTAGCTGCATTCCGACTTCGGGAAGTAGACTTAGGGTATAAAATGTCCTTTCTTCAGGCTATGCTTACAAATACTCTGTTCCCTAACTGCACAAACTCACTCCCGGTGTAGGTCCACACCATTCCGGCCAAGTGAAAACCAGCACCCAGGCTAAAAATCATTCACTATACTACAGCCAAGAGAACACATGTGTAAGTTTGTATAACATTGTATGCACAGGTGTGGTACGAAAAAACATTTGTCAGTGATACGTCTGCCTATTGAGAGAAAAGAAAAGAATGAAGACAGTGAGTCATGGAAGAAACAGACTGATGTCAGCCTCCTCATAACTCGTGGCTTGATACCAAGCATTGCTATCGTCTAAATCTCCGCAGTACACTTTGAATTCTAAGCCATTAGGGTTTTGTATGTTTTTTTCTATACATTTTCATAATATTTATTGATGAATGAGACGTCTGTACCTGATTGTCTGTACCTGATTGTGCGGGTCAATCAATGTAAGGAAAACAATCAGAATGGTGAGCAAATACGGAGAGGCAATAAAGTGAAAGGGGAGTGTTTGCAGTATTAGAAGAGCATACTCTTTGTTATTGCTTTTTCCCCCTTAAACCCCCTGCCCCACCCCCCTCCCTTGCTAATTTAGATATTTTGTGTGTTTTCTGCACACGTATAGCTTCTATACTAGAATGATAGGTGTCAATCCCTTACACAGATTGTAGGAAAAATCATTGGAATGGTGACCAAACTGTGGAAATGCAATAGTCTGAGAGGTAATATGTGTGTGAATAACAAAGGCGTGTTTTACCCGTTTTCGTTGTTTAAAAAAAAAAGTTTTTTGTCTTTTAATATTCAGTTACTGGATGGCTAAAGTCAGACAATAAAGTGGTACGATGCAATGTATTAAGCGCTTTGATTTGTTTACTTTACATGATTCAGCGCTATATAAATACCATATTATTATTATTATTATTATTATTATTATTATTATAGGGTGCCCCTTATCTAAATAAATACTGAATGTGAAATAGTGTTTTTAAAAAAATTGCTTTGAGATATGAGAGAAGAGTTATAACTTTTTTTTTATTAAAGAAAATAAGAGTAGACAACACAAAGCAGCTTCACTCTTATTTACTACTGGTGGTATGGATTGCAAGACATTAATGCATTAAAACATCAAAGTTCAGAGAATACACAAAAATTAGGTTTTCTTTTTATAATAGTATAAAAATGTCACTAGTTTGATTTCTTATGAAAAAAATCTTTTGTTTTCTAATGCCTGAAGTCACTTAAACACATATAGCATTTCAACCAAGTCCAAAACAAATAACTGACACTAAACTACTTAACTGCAATAACCAACACACATATTTGCCCACATACGTACGCGCATGTGTGTGTATATGTGTGCGTGTGTGTGGTGCGTTTTTTTATTTTTTATTTTTTTATTTTTTTCTTTTATATCGAGGTAAATGGAAGAAGCACTGATGTGCTTTTTACATCCATCCCCGTGTGTATGCGGTTTTGTAAATTCTGTCATCTGTTCCCACTGGCACACATTGGCCTACTCTTACGAAAAGCGGAACAGGATTTAACGTGTGCGCAATATGTTCTGCGTGCGTTCGCACACGGGCCCTCGGTTTATAGTGTCATCCGAAGGACTTTTGGGCCCAGAGGAATCTGCACTGATGTTAACTCCAGGGGAAAATCTCCCCTTGAACGGGAATCGAACCCGGGTCGTCAGATTGTGTGTGTGTGTGTGTGTGTGTGTGTGTGTGTGTGTGTGTGTGTGTGTGTGTGTGTGTTGTGTGTGTGTGTGTGTGTGCACAGCACCCCTGTGTTGTGTGTGTGTGTGTGTGTGTGTGTGTGTGTGTGTGTGTGGTGTGTTGTGTGTGTGTGTGTGTGTGTGTTGAGAACAAAATATTCGTCAGTGACATGATGGCCAGTTGGGAAGAACAGGGTAGAGATGATGCATCATGAACAAAAAAACCAACAGACTGATATCATCAACTCCTGTCCCACTCACACAGCATGATACAAATCTGTTCCTCTCTTCCAGCCCACCAGCAAGCTGCCAACACCTGAGTTCCTGGCGTGGCATGGGACGCATGGAGCTGGGTAAACAGCATACCCCACTAACCCCCCTTCTTCTCCTGAATCACCTTCATGTCAGTCGTTCGCACAAAATCACTCCCGAATCTTTCACCTGCTAATGGCTATGCATCATGGCGCGTACCTGACAGCCGTTATCAAATTGCATCCATTAAAACATGCAGACATATTACCCTGGCAAAACTTTGTGTGTACTGTTTGATTTCTTCTCACTTTAGCGGAGACCATGCCGTAGTCGTTATCATAGGGATCTGTAAAGAACACGTTTGATTTCAGGCCATTATGGGGGTCCCCCTGTTTGTTCATTTCGCATGTGCCTTTCAGTACGAAGTGCGGGATTCTAAACCTTGAATGGTGTGTGTGTGTGTGTGCGTGTGCGTGCGTGTGTGTGTGTGTGTGTGTGTGTGTGCGTGTGTGTGTGCGTGTGCGTGCGTGTGTGTGTGTGTGTGTGTGTGTGTGTGTGTGTGTGAACATGTCAATCAGTACTTGGAATGTGAAGAGAACAAATAGGATACTGACAGATTGAGAGGAAAATGAAGAGCTTTAAAAGTAAAATTAGAAGGGTATGGGTTTTTAAAAAAAATAACATTCTACAAAATTTTTAATATTTACTTCTTTAAAAAACAAAGAGAAGAAGTTGTCTTCTAGTATGAGAGAAAAATATTATATCAATGTTCAGCAAGCACCTCAATTGATTTAAAGAATATAAAACACAAAATAGCTCAATCTGTCAAAAGATAGATAAATATGTACAAAGTATTTGCACATCAAAACAACAGACTTGGCTGCAGTTTCTTTCGCCGTGATGCGAGAGTGTCTTGTAGTCAGTTTACCAACAAAGAACATTTAATTCCACATTGGAAAAAACTACCTGGGTACGGTGTACATAACCTGCAGAATTAGCCCTAAACAAAAGAAATGAAGCAGAAACCACACATTGTATCAAGCAACACATGTGTTTAAACTGTGTCTGCATGAAATACATGCATATGTGTAGTAGAAATCACACTTTTCACACTTTGCCAACTGGAGAGGAGAACAGATAATGGGGTCATCATGAAAGAAGAAAATGGAGAACAAGATCTGGCCAAACTGCAGCTTGATACAAATCTCTTACCTCTTCCAGTCAACCAGCATGTTTCCAACTCGTTAGTTACTTGCACGAGTAAATAGAGCTGAAGCAAAATCCTTTTTCTTCTTCGTTTAACCCTCAGACAGCAACTCTGGGGGCCTTGACAAATGCTGTGGTACGCTGAAAGCCCTCCAGGGGTCCAAAAACCTCGTCCCTGAAATATCCTACTCCACTGATACCCCTTCCCTTTTTAAAAAAATTGGCCACAGTTATGCAAACTCAATCATTCACATTACCTGCCGCTCACTTATAGCTGTGCACCATGGCACCCAACAGTGGCTGTCAAACCACCCACCACTGAAACAGGTAGGCTTGGTATGATGGTAAACTTTGTGTGCGACATTTGATTTCTCTTCAGGAGCAAAACCACAACGCAGTGGGTGTTGTTTGATCGTCTGAATCTCCGCACAAAGTGTCTGATTCTAAACCATTGTATGTTTGAGCATGTTCTTTTTAAACACACCTTCAGTGAGACATGAAGGATCAATACCTGTATGGATTTGGATCGTCAATGCATAAAGCACGAACACAACAATTCGGATGGTGACTGAGTGTGGTAGACAAAGAAGTCAAAACTATGCAGCATCCTATGCCTGTTTTTCATTCCTTGGCTAAAGCTCTGAGGTGAGGTTTTGTGTATGCAATCGTTTACTCGCCCTTAAGGTAGCCGTTCCGACTTCGGGGATGGTGTCTAAATACGACAACAGTGTGCTTGTAGTTATTTTACATTTCGTCATCCGTTCCTACCCGGCACACAATGGCTTGCTCTTCTGAAGGGCAGTATCTTCGCTGTCTCTAAAGAGTGCAGGTACTCATTTACAGCTGGGTAAACTGGGAGACTCTACAGAAGCCAAGGTGCATGAACAATGGATCATCCATCCACTTTGGTCACCACGTTCAATGCTGCTTAACCTTAGTTGGGGAGGGCGAGTGCTCTGACCACAGACCTATCTCATCCCCAAAGTACTGACAGTCATCAAAAAGCTGACAAGACTCCAAACAGGCAATGGTTTTCATTAAGAACATCTGTTTTGTGTATGCTCAGAAAACGTGCATATCAATGACCATGAGCATCATTGTTGAGAGAAGAAAACACCACAACATTCTTTTAAGACATTTTAAAAATCAAACTTAAAAAATCGAGACACAACAAAACATGATTCATCAATCACCCATCCACAGAAATCAAGGGATAAAAAGCTCAACACAGGATATCCCTTCTTCTACTCAGCCTGCAAGCTGTCGACACCTGAAACGTGTACAGGTGAACAGAGATTGGGTCAACACCCTTTCCCCCACCCCACCCTTCTCACACTATCAAACTACTTTCACGTCAATCATTTACACTAACCAGCTCTCAGTTCCTACTGCTCACTAACAGTCATACATCATAGCATCACAATGATGGCTATCAAATTACATCCCCTAAAACATGGCGTCACATGACCTGGATAATCTTAGTGCGTGTTATTTGCCTTCACTACACAAACTGCAACCAGAAGGGAATGCTTTTATCCTCCAGAACAAAGTCTATAAAGTACTTCCAAGCCATTAGGGGTCTGTGTGTATTATTGGCCCTTTCACTTCTAGCAAGATGTAAGCTTCTATGCCGGAATAATGTGAGTTAATAAGCTGGCACGGCCACTGTATGGAATGTGAGGATATAAGTTGGATTGTAAACAAATGTGACAGATTTTTTTAAAAATCGAAAACAAAACCAGAAGTCACTGTGATCTTAGTCTCTATATCATGATTTGTTAGATGTTTGATGCTACAATTCAGTGGCAAAACCTATTTGTTCTCCTCACTCAAGTCACAGTGAAACAAAACAAGTCAAAGCAACAATAAAAAATTTTTTTATCAAAAAATCGAGATTTCCTTGAAAGTCAGATTTACAGATGGGAGAGGATCAGTACACTAAAACAACATATCAGATTACATACAAAATACTTTGCTTTGCTGTATCATGACATTTTAACATTACTTCTTAAGTTTCTGCTCAGAAAAGATTCATGCATACTGTGCCCCACTTATACAGATTAACTGCTTCATGTATACAACTGTTCAAGAACGCAAAAATGCCCAGAACAAAACATGCAAAAATTAACTCACATTTCATAATCAGTTCCAATGATGCATGCGTTGTTACAGTAAGAGCATGTATATATTATTATCCGTTGCTTCTCAAAACTCTGGCCACCTTTGCCATGGCTAAGGTGACAAGGGACAGTCTACATCTTTACTTCAGGTGAAGAATGGCCATAGGTCATACAGAAGACCCCCAATATGACAAGCTCCATCCTCTCCATCTCAGAGCTTGATACAAGCAGCCAGCTGTCAACACCTGAGTTCTCTTGCACGGGCAAGAGGACCTGGACAAACATCCTACCCTCAGCTAATCTCTCAGCTCTCGCCCTTGACAAATCACTTTCACGTTAAGTTATTCACCCCCAAAGCACTTCCATCCCCTGCCACTTGTTATCAACCATACATCATGGTGTCAGATGGTGGCTACCAAATTACCATCTCTGAAAACGGTGTTCTAGAAATTTGTACATACTGTTTGACTTTTGAAGCCATGAGCCATGTGGAAGCTTGTATATAATAGGATCCCCCCCCCCAACCCCTTACAACATGATCAGTTTTAAGGCATTAATGGCTCTAGGGTTTTTTCATGTCATGCTGTCTGTGAAAACTTACCTTCTTTGCCTCAAAGGTTTGGGCTGATGAATACACAGAGTGCAGGGAAAACAATGAGAAATTAATGGATCAATTAATAATAATAATAATAATGTATGGAATTTATATAGCGCTGAATCTTGTAAAGCAACAAATCAAAGCGCTCAATTGTGAGAAGTATGCAGCTAAAAAGATTAAGTGGTTCCATCTGAAAATAAAAAATGTCAGTTTTTCCCTCATTATCCTGTTTGCTAAACTTCTAACGTTCAAATTAATAAACGGTGAAAAGCATCTTATATTGTGTCCACTGTGTACTAAGTATATCTGAACAAATATACAATAAAGAATAATCTACTTCACGACAGATAAACTAACTTGTGCATAACAGAGGGGATAATATATGTAAGTTTTCTTTTCAAAGAGACGTTTCAATGCATACATTACCTGACAATGGTGAATACATAATTAATTTTGATTATCATATTTTTTAAAAGCACCTTTGTTCACTTTTGGGTGCACATATCCTCCATTACCCACGAAATGAAA
>CM054137.1:34399879-34402379 GCA_028751875.1 Rapana venosa | reverse complement strand
AGACAAGACAAAACCACCAGCACAACGACCATACCTGCCACAACAACCACCTAAGCCACCCCCATCACTAACACCCCCACAAAAAAACCAACCCTCTCCCCTACCCCCCCCCCCCCCAAAAAGAAAAAAAGAGAAACAACTAAAACAAACAACAACAGCAAAAGAAACCCCAGAAAACAAAAACATCCAAAACTGTACAAACAAGAGATAAAAGTAAAATTAGACAAACAAACCCTAGTATACAAGTCAAAACCTCAACGCTTTGACTTCATCATAAAAAATAAAACTTGCCCGACACAAAGACACGCGAAAACAACGCGACTTATACCTAGGCAAGTCAAAAACAACAACAAAACAAAACAAAACAAAAATACAAACAGAGGCACAGTAATCTTACTCTTCTCTTTTCGCCAGCTGTTAGATCAGCATCTTCAATTGTCGCAACCATGATCACTCCCATCAGCGAAATATTTGAATCAATATTTTGGCTAAAAGGGTAGTTAGTCATAAGAGAGCACAACAATCCCTACAAGAAATAGTGACCTTACAGCATACAAATAAACAAATGTGTAAACTTCATGAAGCAATGAATATTTACATAATATTTACATAAATTCAATAAATGAATACATAGTGAAATGTATGGGTTCATGAATGAGTTTGCAAATGAATGAACAAAACCAAACACATTACAGAATGAAATATACCAGTGAACGAACAAATGAAGGAATGAACTCCCCCCAAAAAAACAACAACACAACAACACAAAAAACCAAAAAATTCAAACAACCAAAAAACCAACAAAAAACAAAAAAAAGACCCAAACAAACAAACAAAACAAACCGCGAACAACTGATTCACGGACTGACTGACGGACTAATTGACTGACTAAGGGACTGACTAGCGAATGATAAAAAAGAAATATATGGGGGGAAAAAACCACGACTGAATAACTGAAAGAATCAAGTAGCAGAATTTGTGTGGCCTGTCTCTCTCTCTCTCTCTCTCTCTCTCTCTCTCTCTCTCTCTCTCTCTCTCTCTCTCTCTCTCTCTCTCTCTCTTTTTCATCATACTGCATGCTGTCCCACGAAGTGCCACTGAAGTGCAGGTCAAGTGCAGAAGTGCAGGCAGTGTGTGATGACAGGTGAAACAGGTACAGGTAAACACTCAGCTCTTGGCGGCGGTTTGTCCTTCTCACTTTTGGCTTTGTCCCTGATTGACTGAGAGAGAGAGAAAGAGAGAGAGAGATACAGACAGACAGACAGACAGAGAGAGACAGACAGACAGACAGACAACAGATAGACGCAGACAGACAGACAAACAGACAGGCAGACAGATAGATAGATAGATAGACAGATAGGTAGATAGATAGATAGACAGATAGATAGATAGATAGATAGATCGAAAAAGGAAAGGTGTTTTCATAACCTATGCAGTTGTTTGGGAGCGAGGTATCAGAGAGCTCAGCTTCTCCAGGGGCCAGCATATTGAGGGCGGCACCCATCTCCTCTCCTCGCTGCTTTACCTTCCCTGACCCTAAAGAGGCCAGGTACCCATTTACCACCTGGGTGAAGTGGGAGGCTGTACTGCCCAGGCTAAAGAACAGTCACCCATCCATTAGACAACCACGCTCAACGCTGTTTAACCTTAGCTTGGGGAGAACGAGTACTCTGACCGCTGAGCTATCTCGTCCCCAATTACATTAGCAGGGCTATAAGTTAGAAAAAGCGTACACATTCGTTACATGTAAAGAAGCAACAGTGGAAGCAGTAGCAAAACAAGGTAGCTGTAACGATAACAGCAGCAGCAGTAGCAGCAACATTGACAATAGTTTTAGGCGTACAGTAGTAGTAGTAGTAGTAGTAGTAGCAGCAGCAGCAGCAGCAGCAGCAGCAGCAGTAGCAGTAGCAGCAGCAGCAGCAGCAGCAGCAGCAGCAGCAGCAGCAGTAGTAGTAGTAGTAGTAGTAGTAAAATCAAGTCAAGTAAAAACGACTTAAATCATCCCATGAAGATCAGTTACAATACTGATAGGCACATAGCAGCAGCAGCAGCAGCAGCAGCAGCAGCAGCAGCAGCAGCAGTAGTAGTAGTAGTAGTAGTAGTAGTAGTAGTAGTAGCAGAAGAAGTCAAGTAAAGTCAAAAAGACTTTAAACATCCCATGAAGCGCAGTTACAATACTGACAGGCACATAGATAGGAATCATAGTAGCAGTGGTAGTAAAGATGATGATGGTGATGATGATGATGATGGTGGTGGTGGTGGTGGTGGTGGTGGTTGTGGAATAGAAGTGTTACTGGCATATTGTAGCAGTTAGTGGCGGAATGCCGGGGTAGTTCCAATGGTGATGCTGGTGGTGGTGGCGGTGGTGGTTATGATGGTAATGATGCTGCTGCCTGGAACTCTCAATAGGCAACAAAAAAAAGTTTCTTGAATAAGCTTTCTGAGGAGAGAGAGAGAGAGGAGAGGAGAGAGAGAGAGAGAGAGAGAGAGAGAGGAGAGA
>CM054137.1:34334879-34394879 GCA_028751875.1 Rapana venosa | reverse complement strand
CTCAAAGCTTAAATGTTTCTTTTTGGTCTGAAATTGTTTTTTTTAAATCCGTGATTTTTTTATCAACAAAAACAACATTTGAAGGATTTGGGGGGATTTTAAATGACGGTGGTAGGAGTTGAAATGAAAACGGCTGCAAAACTCTATGAATATAAGAATTCACAAATTTTAAAAAAGTAATAGAGAAAAGCAGGGGGAGAGAGAGAGAAACAGAGACAGAGACAGACAGACAGACAGAGACAGAGACACACAAACACACAGACACACAAAGATACAATCACACAGACACACACAAACACACACAAAACACAGATCCAGGACAAACAGACACATAGAGACAGTCTCTCTCTCTTCTCTCTTCTCTCTCTCTCTCTCACACACACACACACACACACACACACTCACACCACACCCACACACACACACACACACACACACACACACACATAAGAGACAGATTTCAGGACACAACACGAAACATTGTCAGAACGAGAACAAAACCCCCTAAAAATCATTATCGCAGATGCTCTGCAAGTTTCAAGAGAAGACAGAAAAAGGAGTTCCAGTAAACAGCTAGTGGGAAAATAGGGTGGGAAGGGGGGTGTCATGGGGAGGAGGGGAGGAGTCTCGCTAACACCGTGCCAAACACAGTGAAGGAAAACACGGTTTGAGGCGAGGAAGAAAAATGCCGTTTTCCCTCTGAAGGAGATGGTCAAACATTGAGGGAAAGAAAGAGGCACACAGGGAAGGCATACAGGGGAGGCACATAGGAGGGCAGCTCTCCATCTGTGACACTTCGATTTGCATTTTGCCAGCCATGCTCCATTATGCTCTGTGTGTGTGTGTGTGTATGCGTGTGTGTGTGTGTGTGTGTGTGTGTGTGTGATGTGTGTGTGTGTGTGTGTATGTGTGTGTGTATGTGTGTGTGTGTGTGTGAGTGTATGCGTGCGTGCTTGTGTGTGATTTAAAAAAAAATACATTTTATTCTTTTATTTCGAAGATAATAGAATAAGCACTCGTGTGCTTTTTTTTTCTCATTCAGTCCCCGTGTGTATGCAGTTTTGTAAGTTTTGTCATCTGTTTCCTACTAGCACACAATGGCCTACTCTTCCGAAAAGCGGAACGGGTTTTAATGTGTATGTGTGTGTGTGTCTGTGTGCGTGTGTGTGTGTGTGCGCGCGCGTGTGTGTGTGCGTGTGTGTGTGTGTGTGTGTGGTGTGTGTGTGTGTGTGTGTGTGTGTGTGTGTGTGTGTGTGTGTGTAACAGTTCTATCATTTTTTTCTGCAGTCCTGGAGAGAGTGAGTAGGAGGAGGAGTGAAGGGAGGTAAGCAGGAAAGTACAAAACTATAGAGAAGTAGAGGGAAGGAAGGGTAGGGGTGGTGGGTGGTGGAGGGGGTCAAACGTTTTTCAGTAGTATGAACTTGAAAAGTGTGTGTGTGTGTGTGTGTGTGTGTGTGTGTGTGTGTGTGTGTGTGTGTGCGCGCACGTTTGCACGTGGGCAAACACATGCCCATGCACACACATATGTCTGTATTCCCCTGTTACCTCAGTGTGTGACTTTTTTGTCCGTCTTTTTTAAAAACAAATTATATATTCTTTCAATTAGTCAGAAATATGCTAATTTATCACACTGTTAATCATTTTAACATGCCAAAGCTAAAAATATGAAAATAGACACACTGCCATCTATGCTTTAAGCCCCTAAGGAAATTATACTACCAGAAGAATTTTTTGGTCACTTCCATTCATTTTCCCCACAGCCCTCTATTGTTTCTACAGATTTCATCTATATGCAAACGAGGTCAGAAAAATCGCAGCGTGACAAGGTTCTTGTCAACAGACTTAAGGATAATTTCAGAACATGCAGACAAAGAAACGTCAAAATTGCTTGAACTAATATTTAATGATAAAGTTACTACTTTTTTGCCATCAAACAAGCTAAGTTATTGTTCTCAGATCTTTTGAAGAGGATTCAGCAATGTCAAAAATCTACTCATGTTTTAACTATTCCATCTGTAAGTACAGACACATTCAAACCAAGATTTTTTGTTTGTCTTCTAAATGTTCCAGAAGCAAAGTGAATAATTAGGAGGCTATTCAGAGTTGGTTATTTTAGGAGTAGTTTGAATATTTCAATAAAAGGCATAATAATTCTTGTAGAGAATTATTTCAATAACATGCATAAACATGTTTGTAGAAAAAAGATTTGATAATGAATACCGTGACAAAAAAAAAAACAATAAAAAAGTGAAAAAGAGCAAGTGAGGCTCCAACAAAAAAGATTTTAAAAAATCTCAGGACAAGAAAGATATTGTATAAAACATTAATAAACTTCTAATATTCTTTATAAAAAAACAACAACAACAAAACATTTGGCAACCTTCAAGAGAAAATGCATAAAAGGAGCTCATCAAACACCTAGTGGGAAAAGCCCGTGCTGGCAAGTGTAAAACTGAGTGAAGCAAGCAAACACAATTTGAGGCGTGAAAGAAGTTCTTTTCCCTACTGAAGGAGATGGTCAAACAGTGAGAAAAAGGAGGCATTGGGGGGTTGCTGGCCTTACACAACACTTGGTATCGCTTTCTGCGGGCTGTGTGCCATTATCTTTCATAGTTGAACAGTTCCATCAACTCTCTGAGTAGTCCTGGAAAAAAATCAGGATGGAAAGAGGTTTTGGAAAGACAAAGATGAAGATGAAAAAGCAGACAAGTAAGGAGAGTCCAGACATAAATGAACTCTGTAAACTGTCATAGGAAATGTTCTGGAATCTTCAGAAAAGACATGGCTAGATAGACCTGCATAAAAAACTAAGACAAACACATTGGGACACATGAATAATAACGTGGTTTTTTCCTACTGAAGGCGATGGTCAAACAGTAGGTAAAAAAGAGACACTATGGGACACACAGGAGGGCTGCTGGCCTTGCACTATACTCTATATTGCTTTCTGAGTGCTAGTTTCTACTTTCCTCTATGTCTGAATGGTTTTACTACCATCTCTTTGTGCAGCCTGGAGAGAAGACGTGAGAGAGGGAGTCTGGAGAATTTGGTAGACGTGTAAAGGAGAAATGGTACTGGTAGAAACTGAAGTATTTGGATAGATCTGTTTGGTTTATGTATTGTGCAGGACAGCTGAACTGTTTAGAAAAAAGGTACTATGTGTGTTTGTGTGTGTATATGTGTGTGTGTGTGTGTTTGCGTGCATGTATGTGTGTGTGAGTGTGTGCGTATGGAGGGTTTTTGTGCACATGTGCACACATCAGTGTCCATTCCTGTTTCTGTGTATCTCCATCCATCCTCTGTCTCAATTCTTTTTTGTAAAGTTATTTCAAGTTCCGTTTTGACCAAAAATGTGTCTAAAAAATCAAGAAAATGTTTTATCTAACATAATGAAAACTATTTCAGAACAAACTAGTAAAACACATTGAAAGCAAGACCTGCTCTCATTTCTGTAAGCCCTTGAAGAAACATACTCTACAAAATAACGCTTTTGCCTTGTGTGGCTTGTCTTCATCCGTTTTGCATCTGTAGCCTCATTTATATGCAAGTAAGGCCAAGCAAAACATCCTTAATTAAAACATTGCTTACTTCCAAAAGCAAGCGAAAAACGTCCAGCACAACCAAACAGAAAATGTTAGCAGTATTTGTGTTAACATATTGTGTTAATATTTGATGATAAAATTAGCTTGGTATTATTACCATATAAGAGCTAGGCTCCAGTTCCACTGGTTTTAAAAGAGTACCCTATAATATCAGACTTAGCGAAAAGATTGGCAGTGTCGGCTGTGTAAAAGACACATCCATACACGAAAGTTGTCTTTTTGAAACAGTACAAAGTAACTGATGTGCTTTTACAGCAAGGGGGAATGAGAATAAATCATGAAATTATGAATATTTGGTAAATGTATAAGGACAGGGTGCGGAACTTTTCTAAAGAAACAGGACTGACAAGATGCAGAGAAATAAACAAAGAAAGAATAAAGGGTAGAACATAAGGGGAAAAGGCCTTTGTACGAGTAATAGAGAGATGAAAAATGGCTTACAAGAAGAAACATCGTGTAAAAACTGAACAAAATTGTAAAATGTATTGTCAAAAATAATGTACAACAGTTGTTTTAATCTGACTGTGATGATATTGATATAAACCTTTAAAAACCGTTCCTGGACAAAACCCATGTAAACAAATCAATGACATGATCAGCTCTATTTTACTATTTCAAAACTAAACGAATCAAGATTCCCTATGCTTCCTCCTGCCATCAGCACCCATATACCTTTTCTACTGTTACACTTTACCTACAACCAAAACACCTTCAGAATATTTTGTTTCCTGTTACATTAAGATAACACTCGCAGCAACTAGGACACATTCTTTACAGCTGTGTATGCATTATTTGATGATACACTTTGATGTTGTAACTGCCATTAGACAACCATTTTTTTCTGTGCTGTCTGAAATATAGCTTAGACTTTTAAAGACTTAATGAAGAATCAACATTCTCCTCATTATTTAGATACATCATCAAATAAAAGAGGCTCTTTCTCATCAATCTTAAACTAATTTGCATATTTCAGTAAAAAGAAAAAACAAAGACTGACAGGACGGAAGTAGATGTGAGGTTTTGTGTTTGGTAAGGGTGAAATGGAGGTAAATACGTTCCTGAAGAGATTAAATTTAAATCATCGCAGAAATTTTTTAAAAAGAAGAGAGAAATGAATCCAAGACAAAGGACTGAGGAAAACGACTCCAGACCAGGAAACACTGGAGGGGGAAAATGAACACACTTGTAAAATTCATTACCTGAAATGTTTTGCAACCCTCAGAAAAGACACAGAAAGGAAAGCTGATTGACAACTGTGACAAGAGGACCAGCGCAAAACAGAGTGAGGTCAACACAATTTGACATGCCAAAGAAATTCTTTTCCCACACAGGAAAGCTGCTGGCCTTGCAAATTTTCGTATCACTTCCTGTTGGCCACACTCCATTATTATCCATGTTTTAACAGTTTTATCCTTTCAGTGATCAACCTGGATAGAAAAGACAAAACCCATTTAATGACATTTTGCTAAACATGAAGGAAGTGGAATAAAACTTTCACACTAATAGTGAAATTAACAGGATCTTTATAGCTTAATGCAAAGTAAGACAGAGTGTGCATTTTTTTCAGACATCATAAAAATTATTGTGCAGTCTATAAGCAAAAAAAAATTCAACGAGATAGACAATCAATTCAAAGCTTTCAGAAAATGACTTATGTTATTCCGCATTATAAAAGAGGAAAAAATAGAAATTTTCCGAAACACGAAAATAGGCGAAGAAATCAATCATGAGAGGCTTAAGCAAAGAGGGAAGGGAGAGAAAGAGAGACAGAAAAGATAGAGAAGACACACAGACACATACCCGCAGAGAGAGACAGAGAGAGAGAGAGAAAGAGAGAGAGAGAGAGACAGAGAGAGAGAGAGAGAGAGAGAGAGAGAGAGAGGAACAGATGAAGAAAAAGAAGAAGAAGAAGAAGAAGAAGAAGAAGAAGAAGAAGAAGAAGAAGAAGAAGAAGAAGAAGATTGGAAAAAAAGAAAACGGAATCGAGAATGATGGTAGGGACAGCCATCAAGACATTAAAGAAAAAGCGTCCACGCAAAGAAAAGAACAAACATGTTTTCAAAAAAAGAAGAAGAAAAGAAAGATGCCATTATCAAAAATGTTCTGCAATCTTCAAAAGAAGACACAAAAGAGAAGTTCATCAAACAGCTAGTGTTAAAAGGGAGCCTCGCAAGCCCAGTGCAACACTGAGTGAAGCAGGCAAACACAATTTGAGGCGTGAATGAAGTTCTTTTCCCTACTGAAGGAGATGGTCAAACAGTGAGTAAAAGGAGGCACTGGGGGGACGGACACACAGGAGAGCGAGCTGCTGGCCTTACACAACACTTGGTATCGCTTTCTGCAAGGCACGCTTCATTATTCTCAGTATTGGAACAGTTCTGTTGAATTCCTGTGCATCCCTGAGAAATGGGGAGCGGAAGCAGAAAGTGTCTGGAAAAGATTTTTTAACTGGCAGAAAAGATAAAGCAAAGGGGATGCATTATTGGGATAGAATTCTGTAGGGGATGAGTTGCGATGTAGGTTTCTTAAGGGTATGAATGACCATATAGGGATGTGTAGGGAATGAGTGACAATATAGGGTTCTGAAGGGGATGAGTGACCATACTTTTTTTCTTTTATATCGAGGATAATGGAATATCATGTGCTTTTTTACATCCAGTCCCCGTGTGTAAGCGGTTTTGTGAATTATGTCATCTGTCCCCGGCGGCACACAATGGCCTACTGTTTCGAAAAGCGGAACAGGATTTAACATGTGCGCAAGATGTTCTGCGTGCTTTCGCACACGGGGCCTCGGTTTGTAGTCTCATCCGAAGGACTTTTGGGGAGAGTGGAGTCTGCACTGATGTTAACTCCATGGGAAAATATGCCCTTGAACGGGAATCGAACCCGAGTTGTCAGGTTATAACCCTCAGGTTATAGGGTTCTGTAGGAGATGAGTGACCATATAGAATTGTGTAGGGGATGAGTGACCATATAGGGTTCTGTAGGGATGAGTGACCATATAGGGTTCTGTAGGGATGAGTGACCATATAGGGGGTTCTGTAGGAGATGAGTGACCATATAGAATTGTGTAGGGGATGAGTGACCATATAGGGGTCTGTAGGGGATGAGTGACCATATGGGGTTCTGTAGGGATGAGTGACCATATAGGGTTCTGTAGGGGATGAGTGACCATATAGGGTTCTGTAGGGATGAGTGACCATATAGGGTTCTGTAGGGGATGAGTGACCTTATAGGGTTCTGTAGGGGATGAGTGACCATATGGAATTGTATAGGGGATGAGTGACCATATAGAATTGTGTAGAGGATGAATGACCATATAAAGTTCTGTAGGGGATGAGTGACCATATAGGGTTCTGTAGGGGATGAGTGACCTTATAGGGGGTTCTGTCGGAGATGAGTGACCATATAGAATTGTGTGGGGGATGAGTGACCATAATGGGGTTCTGTAGGAGATAAGTGACCATGTAGGGTTCTTCTATAAGGGTTGAATGACCATATAAGGTTCTGACAGGGATGAGTGACCATATAAGGTTCTGGCAGGGATGGGTGACCATATAAGGTTCTGACAGGGATGAATGACCATATAAGGTTCTGACAGGGATGAGTGACCATATAAGGTTCTGGCAGGGATGAGTGACCATATAAAGTTCTGTAGGGGATGAGTGATCATATAGGGTTCTGAATGGGATGGGTGACCTTGTAGGTTCTAAAGGGGATGGGTGACTATTATAAGGTTATAAAGAGAATGAGCGAGCACATGTGGTTTTGTTGGGATGAGTGACCATACATGCAAATCAGATAATAATAATAATAATAATAATAATAATGTATGGAATTTATATAGCGCTGAATCTTGTAAAGCAACAAATCAAAGCGCTGATCTTCAATGAAAAAATTGATATGGTGTCATCACCTATAAATACCCTTATCCTTTTCAGTGATTTCTGAAAGTTAATCAAAGCTTTTTTTTTAAAGATCTATGAGAAAAGTGTGTTTTTTAACATTGTGGGAAAATATTCAAACTAGAAACATTCTCCCTTGAATCCAAAATTAACCCCAAAATGAAATAGCGAAATGAAGAAAGTGGAGGTATCATACTGTTTGTCAAAAATGATGATGGGAACTGAGCATGTCTGATAAATAAAAATGAAAAAATTGTATCAAAAGAGAGAGAAAGAAAGAAATAAAGACAGAAAAAGGGATGAAGGAGATCGTTGAGGAGAGAGAGAGAGGGGGGGGGGGACGCGAAAGAAAAAAACAGAAATGGGGTTGTGGTGAACACATGGAGAAAAGACAGGAAAGAGATGTGGAAAGTGAGAGAGGGGAGAAAAAGAGAGAGGAGAAAGGAGAGAGACAGAGAGAGAGAGAGACAGACAGACAGACAGACAGAGAGGAATGCAAAAAGAGACAGAAGACCTGCACACAATTAAGACAGTATAAAAAAAAAGTAACGCACTTGTAGAATTCATTATCAGAAATGTCGTGCAACCCTCAACACCCAACACAGAAAGAAGGTTCATTAAATTTAACAACTAGAGAGGGAGGAGAAAAGGACCAGTGCAAAACAGTGCACAGAGCAAACACAATCTGACGTGTGAAATAGCATTCTTTTTTCCATACAGGAATGGGATCTGTGCTTAATGCAGAACGTCATTTCACTTTTATCTGTGAGCATTCAAGCACTGGGCTATTCCCCCATTATTTGATCAGTCTATCTATTCCCAAATGCAGACCTGGTAAAGGAAGGTCAACAGCATTCGCAAGGAGATTTTTTGTTGAAGAAGGAACAGTGAAACAGATAAAGGTATCGGAACGAAATTGTTTTGATAAATCGTGCGTTTGTTTTGCCAACTCTGGGATGGGTTGAGGCAACCTTAATTGTGAGATTGAAGACTAAGTAAGGTAAAGGTATCTCATAACCTACAGGGTCGTAGGGGAGCGAGGCGTCAGAGACCTCACTTCTCTAGGGGCCAGTATATTGAAGGCGGCGTTCATCTCCTCTCCCTCGCTGCTTTACATTCCCTGACCCTAAAGAGGCAGGTACCCATTTACAGCTGGGTGAACTGGGGGACTGTACTGAAGCCAAGGCACGCAATTGGTCACCCATCCAACTGGTAACCACGCTCGATGCTGCTTAACCTTGGCTGGGGGAAAGCGAGCGCTCCGACTACTGACCTATTCCGACTACTGGACATGAAAGTTCTCACTCGCGATAAGCCCCAGATTTCTTACTGCAAGAAAATAGCAAGAATAAGAAAAACAAGAAAAAGAAGATGAATGAAAAAAGACAACAACAACGACAATATCAACAAGAGAGAACAAAGAACAAAAAGCACTGTTTTTTCCTCTGCTTTAACTGATCATGAAACCATTACTACTTACATAGCTGTTCCAATCAATTAACATTGATATCAACGTGAGCATACTATACATGACTTCTGGATAATCACACATAAATAATGAACAAAATTTAATAAAAACGATTTTAGGCTTGATTCCTTCCTTGTGCTCAAACCTCCTCCCCCCACCCCCACCCCACCCCCAACAAATGGTTCAAAGAAAAATCGCAAAGTCAAACAAAACATGAACAAACAAATCGCCTGCATTTCTTTTCAAATTTTGCTTGTCAGCATTCACCATTTCCTCTGTCAGTGCCTTGCATTACACTCTGGAATAAGGCAACAAAAACACCTTTAAGATATTCTTCATTTTCACACACATCAGGAAATTTTAATGCATACATGTCCCTATTAATGCATGATTAAGAGGTTCTTGCAATAGCTGTTGATTGTGAACTTAACAAGTGCTTGACAGTATAATGCAAGCAAAGTCAGGGTGTTCCGCCTTTAAAAGACATCCCCCAAAATACTCATGACAAATTCTTGGCACAAAAGTTAGTTCAAAGCAAAACATTGTCTTATTAAAGGCCATTCATAAGCCACTGATGTAATTCAATGGCAAAAAAAGTAGAAAAGAGACAAATTTTTAACAACAACAAAAGACAGAAAAAGTAAGGCACAGATAGAAAGAAAAAAAAGACACGGAACATGGAGAAATGGAGACAAGAAAGACTGAAATGGAGAGGCAAAGAAAGAGACACACATGAAAGGAGACAGAGAAGAAGAAGAAGAAGAAGAAGACGAAGAAGAAAAGGTGAAAAGAAAAAAGTCAACGAAGGGGAAAAAACCTCAGGACAGTAAATTTAGACCCAAAAAAGAGCAAACATGCAAAATGTTATTATGAGAAAATGTTCAGCAACCTTCAAGAGAAGACACAAAAGGCTCATCAAACAGCCAGTGGAAAAGGGAGGCCCATGCTGGCACAGTGTAAAACTGAGTGAAGCAAGCAAACACAATTTGAGGCGTGAAAGAAGTTCTTTTCCCTACTGAAGGAGATGGTCAAACAGTGAGTAAAAGGAGGCACTGGGGGGACACACAGGAGGGCTGCTGGCCTTACACAACACTTGGTATCGCTTTCTGCAGGCTGTGTTCCATTATCCTGTCTATTTGAACAGGTCTATCAGCTCTGTGTGTGCATCCCTGGAGAGAGAGGAGAGAAGAGAAAGTGTCTGGAAAGGATCCTGAAAGTGGCGGAAGAGGAGTAAAGCAATGAGAGGAGAGATTGTCTGGAATTTTCAATGAACTTGATGATGTGTGGCAGCAGAGGTGGCGAATGTCAAATAAGGAGGCTTTTGAATGGAATGGTGTTAAGTTTATCTCATAGATATACACATGCACGTGTATATGTTAGCACATGCGAATTTATGCATGCATACACATGCATGCACATGTGTTTATGCATGTGCACAGACACAGACACCCAAACACACACATGCATGCAAAAACACAGACACACATCAATACAGAATACTTACTAACATCAAATACCAAAAAAAAATCAGGGTTAAACTTTGATAATTAAAGTGCTTTAAAGTCCAGTAAAACTTTTGGATGAATAACCAAATTTAAGGAATATTGAAACAAAGTAATTAGACAAAGCAACTAAATGAAGTAAATAAGTATTTAAGTAGAAAATCCTCAACTGTTTCCCATATCAACATCCTAACTATCCATTAGGTTCACACCAGCATGGTCAACATATAATGGAAGAACTACATTAACAATCTTTTAAATGAGTTCAAACAAAACCTGAGTCAAACAAAACTAAGCATTTTGACCAAAAACATTTAAAAAAAACAGGACATGCCACTCATATCAGAGAGAAACTGCTCAATTCTCTCAGAATTTAAAAAAAAAATCTATTCCATTAATGTCTCAGAGCCTGGTCTCTTAAGGCATCATCAAAGATTAGGGGCACATCCAGACCAACAGCTTCATCCTCTGATTTTCACACTATCTGATAATTATGCTTCAGCTGCAAGGAAAAGAGAAGAAAGAAGGAAATGAGGATGTGATGTTGTTTGATGAGTGTGAGAAGAAAGCTGAGTGTTTCTAAGAAACCAAAATAAGCAAAATGCAGAAGAGAATGAGAGAGAGAGAGAGAGAGAGAGAGAGAGAGAGAGAGAGAGAGAGAGAGAGAGAGAGAGAGAGAGAGAGAGAAAGAGAGAGGGGCAGGCATACAGATAGACAGAGACAGATGGACAGACAGAAGACACAACAAGATGTGGAAGCAAAGAAGAAACCAAAAGGCTTCCTGACAGGAAAAAGTGCAACAAAAAATGAACACGCTTTTAACAATAACCATCAAAAATGTTCTGCAACATTTAAAAGGATGACATGAAAGAGAGAACTGCAAGACATTAATTTTAAGGAAAAGAAGACCAGTGCAAAAACAGTATAAAGACAGTGTAAAAAATGAAACGATACTTGTAAAACTCCTTATCAGGAAATGTTCAGCAACCCTCAAGAGAAGACACAAAAATGAAGTTCATTTAACAACTAGGGGAAAAAAAGGACCAGTGCAACACAGTGGAGAGCAAACGCAATTTGACATGTGAAAGACATTCTTCTTCCACACAAGAGATAACTAGCTTAATGGAAAACGTCCGATCACTTTTTACTATGGGCAGCTCTCCATTAGTTTCCATTTTTCACTGGTTCTTTCATTCTGGATTCACACCTGAAAAGAGAAAAGGCAAAAATATTCAGAAGGGTATTCCATTACAGTAAGAACAAAAATGGTCGAAGAGAGAAAGAATGTATGTGGATGAAATGGTTTTATAAAGTATGAACTCCGTTTTGCCATCTCACACATTGATTGTATCTGTCATAATGGTCAGATTAGTTGATAATGGTCACACACTGAAAAGTATCACCCATGGTAAACCTCAGATTCAATGCTTGAGAGGAAGAGCAAGGAGAAGAAGAAGAAAGAAAGGAAGAAAGAAAGAAAGAAAGAAAGAAAAAAAGTACAAGCATTAATTTTTTTACTCTTCCTCTGGACATGATTATACAACATTTCTCTTTAAAAGTTGTTTCAACCAGTCAACAATTGGCAATCTAAGTACACTGTGAATCATTCCTGAATAAACACAAGTAAGGGAAAAACAATAACAAGTTTGGTTTACTTCCTTCTTTGTTAACAGGAGATAACTCACCAACTAACAAAAACAAAAACCTACAACAAACAAAAGCTCTGAACCGAACCAATAAACAAAAGTTTGTCTCCAAGCAAATTAAAAGATAAGAAACCAGAAAATTGCTTCCATTTGATATTTTCTTTTCCATTTTTGCCTAATGCCAGCCAATATTTTCTCTTGTAATGTCCACACAAGACATTGAATTAAAGCAACGAAAATACCCATGGAATATAGCAAACTTCAAACCTGTTATCATCCTCAAAGTCAGAATGCAGGTAACTTATTTGTGGGCAAAAATCGGTCACATACGTAAAAATCTCACCATTGATGAACCTCTGAGCTTTAGCCAAAGAACAGGAGACAACAATGTTCTGAGAAATTGCTACTGCAGACTACAGCTATTAACAGATGCTCAATCTCTTGTTTGATGGTGAAATAACAAGGTGTTGATAGTATGATGCAAACTAAGTCATTGTGTGCTGCCTTTGATAAGACACCTTCACAACAGTAGTTTGATTCTTAGTCTACAGAAGTAAGTTTAAAGCTAGTGTTGGATTTGAGCTACCAAAGGAACAACTTCTCTGATTTAGCAGCAGCAAGGGACAAAATAGGAACCAGAACTTTATTTGTTTCCAAATAGGTACAAGTCACAGAAAATATAGCCGAGATCAAACACAAAGAGAGAAGAACATGAAAAAATAGGGAATAGACAGGAGGAGAGAGAGCAAGAAGAGAGAGAGAGAGAGAGAGAGAGAGAGAGAGAGAGAGAGAGAGAGAGAGAGAGAGAGAGAGAGAGAGAGAGAGAGAGAGAGAGAGAGATTCATTTTTATTTTATTCTTTTATTTTATTTGATTCTATTATATCGACAATAAAGGAATAAGCACTCATGTGATTTTTTACATCCAGTCCCTTTGGGTATGCAATTTTGTAATTTCTGTCATCTGTTCCCACCAGCACACAATGGTCTACTCTTACAAAACGCAGAACAGGATTTAACGTGTGCGCAAGATGTTCTTTGTGCCTTTGCACACGGGGCTTCGGTTTATAGTCTCATCCAAAGGAAAGAGAGAGAGAGAAAGAGAGAGAGAGGAGAGAGAGAGAGAGAGAGAGAGAGAGAGAGAGAGAGAGAGAGAGAGAGAGAGAGAGAGAGAGAGAGGAGAGAGAGAGAGAGAGAAGAGGAAGAAGAAGAAAAAAATGAAAAGAAAAGCCAATAAAGGAAAAAAACACCAAAACACCAAACTTTTATCGTAAAAAAAAACCCACAACCAACAAACCAAACCAAAAAGAGCAAACAAAAAGACACAAAAACGCTGAAACAAAAAATACCCAACCAAACTTGTAAACCGTTATCAGGAGAAAATGTTCAGCAACCTTCAAGAGAAGACACAAAAGGGAAGCTCATCAAACAGCCAGTGGAAAAGGGAGGCCCATGCTGGCACAGTGTAAAACTGAGTGAAGCAAGCAAACACAATTTGAGGCGTGAAAGAAGTTCTTTTCCCTACTGAAGGAGATGGTCAAACAGTGAGTAAAAGGAGGCACTGGGGGGACACACAGGAGGGCTGCTGGCCTTACACAACACTTGGTATCGCTTTCTGCGGGCTGTGTTCCATTATCCTGTCTATTTGAACAGGTCTATCAGCTCTGTGTGTGCATCCCTGGAGAGAGAGGAGAGAAGAGAAAGTGTCTGGAAAGGATCCTGAAAGTGGCGGAAGAGGAGTAAAGCAATGAGAGGAGAGATTGTCTGGAATTTTCAATGAACTTGATGATGTGTGGCAGCAGAGGTGGCGAATGTCAAATAAGGAGGCTTTTGAATGGAATGGTGTTAAGTTTATCTCATAGATATACACATGCAGTGTATATGTTAGCACATGCGAATTTATGCATGCATACACATGCATGCACATGTGTTTATGCATGTGCACAGACACAGACACCCAAACACACACATGCATGCAAAAACACAGACACACATCAATACAGAATACTTACTAACATCAAATACCAAAAAAAAATCAGGGTTAAACTTTGATAATTAAAGTGCTTTAAAGTCCAGTAAAACTTTTGGATGAATAACCAAATTTAAGGAATATTGAAACAAAGTAATTAGACAAAGCAACTAAATGAAGTAAATAAGTATTTAAGTAGAAACTCCTCAACTGTTTCCCATATCAACATCCTAACTATCCATTAGGTTCACACCAGCATGGTCAACATATAATGGAAGAACTACATTAACAATCTTTTAAATGAGTTCAAACAAAACCTGAGTCAAACAAAACTAAGCATTTTGACCAAAAACATTTAAAAAAAACAGGACATGCCACTCATATCAGAGAGAAACTGCTCAATTCTCTCAGAATTTAAAAAAAAAATCTATTCCATTAATGTCTCAGAGCCTGGTCTCTTAAGGCATCATCAAAGATTAGGGGCACATCCAGACCAACAGCTTCATCCTCTGATTTTCACACTATCTGATAATTATGCTTCAGCTGCAAGGAAAAGAGAAGAAAGAAGGAAATGAGGATGTGATGTTGTTTGATGAGTGTGAGAAGAAAGCTGAGTGTTTCTAAGAAACCAAAATAAGCAAAATGCAGAAGAGAATGAGAGAGAGAGAGAGAGAAGAGAGAGAGAGAGAGAGAGAGAGAGAGAGAGAGAAGAGGAGAGAGAGAGAGAGAGGGGCAGGCATACAGATAGACAGAGACAGATGGACAGACAGAAGACACAACAAGATGTGGAAGCAAAGAAGAAACCAAAAGGCTTCCTGACAGGAAAAGTGCAACAAAAAATGAACACGCTTTTAAACAATAACCATCAAAAATGTTCTGCAACATTTAAAAGGATGACATGAAAGAGGAACTGCAAGACATTAATTTTAAGGAAAAGAAGACCAGTGCAAAAACAGTATAAAGACAGTGTAAAAAATGAAACGATACTTGTAAAACTCCTTATCAGGAAATGTTCAGCAACCCTCAAGAGAAGACACAAAAATGAAGTTCATTTAACAACTAGGGGAAAAAAAGGACCAGTGCAACACAGTGGAGAGCAAACGCAATTTGACATGTGAAAGACATTCTTCTTCCACACAAGAGATAACTAGCTTAATGGAAAACGTCCGATCACTTTTTACTATGGGCAGCTCTCCATTAGTTTCCATTTTTCACTGGTTCTTTCATTCTGGATTCACACCTGAAAAGAGAAAAGGCAAAAATATTCAGAAGGGTATTCCATTACAGTAAGAAAAAAATGGTCGAAGAGAGAAAGAATGTATGTGGATGGAATGGTTTTATAAAGTATGAACTCCGTTTTGCCATCTCACACATTGATTGTATCTGTCATAATGGTCAGATTAGTTGATAATGGTCACACACTGAAAAGTATCACCCATGGTAAACCTCAGATTCAATGCTTGAGAGGAAGAGCAAGGAGAAGAAGAAGAAAGAAAGGAAGAAAGAAAGAAAGAAAGAAAGAAAAAAAAGTACAAGCATTAATTTTTTTACTCTTCCTCTGGACATGATTATACAACATTTCTCTTTAAAAGTTGTTTCAACCAGTCAACAATTGGCAATCTAAGTACACTGTGAATCATTCCTGAATGAACACAAGTAAGGGAAAAACAATAACAAGTTTGGTTTACTTCCTTCTTTGTTAACAGGAGATAACTCACCAACTAACAAAAACAAAAACCTACAACAAACAAAGCTCTGAACCGAACCAATAAACAAAAGTTTGTTCTCAAGCAAATTAAAAGATAAGAAACCAGAAAATTGCTTCCATTTGATATTTTCTTTTCCATTTTTTGCCTAATGCCAGCCAATATTTTCTCTGTAATGTCCACACAAGACATTGAATTAAAGCAACGAAAATACCCATGGAATATAGCAACTTCAAACCTGTTATCATCCTCAAAGTCAGAATGCAGGTAACTTATTTGTGGGCAAAAATCGGTCACATACGTAAAAATCTCACCATTGATGAACCTCTGAGCTTTAGCCAAAGAACAGGAGACAACAATGTTCTGAGAAATTGCTACTGCAGACTACAGCTATTAACAGATGCTCAATCTCTTGTTTGATGGTGAAATAACAAGGTGTTGATAGTATGATGCAAACTAAGTCATTGTGTGCTGCCTTTGATAAGACACCTTCACAACAGTAGTTTGATTCTTAGTCTACAGAAGTAAGTTTAAAGCTAGTGTTGGATTTGAGCTACCAAAGGAACAACTTCTCTGATTTAGCAGCAGCAAGGGACAAAATAGGAACCAGAACTTTATTTGTTTCCAAATAGGTACAAGTCACAGAAAATATAGCCAAGATCAAACCCACAAAAGAGAAGAACATGAAAAAAAGGGAATAGACAGGAGGAGAGAGAGTGAGAGAGAGAGAGAGAGAGAGAGAGAGAGAGAGAGAGAGAGAGAGAGAGAGAGAGATTCATTTTTATTTTATTCTTTTATTTTATTTGATTATATTATATCGACAATAAAGGAATAAGCACTCATGTGCTTTTTTACATCCAGTCCCTTTGGGTATGCAATTTTGTAATTTCTGTCATCTGTTCCCACCAGCACACAATGGCCTACTCTTACAAAAAGCAGAACAGGATTTAACGTGTGCGCAAGATGTTCTTTGTGCCTTTGCACACGGGGCTTCGGTTTATAGTCTCATCCAAAGGAAAGAGAGAGAGAGAAGAGAGAGAGAGAGAGAGAGAGAGAGAGAGAGAGAGAGAGAGAGAGAGAGAGAGAGAGAGAGAGAGAGAGAGAGAAGAGAGAGAGAGAGAGAGAGAGAGAGAGAGAAGAGGAAGAAGAAGAAAAAAATGAAAAGAAAACCAATAAGGAAAAAAACACAAAACACCAAACTTTTATCGTAAAAAAAACCCACAACCAACAAACCAAACCAAAAAGAGCAAACAAAAAGACACAAAAACGCTGAAACAAAAAATACCCAATCAAACTTGTAACCGTTATCAGGAGAAAATGTTCAGCAACCTTAAAGAGAAGACACAAAAGGGAAGCTCATCAAACAGCCAGTGGAAAAGGGAGGCCCATGCTGGCACAGTGTAAAACTGAGTGAAGCAAGCAAACACAATTTGAGGCGTGAAAGAAGTTCTTTTCCTTACTGAAGGAGATGGTCAAACAGTGAGTAAAAGGAGGCACTGGGGGGACACACAGGAGGGCTGCTGGCCTTACACAACACTTGGTATCGCTTTCTGCGGGCTGTGTTCCATTATCCTGTCTATTTGAACAGGTCTATCAGCTCTGTGTGTGCATCCCTGGAGAGAGAGGAGAGAAGAGAAAGTGTCTGGAAAGGTTCCTGAGCGGCGGAAGAGGGCTAAAGCAAAGGGAGGAGTGACTGTCCAGAATTTTGGAAGGACTGAAATTGGAAGAGTTGCAGTTGAGGTGACAGACATCAAAGAAAGAGGCTTTTGAAGGGAGTAGTTGTAAGCTTGTCTCATGCGATAATACATGGCACATTCATGTATGAGTGTGTGGGCACACACATGCATGCATACACACAGATGTATGCACACACACTTGGATGAAACATATGACAATGGTTTAATATCCATCTATTTCTCCAATTAAATGAATAAAGCAAAAAGCAATCTATTACAGAACAGAATGAAATAAACAAGTAAATGTTAGCCAATTAACATCTTACAGTCACTGTAAAACAAAAAAAGAAGTAAACGTCAAACACACAACCATGGGTTTTGTTTTCTTTTGTTGTTAAATGTTCATTCCTGAACAAGAACTTCAAGGTCTACCAATGGTGAGATTTTTCATAAATGACCGTTTGCTAGCCATTAATGCAGCAACACTCCAACTAATAGGATGTTGTTTAAACATGACACCAGTGTACATGCAATTTGTAAATGCTGTCATCCCTTCCTTCCTACTTGACCCACTATGGCCTAGTCTCCAGAAAGGCAGATTGGGCTTTAACACATGGGCAAGATGTCCTTTGTGTGTTCACACACGGGATCTCGGTTTATAGTTTCATCCGAACGACGTTCGGGGAGTGGAGTCAGTACTGTGATGTTAATTCCAAAGGAAAAAACCCTCTCAAGCTGGTGCCTCCTCGGGGGTGGCTCGATCCAGACCGTCAGACCATAGACCCTAACGATCTGTAGCACATTACAGGCATAATGCGTCTCCTTCCTTCTACTTGACCACTATGCCTAGGTTCAGAAAAAATTGGCTCACTGGAATATTGAGACACACGGGTTCGATTTCCCGGTTCGGGGATATTTCTACCTGGAGTTTAATTCAAGGGAAACTCCAAATCTCCCAAAAGTGCCTCGGAGGACTCATAAACCAGAGGGTCCTCGGTGGAACGCACGCCTAATACACTATCTACGCACACAGTTAAATCCTGATACCTAGGGTTTTGTTTAAAATACCATTGTTTCAGGTGGTATTTTACATTGACTAATAAGATACAAAACTCATACATATGAGGAGACGAGTAAAAAGAGCATACGTGATCATATGAAGTAAAAGAAAAGAACTTGTCATAAAAAGAGACATTAAAAACAACAGCCTGACAAGCATTAGACTGACGTTAGAGTAAAATATGGTTTATTTTGTTTCATTTTGGTGTACATTTGATTGATCTATTTGTTAAAGCTTTTAGTTAAAGAACTGTGGTTTTCACATCAGTAATTAAAAAAATATCATAACGATATCCTAGTAATTTGAGAGATTATTCTACGCTTGTATTGCCTACACTTAGTGGATTTCGAAAGAACAAAACTTTAGAGAATTGTTCACAATATAATCTGCAGTTTGCATAACATTCCGAACCATCGCAAACACAAACATAACATTCATATCGTTAACATTTGTCTAGATTTTAGCCCTTGAAAACAACCAATAGCAATCTGAGTCAGCCATCTGCATGTGCAATCTCTCTCTTCTCTCTCTCTCTCTCTCTCTCTCTCTCTCTCTCTCTCTCTCTCTCTCTCTCTCTCTCTCTCTCTCTCTCTCTTCACAACGCCCAGATTTCCAGTGGAAAAATACACCCCACCCAAAAACAAAAGCATTCATTATCCTCACTAAACCCCTAAGGATAACCCTCGACTTTCTGTTTGCCTAATCGTCTGGACCTAAAACAGTTCTTCTCCCACAGGCTAGACAGTCCCTCTACCCCCCTCCCCCCCCCCCCCCCCCCCCCACCCCTCAGGCTCTGTTTCATCGCCCTGGTCATTCTAATGCTGATCTCTGTGACATAATCTGTGTGGATGCAAGGAGTGAATTTATTTATTACCCGGGACAGCACATCCTCTATTAGATTAGTCAACAGAGATGCGTGAGCATGAAAATATTGTGTGGTTTGTTTGTAAGGTTATTGTTGTTGGGTTTTTTTTTCTGCAAGCTTGGGAACCTGCAGTAGTTGTGTTTTGAGTATAAATCTTTAAGAAATGTCTTCATGTATATATGTGTGTGTGTGTGTGTGTGTGTGTGTGTGTGTGTGTGTGTGTGTGTGTGTGTGTGTGTGCGGGGGTGGGGGGGGGGTGATGCTGTTCATAAGAAAGGATACGCTGGACATCAGTCACCAGCAACAATCATACAAGAACGAAAGCTAAGCAAAGACAAACAGAAAATTACACAGTTAATCATTTTCATCATTTATTTATGTATTCATTTATTTTTTCACTTATTTGTTTATTTACCTTTTTATTTATTTATCTAATCATCTATCTATTCTATGCAGATCTGCTACTTCCGTAGGTGTGTTGCATTTAACATGATCTTATATCATGTTGGCAGTATTTTTTTCATACACGATTCTTTGGTAGTTTAGTCCGTGACAAGTTTTAAGTGTGTGTGTGTGCGCGCGCGCACACACAGTTGTGTGTGTGTGTGTGTGCGCGCGCGCGCACGTGTGTGTGTGCTATTAATTTTCTTAAAAACACAGATATAATGAATAAATTGTCAATCTAAATCAAGCATCAACAAAATCAAGCCAATATAAAAAATTGATAGTACAAAAAAAATGGTACCGAGACAGACAGAGAGAGGGAGAGAGAGAGAGAGAGCGAGAGAGAGAGGGAGAGTGAGGGAGAGAGAGAGTTATTCAGGAACAGAGACAGACTTGCAGAAATTGTACTCAATCGAGATTCTTAGTGTGGCTTTAGGAGTAATAAAGTAGAGAAAATATGGGGTATTCATTAATAACGTTTTGTTTATTGTTTCTTTAGACCTATAAACCAAATACGCCCAACCTCATCTCCTCTCTCTCTCTCTCTCTCTCTCTCTCTCCTCTCTCTCTCTCTCTCTCTCCTCTCTCTCTCTCTCCTCTCTCTCTCTCTCCTCTCTCCTCTCTCTCTCTCTCTCTCATCTTCTTCCTCTTCTTCGGAAGTCAAACCAAACATACCCAGAGAGAAACAAAGCATCCTTCATTATGAGCTCAACCCTTTAACCCTCACTTTCTGTTTGCCTAATCGTCTGGGTCCAGAGGGCTTGCCCCCCCCCCCCCCCTGCCAACTCCCCCTCCCCCCACCTCCCCCGCTCCCCCTCTTCCCTGGCCAAGGGGTAGGACCATCCACACCCTCACACCCCTCCTTTTTTTTCTTCTAACTTCTCCCTAAGCAATACAGTGCTGAACTTTGACCCTTGTGAAAGCAGGGAGGAAATTTGTGACGAAACTGTCGGATCTTTTAATTAAATAAATCAACAGAGAGATATGGGTGGGATAATATTTTCTAAAACTTAAGTTTACAACCCCATGCTTGATTTTCATGGATCGAAATTATTCCAAGGGTTTTCTTTTAAAAAAACCAAACACACACCAACAAATCATGTTCCTACATCAATGAAACAGGACGAAAGAATCAAAACGAAAAAAGCAGAAAATTTGTACAATTAAATCTTGATCAAACGTTGCACGGCATGTTCTGTAAAAACTCCCGGACAATCAGTACCAATGTAGTTGCACATGGAATAGGAGACAATCTGCTGGCAGAGCATATAAGGTTTGCACATTTTTTGCATACATATACTGCCTGATCAGACTATAATTGTCATGTTTGGTTGTTGTTGTTTTTTTAAGATAAAGCTTTATGAAAAGTCAGGCCACATTTGCTTCGTGAAGTAAATACAAATTACCATGTGTCTGTACAAAACAGAAAGAAGAAAATCAAATTTGTGATCTTTTTGTGGACTGCAATTTCTTAAAACACATCTTGCCTGCCGATTATTTCCTTTGATGTCTTCTACTTAGATTTTCTTGCTATATCCAATCAAAAATTAATGTAAGTAAACTCTTCAAGCATAGTACGATAGTGGATAACCATGTTTTATACATCATCTTTCTCCTTTAACGCTATTGTGTGTAGATGTTGAATCTGTTTATGCGTGTTGTGTATAAGATTGCAACGTTCTTTTATTTCAGCCAAACATTACATCCTTTCTATTCAGCTTTTGTTTCGCTTCGTTATAGCTTGAACACAAGGCAAATTATTCAATTATTAAGTCTCTGTCTTGAGGAAATATTCATGTCCTCCTCAATTTCAAATTCATCCGGACTTCACAACAGCTTTGTATGAAACCTGAGCATAAACCCACACCCAGTCACCATCTTGCCTTTCTCCAAGAAAGAAACGAAGCCCCGAAAGTCAAACACACAATCCATGAGATGATCGATCCCCAATCAATCCTAGTAGGAAGGATCCCAGTTGTGGGAGACAGCAGACGGGGGAGGGAGTTGGGGAGGGGTGGGGGGGGTGGGGGGTGATGTTAATTGGATCTGGGCCAGAAGAGGGCCGTGTGCAAACAATGGCTTCTCCTTCCTGCTGTCTCAAAACCTGACTGGATGGACCTCACCTTCTGACTTGCAGTTTATCAATAGAATGGAGGGGGGGGGGGGGGGGGGGTAGTTGTGCGAGTTGGTGATATGGGGAAACAGAAGGGGTAGAAGATGCAAGAAGAAGAGGCAAGGAAGCACGATAAGTTCTTGCAAGAGTGGGAGCATGGACATGCCTAAGATTTATGACCTGTGGCCACAACATTCACCACTTATAAGCGAGTAAATGTTTCTTTTCTAGACAAAGCACTGTTTTTATGTAAGATGTTTTGTTTTGTTTTGCTGTGTGCATGATGACACTCTCGGTTCTGTATAAAACATGCTAGCGCTACAATACAATTTCAACACAAATATTGTACACAGTTTTCTCACTTTTTATGTAAGTCTGTCTGTTGCAACTCTGTCTCAGTCTCTCTCTCTCTGTCCCTATCTCTTTGTCTGTGTTTTTCTGATTCTGTGTCTGTCTCTCTGTCTGTCTTTGTCTCGGTCTGTCTGTTCCTGTCTCTCTGTCTCTGTCTCTGTCTGACCTCTACTCCTGTCTCTCTGTCTCTGTCTCGTCTCTCTCTCTCTCTCTCTCTCTCTCTCTCTTCTCTCATCTCTCCCCTCCTATCTTCTCTGGCTTCTTTTACAAATCTCCAGACTTTCAGTAGAAAACAAAAGGATTCATCATTACTGTTTAAACCTGATAACCCTCTCTTTCTGTTTGCCTAATCGTCTGGGTCTAAAGAGTTCTTTCCCCCCTAGGCTACAAACCCTCCCTTCCCTTACTTCCTTCCAATCTCCACCGTCAACACAGCCCTGCACTTTGACCCTGCCTGTGGAAGCAGAGGGGGAATTCATTACCATAAACAGCACCCCTTCTATTAGATACATCAACACTGAAACACGAGCAGGAAAACAGTTTTCAGTTTGGAGAACAACACAAAAGAAATTCAGTTTCGATTTTCAAGGCATGTCTGTGTATATCAGGACTGGTTTCAAAAGCTTGTGAGATGCTAATTCTAGAAGTTGGGGTTGAAATACTTGAGTATAACATCCAAATTTGGCATGAAAAGATTTTGCATAATTCTAATCTGGTTAGGCTCTTTGCATAATTGTTTTGGTCCTATCGTAAAATATTTTCGTTTGAACAAGGTAACTGAGAGTATATTGATAGGATAATGATTTGCAGAAATTTTGCTTCTACGTGCTGATATTTCTAATGACACCATCGTTTGTATGTTTAAGTGTTGGACTGGTCCTAAGTTTGCTGATTACACTTTACCGTATCAAAATCAGACAACAAGCAAAACAGTGGTTCAGTTGGCAACATTGGTGTGTGTTTGCAATCATTGATCAATTGCTCTGGGCCTTTGACTTTCTAGGATTTAGTCAAAGCCAAGCTCTCTCTCCTCTTTAATGTTTGTTTTCCAATCCCTTCTTTTTTCTGTCTGGCATCTCTTACTTCCAAACAAAACGGTTTGGAATAATATCTTAGCAGAGTAAATGGATCTTATGATGTCTCTGTACTAGCCAAAATTTTGTCCACTGGCAGTTGTCAATAGATTACCATAGTAGAAAAGGTATATGCCTATTTTTTGTATAATTGCTTGAGTGCTTTCTTATCAGGCATGCAAGATCTTGCTATAGCATCCAATACCAGTTGCTGTCATTTTAAGTACATTTCTTTTAGGAGCATATTAGGCAAACTGTTTATTCTGATGCAATTTGTATTTTTTTGTACTGCACTGATTTATTTGTTCATAGGTAGACTTGATTGAAGGTAATTCACTCTGGAGGGGATAATTTCAAATGGATTCTTTGGTATTCTTTTGAATAATGTTTATTTTACTTTTTTAAGATACTATCTTACTTTATACCATTGTATCTGTTGTGTGTGCTTCATTGTGCACTTGCTTATATATCATGACCATTGTATGACTTGATCAAGTCCCATTAAAACAGCTTTTCATATTTTTGTTCAAATGTTGTCTCTGTTTTCTGCTTATTTTATCGAACAACATTGATAGACAGATTTTGTAATATTAAAATATTCCTCTGCTCTACTATTTTGAAGTCAAGCATTGTCTGAAATTTAAACATGAACAATCCATACCCTCTAAATACTTAGATGTTTACCAGTGAAGAAATAAATGTTCAAAGCATACAGCTAATCTATTAGCTTGTAGACAGAAGATTGAAGTGTGCATGTGCTAGTGATGGTAATTGGATTGACCCCATCATCAATGATGGAAAGGAGGTAGTATGTGTTGATACATTCTAATATAATACAAGAGAAAAAAGAAAAATAATAGAAAAGATATTTGGAAACCTTGAGTATCAATTTTATGTCCATGGGAATTACCATTGCAGTTCAGTTTGCACGCGTTATGTTTCAAGACTGTCCCTGTGAACTGGTGGGTCACAGCTGCCAGGTAAGACATAATGATGATAGTGATTGTAGGCCCTATTTAACTGAAAATATAAAAATGTGTCTCTACCAAGGTGGCGATGATGCAAAAGCATTGTTAGTTGGGATTTTAATCAACAAACTTTGTGTCTGCTGTAAGTTTGCATTTTAGTCATGTAGATAAACAAACTTATGAGATCTATTCAATTTTATTTTGATATTTTACAACAATTCTTAACATCATATTTCTCTAAAATGTCCTTTTACTCACTTGAGCATGAAATAGACATAATTATGTATAATATATCTCAGGTAGCATTTTGCCCCAACAGCTATCTCTACATTTACATTTAGCCACTTTCTTTTCTTTAATTATATTTGAACTACAAATCATACTTTGCAAAAATAGTAAATATAAGCACTGCATTTGAAGGAAATACTCAAATCCAACTTGTATTTCAAATTCTTGGAGACTTCACAACAGCTTTGTATGACATTAATTTGAGCATAAACCATTACCCAGTCGCCATCTTCTCCAAGAAAGAAAGAACCCCCCCCCCCCCCCCCAAGCCAAAATCACAATCCATAATGTGACTGACCCACAATCGATCACATCAGGAAAAATCTAAGTTTGTGGCAGACAGCACGTGGTGGTGGGGGGGGGGGGGGGGGGTGGTGGGATGGATGTTGATTGGATTTGGGTCAGAAGAGGGTCGTGTGCAAACAATGGCTTCTCCTTCCTGCCGTCTCAAAACCTGACTGGATGAACCTCACATCCCAACTTGCAGTTTGTCAGTAAACTGGAGAAGTAGAAAGAAGAAGAAAAAAGAAGGAAACAGATGTGAGGTACTGTTAGCTTAAAGAAGGGTGATAACACAGGAGAAGTAATTTGCATTGGTTTTGGTTTATATTTTTTGTTGTTGACTGTTACAAACATGAAAAGACTATAATGGAAAGATTTGTGGTTTCATATTTTACACAGTTATAGACTCTCTCTGTCTTTCTCTCTCTCTCTCTCTCTCTCTCTCTCTTCTCTTCTCGCTCTTCTCTCTCTTTTTTCTCTCTCTCTCTCTTCTCTCTCTCTCTCGCTCCTTCTCTCTCTCTCTCTCTCTCTCTATCTCTCTCTCTCTCTCTCTCTCTCTCTCTCTCTCTTCTCTCTCTTCTTTCCTTCTTTCTTGTCTCTGGAGTTAAAATCAGTGCTGACTCCACTCCCCCCAAAAAGTCCTTCGGATGAGACTATAAACCAAGGTCCCGTGTGCGAACGCACACAGAACATCTTGCGCACACGTAAAAACCCGTGACGCTTTTCGGAAGAGTAGGCCATTGTGTGCCAGTGAGAACGGATGACAACATTTACAAAACTGCATATACAGGGGGTCTGGATGTAAAAAAAAAAAAAGCACAAGAATGCGTATTCCATTATCCTCGAAATAAATAAAAATAAAGATCTCTCCCTCTCTCCCTCTCCTCCCTCCCTCCCTCCCTCCTCCTCCTCCCTCTCTCTCTCTCTCTCTCTCTCTCTCTCTCTCTCTCTCTCTCTCTCTCTTCTCTCTCTCTCTCTCTCTCTCTCTCTCTCTCTCTCTCTCTCTCTCTCTCTCTCTCTCTCTGGCTGGCAGGCTGGCTGGCTGGCTGACTGGCCTCTTTACAAGTTGCCGAAATGTGGGTAGAAGAACAAAAGCATTAATCATCATCGCCTAAATCAGAAAACCCGCCCTTTTCTGTTTGCCTAATCGTCTGGGTCTAAAGAAGCATTCTCTCCCCTAAGGCGACAAAATCCCCTTCCATGCAGTCCCCTCATCAACACCACGCTGCACTCTGACCCTGGCTGTGGCAGCAGAGGCAGAATTCATTACCAGAAACAGCACACCCCTCTATTAGGTTCATCCACACAGCCACACGAACAGGAACACATTTTTCTTACTTGAGGGAATAGACCTTCTGAGTTGGTCCTTCAGAGATACATTTTTATTCATCTAGCATGAATGGCTTGAAGAAGTTATCAAGGATGCTATGACTTTGCTGTTGAAAATGATATTGCTTTTTACAATTTATTTATTTATTTATTTATACCACTCTCTGCATGAAATTCAGGCTGCTCTCCCTGGGAAGAGCACGTTGCCACAAGAGCAGCACCACCCATTATCTTTTTTGTTTTTTCTGTCTGCAACTGGTTTTGTTTCCCTATCAATCAGAGTGGCTTTTTTCTACAGAATTTTGCCAGGGACAACTTTCTTGTTGCCATGGGTTCTTTTACGTACTAAAAATGATTATGTGTAACACACGGGACTTCTGTTTATCCTCTCATCTGAAAGACTAGTGCCCAGACCACCACTCTTGATCTAATGGATGGGGGGAAAGTTTTGTGTCCAAACAGGGACTTTGAGTCAAAGTGCAGACTTTGGAAGGAAGATCCTGACATGACCCTAGCTTTGGTCCCTTTGTTTGGTAAACTACTCCTGCCCTGGTCTATTTAATTTGTCAGTAATCTCATGTGATACGCACAAGCGTGCTTTTTCCCCATTCTCCCTGTCTTTGTCTCAATCTCTATAGCTATCTCTTTGTTTTTGTCTTTTATACTTTCATCTGTATGTCTCTGTTTCCATCTAGCTGTGTGTGTGTGTGTCCCTGTATCTGCATCTGTCTGTCTGTCTGTCTGCCTGCCTCTCTGTCTGTGTCTCTGTCTGTGTCTTGTCTGCTGTCTGTCTGTCTGTCTGTCTGTCTTCTCTCTCTCTCTCTCTCTCTCTCTCTCTCTCTCTCTCTCTGTGGTTTGTTTACAAGTTGCCCACATGTGGGTAGAAGAACAAAAGCATTAATCATCATCACCTAAATCAGATAACCCGCCCTTTTCTGTTTGCCTAATCATCTGGGTCTAAAGAAGCATTCTCTCCCCTAAGGCGACAAAATCCCCTTCCATGCAGTCCCCTCATCAACACGATGCTGCACTCTGACCCCGGCTGTGGCAGCAGAGGCAGAATTCATTACCAGAAACAGCACACCCCTCTATTAGGTTCATCCACACAGCCACACGAGCAGGAACACATATTTCCTACTTGAGGGAATAGACCTTCTGAGTTGGTCCTTGAAAGGCATGTTTTGATTCATCTAGCATGAATGGCTTGAAGAAGTTATCAAGGATGCTGTGACTTTGCTGATTAAAATGATATTGCTTTTTAAATTTATTTATTTATTCATTTATTTATACCACTCTCTGTGTGAAATTCGGGCTGCTCTCCCTGGGAAGAGTGTGCCCCCACAAGAGCAGCACCACCCATTATTTTTTTTCCTGTCTGCAACTGTTTTTGTTTCCCTTTCAATCAGAGTGGCTTTTTTTCTACAGAATTTTTCCAGGGACAACTCTCTTGTTGCCATGGGTTCTTTTACATGCGCTTAATGATTATGTTTAACACAGGGGACCTCGGTTTATCCTCTCATCTGAAAGACTAGCGCCCAGACCACCACTCTTGATCTAATGGATGGGGGGAAAGTTTTGTGTCCAAACAGGGACTTTGAGTCAAAGTGCAGACTTTGGAAGGAAGATCCTGACATGACACTAGTTTGGTCCCTTTGTTTGGTAAACTACTCCTGCCCTGGTCTATTTAATTTGTCAGTAATCTCATGTGATACGTACAAGCGTGTTTTTGTCTCAATCCCTATAGCTATCTCTTTGTTTTTGTCTTGTATACTTTCATCTGTATGTCTCTGTTTCCATCTAGCTGTGTGTGTTTGTGTGTCCCTGTATCTGCAACTGTCTGTCTGTCTGCCTGCCTCTCTGTGTCTCTGTCTGTCTGTGTCTCTGTCTGTCTGTCTGTCTGTCTGTCTGTCTCTCTCTCTCTCTCTCTCTCTCTCTCTCTCTCTCTCTCTCTCTCTCTTTCTCTCTCTCTCTCTGGCTGGCTGGCTGGCCTTTTTACAAGTTGCTGAAATGTGGGTAGAAGAACGAAAGCATTAATCATCATCACCTAAATCAGAAAACCCGCCCTTTTCTGTTTGCCTAATCATCTGGGTCTAAAGAAGCATTCTCTCCCCTAAGGCGACAAAATCCCCTTCCATGCAGCCCCCTCATCAACACCATGCTGCACTCTGACCCTGGCTGTGGCAGCCGAGGCAGAATTCATTACCAGAAACAGCACACCCCTCTATTAGGTTCATCCACACAGCCACACAAACAGGAACACATTTTTCCTACTTGAGGGAACACACCTTCTGGTCTTGGTCCTTGCGAGACACGTGTTTTTTTTCCAGCTAGCATGAATGGCTTGAAGAAGTTATCAAGGATGCTGTGAATTTGCTGATTAAAATGATATTGCTTTTTAAAATTTATTTATTTATTTATACAACTCTCCGCGTGAAATTCGGGCTGCTCTCCCCGGGAAGAGCACATCGCCACAAGAGCAGCGCTACTCATTATTTTATTTTATTTTTTTCCTGTCTGCAACTGCTTTTGTTTCCCTATCAATCAGAGTGACTTTTTTCTACAGAATTTTGCCAGGGACAACTCTCTTGTTGCTGTGGGTTCTTTTACGTGCACTAAATAATTATGTGTAACACACTGAACCTTGGTTTATGGTCTCATCCGAAAGATCACTACTCATGATCTAATGGATGGGGGACAAATTTCTGGTTCAATCTGGACTTTGAGTCAAAGGGAAAACTTTGGAAGGAAGATTCTGACATGACCCTGGCTTTGGGCCCTGTGTTTGGTAAACTACTCCTGCCCTGGTCTATTTAATTTGTCAGTAATCTCATGTGATAGGCATGGGCGTGTTTCTTTCCCATTCTCCCTGTCTCTGTCTCAATCTCTATAGCTATCTCTTTGTTTTTGTCTTTCTATACTTTCATCTGTATGTCTCTGTTTCCATCTAGCTGTGTGTGTGTGTGTTCCTGTATCTGCATCTGCCTGTCTGTCTGTCTGCCTGCCTCTCTGTCTGTGTCTCTGTCTGTCTGTGTCTCTGTCTGTCTGTCTCTCTCTCCTCTCTCTCCTCTCTCTCTCTCTCTCTCTCTCTGTGGTTTGTTTACAAGTTGCCCACATGTGGGTAGAAGAACAAAAGCATTAATCATCATCGCCTAAATCAGATAACCCGCCCCTTTCTGTTTGCCTAATCATCTGGGTCTAAAGAAGCATTCTCTCCCCTAAGGCGACAAAATCCCCCTTCCATGCAGCCCCCTCATCAACACGATGCTGCACTTTGACCCCGGCTGTGGCAGCAGAGGCAGAATTCATTACCAGAAACAGCATTAGGTTCATGCACAAGGGAGGCAAGGGAAGGTTTTTTTTAACCAGGAACAGCATCCTCTCTATTAGATTCATCGAGGCAGAGACATGAGCTGCAATGTGGTGGACTAGCCTTTGGTTTTCCTCCTTGTGACAGGCTTTGTGCATCAGTGTTGGCTTTATGAAGTCTTTAGAATGCTGTGTCCATGTCTAAAACAAACAACAAAAACAACAAAAACAACACTGTGGGCAAAAATTAATAATTGGACTAATCTTTTTTATGTACAAGTTTAGGTTGAACACTCACTTTGCTTAAATATTTTTGTAACCCAGAATGTTTATTTTATTAGAGGCAGGAAGGATTTACATAAGGTTGCTTTTAATGTGCTACTAGTTGTTGTTGTTTTTAAAAAACTAGACTATTGTTTATTTATATAGATATTTCATGGAGTGCAATGGTCACATTTTCCCCTATGAAATCGAAAGCAGTGGTGATACCTGGCAAAACGGATTTGTATCCCTACTTTGAGACCAGTCAGTTAAATCATTTTACCACATTTGATTGCAGTATCACATCGTCGCGGCTAGTCACTTACCTTCTGTTTTTTCTGTCTATTCCTCTTTGCTCTCTACGAATTAGCAAATGCCAACTCCATCTCATTGTTTATGCTGTCTGCCCATCTCCTAATCTGTCTGACCTTCCTTTCTTTTCATGGACAGTCTTGAAAATTGGTCTGTGTGAGACAAGGTGACTTCTTTCTCTAATAAATTTGTGTCTTTTTCTCCTGTTTTTCTTTTCCTTAATCACTCCCCCTGTCTCTGTATCTCTTCTTCTCTCTCTCTCTCTCTGTATCTCTCTGTCCCTCTTCTTCTGTCTTCTCTGTCTCTGTCTGTCTTCTGTCTGTTGTCTCTTCTCTGTCTCTTCTCTCTCTCTCTCTCTCTCTCTCTCTCTCTCTCCCCTCTTTACAAGTTGCCCACATTTTGGTTGAAAAACAAAAGCATTACCCATTATCACCTAAATCAGATAACCCTCCCTTTCTGTTTGCCTAATCGTCTGGGTCTAAAGAGCTCTCCTCCCTAAGGCCAGAAAACCCTCTTTCATCCCATCCCCTGATCAACACGACGCTGCACTTTGACCCTGGCTGTGGCAGCAGAGGCAGAATTCATTACCAGAAACAGCACCCCCTCTATTAGATTCATCAACACAGCTACACGAGCAGGAAAACCTTTCCCATCCTGGCGACCAGACTTGAAAGTTTCCATCCTTGAGGCATGCCTGCCTTTGCCCATGCACACTGGCTTTAAAAAAAAGTCTCCAGTGTGCTAAGACTGAAGTCAGAAAGAAAAGCACTGTGAGTAAAAGAACAAATCTGGATGGGTGGCTTTAGAATAATTCCAGTTTGGATGCTTGATTTGCATGTTTCCTACTGACTCTGTATGACCTTTAGTGCAAGAAAATCGAAATGTCTTGCCGATAGTTTCAAGTTTTAATTTCCAGGTTTCATTTTCCAGGAAGGTGCCATGGAGTATATAATATTGTATAGCACTTTACCACATTTACCAAGGAATTCATTCATGAGATGATCCATCAATACCTTAATCCAAAGTCCTTGTAAGTCCTTGAGTGCATGCAGGGTATTTTTTGTGCTTTTGCTCAAATACTACTAAAAAAAGTAAATGTCAAAGTCTGCGTCTGTGCATACAGAAAACGAATGAGTTACTGGTAGGTGCACACGTAAAATTTATGTGTGAGCTTTCAAGAGGTTTGTCTTCACATAGTAGTCTATTATTTATATTTTGAGATTACATATGTACAACCTAAATGTATTGGGTGAATGACTTCAACAAATAGGGTCACATTGTAATAATGGTCATAAAAGGCATACTTTCCAGTTAACAGGTAAAATGTCATCGATCATTTAGTCTATGTGTTTCAAGAGCATCCCTTGACTTCTGTAGTGTTCCTGTTGGTCTTCTGTTAGTTACGCTTTAGAATACAACCAAGGTCAAGTCCACCCACTCTGTATAGTGTCTTCCTGTTCCTTAGGCTTGTGTCCAATCTGCTCCTTTCTAACAATCTCACAGATCAATTTATATGCAAACCTACTAAAGACCAAGTTAGTCAAGAGGTGTTACAAAAACCATCAAAAGTTTTTCTTTTAACGGCAGTCATTAAGTCTTCCAACTGACTAATGGATGCTCGATTGTTTCGCAAACATTCGTTTTTGGTGATGTCTGTTGGTAAATGAATGATCTTGAAATTATATCATGTTTTAGATCACTGGTACTTGCTTTGTGTGTGACATGGCTGTGTGTCGAAATTAAAATCAAAGTGCTGTTGGTATACCTCGCATGCTTTCAGTCTCTTACTTTTTTAAATTGGGTAAAAAATGGACTCTGGTTTAGAGGGATAATGGTTGGTGACTATTACACACTTTTCCTTTTAAAACTTTGTTCCCTGTATCCTAAGGTGTATGCCTATGGTGCAGTTTTGACATGAGAACATCACTGAACTGTCAAACTTATAATGGTTTAACAACTGTATTCTCTAAAAATTCAGAATGAAACAATGGCTTGCCATTTATATGCCAATCTTGGAGAAAGAAATGAACCTCCAAGGCCAAAAACCTCAATCCATTAGATGATCGATCCGCAATCGATTGAAAGAGGAGGCCCTCACGGTGTGGGAAACAACAGACGTGAAGGGCAGTGGTGATGTTAATTGGATCTGGGCCAGAAGAGGGTCGTGTGCAAACAATGGCTTCTCCTTCCCGCTGTCTTACAACCTGACTGCATCAGTCTCACCTCCTGACTTTCAGTCACCCATCGAGATGGGGACAGACAGTGTGTGATAATGGAATGGAAAAAAATGTTGAGAATATTATATGGGAGTGAGTGATGTGTAGAGTGGGGGGAAATTGTTAGCTATTGTGTAGAGACTCGTTTCAAGCTAAAACTTGTACTTATACTAAAATTAGAAATTGCGAGAGGGGTGGTATGCAAAAGGAGATGCATGTATGGTTTAATCTGTGTAAATATATTTGCTGATTCTTCTTCATATATATTTGCTACTCATTCTGCAAATACGGAGATAAGTAAAGTGTCGTTTGGGGCATATGAGAATAAAACCAATAATAGAATATAATATATTGAAATAGAATAGAATAGAGAGAGAGATGGTTTATATATATAAGAAAAACATTTACAAATGGAGATTTCTGATTTTTGATAGACCAAAATACCGTCCTCAATTCATCGTCATTTCATCGACAGCTTTAAAAAGGGAGAGCCACGTGAAAGAAAAAAGATGGAGAGGAAAGAATTTTTAAAAAATGAAGAAAAATTTAGGAACAGAACAAAAGAATATGTGTACGCAGAAAAAAACAACAACACTAAACAACAATTCAGACTCTTCAATAAGTAAACTGCCAGCTTTAAGAAACGGCTCAAGTTTTCAAGAGAGTGTCACTAACCACAGGCAGTAAAAAATGGAAAGAAAGGGGAGAGAATAAAAGATGGATGCTGCCGGAGGCGCTATGAATAGAGATGATTTCTGATGGAAACCAACACCGTACATCACTGCATTCCTTGAAAAAGATTCAGGTATAAGGATAGAGTCATTGATAAATGTAAAATAGATAATTAAAGAAATATCCTACGGCATTATGTAGTGCAGTGCAGATTTAGAATCATGACACATATCTCTGCTTAACTTAAGGCTTCTCTCCCAGGTAAAAATGTGTCATCATAACACATCCCCCCCCCCTACCTCCCCCCCCCCCCCCCCTTTGGGTGTTGTAAATAATTTTACACCAAAGAGTTCACAAGTTTACTGAATTCTCTAAGTGTGAAAGAATATACGAATCAAAATTTATGAAACATGTCGTGTGCTGTATCACCTTCTTGGAATTAAAAAAACACCCAAACAAATCTTTTAACTTTCCTTTAAAACCCACTATGTATGCTAGTTACATGTTACACAAGAGACTTCACACACTGTCCATTTCAATGACTAGTGCTGCCCAGACTGGCCTCCAATCAAGGTCTGGTCAAGGAAAGAAAAGGCCAGCTACTTGCTGTTGGACAATGCATCACCTCGCCTAGCTCGTGAACATCTCATTTCTGTCCCCTCCCTATTACCTATCTAATAAATATGTTTGTATCAGTCCTAGTGGATAGATGTTAAAACGAAGACACACACGTACATTACTAAAGAACTAAATTTGGAAAAATGAAAACGAAATTATGTTAATAAGATTTTATAAATGACTGAATCGTTAGAAAGTTTGCGATTTTTTTTCAGTCAGATAAAGAAAAAATATGTGATTATTTTAAAATATGGGCAAATGTTCTTTTCTACTGACGAACGCTTGTGAGCCATTAGGTCAGACTGGATCTAAGTTAATAGTAGACGGGGTGAAAACCCGATATAGCATCTATGGTTAGTGGTCATTATAAATATTTGAGAAATTTGGATCACATAAAATACACACACACACACGCACGCACGCACGCACGCACGCACGCGCACCACACACACATATCATACATGATATGTGCATGCACTCTCACATCAAACTCCTACCACCATTACTACCTTACCACCACCATCTCTACAACCACCACCAATAAATACGTCATACCACACCTACCAAAACATATACACTTTATAACCACACACAATAAATCATCACCCGGCATCATGTCCACATGGCTCTCTCTCTCTCTCTCTCTCTCTCTCTCTCTCTCTCTCTCTCTCTCTCTCTCTCTCTCTCTCTTCTCTCTCCTCCCCCATCACCCCTATTCCAGCTACAAAAGAAAAAGCCGAATAAAACCGACCACCTAAGGGAGAGCACAACTATACAAGACCAAAGGGAACAAACCCCTCAGGGAACCAAACTTTTCCCGCCATTCAAAACTTTCGGATGAAGTCTTAAAGACAGGCGAGGATTCAAAGAACGAGAGAGAGAGAGAGAAAGGATAAAAAAAGAAAAGAAGAAGAAGAAGAAAAAAGAAAGCAGAACTAGTCATCAATGCAAAGAAAAGCGGGACAGCCGACATTTCGAGAGAGTGTGTCTGAGGCCAAATTCGTAAGCAAACATACTTGGGAGTGTGCGTTCATCAGGGAATGAATAGTGGCTGGGAGTCACTCTTTCAGGGAGAGGGGGGAGGGGGGCGGAGGTGGGGGGGGGGGAGGGGGGGGGGGCGGAGGGGGGTGTCAGCTTTTCAACTCATGGGCTGGCGTTAGGACAGATGTCACGATTTCTTTTTTTTCCTTTTGTTTTTGGTGGGAGGGAGGGGGTTGTTTATTCCTCACCCCTCTCTCTCTCTCTCTCACTCTCTCTCTCTCTCTCTCTCTCTCTCTCTCTCTCTCTCTCTCTCTCTCTCTCTCTCTCTTCTCTCTTCTGTCTCTCTCTATTCAGAGCCATTCTTTCAGGATAGTTTCTTCAAACCAGCATTGATGCACAGACAGTTGCTCGTATCTGTTTTTTGTGAGTCTAATTTTAAAGACTTTAAAAAAAGCTTCTACAAGCAAACAAGAACAAGGCTATGACAAATTTATTTGCTAAATAATTATGAAAGGGAGTTTTTGTTTGTTTGTTTATTTATATGTCTTTGAAGCATGCAAGAAAACAAAACAAAACAAACTTCAACAAAATGAAAGACTATTTTGTAATATAAAAAAAGCGAAGAAAAGAATCAATAATAAAAAAGAAAACTTCTGATTCCCTTCCGTTAATCATAAAAGAAAACACAGCAGGGGAAAAAAAAACATGCATACCAAGAAACAAACCAACCTACCAATCAAACCAAACCAATCAGTCCAACCCAAATAGATAACAGAAAAGCCTGGCACAGAAGCTTTCTCCAGCAACTACTCACAAGGTCTATCTGATTCCTCATCGCTGCTGCTGCTGCTACTACTACTACTACTACTACTACTACTACTACTACTACCACACTACCACCTTTGCCAACCCCACTGCCACCTTTACTACAGGAGCTACTGCTGCTACTACTACATACAAACTGACATATACTCTATCACTTTCTCTCTCTCATTTGTTGCCTGTCTGTCTGTCTGTCCCTCTCTCTCTCTCTCCTCTCTCCACACACACACACACACACACACCAACTTCCACAAGCACCATCTCTTCCCCTCCCCTTCTTCCCCCCATCCCTACAACTTCCTGATATCTCTCCCCACCCCCATCCCCCCCTCCCAACCCCATCCTCCTCCTCCCCTCACCTCCCTACGCCTCCAATTTTCCAAGCAAGCAAAATTTGCTCGCGATACTCTCAAGCCGAAAAGGTAAATAGATGTTCTATGAGCATGATGGACGCCATTGACGTGGCGTGAAGAGTTGCCTAATTACCGGAATCTTCTCAAATCCGACTCATGACTGATAGCTGGTAAACAAAGTCTTCTTCAAGCTGAACACGTCTGAAGGGCAAGAACGTGGAGAGCGGGGATAAAAACTGTGGAGAGGAGGAACGGTGAAGAAGGAGGAAGAGGAGGAGGAGGAGAGGAGGAAGAGGAGGAGGAGGAAGAGGAAGAATGTGGGGTAGCGGATGATGGATATGCAGAATGAAGAAGAAAGAAAGAAAGACAGAAAAACAAAAAGAAGAAAGGGAGGAGGAAAAAGAAAGAGTAGGAGGAGAAGGAGGAGGAGAAAGAAGAAGAAGGTGGAGGAAGAAGAAGAAGATAAGAAAAATATAACGTGGCGAATGATGGATATGCAGAATAGAAAGAAGGAGGAAGAGAAAAAAGTTGAGGAAGGGGAGGAAGATGAAGAAGGGAAAGAGAGCAAAGACAAAAAGAAAGGAGAGGACTGGAAAGATGCGAGGGAAGAATAGGAAGAGAAGCAACTATTATCAATTAAAGGGAAGAAGAAGACGAAGGAGGATGAACAGAAGATGCATGAAGAAGAAGAAGAAAGAAGAAGAAGAAGAAAAGAAGAAGAAGAAGAAGAAGAAGAAAAGAAGAAGAAGAAGAAAGAAAAGAAGAAGAAGAAGAAAAAGAAGAAGAAGAAGGAGAGGAGAAGAAGAGAAAAGAAGAGGAGAGAAGAAGAAGAAGAAGAGAGAGAAGAAAAAGAAGGAGGAGAGAGAAGAAGAGAAGAGAGAGGAGGAGGGGAAGAAGAGAGAGAGAAGAAGAAGAAGAAGAGAAGAGAAGAAGAAGAAGAAGGAGAAGAAGAAGAAGAAGAAGAGAAGAAAAGATAAGGAGAGAGAGGAGGGGAGAAGAAGAAGAAGAGAGAGGACAGAACAGAAGGAAAGCAACGAAGGAGGAAGGGGGAAGAGAAGAGAAGGAAGGAGAAGAAGAAGAAGATAAGAAGAAGGGAATATGAAGAAGAAAGAAGAGAGAAACAGAAGAAAAGAAAGACAGACAGAAGAAGACAGAAGAAGAGCAAGAAGAAGAAGAAGAAAGAAAGAAAGAAGAAGGAAAGAGAAGAAAGAAGAAAGAAGAAGAAGAGAAAGACAGACAGACAGAACAGAGAAGAAGAAAAGAAGAAGAAAGAAGCAGAAGAATAAGAAATAGAAGCAGAAAGAAAAAAGAAGAAGAAAGGAGAGAGAGAAGAAGAAGAGGAGGAAGAAAGATAGAAGAGAGCAACAGAAATGAAGCATGAAAGGGAAGAAGAAACGAGAAAAAGAAGGAAGAACGAAGAAGAAAGAAAGACAGAAATATGTATATGGAGAAAGAGGAAAGAAGAGAGAGAAGAATAGGAGGGGGGTGTAGGGGGGGGGGGGGCAGGGAGAAGAGAAGGAGGGAGAGTGGGGAGTGGCTGAAGGGGCCGGAAGGCACGTCATGTCAACACAGGTCCTCCTCATCCGCTGCCATCTCCTCAGTGTGATGCATAGCTCTGTTAACATTATGCTCTGTAATGCAGGCCTAGAGCTGCTCCTTGCAGAGTTACGGTCTATTGTCTGGTTATTACTGTTTCTATACAGCGGTTTTTTAATATACATTCCGCGCTGCATTATTGTTGTTGTTGTTGTTGTTATTATTATTATTATTATCATCATTATTATTGATGTTGTTGTTGTTATTGTTGTTGCTGTTAGTAGTAGAAGTAGTAGAAGCAGCAGCAGCAGCGGCATCAGCAGCAGCAGCAGCAGCAGTTGTAGTAGTAGTAGTAGTATATAGTAGTAGTAGTAGTAGTAATAGTAGTAGTATGTAGTTAGTAGTAGTAGTTAGTAGTATAGCAGCAGCAGCAGCAGAAGTGGTAGTGGTAGTGGTAGTGGTATAGTAGTAGTAGTAGTAGTATTAGTAGGAGGAGGAGGAGGAGGAGGAGGAGGAGAAGGAGGAGGAGGAGGAGGTGGAGGAGGAGGAGATGTAGTAGTAGTAGTTGTTGTAGTAGTAGTAGTAGTAGTAGCAGTAGTAATAGTAGTGCTGTTGTTGTTATTGTTGTTGCTATCATCATCATCATCATCATCATCATCATCATCATCATCATCATCATCATCATCATCATTATCATCATCATCACTATCATTGTTATTATTATTGTGTTGTGGTTATTCTTCCCACTCCTTCCTCTTTTTCTCTGCAATATTTTTTCTGAAAAAAATGAAACACATTCACCCCCCCCCCCCCCCACACACACACACAAACACACGCACACTGCAGAAAAGGCAGAGGCACAGACAAATGCAATCATAAGAAAAATAGAACCAGAGATGGGGAGACAAAACAGATTGACAGGAATATCAAAAGAAAACCAATCAGACAAGCTACATTATTACCAACGTTCATCAAGATTATTCCTTTGCTAAAACAAATAGTAATAAGTTCTCAATCTAAAACTACCTTCATAGCTTAAAACAATTAGTTCAGATCAAAATCATTTTCCAATGGATTTCGTTCACACATTACCACACATCTTTCCCGAAGAGACACACAGCTTGCCATCCAACCAACTCCATTTGCCAGAGAGGACAATCTCTTCAACAAACACTCACTTCACCTTCTCTCTCCTGCTTGTTTCACAACTAACTGGCCAAGCCCATTTTCTCAATCGACCATGGAGCTTGCTGAAAGGCGGAACATTTCACGTGACATTATTCCTGCCAAGGTAACTGAGGGCCTCCTGCTGATAAAGAAAAGAAGGCTGTGATATAATGCACTCATTTCAAATTCATTAGAGCTGTATTACTGCATCATTTGTTAAAGTGCCTGTGTTGTAGGGTTTCTTAAAGTTGTTTCTTTTATTTTAGATAATGTAAGTGTGACTTTTGTCTTAATGATGAGCTAGATCGGCATATATATATATATATATATATATATATATATGTGTGTATATAATATATATATATATATATATATATATATAAAATTTATATATATATATAGAGAGAGACAGAGAAACAGAGAGAGAGAGAGAGACAGAGACAGACAGACAAACAGACAGAGACAGACAGACAGAGAGAGAGATAACTCAACCCGAATGATTTATTCATGAAAAGGCCATTGGCCCATACATGAAGGGGGTTGCCGAACTTCTTAGTATTTTGGTGGGGGTACAAGCAATAGTAAAAAAAACAAACTGACAACATGTTACTGTATAACAAAAAGTCAGCTACAAAAATATGACTTAGGATAACAATATTATAGAGAGAGAGAGAGTGAGGGAGATATTATATATTGTATTTATGTAAGTATGTATTTATGTATGCATGCATAAAACCATACACACACATTCACAGTCCCTTAAAATAGGGATTTGGTAGTTGTGGTAATTGTGTTTGTAAATAACCCTTAAGTTGGAATGTGACTACCTTACTGGTAGGAAAAATGGTCACATATACAAAAAATTCCCACCATTGGTACATATTTTACCTCAATCCCAGGAACAAAAAGTAATTATAATAAAGAAACAGCCCTTTGATGTTCTTACAAGCAAGTTAAGTTTTAAAAACATGTTTTGAACATGCATTTTTCTTAATTCGGTTTTTTTGGTGTGTATTGTGCTTTAGTGATTCCTTCAGGGTCTGCTCTGCCAGTTATTAATTCTATTTTCATGTACTGTACCTGAGTAATTGTTTCAAAGTCTTCATGCCATGTTGTTAATTTTATTGTCCAATGTACTATGCCTTAGTAATTGTTTCAATGTCTTTAGTGCCATGTTTTAATTTTATTTTCCAATGTACTATGCCTTAGTAATTGTTTCAAAGTCTTTTGTGCCATGTTTTAATTTTATTTTCCAATGTTTTATGCCTTATTAATTGTTTCAAAGTCTTTTGTGCCATGTTGTTAATTTCATTTTCCAATGTATTATGCCTTAGTAATTGTTTCAAAGTCTTTTGTGCCATGTTGTTAATTTCATTTTCCAATGCACTATGCCTTAGTAATTGTTTCAAAGTCTTTTGTGCCATGTTGTTAATTTTATTTTCCAATGTATTGGGCCTTATTAATTGTTTCAAAGTCTTTTGTGCCATGATTTAATTTTATTTTCCAATATATTATGCCTTATTAATTGTTTCAAAGTCTTTTGTGCCATGTTGTTAATTTTATTTTCCAATGTATTATGCCTTATTAATTGTTTCAAAGTCTTTTGTGCCATGTTGTTAATTTCATTTTCCAATGTATTATGCCTTAGTAATTGTTTCAAAGTCTTTTGTGCCATGTTGTTAATTTCATTTTCCAATGTACTATGCCTTAGTAATTGTTTCAAAGTCTTTTTTGCTAGTTGCTAATTTTATTTTCCTTACGCCTTAGTAATTTGTTCAGTGCGTTTTCTGCCAGTGGATGATTTTATTTTCTGTGTACTATACCCGAGTAATTGTTTTACAGTCATTTCTGCCATGTTGTTAATTTTAGTTTTAAGCTACTATACCTGAGTAAATTGTTTCATATGATAATCTCTTCTGCCATATCACCATTTAAATTTTTTCTTCTATTAGCATTCTCAATCCCCAAATACGTTAACTGTGTATACCAGTATTATGCTTATCAAAATCAGTTTTTCAAAAATAAATATATAATATCTATCATATTATTGTATTTTACTAATGTCAATTTTTCCCTCAGAGTTAACCTCAGTACCAACTTTACTCCCCACCCCCTACACCCAAAAGTCCAGATGACACTATAAATTGAGAGCCTGTGTATGAACGCATGCAGGACATTGTGCACTTGTGAAAGCCTGTTCTGCTTTGTAAAAGAGAAAAGAGAAGGCCAGTGTGTGCTAGAAGTAACAGATGACAACATTTTAAAACCGCATGAACACTGGTGTGGTGTTTAGACATCGTCACTGAAGTCAGAATGCATCTGCTTTAGCAGCGGCAAACCGTCACATATGCAAAATATCACTATTGGAGAACTTCAGAGATCTAGCCCAGGAACAACAACAACAAAACACACACACACACACACACACACACACACACACACACACACACACACACACACACACACACACACACACACACACACACACACACACACACACACACAACACACACACACACGTGCTTATTTCATTATCATCGGTATAAAAGAATAAAATACAAAAAAAAATATATAAAAAAACACAACAGACAGACAGACAGACAGAGGTGGGGACAGACCAAAAGAGAGAGACAGAGAGTGAGAAAAAAAAGACAGATGGAATGAGAAGCCTGGAGGGGAAATAAGTCCTAGAAACAGAAGCATGAGAAAGTAATAACACAGAAGTCTCCCCCCTCTCTCCCCCCCCCCCCCCCACCCCCCAGCCACCATCACCTCTCGCCACACCAGTAAGTCTAAACAAACAATGCATGCATCTTCAACAGAATTGTGACAGCATAGAAACAACTCCCAAATCTGTTGCCTCACTGCACACAAATCGAACCTAAAGCATACACAGAAAATCTTCAAAGGCATGGATGGATAAAGAGAGAAGGGATAAGGAGATCGAATCTCTCAAATCTGCAGTGAGGTCCCTCCCTCTGCACACCCTGTAAACTAACAGCTGTACTCTCCCATTATCAGAAGGAAAGAAGGAAGGGTCTGAATCCAGTGTAAACATGCTGATGATATGGGCTCAAGATGAGCAAACGTAATTTGGCTGATTGCTAATGAGAAACAAATGAAGAGCCTTCTATAAACAAAGCACTGATGTTCTTACCATGTTACGTCTAGAATTGATTGACACTGAACATTTTTAATGTTGTGTGTATGTGTGAAATGGTGTATGTTCTGTCTTTGATTTAAAGTCCCTTTATTCAGAGTAGTATTAGGCCAAAATGGAAATAGTGATGAAAGTTTACATGAATGTAGGACGATAAGAGAATGTGTGTGTGTGTGTATTTATGTGTGTGCATGCACATGTCTACTCTCTCTTTAAGTTAATCTCTCTTCAAACATAGTGATATTAAATGTGTGTGTGAGTATGTGTGTGTGCTTGTGTTTGTCTGTGCATGTGTGCATGCATCTGTGCATGCAAATGTACTTGCGTTCATGCATACAGTGTATGTGCATGTATGCACACATTTATGTTAGCTTGCTTGCATACTTGGAAACAGGCACACAGACACAGACACATTGATACATAGACACACACACCACACCACGCCACACCACACCACACCACACACACTACTCTCCACACAAAAACTCCAACCTTCAAAGTAACGTTTTAAACAAAACAAAAACCTCACCCAGAAACCTTACCATTTCTCTGTCCTCCTATACAAACACGGGGGATCTTCGCACAGATGGCACTACAAAAGAACGTGCCTTGTGGATCCCAGCCCCAGTCAGATCCCAGGAAGAAGAGCTCAGAAAGGAATCCCCAGCTTCTGAGGCCAGCCTGAAAGGGGAGTGGCTGAAAGGGCCAGAGACAGTTATGTTCACACACACACACACACACACACACACACACACACACACACACACACACACACACACACACACACACACACACACACACACACACACAACGTTCTCATCTGCTGCACTCTCTTCACTGCAACACACACACTTTTGAAAACATATGTTCGGAAAGGGATAACGTTTTACATGTTGAAGTCTGTCAAGTCGGTCCTATTTTTGTTCTCTCTGTCTCTGTCTGTCTGCCTGTCTGTCTGTCTGTCTGTCTGTCTGTCGATTTCAAGCAAGACCAGGGGGCTGGTATGTTGTTCAGTGGAACTTATAGCAGGAAAACAGTGTGTTTGTTTACCTGACTGTACTTGTATAGTTTTGAGCTTCATTTTAAGATAGAAGGACACGGTCATAAATAATAGAGGACCTCAAAGATATTCCTGGCAAAATCGTAGGTACTAACACGTGCAAGTAATAACTGATAGAGACACATACACAGACAGACCAAACAGACCAACAGAAATGACAGGCCAAGAAATAAAATAAAAACCCTAAGATCATTTAGCATTGTCGATTCTCCAGAACATTTTTGCTCAAACAAACAAAAAAATCATAATTGGCTCTTGAGACAATACCACTCTCATAATATCCTTTCTAAATCTGTTGTCCATCTTTTCCTTTTAAGGAACAAAATCACTTTTCAACGATCATCTTAGCAGACTGCAGGCAACATGTCTTCCCTATAAAGCTGTATATTTCTACAGAGTTCAGCAAACACCAGCTTGCAAAAGAGGACAATCCTTTTAACAAGCTCTTGAGAGTCTCTTGTTTGTCTTTCAAATGGAGAAGTTCATTTTCTGTATCGACCATACAGCCTGTTTCTGGGAGAGAACATTTCATTTGATATTATCCCAACTAAGTTAAGTGCGCCTCAGGCTGTTAAAGAAGATCAGAGTAGCATTAGAAACATATCTGAAACTCATTAGAGATATCACAGCATTTGTTGCCATAAAGCCTGTTTGCTATTAGTGTTATGTATATTGTTTTACTTTTCCTTTCTAGTAGACAAAATCACACAGACAAAATATGTTTTGCCATAAAAAAAAATCGAAACAAAACCAGTCAAACAAACAAATACAAACAGGAAAAAGAAATAAATGCAGCCATGAAAACAAACACAAACACCACAAACAATTGCAATATTAAAAAAACAGATTTGTAGACTTACATACTAACTCTTCCACTTCCTTCCTATTTACACACACACACACACACACACACACCACACACACACACACACACACACACCCGCGCGCGCGCGTTCGCGCTCACGTGCACACACACACACACAGACATTACTTCAGCTTCAATCAATACAAAAGCATACTACGAAGACCAACAGTCTTGTGCTGTTTCCATAAGGCATTTTCATTTGTTTCTCATTAGCAATCAGCCAAATTACGTTTGCTCATCTTGAGCCCATATCATCAGCATGTTTACACTGGATTCAGACCCTTCCTTCTTTCCTTCTGATAATGGGAGAGTACAGCTGTTAGTTTACAGGGTGTGCAGAGGGAGGGACCTCACTGCAGATTTGAGAGATTCGATCTCCTTATCCCTTCTCTCTTTATCCATCCATGCCTTTGAAGATTTTTTGTGTATGCTTTAGGTTCGATTTGTGTGCAGTGAGGCAACAGATTTAGGAGTTGTTTCTATGCTGTCACTATTTTGTTGAGGATGCATACATTGCTTGTTTAGACTTACTGGTAGGGGTGAGATGCCTGTGTGATTCCTTATTGCTCATGCTTCTCTCTTTTCTGAGTCTGTCTGTTTCCCCTCACCCCCTTTCTTTGTCTATCACTGACTCTGTATGTCTGTCTGTCTGTCTGTCTCTGTCTCTGTCTCTCTCTCTCTCTCTGTGATACTAATAGTATAAACATAAACTGTATTTATTGAGATTTATTGAGGAACACACAACCTTGACGAACAAAATGGCAATACATGCATTGATTTATATAGATACAGACAATTCAATCAGAAAAGAAAATGAGAATGATAATATGGCAGAAAAGCTGATGAGACAACTACTCAGGCATACAACATCATAAAAACAAAGCAAACAAACAAAATGTATACTTAAAACATCATTTTTTATTAATTCAATTGGCCTGTAAAACAATAAAACGAATTTTCTTTATTCATAACAATGATATTTGCTCTTTTCCAGTCATTATCTAAAGGTTCTCTTGACCTAAATGAAAAAGAGATACATGAAAGGGTGGGTTTTTAAATTATTAATTTCAGGCCTAGCTTATCATCAAGATGAAAAAAAGAATCAAACTTCAAAAATACAGGTTCCTTAACAAATGATGCAGTAATACAGCTCTAATGAATTTGAAATGAGTGCATTATATCACAGCCTTCTTTTCTTTATCAGCAGGAGGCCCTCAGTTACCTTGGCAGGGATAATGTCACGTGAAATGGTCCCGCCTTTCAGCAAGCTCCATGGTCGATTGAGAAAATGGACTTGGCCAGTTAGTTGTGAAACAAGCAGGAGAGAGAAGGTGAAGTGAGTGTTTGTTGAAGAGATTGTCCTCTCTGGCAAATGGAGTTGGTTGGATGGCAAGCTGTGCGTCTCTGTGGGAAAGACGTATTGTAATGTGTGAGGAAAGTCGCTTAGAAAAAAGATTGTGCTCTGAACTGAGAGAATTCTTTTATTTTTTACACTCTGAAGGCCATGTTTCATATGGTTAATTATTTCAAAGACAGAATCATCTTAACTATTAAGTTTTTTTTTCATTCTTTCTTTATATTTTTCTTTTTTTCTTTCTCTGTCTGACTGGTTTTTTCCCTCTCTGCCTCTTTCTGTCCATTCTTCCTCAATTGTATGTAGTGTGTGTGTGTGTGTGTGTGTTGTGTGTGTGTGTGTGTGTGTGTTTGTGTGTATGTGCGTGCATCTGTCTGTGCCCATGTGCTTGAGCGTGTGCCTGCGTGCACATGTGTGTGTGTGTGTGTTTATGTGTGTGTATGGTCTGTGAGCATTTAAGTTGTTCAGGGCACCTCAGCTTAAAGCCTCATCGAAGGACTTTTCAGTGGAGTAGGCATGATGTTAACTGCAGGAGAAATATCCCCTTGAATTTGCTAGCGCGAACCTGGGCTGGAACACGGGCTGTCAGATAGATTTAATTGTTATGTCGTTGTGCTTAAGTTAAAGAAAATCAGTATGGATTGATAGTAGATTATTTATACTTTAGTTAGACATTTTTGATAAGAGAGTTTAGTTTACTTCTATGAGATATTTGAAACGAGTGCATAGCCTTGTACTTGGATATCTGAGTATGCAAATACAGTCTCACTTTGCTCAGTGTTGTGCTCACACACACACACAATCACTTCCTCCTCCCTCCTCTTCCTTCACCTTCTATGCCTCTCCTTCCCCTCTCCTCTCCTCCCCTCTCCTCTCCTGTCTTGTTGTGGGATTCTTCAGCCAGGCAGGTGGGTTCCGTTCAGGACAGGAAAGAGGAGTATGAAGGAAGGTGAAACACTGGTGTGTTCAAACACTTCACACTGCACGGGGGAAAAAAGCTTTGGATAGTGTTCTACACATCCCTCTCTCCTCTCCTCTCTCTCTCTCTCTCTCTCTCTCTCTCTCTCTCTCTTCTCTCTCTCTCTCCTTCTCCTCTCTCTCTCTCTTCTCTCTCTCTCTCCTCTCTCTCTCTCTCTCTCTCTCTCTCATCTCACACTCTCACACACACACACACACAAAACTTAACTGCATAGTGTGGTTTAAAAAATAGTCTTACAGGTATATATACATACACACACACACACACACACACACACACACACACCAAATATATATATATATATATATATATATATATATATATATTATATATATATATATATATATATATATATATATTATATATATATATATATATGATATTAGTTTGTGTGTGTGTGTGTGTGTGTGTGTGTGTGTGTGTGTGTGTGTGTGTGTGTGTTCATTTTTGTCTTCTATTTCAAGAATAATGGAATAGAGACTCTCCTGTGCTTTTTGATATCCGGGCCCGTAATTATGTGGTTTTGTAAATGTTGTCATCGGTTCTCACAGGCACACAATGGCTTACTGTTTAAAAGAAAGGAAAAGGTTTTAACGTGTGCACAAGATGTTCTGTGTGTGAGCTTGCTAATGCCCTGCAGGAGGAGTAGATCTTGTCTTCCCAGTTTACACTATTCACAGTTTGTGGTTATTTGTTTGTTTGGGTTTTTTTCTATTGGCGTTAGTTGCTGATTGCTTATAAATCATGGAGCGGTGTCTTTTCTTTCCGCTTTCACTTTTCCCCCTTTATTTCTTGTAAACGCTTCGCATGTTTTTTTCTTCATTAGCCAAAAAATACATGAATTTCTTTGTTTGTTATTGAGATAATGAAGTATTAGTATTGGTTTCCATTTTTTTTTTAATTTCTTTTCTCTGTTTCCATCTTTTCTCTTTGTGCCTTTTTTCTTCTGTTTTCCTTTTCTTTTAATGTTTAATTTTGCTTGATTTCTTTTATTTTATTTTCTGTTTGCTTTGCTTGTTTTCGACTTTGTATACGTAGTGAATTTTTCTTCCTAATTCTCATTACCGATTGTGTCAACATTTATTTTAAAAAAAACAGTCACAGAACATACGCTATGCATTTTAAAAATTATTATTATAAATCCTGTTCGTTACGTAAATCTTAAAGCAGAGTTGTAGTTTACTACTCATGTTTCAGATCGTCAAGTCGATTATTAGAAGATTGGAAACTAAAAAATAATACTGGTGGCGCTGCTCTTGTGGTGACATGCTCTCCCTGGGGAGAGCAGCAAAAAAAATTCACGCAGCGAAATCTGCCATGACTTAAAGTCGTATACCAAATACAAATACACAGTAATGATTTTGTTTTTCTTTGTGACAGTTTACATCTCATTTCGTGTCTTCATCCATCATCTGTTGTCATGTGCTCGCTCAACGTAGTCTAGAATCCTTACTAAGCCCCAGAGGAACAAACAAGGATATTGCAACTGCTTATCCCTTGCCTTGGGAAATGAATGTCTTCATCATCATCACCATTATCATAATCACCATCCTCGTCATAACAGCTTGCCCTCCATAATTACTTACCCAGGCTTTGCGCTCTGGAGTATAAACACCTAGAGCGCAACTCCATAATCTTACGAGACTGACAGATGCCTACTTTACATCCTCATCACCATTATCCTTAAAACTTCTCAGGCACTGCTTTAACTGGAAAAGCGTGTGTATACCCTGAGATTTATCATCTGTAAGCTCTCTGTTCGGATTAGGCTTCCACATCATCTTTAAAGCAGCTTCATCTCAGAAAATGATTTACAAACAAGGTTTTTAAAACCACATTCTCTTTTTTTCTAGAATTTTCATCTTCGGTTTTTTTGCCCTGAAGCATGAAGGGTGTGTTACTACCCGCATTTTATCTCCCCCACCCCCACCCCCCTGTATCTTTTCCCAGCTAGAATTAAAATCATGTATCCTTTTCGTAAACGAAGGAGAGGAGTAGAGCAAATAATCGTGTTGGTTCAACGTCTTCCACAGAGGAAGGAATCTACAGCGGTATGAGATGAAATGTATCCGGAATGCTTCAGGCTGTATGTGTGTGTGTGCCCGCACGCGTGCATGCGTCGTGCGTGCGTGTGTGTGTGTTGTGAGAGAGAGAGGAATTGTGTGTGTATGTGTGAGAGGGAGAGAGACAGAGAGAGAGAGAGAGGTGGTGAGGGAGAGAGAGAGATTTTGTTTTAGAATGTTTGACATGTTTATTTGTTATTGTAATCCTAAGGCTTTTGCAATTTTTAGATCCCGTGCATCTTTCTTCTTCTTCTTCTTCTTCTTCTTCTTTCTTCTTCTCTCTTCTTCTCTTCTTCTTCTCTTCTTCTTCTTCTTCTTCTTCTTCTTCTTCTTCTTCTTCTTCTTCTTCTTGGCATTCTTCTTCTTCTTCTTTGCATTCTTCTTCCCTTTCTTCTTCTTTTCATCCCCCTTCTTCTACTTCCTTCTTCTTTCGGCTGCCTTTCTTTCTCCCTTTCCTCTTCATCCTCCTCCTCCTCCTCTTCTCTTTCTTTGGTTACGCTTTTTTCTTCAAGTCGTCTTTATTGTTGTCATTGCTCTTACAGTCATCACAAAACAAAATCTTCTCACTTTTTCCATCTGCCTCTTTTACCACTCTTTTTCTTCCCTTCCTCTTTGTCTTAGTCTCAGTTCTCAGTACGTTCAAAACCATTTCATCTGATCTTGTCTGATTTTTTGGGCATACACTGTAGAGTCACGATCATCTTTGTCATCATCAACACCATCTTGTTCGTCATGGTCACAGGGAACAGTAACCAAAATTTTGACAATATTTTTGTCGCTCTGCCCTTGTCTCTGTCTGTCTGTTTCTCTGTCTCTGTCTCTGCTTGCCTGCCTGTCTGCCTGCCTGCCTGCCTGTCTGTCTGTCTGTCTCTATCTGTTCTGTTTCTGTCTCTGTCTTGTCTCTGTCTCTCTTCTCTCTCTGCCTGTCTGTCTCTATCTGTCTGTCTCTGTCTCTGTCTGTCTTCTGTCTCTGTCTCTCTGTCTCTGTCTCTCTCTCTCTCTCTCTCTCTCTCTCTCTCTCTCTCTCTCTCTCTCTCTTCTCTCTCTCTCTCTCTTTCTGTGTCCTGTATGTGTATTTTGGATTTGAAATAACTCTGACCACGTGTCGTTTGATTCGACACGTACAGACAAGATTGCATGGACTATGTCTGTAGAGACGGCACCAAATGATGCTACTAAGATGTTTGTTTATCGTATTCTGAAATCTTTTTTCATATTTCTTTTACTTATCCATCAGTTTATTTGTGTACTTAATGTTTGCCTAAAATCGTGTGTAAGGGTGAACTCGTCTTCTATACTTCCCCCCCCCCAAAATGAATCTTCTTATCTATTAATCCAGGCTTTTCTGCACACAAACACAACTTTGCCTGTTGTATGGTTAATAAGCCAACGGTACCTATGGGAAAATTGCTGTCAGGCAGCAGTAAGGCCACCACTCAGAAACAGCCCTGCCTTGCAACTTGGTCACTTCGGTGGTGTTCTATCCTGCCTGTTATCAATTCAATAAATGCATAACGTTATCACTCTAATTCAATAAATGTATAACGTTATCACCCTAATTCAATAAATGCATAACGTTATCACTCTAATTCAATAAATGCAGAACGTTATCACTCTAATTCAATAAATGCAGAACATAATCACTCTAATTCAATAAATGCATAACATTATCAATCTCCCCTTATATTTTACATTCTGGTATAATGGCAATGTTTAGTGTTGTACATTATTTTAAAAACCTGAACAGAATCACAGTATATATTGCCTGCATTAGATTCTTCAATGAAAGCATATGGGGGTTTTTTTTGGTAAAAGACTCTGCATCCAAATTACACAGGTTGTGTGCATGATCCTAGCTATAGTATTTCTTGTTCAGGAACTAATCAGTGGAAGTTAGTATAGTTCACAAGAGACCGACACATAAATTATCTGTTATCACTGATACTGTCCAACTCTTCAGGTATTGGTATTTGTGTTGCAGGCTGGTGCTGTATTTTTGTCTTATTTGAGACCATAAAGGTTCACAGTTTCGATAATTTTGAAAACTGATGAATCAAATATTACAAAAGTGAGTGTCTCTGTCACTATAATATAACAGGATTCATGAGATGTTATGTTTCAGCTGCATGAAAGGGTGTCAAAGAATGCATTCTTCATATTGCAAATTATGTACTTTCCCGTTTCAGACTTTGCACGCGGCAGTGTCCGAATACAGAATAAATATAATGGACTGGGCACGAAGACGCCGCCCTGCTTTACACTCTTGCTGATATTAAATGCATCAAACGCATTATCATTAGTGAGTTTCTGGTTTGTCAGTCTATGCTGGTGCGCTGTGTTGTATTATTTTATGAGCCTTGAAATCTACTCAAAACGGTCAAAACATTGGGGGGGGGTGGGGGTGGGGGTTCTGTTGATAATAACAAAAGCATCTCCATGTCTGTTAACGCTCATTACAAATCTACGACATGGTCTGTGCAATTTTACTGCACTTCTTTGTTTAAGAAAGACAGAAAGAAAGGGAAAAGGTGAGATCTGCGACGTACTATCTGTCTGCTTTGTATGTTGTCGATATCTGCTATGTAGTTTCTTTTGCGTCATTCAAATGCGGCCCTAAAAAGGATTTCATAACTATTTTTAAAACATGAAAATTACTTTACAGGTTTCCCAAGCTGTTCTAATATGCCTTCACTTTCATCGGTTTGCTCTTTTTTTTAATCAGTCACCATACTTTCATAAACTTTGATTAAATATTTGTATTGAGCTTTCGTTCAAATAAGAGCAGACAATATTGCGCAATAACTGCACCAGGCTTTGAAAGATATTGACATTTGTTTTAGTGTGATGGGTGGTTTATCAAAACATAACTGTTGAAACAAACCCACCTATCAAATTCGGAGTATCAAATAAGCCAGCAATGCTTCCTATTTTGGCGTTACTGTTATTTGACATTATGTGGCAATAAAGATGACGAATTTGATTACAGTTAATGACTTTTTTTTTTTACAACCATGCTTCATATTCAGACTACTACTCCTTCCACTGCTGCTGCTGCTGCTGCTGATACTACTACTACTACTAACACTACTACTTCTGCTACTTCTACTTGTACTACTTCTAATATTAAAGATAATAGTGACATTTTTATTATATACCATTACATAGTAGCCACTGTTACTTTTTCTTCTGTTTTATCTAATCACTCTAATAATCAATTAAACGGGCCAAGTCTATTGTAACACCACATGCATGTCTTTTAAGTCGCAGGCTCAATGTTAGCTGAGCTTGGTGAAGTAAGGACGAGGAGTTACCCATTTCCCAGGATCATCTGACGCTTTGGTCTCTTTTTCTCTACACTAAAAAGGTAAAGGTAAATGTGCCTCATAACTTTGTCATCGTAGGGGAGCGATGCATCAGAGACCTCAACTTCTCTAAGGGGCCAGCATATTGAGGGCGGCGCCCATCTCCTTTCCTTCACTGCTTTACCTTCCCTGACCCCTAAAGAGGGCAGGTACCCATGTACAGCTGGGTGAACTGAGAGACGGTACTGAAGCCAAGGTGCGCAAACGGTCACCCATCCACTTGGTGACCACGTTCGATGTTGCTTAACATTGGCTTGGGAAAAGTGAGTGCTCTGACCGCCGAGCTATCCCGTCCCCTACTCAACACTAGCTTCAGGTCAAATACTAAGGGAAAGAACTTCTTGTTAAGATTTGGACAATTACAAAGAAACGAAAATACCCACCCTGCACCATGAAAGAGGTGAACAGAGAGAAAGAAACGTATCCTTGAGATATGTTTTCTAATTTCTGTTTGACAATATTTTAAGCCGTCTCTCCAAAAAGCTGCATGGAAAAAATTAACTCCTAACCAAACAAATAAAGAAAGAGGGGGAAATAGAGGCAGACGGGGAGACAAAGAACAGCAAAAACTATGCTATTCTAATACAGGGTGGGTGGGGAGAGAGAGAGAGAGAGAGAGAGAGAGAGAGAGAGAGAGAGAGAGAGAGAGAGAGAGAGAGAGAGAGAGAGAGAGAGAGAGAGAGAACACCATACTCGTGTGCACACACGCACTCACAGAGAATGGAGAACAGCAAACATTCTAAGAGAGATAGAGACACAGAGAGAGACAGTGACAGAGACAGAGAAAGACAAAGAGACAAAGACAGACACAAATAGAAAAGACAAAAGACAGACAGACAAAGAGACAGACAGCCAGACAGACAGACATACCGACAAAGGACTAAAAGACAGAAACGGCAATCGAAACGATAGAACGGGAGAAGCATTTTTAGTCAACGACTTGGTCTTCGATCTGAAAATACAATCCTGAACGCTATCCATGACTTTAGGGTATGATGCTCATGGTGCTATTTTACCCCCCTGCTTCTCTCCTTCCTCGTCTCCCATTCAGCTTGGCACTACTACAGCACTCAGCTCAACCAGCACTACTAATCACCAGCCACTGTTTCCCCTCACTTCCATCCCCCCCCCCCCCCCCCCCCCCCCACCCACCATCAACCATTTACAACACAATTTTTAAACAATGAGTGGATCACATCACTAGACCCGAACAATAGATCGGAGAGGTGATCCCGGTACAAAATACCACGGGCCATGAGTCTTCTTGCCAAATCAATATGGCGGCAGCCAACAACCTGTGATTGTCCCCCCCTCCCCCACCCCCTTCTGTCAGTGCCCCCTGGAGCACACCAAGCAACGTGACCAGTTTCAGTTCTCTCCCCCTTTTCCCCGCTTTTTTTTTTTTGCGTTTAGATTCGCAATGCTTTCTATAGGCGCATGGAGAAAACTGTGCCGTAGTTGTTTTGTTTGTTTGTTTTATTTCAGGGTGGTTTTTTTTGTCTTCTTCATTAACAGCAGAAATTAGTGGGAAATATTTAGTGATGCGTTTCTATTCTTCTCTCTTTGCCTTTAAGAACTACTAGAATGACGAAAAGAAAGGTGTTTTTAGCCAGCTTTTCGTGTTTCTACAGGATGTTTTGTTGTTGGTTTTTAGCAGATTAGTTTATGCAGGACATGAAACTTAATTCTCAGTGGTGGGCTTATAGACAGAACATTTACAGGAAAGGCAGGTAACCAAAGCAACAACGCTTTAATTGCTTGTAAAAAAAAGTCATTTCATATTGTTTATAGCCCCACTGAACACAAAGGCCATATGGGGGATTTGCTTGGGGTGGGGGGGGGGGGATGGGAGAGGGGGGAGAAGGGGGGGGGAGCAGAACAGGGAGGCACCCAGCATAGATATCAGGGCAAACTGTGAAGTTGATACGAAGCGAAATATAACTTAGCCTAAAATTAAGTTCCTCTGTCAAAAAGTGTAGTAGTAGTCATAGCCAGCAGCAGCAGCAGCAGCAGCAGCAGCAGCAGCAGCAGCAGCAGCAGCAGCAGCAGCAGCAGTTAGTAGTAGTAGTATAGTAGTAGTAGTAGTACCATTATTGATTATTATTATTATTTTATTTATTATTGTTCTTATTGTTGTCTTATCTGAGCACATTGCCCCTCTCTTGCGATCTCTCCACTGGCTGCCTGTGTCACAAAAAATAAACTATAAGATCCGCACTCTCTGTTACAAATGTCTCCACAAAACAGCACCCTCCTACCTCTGTGAATGTCTTCACCTGTACGCTCCTTCTCGTTCTCTTCGCTCTGCTGCAGATTCCTTGTGCTTACGAATACCAAGATTCAGCCAGTCCACCGTCGGCCGTCGCTCTTTCTCTGTTTCTGGTCCATCGATTTGGAATGGCCTCCCTATCTCTCTTCGCCAAAGGCCTTCTTGTGACACTTTTAAATCTGGCCTCAAGACATATTTGTTTCAAACCTAAGATTTTCCTCTCCTGTTTCATTTCATAGCTGACCCTGCTTTTCAACAGCCAAAAATCCCATCACCCTGCCAAAGTGTATAACCTGTGTGTGTGTGTGTGTGTGTGTGTGTGTGTGTGGGTGGTGTGTGTGTGTGTGTGTGTGTGTGTGTGTGTGTGTGTGTGTGTGTGTGTGTGTGTGTGTGTGTGTGTGTACATTTGGACTTGTTAGAACTATTACTTGCTATTGGTTGCATGACTGTGTAAGAATGAGTTGAGTGCAAGCGCTTTGATTCGTCTATGCAAGATACAGCGCTATATAAATTCCATTTATTATTATTATTATTATCATTGTCATTATTATCAACACAAAAGTAGTATTTTATACATCTAAAAAGGATAAGAGAATTTTATAATCTGCCTTATACGTAATTCAAATACAAAGGGCGCTGTTGCTTATTGCATTTGGAAAAAAAGAAAAAAAGCACTGTATGAATGACTTCCCATAGGAAAGAAAAATGAATACAAACACAACTAAATTTAAAACGGTTCTATGAAAGAATTTGAACTCTTTTCGTTTAACTCGATCGTATATAAATATTATTGAAGTGTTGCAGAACGAGGTGGGGGGGGGGGGGGGGGGGGGGGGGGTTAGCAACTTTTGCTAAATATGTGACTATTGGGAATACTGAGAGAAAACGAGAACCAGCCAATACTTTAATACGATTATTGTGCATGGTAAGTACAATATAGACTATCATACATGCACACTGGACAAATCTAGATCGTGCAGTGTGAACGGTTAGGAAACAATTGTTAGGCTAAAAGTGCAAGCTCTGCCTAGATATATCAAATTTCGTGTTGTTTTTTGTCCAGTAATCATAATCATGTGCTTAATTCTTTAAAAAACAAAACTCAGTTGTCAGTTCTTGTAGTTAGAGCCATCCACCACAATTTTTGTGTGGACATCTGTATAGGACTTCTTTAAGAGTACTTGTTGCCCTGTCAACATTACAGAACAAACTCGCTATGTGATAAAACTTGTTTGGTTTCTTGTTTGGTTGTTTGTTTGTTTGTTTTTGTTTGTAGTTTGTTTGTTTGTTTGTTTGTAGTTTGTTTGTTCCCCGACTAGGGCTCCAAAGTTCACTAAAACCTTGACAAAAAATTGTTTTCATAAAACCAAATGGTACACTTTTATTTGTTTTGACAAGATACAGCGCTGTATAAATTCCATGTATTGTTATTATTATTGTTGTTATTATTATTATTATTATTATTAGTATTATTATTATTATTATTATTATTATTATTATTATAATCATCATCATCATCATAAGCTTTTTTTTTTTAATATTCTTGAACCAAACGCATTGGAAGTATTGCAGAAAAAGCCGCGCAGACAAATATTTATATCAACACAACACAACACAATGTAACAGGATATGATTTTTTTTTTTAAAGTACAGTCCCATATTGTAATAAAAAAAATCATATTGAAAATTATTTCTCAGTTAAAAATGGTTGATTTCATTTTATCAATTTTGTTTTGTCGTTACTTTTTAGTTGTACGTTGTTTTCTTGTCATCCTTGCGCAAAATACGCAGTCCAAAATTGAAGAAGAAAAAATTATATCAGTCCCACAATTCATCTCCCTAAACTTCCCTCCTTCTCCCTCCCTCCCTCCGCCTCCCCTCCTCCTTCCCCCTCCCAATTCACAAATACATACCTCCCACTTCCTAAAACTCATGCATCGTTTTTCTTTTTCTTTTCTTTCTTTCTTTTCTTTTCTTTCTTTTGGCTTTTTTTGTTTGTTTTTACTCTATCTATCATTCCTTTTTTTGCTCGTCTCTTGTGCTGTTGCATTCAATAAAACCAGTTAAGAAAGTTTTCCCCGTAAAATTGAAATCGCTCCCCCACTGTACGAATTCTCTTTCAGGCTATAGATTTCCTTTCCCCTGGTTCTCCCTTCACATTCGGAAAACTTATCACAAAGAAGAAGAAGAAGAAGGAGGAGGAGGAGGAGGAGGAGGAGGAGGAGGAGGAGGAGGAGGAGGAGGAGGAGGAGGAGGAAGACAAGAAAGAAAATGAGAAGAAAAAGAAGAATAAGAAGAGGAGGAAGAAGAAGAAGAAGGAGGAGGAAGAAGAGGAGAAAGAGGAGGAGGGGAAAAGAGGAAGGAGGAGGAGGAGGAATAGGAGGAAAAGGGGAAGAAGAAGAAGAATGCAAAGAAGAAGAAGAAGAATGCAAAGAAGAAGAAGAATGCAAAGAAGAAAAATGCAAAGAAGAAGAATGCAAAGAAGAAGAAGAATGCAAAGAAGAAAAATGCAAAGAAGAAAAATGCAAAGAAGAAGAAGAAGAATGCAAAGAAGAAGAATGCAAAGAAGAAGAATACAAAGAAGAAGAATGCAAAGAAGAAGAATGCAAAGAAGAAGAATGCAAAGAAGAAGAATGCAAAGAAGAAGAATGCAAAGGAGAAGAATGCAAAGAAGAAGAATGCAAAGAAGAAGAATGCAAAGAAGAAGAATGCAAAGAAGAAGAAGAAGAATGCAAAGAAGAAGAATGCAAAGAAGAAGAAAGGCTCTGAGCGGGCTAGAGCAGATGTAGTATTCAAAAGGGGAGGAATAGTCCAGTTTGATTTTTGTTGTTGTGTTTTTTTTTGTTTGGGGTTTTTTTTTGGGGGGGAGGGGGGTTGCTGGATTTATTTTTTTGTCGTTGTTGATTTAGCTATACCTCTCTGCATCTTCGTTTTAACAAAACAAAAATGTTTCTTCCTTCTTTTCTTTTTTTGTTATTGTTTTTTGGGGTTTTTTAGGGGGAAGGGAGGTAGCTGCATTTAGATATATCTGTGTGTATGTTTCTGTTTGAGTGTGTGTGCGTGTGTCTGTCTGTCTCTGTCTGTCTCTGTCTGTCACTCTGTCTCTGTTTCTGTCTTTCTGTCTCTCTGTCTTTCTCTCTCTCTCTCTCTCTCTCTCTCTCTCTCTCTCTCTCTCTCTCTCTCTCTCTCTCTCTGTGAACAAGCTTGATTATACAAAGCCTCTTTCGGACTCCAGGCTTATTCCCCCACCCCTTCTACCTCTCCCCCCCCCCCCCCCCCTCTCTCTCTCTCTCTCTCCATACATATCCAGTCTTTCAACTCAAAGGCGGTGGCAGCGACAGCAGCAGCAGCAACAACAGCAGCAGCAGCAGCAACAGCAGCAGCAGAAACAGCAGCAGCAGCAGCAGCAGCAGCAACAGCATCGGTACATTATGATATCACCCTTCTACTGGGGGCCTCGTAACAAAAGCCATAGCGAGAAACGAAGACAAGAATGAGAGCAAAGAGACAGAGATACACAGCGACAGAGAGAGAGAGAGACAGAGAGAGAGAGAGACAAAGAGAGACAGATAGAGACAGAGAAAGAGACAAAGACAGAGAGAGAGACAGAGAGAGAAAGAGACCGAGACAGAGACAGAAAGGCAGACACGGAGGGAGAGGGTCACACAGAGAGAGAGAGACAGACAGACAGATAGATAGACAGACAGACAGAAAGCGAGAAAGACAGAGACAGAGAGACAGACAGAGACAGACAGATAGAGAAAGGGGGGGAGGCAGAGAGACAGACACAGGAACAGAAAGAAACAGAAAGACAGAGAGACAGAAAGAAACAGAAAGAAGCAGAGAGACAGAAAGAAACCGATAGACTGAGAGACAGACAGAATGGGGTGGAGGAGGAGGAAGAAGGAAAAGGAAGAAGAAGAAGAGGATGAAGGAGAGGAGGAGGAGGCAGCTAGCTATTGGCAGAAGAAGTGTGCGGCTGATGCTTTCCCCATTTTCATTTTCCGTGGGTAAACACGGAGCCACAAAAAGACTTTTCTTCCTTCACTTTGCCAATCCTCCTCACTTCTTCGCCCTCCTACGGCGAGCCGGCCGCCCATTTCCATCGGAACCCCCCTGCTTCTAGTCCTTAGTCTTCTTCTTCTTCATTCTTGTTCTTCCTCTTCGTCTTCGTCTTCGTCTGCTGCTGCTGCTGCTGCTATCGAAGCTATCGAAGCTCTTCAGAGTAGCAATCTTTTTTTGTTTCCTTTCCTTCCTTGCATCTGCCCTCCTTTCTTTCTTTCTTTCTTTCTTTCTTTCTTTCTTTCTTTTTCTGTTGTCTTGTCTTTTTTCTTCTTCTGTCTCTTTCTTTTTCTGTCTGTCTGTCTCTGTCTTGTCTCTCTGCTCTCTCTCGTCTCTTCTGCTCTTCTTCTTCTTCTCTCTCTTGTATGTGTTCTGTGGGTCTGTCTGTCTTCTCGTTGTCAGTTTCTCTCTTCCCACTCTCTCTCTCTCTCCTTCCTCTCTTTTCTTCATTTATTCATTTATTCATTCATTTATTCATTCATTATTCATTCATTTATTCATTCATTCTCTCTCTCTCTTCTTCTCTCTCTCTCTCTCTCTCTCTCTCTCTCTCTCTCTCTCTCTCTCTCTCTCTCTCTCTCTCTCTTTCATACTGGATCTCTATCAGTATGTCATTCTCTATGTCTCTCTCTCTCTCTCTCTCTCTCTCTCTCTCTCTCTCTCTCTCTTTCTTTCTTTCTTTTCCTTTTGAGTCTGTATGTGTGTCTGTCTGTCTCTCTCTGTCTCTGTCTCTCTCTCAGTGACTGGATGGATGTCTGTGTCTGTCTTCTACTCTAAATGCTTATTTCTTTACCTCAATGAAAATCATTTCGGTTATTTGTTGGCTCTCTCTCTCTCTCTCTCTCTCTCTCTTCTCTCTCTCTCTCTCTCTCTCTCTCTCTCTCTCTCTCTCTCTCTCCTCTCTCTCTTCTTCTCTCTCTATCTCTCTCTCTCTCTCTCTCTCTCTCTTCTCTCCTCTCTCTCGGTCTCCTTTCTCTTCTCCCCCTCCTCCTCTTATCTCATCTCTCCCTCTCTCTTTCTCTTTCTCCCCTAGTCTGACCCCAGACCACCCATTCTCTCTCTCTCCCTCCCTCCCCTCTCTCTCTTCTCTCTCTCTCTCTCTCTCTCTCTCTCTCTCTCTCTCTCACTCTGAGGATTTGAAGAACTAAGCAGGACATTCATTTCCTTCGTATTGTCTTCAGCCTGGTGCCAGACCCTCTTCAAATCTGCTTTCGATCTGGCAGGAGAGGTTTCAGTGCTAGCTGAGTACTGCCGCTGCTGCTGCTGCTGCTGCTGATGCTGCTGCAGACTCTGGCTCGATCTCAGATGATGCTATTTTTCTGCTTGTGCCTGCAAAGAGTTTCAGGAACCTCCCTTTTTTTTCCCTCCCTGCCTCCTTCCCTCCCCGCCTTTTTGTTGGTCAGAATGGTCAAGATGTTGAAAGTAGTCTGCATGTTTCTGTGGTGTTCTTCTTCTAGTTTCTTGATCGTTCAGTTATTGGGTCGTTCGTTCGTTTCTTTCTTAGTCGTGGGTTCTTTGTTTCTTTTCTCTTCTCGGTTGTGCTCTCAGTATCTCTGTGTCTGTCTGTGTCTGTCTGTGTCTGTCTGTCTGTCTGTCTGTCTGTCTGTCTCTCTTCTGTCTTCTCTCTCTCTCTCTCTCTCTCTCTCTCTCTCTCTCTCTCTCTCTCTCTCTCTCTCTCTCTCTCTCTCTGTTTGTCGAGCTTTCATTCTTTTGGTTCTAAAAGAGATAGGTTTTTTGACGATGAAATGGTTGATTGTTACTGCTCTGTTTGTTTTGCTGTGTGTGAGTGTGTAACTCATTGCTTTACACTATTAATCCCACAAAGCAAAAGGCATTTTACCCAAATGCACTGTCTTGACAACAATAACAACAACAACAACAGAAACGGAGATGTTTTGTGGCGAAAGAAAGAAACAATACAGGTTTCAATTTATTCAGCAAATCTGAAACAGTCCAACAATAAAATTCACTTAAAATTTAAAATGCTTCATAAACAGTCCAGATCTATTTGGAAACCTTCACTTTCTTATAGAACAAAAGAGGTGAAATGTTTCTAAGTGCATTCTATTTGGCCCCTCTGTCATTTCCTTGCATCTTGCTGTTTGGTGTTGGCATATTGGTCAATACCTCAAAAGGACTCTGTTTAAAGTCAGCGCCTATAAGCAATAAAGCTACCAGCATGGTCATGCAATATGGATGACAAAATTGTAATACAAAAATAATGCATGAACACTGGCGTTGCTCGTTGTGTGTAAACATCATCCCAGTAGTCGGAATGCGGATACTTTAGTACGACATTCCTCCATTGGCTATATCTGACAAACAATATCGATTTCC
>CM054137.1:34327379-34329879 GCA_028751875.1 Rapana venosa | reverse complement strand
TTTCGTTCCTTGGCTACAACCTCGAGGTTTACCATGCTGGGATTTTTTTGCATATGCGACCGTTTTCGCCCACTACTAAGGTAGCCATACTCCGACTTTGGGGGTTGGTGTGTAAAAAAAACGACATCAGTGTGTATGCGTTTCGTTTGTTGTTGTTTTTTAATCTTGTCATCCTTTCTTCCCGGCACAAAATGGCCTACTCTTCCGAAAAGTGGAACTGGTTTTAACGTGTGCGCAAGATGTTCTGCGCACATTCGCACACAAGACATCGGTATAATAATAGTCTCATCCGAAGGACTTTCGGGAAATGAAGTCAGTATTGGTTACTAGTAAAGTCAGTACTGGTCACAAGATATAGCGCTATATAAATTCCATTTATTATTATTATTGTTATTATTATTATTATTATTATTATTATCATTATTATGATTATTATTATTATTGTTATTATTATTGTTATTATTATTATTATTATCATCATCATCATCATCATTATTATTATTATTATCATCATCATTATTATTATTACTGTACTAATATGATAAGTCCAAGGCGGGGAAGAATCCCCTTCAACGGCCCTCTCGGTGGTGGTTCGATTCTGGGCTCGATCCCTGACCGTCAGTTTGCGAACTCAATGCTCAAACCACTAGGCTAATATTATATTTCCGTCGTTCTGGTTGATGGGCTTAAACGTGGGCACAAGATGGTGTCTGTGTCTTGGAACTCAGGCGTTTATCAACTTTGAAAGCTTAAAATGGAGAGAGTGAGAGATGTTACACGATTTGGATCATACAAAATCTCTAAAGAGGGTTAGCCATTTCAATTCAAATAATGTGAAATTTGAATGTAGATGATGTGCATAATTATTAACTTGTAGAAGGTATTAAAGTAAAACAATTTTTATGTGAATTTAATGAAGTCTGATCTGTCTGTGTATCTGTCTGTCTCCTTTTGGTAGTCTGTTTCTTTTTTTTCCCCCTGAATTTTTGGTTAATCTCGTATTCACTAGACAATAATATTCCTCACTCATAGATTACAGAATTTTTGACTATTTACCTTACATTTATATTTTTTTAAAGCTTATCTATAGTTGTTTTATTATTTATAGTTATTATTCTATACACTAATGATATGTCATGGTTATTTACTGTTTATTTTTTGTTAGCATTGTTGTTATTCTATACAGCATTGACTTAGGGGATTGATTTATTGATATGCATACAGATGTAACTTTTTATGTTATCAAGCACTTTGATTTGTTTGTTTTACAAGATTCAGCGCAATATACATGCCATATATTATTATTGGTATTATTATTATTATTATTATTATTATTATTATTATTATTATTATTATTATCCAATGGACTTCCAGATGAATGGTGTCGTTAGAAGTGTCAGCTAGAATGGTCACAGAAGCAGAGAGTTAAGTCTCTGCCCTCCAATTACTGGCACCATTTTATGACAGTGTAAAACAGTAACACAGTGTAACACAGCACGACATAATATGGTGTGACAAGGCAATGATATAATGTTGGTGGTTGATATACCAATTACAGTTCAACAATGGTGCAATGATAATTATTGCAGTGAAATACAGGGTGACTACCATGCAACGTTGTTTAATATATTGTAATGCAATAATAACAAAAAAAAAGAAAGAAAGAAAAATCACACACACATGCCAAAGAAAAATCGATAAACCATCCAAACTTCTTGAAGTATTTTCACTAAAAGTAAACTTCCAGAACTCGGTACAGACCTAACGAATGACCACCACCACCACCACTAACAATACCACCCCCCAAAAAAATCCTGGATCCAAACTCAGACCAACCCCCCCCCCCCCCCCACCCCCAAACCCTACCATATAATTATAACAACAACAAAAAAAAGTATTCAGCAGCCCTCCTGTCTACCATATTGCCAACCTAACCCACTTCCCACGACTTGTACAACAAAAAACCTTCACTTTTCGGCCCCATTTCCTTTCCACAACCTCCCCTCAGAGCAAATTGACTGTCCACACTACCAGCGTCCATAGCTTGTTGCAATTTTCCGGCCACACTAAGAAGGGCTAGGGGCAGGCGAGACAATATTTTCTCTGCTCTGTGTACCCTTCTAATAAAGCCAGTCGGGGGGGCCTGCCCAGCGCTGGGAACAGTATGTACATAAATGGTCGGCCTTTCCTGTCAAACTTTGGCGCCCTTTTTGTCTTTACTGCTTTCCTAGCCGACCTTCGTCTGCTTGAAAAGCCCCTCTGGTTCTTTCGCTCTGGATTCGATATTCTTTCTCCGGGTATTGACTCTTTCGGCGGCGGGGATCGGAGAAAACGCAATAAGCAGGGGGAGGTTATTAGATCCTGGGGCGAGAAGAGAGGTTCATACTTGGGTGCCAGCTTCGTCCCCTAAATCCTTTGGCCGCCATGTTTCTTGTGAAGAGCCGCCTGCATCCTCAGGGCAGTTCCGCAGCCAATATCAATGGTGGATTTTGATTGGACG
>CM054137.1:34302379-34322379 GCA_028751875.1 Rapana venosa | reverse complement strand
TCTCTCTCTCTCTCTCTCTCTCTCTCTCTCTCTCTCTCTCTCTCTCTCTCTCTCTCTCTCTCTCTCTCACTGTGTTTGTGTAAAGCCTTTAGAATAAGAGATATCTTGGTTTCTTAAGTCATATTTTTTGGAACTGATTTTTATTGTGGTAGTTGTGGGTATACAATAACATTTTGGTTTTATGTGTTACCTATTTTTCTCACTAAACTTCTCAGCAGTTTGGCAACCCCCCTTCATGTATGGGCCAATGGCCTTTTTGTGAAAAAATCTTTCGAGTTCGAGTTCGAGTTCGACTTCTCTCACTGTGTGAGTGCACAAATTTCATCTCATATTATCATAATTATGTGTGAGTCCCAATTCTCTAACCAGCACTGTTTGTTTAGGAGTGTTTTATTCCTGTATAACATTTTGTTTTATACTGTGTTCGTTGGTAGCCTACATCTCATTGTTCCGCATACCTCTCTTAATACAAATCAATAAGTGTTATAGTTCATAAAGTAACTTATGCATACACGTGACCCTACTTTCCTGAATTTGCCTAGTTTTCTGACTGTCTCCATTTTTGTAGTATGTTTTCACTTTACTCATACCTTTTCCCCTATTTATTATCCCCCTTCACGACTTAATATGATACCACCATCATCATCATCGTCGTCGTCATGGTCGCCATCACAGTTATGATGATAATGATGATGTTAATGATAATGATAATTTGTTAATAAGAAGTACTGCAAACACAACTCAGTTGTTTTGTTTTGTTTTTTAAATGAGAGAGACCTCTCTCTCTCTCTCGCTCTCTCTCTCTCGCTCTCTCTCTCCCTCTCACCCAAGGAATCAGGCTTTTCCAGAAAAGAAAAAAAAAGACAACAGTTCTCCAAAAACTTCCAAGTTAGCTCACACTCCCCCTCACCCCCAACCCACCCCCACCCCCCCTCATCACCCCCAAAACCCCCCTCCCCCCCAACCACCCCTAACCCCCCAACTCCCCAACCCCAACTGAAGTGTTACGTATCCCACCAGGGGGCGTCTCACGTGTCGTCAGCTCGTGCCAGCCAATACGAAGAGAGAATCAGAGCAATGGCGGGCCAGCCAGAAAACCTGGTCTGACCTTTAGATTCAGTTCCGGAGTTGAGCTGGCCTCAGAGATCAGGGGAGAGGAGAAAAATAGAGGGGATCGAATTCTAAGCCTTGATAATTGGACAACAAGTCGATTCGGCTGCTGGAGCCGAGGGGGGGGGGGGGGGAGGGGGGGGGGGGGGGGGGGGGGAGCGAGAGATTGGGAGTTGTGGGTGTTGTGGGTGTGAGTAGGGGTGAGGGTGGGTGGGTGGGTGGGTGGAGGGGTTGGGGGGGGGGGGGGGGGGGAAGAATAATGGAGGTAGAGTTTTAAGTGAGATGGGGTAGTGGAATTCAATACGGTTTAGAAGTCACTTCGGGGAGGGGTGGTGGTGAGTGAGTGAGTGAGTGAGAGAGAGAGAGGGATGTATGTGTGTGTGTGTGTGTGTGTGTGTGTGAAGGGGGGAAGGGTGGGGGAGGCGCATAAGGGATGAAATTGGAGGGGTATTGTGGTGGGTGGTTGAAAGAATAGACCCCTATGACAGATGTGTTCTGTAGAAAAAATTGTAATTAATTTTTTAAAGTTTATTTTGTTGTTATTCTGTTGGTTTTTTTTAGTGCACATTTAGTTTAGTTTAGTGTAGATTAGTGTAGTGTAGTGTAGTGTAGTGTAGTGTAGGTTAGGGTAGGGTGAGGGTAAGTCTATTTTGGGTAAGGGCAGAGTCACTTTTGTTTTTGTTTCGTTTGTGACCTAAGTTCGCTTAGCTTAACTTTGCTTCGTTTTGTTTTGGTCAGTCGCTTTGCTTAGCTTTATACAGTTTCCATCAATTTCTTTTAACTTCGTTGACTTAACTTTATCATTTCACTTTATTAAGCAACATCTCTACCTTTAATTGAGTTTGTTTAAAAAAGCAAGCAAACAAACAATGCTGACGGTTATGTATAAATAGTGCTGAATGTAATTACGTTATGAAAAAGTAGAAATAATGAAAAAAGAGAACCAAAAAAAACAACAATTTGCAACTATCAAGATATCCAGGACAGACTTCTAGTCTATAATAAATTTTAGAAGCCTCCTTTCCCCACCTTCATTCTAAAATATCTAACATTAAAGCTTGTTTGGTTTTTTGTTAGTAACTTAAACACAAAATATAGATCATAATTATTATGTTTTGGATAAAATACCTTACATTTCACTTGGGTGGAAAAATCTTCCTCAGCACATACTTTTCCGATGATGTATCAATACCGTCACCAATTTTTAAAATGTCAAGTCTTAAAAGTGGTTTTCTGTTAATAAAAAAAAAAGTACAGTTTTAAACAGAAATCTGTTTACGTTCGGTCGTGTTATGATGACTGAAAGAACAACCGAACCCTAGAAATGAAGTATACTGTAGCCTATAGAGGGGTTGGAAGTACGTTCACAAGAGTAGCAGTGCAAATAAGTATGATGCCCCCTGGTCGAATAACACCATTTCCACAAGCCTTTAAAATGGTGATTCGTAAGTAACAACGCTGCGATTTTTGCAGTTTTTGACAGTTTAAAGGCTAGTTATGAATATTCACGTGTGTGTGTGTGTTGTTGTTGTTGTTGTTGTTGTGTGTGTGTGTTGGTGTGTGTGTGTGTGTGTGTGTGTGTGTGTTGTGTGTGTGTGTGTGTGTGTGTTGTGTGTGTGTGATTTTCCAGAAACGTATTCAAACATTTATATCTTCTCTGTCTTTTCTTATTTATTTATTTATTTATTTATTTATTTATTTTTTAATATCGAGGATAATGGAATAAGCACTTATCACCTTGTGTGTCCAGTAGAAATGATATCCCTCTCTTTACTTGGAGACCTGGAAAGATAGTCAGCAGAGGATTTTAATTTTTGATTTGCCTTGTTCTTCTCTAGCTCTCCGTTTGTTTGTTGTTTCTTTTGTGTATCTGTTTTTGCATGTGCTGCCTGTAGATGAGACAGCTCATGTAACAAAAGATCGTTGGTCAGTCAGTCAGTCAGTCAGTCAAACTATCTGACCATCTGCATGTCTGCTGCAACAAACTATTCTTTTTCAGTTGTTGTTTATACTGTAAAGGAATCATGTCACTTCTTATGTACACAAAAATCCATCTATCTTGGGAACAAAAGTGTGTCATATTAGCCAGCCACAACCGTCGCTGTACCAGAATGAACACATAAAGCGCAACTCCATAGTCTTCGGAGGCTGAAGGCTGCCAAGGATTATTCTGTAAAAGAAATTTCAATTCTTGGGTACACAAAAATCCATCTATCTTGTGAACAAAGGTTTATCATAACTATTAGCCATTTCATAAGCAGAAAAGACAGAAAATAAAACCTGCTGAAAGTATTATTAGTATCATCATTATTAGTATCACCGAATTTGTCAGACATAATGTTTCACAAGTAAGTCAGAGGAAGAAGAAAAAAAACGGGTATCCTTTCTGACTCCTTTCTTGAAACAAATGTGAGTCACCGTTCTTATATTCATCATCTGGGTTTGGCTGACGACCAGCTGTGTACATGGCTGTCTATGTGTCTGGCGTTTTTGTTTTAATATTTCGGAAATTCTGTTATAGATTGTGTCTCGTTTCTGTTACTTTCTTTGTCTGACGTTTTTCCTCTCCTATTTGTCCTGTCACGTTTTCTTCCCCGCATTCCCCGTTTCATCAATCCATAAAGCAGTGTTTTGTACACAACACTGTTCCCACGGATCTGTTGGTTCAGCATTTTTGTCGCTTTTGTGTGTGCTTGCAGCGTGTGTGTGTGCGTTGTGTGTGCGTGCATGCAGCTGTGTGTAGTGTGCGGTGTGTGTGCGTCTGGTGATGTTGTGTGCATGCAGCGCGCGTGTGTGTATATGTGTGTGCCTGTATGAATGCAGCTGTGTTTGTGTATATGTTTGCGATGGATATACCATGTCATAATGTAGTTGTATCTTTCGAATTTTGTTCTCTTTTTTTTCCCCTTACAACTCAGCTTGATGTGGGTACCTCAAACGCTAAAATGTGACTGTGGTCATCTGAGTCTCATTCCTTCCAGAAAATACATTTTCTCAGTTGATTTTGCTATTTTTGTTTCAGAAAACTGCGAGTTAGTGGTACTTTGTTCACTTTCTTTTAATGGTTAATAAATGACTGGTTTCTGTTGCTTTTAAGCAGCCTGATAATGTTTCGTCTGTTGTTGATTTTCGAGTTTGTTTCGGATTTGTCAATCAGTACATTCTATGATGGGGACGAGATAGCTCAGTGGTCAAAGCACTCGCTTTTCCCCAGCCAATGTTAAGCAGCATTGAACGTGGTTACCAATTCGATAGGTAACTGCGCGCCTAGGCTTCAAAACAGTTCCCCAGTTCACCCAGCTGTAAATGAGTACCTGCCCTCTTTAGGGCCTGGGGAGGTAAAGCAGCGAGGGGGAGGAGATGGGCGCCGCCCTTAAAATGCTTGCTTCTGGAGAAGCTGGGATCTCTGATGACTAGTTCCCCTAGGACCACATAGGTTATGGGACACCTTTACCTTTCCATTCTATGATGAGATGTCAGCCTATAATGGCCCTTCTGATTAGCTGGGCTATAAGCAATTTGAACGAACGAAATACTGTTGCTGCATGCTGGTGATGTTGCTGCTTTTGCCGGCTCCACCTGCTTACCTCCGATGAAAGCTAGTTGTTTATCTTCAATGGTGCCCCACAGGTCTAACAGACTACGGGATAATTTTATGATGAAGTGAGGGTCAACCGTCACTATTACAGATATCAGCCAACTGCTATCCTGTTTACTTTTGCAAAACTGTTAAAAGTGTTTTAGTTTTTGTGCTGGTCTTGTCAGTGTTGATAACGGTGATGTTACATGGAGAAAAGAAAAGGTCGAGCATCGATACCTAAAACCTTGTCATCAAGTCCATTGTGGAAGAAAATAGAAAAACCCAGAGTGGACATGAGAGAAAAGCGGAGAAAGAACAGGAAGACTGACTGATGCAGAGACAAAGAATGACATGGAAACAAAGACAAAAACAGGCTTAACGCAAGGAGCAGACACACAGACAGACAACTACAGCAGGAAATAAAAAAAGACAGAATAAACACAAATCAGTACAAAAACCAACAAGAACAACACAAGAAACAGACTAACAGACGAATACCATTAAAACTGACCCCCAAAAAACCACCCCAGAATTTTCTTCATTTTCATTTTCATTCACACCACTCAACAAGACACACAAGACAAGTGGTCCAAGACCTCTCAGTCCCCCCCCACCCCCCCCTACCCCCACCCCCCTAAAATGCCAATTCTGACACCCCCTCATCCCACCCTCTCCAATCCCAACACTTCTGCCCAGACACCCACCCACCCACCCACACTGACGCATGCGCAGCACTGACGCCGCAGTCCAAGATGGCGACATGGCAGACTTTTGGGGGGAGCAAGAGGACGCGTGTCTGTGCATCTGCTGACTTGATTACGGTTTTTGTTCTTCTCTGGCAGCTCCCAGTTGAGTCCTTGAGTCGGAACACTAGGAAACTTCTTTTTCATGAACTTTCCAGCTAGCAGAGAGAGACAGAGGCCATGGTTACTACTACAAGACCTCAGTTCCTCTGCGGTGCATGCACGCGCCGACATGAGAACGAGGCATCGGCCATTTCCGAGACACGTGATCTGGAGATTGCAGGCGCACGTGCGGTGTGTGTCGTGTGTGTCGGCAGGTAGTGGTCAGCAGATGGGGGAGGGTGGGGAGGAAGACGAAAAGGGGGAGAGAGAGAGGACAAGAGGTGGGGTGGAATTAATCACACACAGCCACCTCCACGGATGGAGTTATCGTTCTTCAAGTGGGCCCGAGGTTTGCGCTCTCTCTCTCTGTGTCTCTGTCTCTGTCTCTCTTGTCCTGCCCTTTCTCCTTTTGTGTGTGTGTGTGGGGGGGGAGGGGGGGGAGGGGGGGGGGGGGGGGGTCGTTGGGTTTTTTTTTCATTATTTTTTTTCCTCCATAAAGAGGATTAAAGACTGATATTAATGGAGGATTTGAGCCGAAAAGGCAAGGCTGGGTGTTGATTGATTGATTGACTGATTCATGGATGGAAGGATAATGGATGATTGAGTGGATGGATGATTGGGTGGATGGACGGATTAATTAGTTCATATTTATTCATTCATTCATGCATGTGTCTATTTATCTTCAAATTTGATTACGAAATACTTAATCAACTCAGAAAAAGTCACCTAACAAACTATGTCTATTTGCTTTCTGGATACATGGATATGGGTGGAAAGATGTATGGATGGATGGATAGATTCATTTATAGATTGATCCATTCATATATTAATTAAGTTGTCTATTTATTTTCAAATTTGAAAAATAGTATTTTATCATCTCAACTCAGAGAAATCAACCTACCAATCTGGGGGGACGGGATAGCCTAGTGGTTAGAACATTGCGCTCGCAATCTGACGACCCCGGGTCGATTCCCGTTCAAGGGGGATATTTTCCCCTGGAGTTAACATCAGTGCAGACTCCACTCTCCCCAAAAGTCCTTCGGATGAGACTATAAACCGAGGCCCCGTGTGCGAATGCACGCAGAACATCTTGCGCACACGTTAAATCCTGTTCCGCTTTTCATAAGAGTAGGCCATTGTGTGCCGGTGGGAACAGATGACAGAATCTACAAAACCGCAAACACGCGGGGAGTGGATGTAAAAAAGCACATAATTGCTCATTCCATTATCCTCGATATAAAAGAATAAATAAATAGTTATATTCATTTGCTTTCTCTGTTCACCTATGATTTCATCCATCAATTTAATTTTCTTCTCTTGAATTTTTTTGTTGTTCTCTGTTTTTATCTAGGCCTATGGTAAAATCCCATTATTGTCAGTTTTGCGCCCACTCATTTTCCCGCCTTTCAAATCCTTATTCACAATCGCATCCCAATCTGCCTGGTCTGTTTGCCCCTTAGCCACCAGCCGAAGAAGGCCCTGCACTGTTGCTGGGTATGTTCAGACTGTTTTGTAAATTTCGAAATGAAAGGTTTTCTGCTATTCAATAGTAGTAATTATTATTATTATTATTATTATTGTCATTATTATTATTATTATTATTATTATTATGATGATGATCATCATCATCATCATCATTATTATTATTACTATTATTATTATTGTTATTATTATTATTATTATTATTATTATTTATACAGCGCTATGTCTCGCGACGACAAATCAAAACGTGTGCATACAACCTATTCTTACACATTCATGCAACCAATAACAATTAATAGCTCACATTCACTTAAGGATAGGCTATTGTACAAAAAGACACAACGGATGAAGAAATAGAAAAGAAAAAAAAAGTAAACGTATTACATTGAATACTAAGGTACTACTGGGCTAGCTGCTTCAATTTGCCTTTTGGTAGTTTTTTTAAAGCACAGAACTTGAAAATGGTAATCCAGATTTGTTGAATTCATTTGTATTCATAGAATCTTGGTAAAATGTCGTTTATGATTATGGCAATATTTTCTTTGTAATGTTTAGTGTAATGTTTTGTCCCTATCTTTTGTGTTAGGTAGCCATAAACAAATTTTGGGGAGGTGGGGGGGGGGGGGGGGGTAAAAAAGTTATTTGGATGTAATTATTGCATGATATTGGTGATTAGTTTGTTTACTCCTTTCTTTTCAGATTTCCTGAAGAATTGATAATGAACAGTTTAGAGAAATTCGTCACCAGCTCTACTTTACACTGCACTTTATGCCGAGCATGCCTTTCATTTCATGGGGTTTTTTTCATCACCAAAAGTACTACAAATTGATTGTTATTGATTGTTCTAAAGTACAGAGCGATTGAGCAGAACATTTTAAGCGAAGGAAGCGGGCACATGGAATAGATGGCTTTATAAACAAAAAATGGATTTCAATTGGCATAAATTCCATGGTTAACGTGTTTTATATATATATATATATATATATATATATATATATATATATATATATATATGTTCTCTCTCTCTCTCTCTCTCTCTCTCTCTCTCTCTCTATATTATATATATATATATATATATATATAGAGAGAGAGAGAGAGAGAGAAGAGAGAGAGAGAGAGAGAGAGAGATACACTTTTGGGGTTTTTGGGGGGAGTTGATTTATTGGGTTTAGTTGGCTGGGGTCTTTTTTTTTTGGGGGGGGGGGGGGGGGGGGAGGTGTTTATTTTTGTTTGTTTGCTGTTGTTTGAGTTTGTTTTGGGTGGGTGTTTTTTGTTGTTGTTGTTGTTGTTTGTTTGTTTGTTGTGTGTTGGTGGTTGTTTGTTGTTGTTTTTTGGGGGGATAGGCTTTTATATGTTCCTTTGTTTTATGGGAAGTGTTTTACTTTACTTTGGTTTTGTTTTACTGACTTGTAATATCGTTTTCTTCAATGGTTGATCTCTTTACTAAAGAAACAAAAACAATAACAAAAAACCCAACGATTTGTTTCCCTTGTATATCAGTTCTTCTCTATGTGGTTTTGTGTAGCAAACAATGTTCATCTTTTCTGTCTTTGATTTAGTAGGCCTATCAGTGACAAACCGACAGAAACAGACCAACGAGGACAAGAAGAAACAAACCTGTGTTAGAGGGTGACCAGCTTTGACAGTAACCGCGCAGAAACTTGTCATTGCTAACGTGTTCTTCCTGTTCCCTTTGTTGCAGAAACACGTGTCAGACGCGCGAATGCGCGCGGGCGCACGCGCCAGAGCGATAAGAGAGCCACGTGCAATGCTCGTGCATGTGCAAAACTAGGAACACGACCTGATTGTCGAACATGCTTGTGTTTGTCAGCACAAGTTATCGCCCTTTTTTGGGGTGGTGGGTGGGGTTGGGGGATTGTGGGTATGTAGAGGAATAGAGGGAGGTTTGGTGAAGGGGGGGGAAGAGGGAGGGGTGGAAGAAGATGGATTAAATAGTGGTGCCAAAACTGAATTTGTTAATTTTCGTGTATTATAATATAATAATTATAATATTACAATCAATATAATGATATAGATAGATAGATAGATAGATAGATAGATACACAGAGAGAGAGATGTAGTAGAATGTTTGGTTGGGTTAGTTAGTTGTTGTTTTTATTTCCTTTTTTTTTCTTTGTTAACTTTTTTAGTAGCATCCATCACTCAAAGTTAGGCTAGTACTACCATTACTTACTTATCCAGACAGTCTTGAGCTTACAAGGTCAAGAAAAAAGGGAATTTGTTTGTTTTGTTTGCTTTATTGTTTCGATTTTTGAGGAGTTTCGTCATCGTTGATTTTGTAATGGTATTTACTGATTTGCTCTCGTTTTTTGATACATGTTGAAAGCGAGTGTGCGAAAGATTGGTTAGGTAAGTACTAAGTGACTGTGAATGTATAGTTAGTTCTTTAGTTTAACCTCCTTCCATCAAAAAATTATATTAGACGGTTAAGTGTGTGTGTGTGTGTGTGTGTGTGTGTGTGTGGTGTGCGCGCGCGTGCGTGCATGTATGTGTGTGCGTGCATGTGAGTGTGAGTGTGTGTATGTATGTATACGTGCGTGGGTGTATGTGTGTGCATATATGAGTGTGTATGTGCGTGTGTGCGTGTGTGTGTGTGTGAATGATTGAGAGAGTGTGAGTATATGAGTACTAGTATGTGTGTGTATATGTGCGTGAGTGCATGCGTTGCGTATGTATATGTGTGTCTTTGGGTGTGTATGCATATGTGTGTGTGTGCGCGCGCGCGCTTGTTTGCGTGTGAGCATGCGAGTATGTGTAAGGGTCTTGCGTGTGTGTGTGTGTATGTGAGTCTGTGTGTGACTAAGGGAATGGGTCAATAATCTTATAATGAAAAGGGGGACTTTTTCGTTTATATGTTGACGCAAGTTGTAACATATCACATATCGAAACCTGACTGAATTGTTACGACGTGGTCGGTAATTTAATTGACCCACTACTCCCCACTGGTGAGGCAGTTGTTTAAAGTCAGTGTTCAAGGTCTTAAGCAATGAACAACTGATTTGGATATATTAACTGTTTGCTTTTTTATTTCCTTTCCATCATGCATGGCCTTGTGTGTGCTGTGTATTTAAGCGCTTCGATTTGTTTGTTTTTACAAGATTCGGCGCTATATAAATTCATTATTATTATTATTATTATGCAAAAGCGCGATATAAGTTCTGGGCTTGTTATGGCTCTTGTTGCAGATTTGTTAATATTGTACATGTGACCTTTAACAAAAAGTAATAATAAAACAAGATCTTATGCAACAACAACAAAACAACAGCCGCAACAACAACAAAACTGAAACGCTTGCACTTTGTTGGGGTGGGGGTGGGGTCTCGTTTGTTTTTTTAATGTTTTTTTTTAAAATTCCTGTACAAAGACGTCTATCTTAGCCTGTTCAAGAACTTTTCCGAATACTCCACTGTGTGTTCTGAAATGAAGTATGTTCAGTATGGTTAGACAAGAACAATAATCATCATTATCATCATCATCATCATCATCGTCATCATCACCATCATCGTCATCATCATCATCATCTTCATCACATTCATCATTTATTCATCCTCATATTAATTTATCATATTGATAAAATATATAGATCTACAAACAAAGACAAGGACTTTACACTGAAGGTGATGATACTCGTGTAACTTCACACACACACACACACACACAACACACACACACACACACACACACACACACACACACTCACACACGGACGGGACATATAAATAGAACGCGCGCGCGCGCGCGCACACACACACACACACACACACACACACACACACAGATGAACGCACTCATACAAACACGCATGAGTGTGCACACACACACATACACAACCATACATTCACACGCACGACAAAATATGTTAACAAGATTTATGTGCAGTAAGAACTATCCTTTTGGGAAGATTGTTTGTGTCCTGTTTTGTTTTGTTTGCTTGCTTGCATTCTCTCTCCTTTTATTTGTTTCTATTCATCAAAGTGACCGACAGGTTTATTCCAACGAGGACTGTGAGTAGACCTAACACTATTATTATTGTTGTTGTTGTCGTTGTTGTTAGTGTTTCTTTTTTTATTTATCCATCCACATCACTATGGAATATAACTAACCTAACCCGCCGCGAAAATCCTGGTTGGAAAGATGACGACGACGATGATGATAATGATAACGATGATGAAGATGGTGGTGACGATAATGATTTTTAGTTTTTTTTAATTTTTATTTATTTCTTTTTATATCAAGGATAATGGAATAAGAATCTGTGTGCTTTTTTTACATCCAGTCCCCGTGTGTATGCGGTTTTGTAAATTTTGTCATCTATTCCCACCGGCATACAATGGCCTACTCTTACGAAAAGCGGAACAGGATTTAACGTGTGCGCAAGGTGTTCTGCATGCGTTCGCACACGGGGGCCTCGGTTTATAGTCTCATCCGAAGGACATGATGGTGATGATAATAATAATAATGACGATGTTTGATCATGATGATGATGATGATGATAATGATGACACGATAATGATGATGATAATGATTACTTTCTTGCTTTTCCAAGTATTCATCTGTAACATAAACCGATTGAAAATCAGCTCTTGATGCTCCATACATATAATATATTAGAGATCATCTCCAACTCGTTGTCGCACAGGTTTGACATTCCACTTTTTAACTTAAAAAAAGACATTTTGCGGACTGTGCTTTACCATACACTGATAACAGGAATTACAAGCGACTATCAAATCCATTTTGAACAGGAAATACGCCTCTTTCTAATTTGTCAGTCACCATCCTTCTTATAGTTTAACCTCTCTGTCTGTCTGTCTGTCTGTCTGTCTGTCTGTCTCTCTCTCTCTCTCTCTCTCTCTCTCTCTCTCTCTCTCTCTCTCTCTCTCTCTCTCTCTCTCTCTCTCTCTCTCTCTCTTCACTTAAAGAGATCATTATCTTCAACATTGATACTTCAATCGTTGTCATTAGTATAGTCTAGCTTCTTGGGGTTTGGAGTTGTTTGTTTGGTTGGTTGTGGTTTTTTTTCATTCGTTATATCCATCCTCACCGTCTTTATCCTCCTCCTCCTCATCATCTTCTTCTTCATAACCATAGTTACCCAAACCCACCTTCAACAACAAATAAAAACAAACAATAATAAAATAATCACTTCATAACGACGAAAAAAAACACCCTGCAACTGTGTACGTGTATAATGTTAATAATAACAATAATGATGATAATCATGATGATGAAGAATGCAAACCAGGGGAGGCTACCCCAAAACGAGGCTACCCCAGCCACTAGGCAAACCGCTTGGAGGCGCGCGCGTGCGTTTTAACTGACACGTGAAATCGACACAGCGTGTGCGGGGCCCCGCCCCTTTTTTCCCCTCCCTCCTCTCTTTCCCGCCTCCAACATGGCGCAAGCTGGCGAACCAGATGGAATTCGGCGAAACTGTTTTGGTAGGGTAAGGGTGGAATGGAGAGGAAGGAAGGAGGTTGGTGGGGTGTTGAGGGTTTGGGTTTGGAGGGTGGAGTAGGGTGGGGTGGGGTGGGGGTGGAGTGGAGTGGGGTGGTGAGGGGGTTGGGGGGGGGGGGGGGGGCGACTGGGATGAAGGTTAGAAAAAGTATTGCTTCGCACTTTCGTTCTCCTCCTAGATCTCTTTTCTGTGTTGTGCTCTCTCTGTGCGTGTCTCTCTGTCTCTGTCTCTGTCTCTTTCTCTCAATGGCTTGGGGCGAGAGAAAGAGAGGGAGCGAGAGAGAGAGAGACAGAGAGAGAGAGAGAATAGCACACACACACACACAAAATAAAAGAAAGAAAGAAAGAGAAGAAAAAGAAGCAGGACAAACAAAGGAAGTTGTCTGTGCCTTTTAATATTCCTGTAAGCATGTATACATTTCAATATAAACAAAACGTACGACAAAGAGGAAACAAAAAATAAACAGTACAGTTCTAAACTGTCCAAAACTCGATAACATTGGGGGGTGGAGTAAAACAAACAACAAAGCAGAGAGAGAGAGAGAGAGAGAGAGAGAGAGAGAGAGAGAGAGAGAGAGAGAGACAGACAGACAGACAGACAGACAGACACAGACAGAGAGAGAGACAGAGACAGAGAGACAGAGAGAGATACTAAGCTATAAACCCATAAAAGGAGAGGGAGAGAGAGAGAGAGAGAGAGAGAAATACTAAGCCATAAACCCCATAAAAGGAGAGAGAGAGGGAGAGAAATACTAAGCCATAAACCCTATAAAAGTAAAAGAGAGACAGACAGACAGAAAGAGAGAGAGAGAGAGAGAGAGAGAGAGAGAGAGAGAGAGAGAGCAGTGTACAAAATCCTAAGCCATCAACCATGTAAAAACAGAGACAGACAGGAACAGATAGACAAAGACAAAGGTATCCACACAAAAAAATAAAACAACAAAAGCAACGACAACAACAAATAAAAACGCGCAAAAAAACCAAAAACTAACTGAATCCTGACAAAAACATAATGACAGTCAGACATCAACAAAAAAAACCCATGGGGGAGGTATGGGAGGGTGGGGGGGGGGGGGTTGTTTTGGAGTGGAGGCGATGGACTTAAAATCTAGGAAATGAGAGATAAGTTGAACTCCCCCGTGAAAGCACAATTTTCCTCTTCTTCTACATTCTACATTTTCTACATTATTATGAATGGTGAAGGTCTTGACTTGATGTACATATATATATATATATTTTGTTTTTCATTATTATCATTATTATTTTAAATTTTAATCCAGGTCTCTGTATTCAGAATGTACTGAGCGCACGTAAACTAACCCTGGGCAACAAGAGAGTTGTCACTTGCAAAACTCTTTGATAAAATTATTTTTCAGCTGTATATTAGTTTTATATTTATTTCTGTGTGTGTGTGTGTGTTGTGTGTGTGTGTGTGTGCATGCACGCGCATATACATAAGATGTATGTCTGCACAATGTGTGTATAATGTGTGTGTGCGCGCCTGTCTGCGCGCGCACGATTGTATATGCATAATTGTTACTGGTTGTATGACTGTGTAAGAATGAGTTGAGTGCAAGCGTTTTGATTTGTCTCTGCAAGATATAGCGCTATATAAATTCCATTTATTATTATTATCATTATTCATTTATGTATTTATAATGTGTATGAGTATATGTGCGCGCGCATGTGTGTATATGCATTGTGTGTGTGCGTGTGCGCGCGCGCACGCAAGAGGTTGCGCGTGTTCGCGTATATACAACGTGTCTGTGTCTGTGTGTATCCATGTCTGTCTGTGTCTGTGTCTGTACACGTCTGTTTAAATGTGTGGCCATTTGCCAAGTCTATTTGCTCTCTTGGCCGCGTTCGATTCGTTACGCACACCTTTTAGGGGGCAGAGTTACCACATCACAACGATCTGTCTTCAGCCTCTCTCATAGTGGGCACATGCATACATACAGACAGACAGACATACATACATACATACATACATACATACATATGTACGTACATGCATACATACGTGTATACATGCAGACATATATACATACGTACGTACGTACATGCATACATACATGCATACATACATACATATATGCATACATACATACATACACACATTCATACATTCATACATACATACATACACACATTCATACATTCATACATACATACATACATACATACATGCATACATACAATCATACATACATACATACATACATACATACATACATACATATGTAGGTACATGCATACATACGTACATACATGCAGACATACATACATACATACATACATACATGCATACATACATACATACATACATACATACATGCATGCATACATACATACATACATACATACATACATACATACATACATACATACATACTTACTTACTTACATACATACATATATACAGACAGACAGACAGACAGAGACAGAGAGAGACAGAGTGTGTGTGTGTGTTCCAACCCACGCAGAGGCAATTAGAGAAACAGGGGGTAGAAGTATAGAGGGTGAGTTATGGTATATACAGGTGAGGTGGTGGTTTTGATGGTGGTGGTGGTGGTGATGGTGGTGGTGGTGGTGTGTGTGTGTTGTGTGTGTGTGTGTGTGTGTGTGTGTGTGTGTGTGGTGTGTGTGTGTGTGTGTGTGTGTGTGTGTGACTATTAACAGTGGCCTGTGCTTATGTGTAACCACATGCACACACGCATGTGTAGAAAGAAACACACGCACGCGCACAAATACACAACACACACACACACACACACACACACATTGGAATAAAAAGACAGAGAGACAGAGACAGAGCCAGGGAGAAAGAGAAAAGAAAAAAGAAGGAAACTGAACAATGTGGGGAAAAAAAGAGATCGATGCAATTCAAGGTTTTAGGTAACTTTATTTTACCTTCAATACATCTTTGTTTTAAAAGCAAGACCACACTGACTATCTATTGATTTGTCTTATATTTTTTTTTGAATTGCACAAAACAGGGGAAAAGTAATTGGTATACTGGTATGCTGGGGGGTGTGTGTGTGTATGTGGGGGGGGGGGGGGGGGGGGTGTCTTTCTTCTTTCGGTTTTGTGTGTGGGGGGGGGGGGGGGAGGGGGGGGAGGGGGGTGTTGTTGTTGGTTGTTGTTTTTTCCTTGGCTAGAGATCTGAGGTGTACCAGTGGTGAGAATTTTTGCCTTATGACTCTGACAAGCTTTGAAATGCTATGCTATGTGGAGACTATATTATCTTTAACCATGACAAGCGCTTGGCACAGAACAACCTATACTCTCCTTTAAGAGTAGTAGTACATCCCCTGAAGTCCCAGTACAGTACGGTTGCCTACATGGTGAGTTACTTGAAAAACAGTCGCACACCCAAAACCTCAACTAGAAAGACTAGTGCTTTTAACGGTTTCACGATGACTCTCATGTGAGATAGATGACACAAGAGAAGCCTACAGTCATGTTTTGAGTGACCCACCGTGGTGTCAAGCTGGGGAACGCCCAGTATCAACAGAAACAACAACAACAACAATCCACTTATCACCTATCCAAAATTCGAGCGGTGACTAATAACCATGGCCTCGGCTCTTCAGGTTTAGAAGTCAAGGACTATTCTTTCACAGTTTTCCATAATTATGAAATCTGAAATAATATGAAACAAAACAATCTATCATGATCACTACCGTTCTCCTTCTCACGATCATTAATTTTATCATCTGAAAATTAAAAATCAGTGATCCACCATCATTATCATTCTCATGATCATGACTGATAAGCTGAACAATGATGTTGGGAATATTTGTATCGTAATAATAATAATAATAATAATAATAATAATATACTTCAGTCACCACAATTGCCATGACAAAATATGAGGGTGGAAGGATGACTTCACATTGCAACAGATGACATACATGCAACTGTTAGTATAGTATGAATCAGTGATCTGTTGCAATGTGAAGTCATCCCTCACAATGCATGCATGTATGTGAATATACTACTACTACTACTACTACTACTACTACTACTACTACTACTACTACTACTACTAAACAACGGAATTCATATAGCGCTGTACCTTGCACAGACAAATCAAAGCGCTTGCACTCAAACTCATATTTACACAGTCATGCAAACAATAAATAGCAAGTAATAGTTCTAACAGGACAGCACTATCATAAGTTTACTCGTTGTGTCCTGTCAAGGTATGCTTGCATTTTTTTGTTGGTGATACTGTCTTGAATAAATTATGTTTTAAACCAAGGATGGGAGCTTCAATCGTATCCCACAATAGTGTAGCATCTTTTTGGTGCCGTCAGCGCCTGGGCTTTATCACAGTTCTTGATTAAACCATTGACGCTGGGGGCAACAGCAAAGTGAGAGGCTGTATGACCAGTGGCTTTCTTTCCCACTCATGGAATTCCACTTTACAGCTTAGTCTTTAGTGATCGACTATGACTCTCTGACTAGGAGGCTTGACTCGCACAGTCCTTATGTGCTGCAGCCCTGGGGGCTGGTTGGCCTTTGGAGAACATCTCCAACGCTGACTGTCCTTATGCCCACTTGGCCGAGAGAGTGGGGCTGTACTGTGGGCAAGGCATCTCCACTATAATCAAATTTCTGCCCAGTTTCCAAAACAGCAGCTGCCTCCTCTGCTGTTTTGGAGGTCATCGTCGGACACGACGGACAAACATACATTAAAAACCGACACATAGAGAGAATCGGCCTTTTTACAGAGAACTATCTCATGAGGAAGACTCAGGGGCAGACAGATGAAGAGCTGGATGCGGAACTTCAAAGACTGGAGCGGTCTTTGGCATGGAGATGTTGCTGAGAAAGGCTGAAAGTCCTTCGGATGAGACTAATAAACCGAGGCCCAGTGTGTGCGAACGCATGCAAAACATCTTGCGCACGCGTTGAATCCTGTTCCGCTTTTCGAAAGAGTAGGCCATTGTGTGCCGGTGGGAACAGATGACAAATTTTTTTTTAAAAACCGCATACACACGGGGACTGGATGTAAAAAAAAATTCACATGAGTGCTTATTCCATTATCCTCGATATAAACGAATAAATAAATAAATACACAAACAAAATGAAGACAGAAGGCTGAAGCACTTTGGTCAAAGGAGTGTAGTTGATGGTGATGCTGATGCTGATGCTGATGCTGATGACCTTGCGTTGCACAGGGCAGGAGGGCATCGCGGTCGTTCTGCCTGCAGTTCAAGTTACTGAGGTCGTGTGGAATCATCAAAGAAAATTCTGGAACAATAAAAAACAAGGTCTGGAATCAGGTCGGTCACTGAAGTTGGTGTTTGTTTTTCAGGTTTCATTTTGAGTGTGGATGATGAGTAGTAGACTGGCTGATAAAATATAATAATGAAATGTGTGGGAGGAAAGGGGGGGGGGGGGGAAGAAGAGGATAGGGAGGAGGAAGGAGGAGGAGAACAAAGGATGAGGAGGATGTGGAAGAGAGAGAGAGAGAGAGAGAGAGAGAGAGAGAGAGATGAGAGAGAGAGAGAGAGAGAGAGAGACAGACAGACAGACAGACAGACAGACAGGCAAGCAGACAGACAGACATAGGCAGGCAGGCGGGTAGACAGAGAGACAGAGAGACAGACAGAGAGAAACGAGTACAGACAGACAAAAACAAACACACATAGACAAACACAGGAGCAGGCGAGAGAGAGAGAGAGAGAGAGAGAGAGAGAGAGAGAGAGGAGGAAGAGAGAGAGAGAGAGAGAGAGAGAGAAGGACGAAAAGAGACACAGAGATAGACAAACAAAAAAACAAACAGGTACAGACCACATCAACAAAAAAAGATTTACAAAAAAGATTTACACCTCTCTACCTCAATCTCCAACGTGCAACAGACACTCTCCAAACGCCCACGAACCACACACACACACACACTATATAATTATAGTACTAGACCACGAAAATACTGAGGTGCTACATCGTAAAGAAATAAATTTATACAGCCATGATACTGGTACTCTGTCCTTCATCCAAAACTCTTTGAAGCCTTTTGTAGTTTATGACACTTGCTCTGTAGTTTACGAGTAGCTGAGAGTCCCCTGGTGAAATATATAGGGGGGGCCCACCAAAGAGCAAAATATATGTTCCGCTTTTTAGAGTCCATTCGTGGCCTCGTAAATTCTTGTCTCGCTTTCTGTTTCAGGTAGAAATATAGAGGCGTGACATTATGTTGTGGCGTGGGGGGTCTTTTGCGTAAGATTATCGATTTTTTTGTTTGTTGGAGGGGGTGGGGTGGAGGAGGGGGGGGGGGGGGGGGGGGGGGGGGGGGGGGGGGGGTTCGTGTTTTTTTCTGTTTTGGGTGTTGGTGGGGTTTTGTTGTTGTTGTTATTGTTTTTTGTTGCTGGTTGGTTAGTTGTCGCTTTTGGTGTTTTCTTCTTTGTTGTTGATTTTTTTTCTTTTCGTTTATGTGTGTGCTTTTGTGTTGGTTTTTTGTTTGTTTTTTTGTTTGGATTTTTTGGTGTGTTTTCAGGAAGGGTTGGAAAGCGATAACTATAAATTGTAACTGGTTGCATGTGTGAAAGAGTTGCTTTGAATGCAAAGGCTTTGATTTGTTGGTTTTGGTTGTTTGGTTTTGGGGGGCAAGATATAGTGCTATATAAATTCCTTTTTTTTCTTTTTTCTTTTTCTTTCATTTACTAGCGTTATCATTATTATTATAAAGGGATAACATTTTTTTTTTCCCAAAAACGTGGTATGGAAGAAAGTGTGGGTAACTTTGATTGGCTCACCCAGCGGATGACCGAGCAATAATACGTATGCATATGGGGTGGGGGTGGGGGAGGGAGAGGGAATGCTTTGGTCAGGAAGAAAAATGTGGATGTCAGGCTGGCCGCCAGGTCACATGAAAGGGCATGCAGACTGCTGGACAGATCACAGGTTCAACATTTCTAAGACGAACCTCTCCCACCGCGGGGATGTCGGGGGCCTCTCAGTATAAACGGCACCCCCACCTTCCCTGGATCTGTGGTCTAGAGGTAACGTGCCTTGCCTAGAAAGCGAAAAGTCCGGGTCGGAAGTGTGCGGTGGTTTGATCCCCCGTTTGGACCAGACACTTTTCCCTTCATTCATCAGGCCATGAGTTGTTGTCTGGGTGTTAGTCTTTCGGATGAGACGATAAAAGGAGGTCCCGTGTGTTACACATAATTATTTAGCGCAATTTCGTAAAAGAACCCATGGCAACAAGAGGTTGTCCCTGGCAAAATGCTGTAGAAAAAGTCACTCTGATAGGGAAACAAATACAGTTGCAGACAGGAAAATAATTTTTAAAAGGGGGTGTCGCTGCTCTTGTGGCGACGCACTCTCCTCGCGGGGAGAGCAGCCTGAATTTCACGCAGAGAAATCTGCCGTGACGTAAAGTGGTGTAAAACAAAAACAAACCCTTCTGGAAATTCTATGCTTTAGAATTGTCACATGCCCAACATTGGGAGTTGATTTTGAGTGTGGTCCCTGGCGCCAAAAAAAGGGATGAC
>CM054137.1:34289879-34299879 GCA_028751875.1 Rapana venosa | reverse complement strand
ACATAAGTGCTTATTCTATTATCCTCGATATAAAAGAAAAAGAAAAGAAATTTTCTCTCTTCATGTAGAAACAGAATAAGTAGAAAAGAGTCAGTTGGTTTATATATATATATATATATATATATATATATATATATATATATATTATATATATATATATATTATATATATATAATACAAGGTAAAACAAAATCAGCAAATACTATCCAAAATAACAATAAAACAAAGAAAATAATGTAGAAAGAAAACAAAAACCCCACTAAAAAACAGTAAACAAAGCAAAACGAAACAACAAGTCCCCTCCCCCAGCCCCCTCCCCTTCCCCACTCTCATCCTACCTTCATCACCCCCCCCCCCCCCCACACACACACACCACACACACACACACACACACACAACCTGTCCACCCACAATAGTAACGGAGTGTTCTGTCAAATCGATTTTTGTCATACCTTAACAGCTTGATTGATGCCAACAAAGAATGGCTGGTTGTTTTTCTTTCAACAGATCAGTACCACAGAGCTTCCTTCCTTCCTTCCTTCATTCGTTCATTGAGTGAAGGAGGTTTCTATCTCGTCAAAAAAGGTCTCTCCTTCCTGTTCAGACAGACACCTGCCGAGTTCTCTCCCATGCACCGGTTTTCTCACTACAAGTTTGCGTCGCAGTAGAGTTAAAAAAAAACATTTTTAAAAGAAGAAAACCAAAATTAAAGAAAATTTAAAAACTGTCACTTGTTTCAAACCTGGGGGTTTTTTGGTTTGTTTTTTTTGGTTGGTTTGGGGTTTTTTTTTGTGTGTGTGTAGCTCATTTATTTGTTGGCTTGGGGGAAAGGGGTGGGGGGTGGGTGGGTGGGTGGTTTTTTTATATTGTTAATTTGGTTTATTTTAGTGTGTGTGTTAGTTTGTTGGGGCCCGGGGGGGGGGGGGGGGGGGGGATGTTTTTCTTTTCGTTTTTTTTTTTTTAATGTTGGCTTTTATGTTTTGCTTGTTTTGTTTTGTTTGTTTATGCGTGTTTTTGTGTGTTTTTGTTGTTGCTGTTTTTTGTTTGTTGTTGGGATTTTTTTCTGTTTTTGTTTTGGTGTTGTTGTTTTTTTTGGGGGAAGGGGGTCTTTTGCTGTTGGTTTTCTTTTCGTTCCTCGGCTAGAGCTCTGAGACGCACCAAAGGTGAGATTTTGCGTACGCAACCGTTTCCCCATGTATTGTTCAAGGTTGCTGCATTCCGACTTCAGAGATTGCTTGTTCCTTTCTTGAATCCTGCACACATTCATCAGGTCTGAGTGCAGTTGTAGACGTTTTGATAACTGGACAAGAGGAAATACAATCTTGATCACTAAATGTGAAATCAGTTTATATACAAACAACGTGATAAATAGTGGAATTTTTTTAAAATGCAAATAAAGGGGTAAAATTAAACTTTAGAAACGTAAATAAAAACGTAATCCACCTGACATCAGTAAAGACTCCACTCTCCCCAAAAGTCCTTCGAATGTGACTAGAAACCGAGGCCCCGTGTGCGAACGCACGCAGAACATCTTGCGCACACGTTAAATCCTGTCCCGCTTTTCGATAGAGTTGTCCATTGTGTGCCGGTGGGAACAGATGACAAAATTAATTTGACAAAACCGCATATACACGGGGACTAGATGGTTTTTAAAATAAAAGCACTTGAATGCTTATTCCATTATCCTCGATCTAAATGAATATATAAATAAATATAGATAAATATAAATCCTACCACTTCCAATATCATTCCTCAAGATAAAAAGCCAAAAACAAAACCCACACAACAAGTATTATAAAACAGAAAATAACTAGAATACCTGGAGAGGGGGAGGAAGAGGGGGAGGGAGAGGGGGGATTGGAATCGTTCTTGCTTCTTGAATTCAAAGCCACTGATTATGTACAATATCAATGCCTCTATATGTCAAAATGTCGATTGGTCTTTCTGTTCTCATCTTCTCGTGTTTTTTTGTTTTTGATTTGATTTTGATTTTGAAATGAAACATAATTATTGCAAACCTACGTATAATTTCTTTTCTCCTGGAAGGCAAATGGGGAGGGGGGGGGACTAAAAGTGGGGAGGGGGAGGGGATGGAGAAGGGGGATATCCTTTATTTTTTTTCTTTTTGGGGGTCCCCCTAATTTGTTTTCTTTTTTACCCACCCACACATCTCATTCCGTGTGTGTCTTTTGTATACCCTCTCTCTCTCATCCCTTCTCATCTCTCTCTCTCTCTCTCTCTCTCTCTCTCTCTCTCTCTCTCTCTCTACTCTCTCTCTCTCTCCTCTCTCTCTCTCTCTCTCTCTCTCTCTCTCTCTCTCTCTCTCTGTTTCTCTCTCCGTCTGTTCCGTGTGTGTCTGTGTATGTGTGCGTGTGTTAGTGTGTGTGATCAGATTCAAATTCAGATTATTTTATTGCCATTTCAGTCATGTAGATTTATTTGACACAACAAAAACATCAATTATAATTATCTATTGGCGTGTGTGTTAGTGTTAGTGTTAGTGTTAATGTTAATGTTAGTGTTAGTGTTAGTGTGTGTGTGGTTGTTAGTGTTAGTGTGTGTGTGTTAGTGTTAGTATGTGTGTTAGTGTTAGTGTGTGTGTGTGTGTGGGGGGGGTGGGGGTTGTAAGTGTGTGTGTGTGTTTGTGTGTAAGTGTGTGTGCGTGTGTGTGTGCGTGTTGTGTGCGTGTGTGTGTGTAGTGTGTGTGTGGTGTGTGTGTGTGTGTGTGTGTGTGTGTGTGTGTGTGTGTGTGTGTGTGTGTGTGTGTGTGTGTGTTAGACACAGGTGGAAGGGAAGCAGGTACTGTCAACAGTTCTCTAAATGTCGCTGAGGACGGGTGAAAGTATGACAGAGTGCAAGGGAGGTCTGTCTGTCTGTCAGGGGTTCCTTTAGTGGAAGTTATTGTTTGTTGGTTTGTTTGTTTCTGCTACTATGTATCTTTCTCTGTCTCTCCCTCTCTCTGTCTATCTGTGTGGCTCTGTCTCTCTCTGTGTCTCTGTCTGTCTCTGTGTGTCTCTGTCTCTCTGTGTATCTGTCTCTTTCTTTGTCTCTATCTCTGTCTCTGTCTCTCTGACTCTCTGTGTCCGTGTTTGTCTGTCTGTCTGTCTGTCTGTCTGTCTGTCTCTCTCTCTCTCTCTCTCTCTCTCTCTCTCTCTCTCCTCTCTCTCTCTCTCTCTCTCTCTCTTCATCTCTCTTTCATGCCAAATTTAGTGTGAGCTAATTGTTGTGTCTATGTTGGACCACGCTGGAGACGTTGTGCATGTAAACAACTCACGCCTCTTCCGTGTCCCGTACCCCGCGTGCGTGCCCTGTCCTCTTCTGCGTGCCCCCATTACCCCCCGCCCATGCAACATGCCAAGCATAACATTTTTCCCAATTAAAAATTTACCCCTTTCTTTCTGTTGACTCAGAAATAAAGCGAGAAAACGCATGGGTACCTATCCCCTTCGGGTTGGCGGGGGGGGTCACTCCCTTCCCCTCCTCCCCTTCTGACCTAGCCACCTCGCCTACACACCTTTCAACGACATTCAAACTTATTTAACACGCTCTTTTCTACAACAGATGAAGAGGATGGGTGATCTTTGCCTTTGGGTGGGTGGGTGGGGGTTAACCTTCCCATCCACACAAATTCTGAACAAGCCACTGTGTAGCAACTTTGTGTGTCCCCCACCCCCCACCAACCCCATCAGCACGCACGCACGCGGTGCGTAGGCACCAGCTACATACACAAGACTGCACACACACCTACATGACCACACTTACACAACACATTAAACAGGACGATAAATAGCATACAGCTTATTTCATTACCTCGTATTGAAAGGGTAGTGGAATAGAACATAAATAACCATTCAACACACACCACACACACACACACAACAAGTAGGAACACAGGAAACTAGCGCACACACACATTAGAGTAGGACACACACACAGCAAAACCAATAGAGTGGACAACACACCAACATAGAGTAGGACACAACAACACACACACACCACACAACACACACACACACACACACACACACACATCACACGCACATAGAGTAGGGACACACACACACACTATCTTTCTCTCTCTCTCTCTCTCTCTTCTCTCTCTCTCTCTCACACACACACACACACACACACACACAACCACACACACACACACACACACACACACACACACACACACACACTCATTTTACACCACTCCAAATCCGCAAAGTCTTTGAACTTATTCAACGTGGCAGTATTCAAAAAAGTTTCAACAAGAAAATAATCATTAGATTCTAACACAACTACACGCTATACTACCTCAGTCATCTGGGCTCATAGGAAAGCTTCAATTTAAAATCTTGCCATAAAGATACTCATTGATATGCTCTTCTTTGTACTGACAATAGTTCGTGATTAAAATACTTGCCAAGTGCAGGGTTTGAAAACAGATCCACTTTCTTCATCTTGTGTTGTTCAGTAACCTTGTAAATGCAGGACTTGTTTTCTGCTTGTGTACGTGTGTGTGTGTGTGTGTGTGTGTGTGTGTGTGTGGTGTGTGTGCGCGCGCGCACGCTTGTGTGTGTGAGGTTGGGTGTGTGGGTGGGTTGGTGTGTAGTTATTTAGTTAACGTCCATGCTCATGTGTGTTTGTGTGTGTGCGTTTGTGCGTGCGTGCATGTGTGTGTGTAGTCCTTGGATTAATGTCCATACATTATATCGGTGGTGTGTGTGTGTTGTGCGTGTGTTCGAGTGTGTGTTGTAGTTATGAATTAATGTCCATGTACATAATTATGTGTGTGCATGCGTACGTGCATGCGTGCGTTTGTGTGAGTGGTGTGTGTGTGTGTGCATGTTATGTGTGTTTGTGTGTAGTCTTTGAATTAACGTCCATGTACATAATTATTTGTGTGCATGCGTGCGTACATGTGTGGGTGTGTGCATGCGTACGTGTATGCGTTCGTGTGTGTGCGTGCATGTGTTTGTGTGCGCGCGCGCGCGCGTGTGTGTGTGTGTGTGTGTATCAGAGTGTGTGTGTATGATATGTTTTGTTTTGTTTTAAGTATGGACAGTTTGTTTCATCGCTAGTTTTGTATAGTGGCTTGTCTGCGCCTTTGTTTGTTTGTAGGTAAGTGTGTTCAGTCATTTTTAGTTTGAAAATGTTTCTGAAATCACTACAAAGGCACAATCATTACGACACAAAGGTTCAGGAACACTCATTTTTGCATAATTTATATACCTGGGGCCAATTTGTGTGTACATGTTCACAGGCGAATGTGTGTGTGTGTGTGTGGGGTGTGTGTGTGTGTGTGTGTGTGTGTGTGTGTGTGTGTGTGTTTTGTGTGTGTGTGTGTGTGTGTGTGTGTGAGAGAGAGAGAGAGAGAGAGAGAGAGATGAGAGAGAGAACGTGTTGTGTGTGTGAGAGAGAGAGAGAGAGAATGTGTTTGTGTGTGTGTGTGCGCGCGCGCGCGCGTGCGGGAGCGCGCGTTGTGTGTGTGTGTGTGTGTGCATGTGTGCATTCGTGCAGCCGTGGTTGTGTGTGTGCGTGTGTGTATGCATGTAAGTGTGTGTCTCTCTGTCTGAGTGCGTGTGTATGCGTGCGTAAGTGCATGTGTGTCCGTTTGTGTGCGCATACACACACGTAGGTGTCCGTTGGAAAATGCCCGCATCCAAAAAGTGGACACGTGCACTACACGTGCATAGTAAAAAAAAAAAAAAAGTTAGCATGCAAATGAACATGTCACTTCACACTATTTCGATAGCATCATTATCCAAAAACCCAACAAGAAAAAAAGAATATATATAATTATATGCAACAGATTTCCATAATCCTTCTCTCCTCTGCTCTCTCATCCTACAGCACAGAGCAAACGGAAGAAACGTGCCCCCCCCCCCAAAAAAAAAAAAAAAACCCATCAAAAACAACCAACAACAACAGCATCAACAAAACAACAACAACAACAAAAATGTACATCTGGATACCACTAAGACTCCTAAAACAAAGAACAGCTAAAAAGTGGTATGGGGCATACACACAACACACACACACACACAAAACACAAACACAAACACACACACACACATCACACAACACACACATTCCTCTGTCCAAAAGAAAAGAACAGGCTAAAAAGTGGTATAGGCAACACACACACACACACACATCCCTTTCAAAAAAAGAACAGCATAAAAAAACATAATAGGCACAACAACACACACAAACACACATTCCTCTGTTCAAAGAAAGAACAGGCTAAAAAGTGGTATAGGGCAACACACACACATCACACGCACAGCACGCACGCACACACACACAAACACACAAGGCACAACGACACACATTCCTCTGTTCAAAAAAAGAATAGGCTAAAAAGTGGTATAGGGCACACAACACACATAACATACACGCACACACGCACTCGTCAAACACACTAACACATGGGACACACACACACACACACACGCACCACACACACACACACACACACACACACACGCACACAACACACAACCACACACAACAACAACACAAACACACACACAACACACACACACACAACCACACACACACACACAACATTCGCCTGTCCAAAACAAAGAGCAGTCTAAAAAGTGGTTTAGGGCAAACACACACACATACACACACGCACACACACACACATATCACACTCACACACACTGTCTTCAAAAATGAAATACAAAACAAACAACCAAAAAAACGGTAGCCTAGTGGACTGAAGAACACCATGGGTGAAGAGGAAAACAAACAGCGTCATCCTTTGGAGGCTGAAAGATAATAATGCTATCGATTTGTACACAGTCTACCAGCTGGGCTAGGTATCATCATGCCCCGTTCAAACGGTTGTGACACCAGATTGCGTCAAGTGGAAACCAAAACAACAAAAAACCCACACCAGAAACGCACGCACGCACGTACGCATGCTTGTGTGCATGTCATGTTTGCTCATGAGCGAGTGTGCATATATATGCATACTTGCACGCACGTGCACGAGCGCGCACGCACACGCTCACGCGCGTGCATATACACATGTAAACACATATACACGTGCACGCAGACATTCACACGCACGTAAGAGTAGGCCATTGTGTGCCGGTGGGAACAGATGACAGAATTTAGAAAACGCATACACACGGGGACTGGATGTAAAAATGCACATGAGTGCTTATTCCATCATCCTCGATATAAAAGAATTTTCTTTTAATAATAAAATATGTATGCAACAACACACACGCACGCAGGCACGTACGCACGTTTGCACACACACACACACATGCACAGGCAGACTGGCTCAGACACAGACATAGACATAGACATAAACATAATAATATCATCATAATCAGAGAGACAGACCGAGAGAGAGAGAGAGAGAGAGAGAGAGAGAGAGAGAGAGAGAGAGAGAGAGAGAGAGAGAGAGAGAGAGAGAGGGTTGTTTCTGATTTGGAGATCAAACCCACTTCTCTAGGTCAGCAATCCCCTACGCTACAATCAATGCACCATCATGGCTGGATATCAAACTAGATTTATTCGCGCACACACACACACACACACACGCGCACGCACGCACGCACGCACGCACACACACACACACACACACACACACAAGGGGGAGGAGGAAGGACGGGATAGCCTGGTGGTTAGAGTGAAGCGCGTTGCGTGGCGCTCGTGATCTGCTGACCCGGGTTCGAATCTCGTTCAAGAGGATTTTTCTTCTGGAGTTAACATCAGTGCCGACTCCATTCCCCCAAAAAGTCCTTCGGATGAAACTATAAGCCGAGGTCCTGTGTGCGAACGCTCGCAGAATATCTTTTGTACACGTTTAAAAAAATGTGCCGCTTTTGAGAAGAATGGGGCTTTGTGTGCCGGTGGGAACGGATGACAAAATTTACAAAAGTGCATACACAAGGGAACTGGATGTTAAAAATTCTAAAAGGCACATAAGTGCTTATTCCATTATTCTCGAAATAACAGAATGAATAAATAAAATGATAAATAACAAAATAACAGAGAGAGAGGGGGGGGTGAAGGGGAAGAGAGAGAGAGAGAGAGAGAGAGAGAGAGAGAGAGAGAGAGAGAGAGAGAGAGAGAGAGAAGAGAAAAGAGAGAGAGAGAGAGAGAGAGAAATGGTTTTACCAGGAAAGCGAGGTCGATGCTTGTGTCAGATTTACCTGGGGGGAATAAATCTGAGTGAGGGGCGGGCCTAATTCCAGTAGGTGACACCGTACCGGCCTTGGTGCGGTTAATAATATCAAGGGGTATTTCTAGCGGTGCCGGGGTGATATAGACTATACCCCCCTCCGGTCATTCTGTCATCGTGATGGACCGAGTTCGCTTATACCCTGGGGCCTTTCTGTCTGTCTGTCTGTCTGTCTGTCTCTCGAATTAGTCGAGTCTGTGGGACTGGGTTTACAGGCAGGCCCAGTAGCAGTTGCATGTGTGTGTGTGTGTGTGTGTGTGTGTGTGTGTGTGTGTGTGGTGTGTGTGCGTGCGTGCGTGCGTATGTGTATGTTTTATTTTTTGTAATTATTTTTATTTTATTCTTTTATTTCGAGGATAATGTGTGTGTGTTTTCTGTGTGTGTGTGAGTGTCTGTGTGTATGAGTGTGCGTGTGTGTGTGTGACAGACAGACATACAGACAGAGACACAGAGACAGACAGAGACAAGACAGCACAGAGGGAGAGAGACAGACGGACAGAGACAAAAAAGAGTTAGAGACAGAGACACAGAGAAGAGAAAGAGAAGAGAGAGAGAGAGAGAGAGAGAGAGAGAGAGAGAGAGAGAGAGAGAGAGAGAGAGAGAGAGAGAGAGAGAGAGAGAGAGAGAGAGAGAGAGTTTCTTCAAAGTATGGCAATGTGAAAAATGAGTAGGTCAGTTTTATGTCATCAATGCATCTTGTACCTCACCAATGTCAAAGAATATTACATCTGAACAAGCTGGTTTTCTACTACTGTGTTTTGTTTCTCTACCAAACAAACTCATACACTACAAGAGGAGCAGGAAGTGACATCCTCCACCTCCTCCTCCTTCTCCTCCTCCTCATCCTCCTCCTCCTCATCATCATCATCATGCAGGAAATTTATATAGCGCTGAATCTTGTAAAGTAAACAAATGGAAGCCCTTGCATTCAAATCATTCACACACATGCAACCGTCCACAACTATTTTAGGATAAACAGATATCAAATTCATACATACACACAAATACGCGCGCGCGGGCACGCGCGTTCGCGCAGCGCAACACGCTTAGCTGGGGGGTGGGGGTGGAGGTGAAGGTAGCTATTGAAAAGTAGGAACGGATAACAGGGGAAGATCTCAGGTAGGAAATTTTGAGTGCGTTTTGAGGCAGGATTTGGAAGCATCGGAATAAGAAGAAGCAAAAAAAAGATAGTGAAGAAAAAGCAGAAGGAAAAGCAGCATCCTCATTTCAACAGAAAGGATGACTACACCAACCTCTTGCCCAGACAAGACCAAGTAACATAATTATCGGGAGGCTGAGGACAGGACACTGCAGACTCAGACCATCACGGTCATGTTCAGCAAGTTCCACAGTGGACAGTCTGCAGCGTGATCCTTTGGCATTTCTCTCTCCCATGACAGTGGAACAACGCTTCCTCCAGACCTGTCTGTCCAACACACCCAAACCTGAGGGGTGTTTGTGCTGTACTGTTTCTTACTGTGTCGTGTTGTTTTGTGTTGTGTTGAATCATATTATCGTAATGTATAGTATACTACGTTTGCTTTAATTTCTACAAGACTTTGGCCAGGGACAACTGTCTTGCTGTCGTGGGGTCTTTTTACTTGCGCTGAATGAGTGTTGCACACCATACTTCGGTTTATCATCTCATCTTCTGCTGCTGCTGCTGCTTTTGTTGCAAAGAGGAGATTATCATGAATCACTGCTGCCTTGCAGCTCTGGAGAGTTCTCAGCCAAATCTGATCTGCCACAGGGATAAGCTGTATGTGCCCAGAGTTATCACACACACAGGTGACAGAATTTACAAAA
>CM054137.1:34272379-34284879 GCA_028751875.1 Rapana venosa | reverse complement strand
TTTGTTCCACGTGAGTCCATTTACTCTGTGATGTAAGTAAGTCAGCATAAGCAGTGTTCGTGAACTAGCAAGCTAGCGAAGATTGGGCAACAAACTATGGACGTAGAGGCTAGTTCGTGATCTAGAACCTCACCAAACATGGTAATTATGATCCCGTACTCATTAATTTTGTGTCCCTAATCGCCTACAACCGCTTGCCCCCCCCCCCTCTCTCTCTCCTCTCTCTCTCTCTCTCTCTCTCTTTATCTGACTGTCTGTCTTTCTGTCTCTCTCCCTCTCTCTCTCTCTCCCCCTCTCTCTGCGTGCGGTGTGTGTGTGCGTGTATGACCGTGGTCATTATAGTGAGGCGTCAAAGAACTCAGCTTCTCTAGGGGCCAACATATTGAGTGCAGCACCCCATCTCCTACTTCACCTTCCCTGCCACTAAAGAGGGCAGGTACCCACTTTACAGCTGGGTGAACAGGGGGACTGTACTGAAGCCAGGGCGCGCAAACGGTCACCCATCCACTTGGTAACAACGCTCAACGCTATTTAACCTTAGCTTGGGGAAAGCGAGCGCTCTGACCACTGAGCCATCCTGTCCCCCCAACTAGGAATTCTAAAAATAACTAATTACGAGTCTCCACCACATCGAAGCTTGATTTGCTCTAACCTAACCATCGTCAATAGTGACCGCCAGTTATCTTCTATGTGTTGGAGAACACAGGAAGTACAGACATAATAAATGTGGAATGCCCATGTTTCGTTGATAATTCATTCATCGGCCAAATGGTTGTGTTTGTTTTCTTGGTGGGGGGTGGGGGTGGGGTTCTGTTATGAAGAATCATTAATTGGTGGGATTTCTTTTGTTTGGCAGGATTTTGTCTGGTAGAGTGATAAAGGTTTGAATGTGTTAATGGCAGGATTTTGCTGGCAAGAGTGACGATTTATCACAATTATTAATATTGGAAATATTCTACACAGTTTGCAACGTAATTAACCTATGTACTTGGTCCGTTGTTGTCTCTGTCTGTCTCTTTGTCTCTGTCTTTCTCTTCACTCTTTCTGACTTGTCTCTGTTTCTCTCACTTTTTGTCTTTCTCTCAGGGTTTTTCTTTTATTTTATCTGCTTGTCTGTCTCTCTAGTTGATAGCCTGCTTCTCTCTTGTCTGTTTCTGTCTTTTTCTCTGCTTTGCACGCGCGCGCAGGCATGTGTGTGTGATGTGTGTGAATGTGCGTGCGTGTGTTTTTTTTTCTTTTCATTTTTATTCTTTTATTTCGAGGATAATGGAACAAGCACTCGCGCGCTTTTTATTACATCCAGTTCCAGTGTGTATGCATTTTGCAAAATTTTGTCATCCGTTCCCACCGGCACACATTGGCCTAGTCTTCCGAAAAACGGAACGGGTTTTAATGAGTGCGCAAGATGTTCTGCGTGCGTTCGCACATGGGACCTCGGTTTATATTATGTCTCATCCAAAGGACTTTTGGGGAGAGCGGATTCAGCACTGATGTTAACTCCAGAGGAAAAATGCTCTTGAACGAGAATCGAACCCGGATCAGCATAATTATCACGAATACATCACTCTAACCACCAGACTATCCCGTCCCCTGTGTGTGCGTGTGTGTGTGTGTGTGTGTATGCGCGTGCGTGCGTGCGTGTGTGTGTGTGTGTGTGTGTCTGTCTGTCTGTCTGTCTTTGCGTCTATCTCTAAGATGGTCTCGTCTGTCCGTCCGTGCTAAATGTAGTTGGTAGGTCTATGACATGCGAGAGAGAGAGCGAGAGAGCGAGAGAGAGAAAGAGAGAGAGAGAGAGAGAGAGAGAGAGAGAGAGAGAGAGAGAGAGAGAGAGAGAGAGAGAGAGAGAGATTTTTATTTTTATTTTCTTTTCTTATTTTATTCTTTTATATCGAGGATAATGGAATAAGCACGTATGTGGTTTTTACATCTAGTCCCCGTGTGTATGCGGATTTGTGAATTCTGTTATCTGTTCCCACCGGCATACAATGGCCTACTCTTACGAAAAGCGGAACAGGATTTAACGTGTGCGCGAGATGTTCTGCGTGCCTTCGCACACGGGGCCTCGGTTTATAGTCTCATCCGAAGGACTTTGGGGGAGAGTGGAGTCTGCACTGATGTTAACTCCACAGGAAAATATCCCCCTTGAACGGGAATCGAACCCGGGTCGTCAGATTGCGAGCGCAATGTTCTGACCACTAGGCTATCCAGAGAGAGAGAGAGAGAGAGAGAGAGAGAGAGAGAAGAGAGAGAGAGAGAGAGAGAGAGAGAGAGAGAGAGAGAGAGAGAGACAGACAGACAGACAGACAGACAGACACAGACAGAGACAGACAGACACAGACAGAGACAGAGAGAGCGAGCTTGTCTGTCCCTATGCAGGTAGGGGTGCGTGTGATGATGACCAGCCACCTAGCCAGCCGTGCTATCTGAAATGATGATACAGGAATAATCTACCTCAGGCTGGCCCTCATATTCCTGCCTGCCTGCCTGCCTGACATCTCTACGTGCCTGCACGTCCCAGGAATTAGGACAGAGAGGTTAGGGGGGGGAGGATCTGTCAACGGAGGAGGAATTCGCTTGGAGGGTTTTTTGGCGGGAGGGGGGGGGGGGGGGAGGGGGATGTGAGGGGGGGGGGGGAAGGAGGGGGGGCAGGGGAGGGGGAGGAAGGAGGGGGAGGTTTATGGGGAGCGTTGACCTTCCCACAGGCCACGTTAATTCCTCAATCATTCCAGTGCTGTGTTGTAGTATGTGACACCCTTCCTCCTCCTCCTCCTCCTACCTGCTCCCTCACCCCCTCCCTCCCCCCCACACACACTAATCTCCCCGACTCTTCTTGTTTCGGACGCTGTCCTTCCCTTCAAGCTTTGCCTTTAACGTCGATCGTCCTCGCTTCTGTATTTTTGGGAGTGTTTTTTGTTTTTTAAATGAAGACCAACGTAGCACCAAAACATGAAGTGAATACAACAAGCAATGCTGATATGAATGCTCTAACATTTTTATATATGCAAAATATGGCTTGCAGCTGGACAAAATTGCGTGAACTCGATTTTTAAAAAAAAGGTATGATAAATTGTAAGTGTTTAAAGAGTGTGCAAATACTAGGAAAAAGAAATGACAAATAAAAAACGATAAACAAGGGGGGGGGGGGGGGGGGGGGGGGGGGGGGGGGGGGGGGGGGGGGGGGGGGGGATGTATCATGGAAATACATTTTGTGGGTGGTTTTGGGTTGTTGTTGTTTATTTGCGTTTTGACCTAGTATGTATAGCACGTGCGAGTTCTTAATGTACCATTAGAAATATGAGAAGGATGAGGAAAAACAGGATGAAAAAACAACGGTCGTAATCATTAAATCAAATTAAATTATGTCCATTATTTCGGGGTCTTGGTGTTGTTGTTTTTGACATTCTTTTAACTTCAAAAGTGAAGGAATTATTGTTCTCATAACTGTTGGTGATTAAGATGTTGTTGCTGTTGGAGATGTTTCGCTGCAGTTGTTGCTATTGTTGTTGATCACGACCATGCTGTTGTTATAATTGTTTTGCTTTGATATTATCTTGGTTTGATTTTAAAGTCGTCTGTTTTGTGTTGAATTTCCATAAGATTCTTACAGAAATCTGACCTTTGACACAAGGTTTGGCAAGGTCTTGTGTGTATGTGTGTGTGCGTGAGTGCGTGCGTGCGTGCGTGCGTGTGTGTGTGCGTGCATACTACGTGGTATATTGTGTGTGTATGTGTTTTCGCTTATGCTTGCAACTGTAAACCCCAAACCTCTGAGCTGGTGTTAGCCAATTTTGACATATAAGATATAAATCTACCCCAGAGTAAAAGTGATACTTGTTATGTAAGATGTTCTCTGTGTTTGAGAAACACAGATGCAGGCTACGGATCTGAAAATAAAACAACCCAACACATCCACCACACATTTAAGATGCGAATTCTTATTTATAAACGCCTTGTTAGGAATGAAAATCGAAACAAACCAAACTAAACAAAAACAAAATATAAAACACAAACATTGAAGGAAAAAGCCGGAAAAGAAATCTTGTAATCAAACCGTTTTCATCACTGTCAAGAGATGGATTAATCTGGCAATATCCTTGGCATGATCCCAGAGTCAATCTGTTTCACTGACATTAGTCCTTTGTTTATAATACAGATTCGCCAAGTAATTGGGAGAGACGCGGAACTAGAATCAGTCTGTATTAACTTACATAAGCTCTGGTGTTATCTTGACGCTACAACGAAACTCACTGACACGAATCCACTGTTTCAAGAAGGACGCACTATTATTGATAAAGCCAAACGGTTTGTTTATACAATACTCATTTGGCACGATCAGTGAAGGGATAATCTTGTAGAGGCTCATATCGCTGACACTGATCTGTTGTTATTGAAAATTGCTGTGATTATCATAAGAAAAAGTGAAATGAATAATATATATTAATTTGAAATATGACAAGTGTTTAATATCCGCCTGCTCTGTCCATCTTTATTTGCTGTTACCAAACATCAATTGAACTATGTGGACAGCGAAGAGAGGAGAAGACATCACAGGGATTGATTTCAGCTATAAAATTGACTCTACACATTTTGGGCCTGAATGATCATTTCATTCATAAAGTCAAGGTAGTGGGAACTGGTATAATTATTATAATTATTATACGACCAGTTTGCAGAACTATTTGTCATAGCCAGCAATTTGTAAGCCGACATCTTGTTCCCGAATTGCTGACAGTAATCCTGCAATCAGCAAGGTAACGGAGTTATGTCCAGAGATAGTGGTCTGAAAGTTAATCTGTCTTTAGTAAAGTTGTCTAGATATTGACAACATTTGAACAACTTAACACTGAATACAAAATGGGTTATTAGTTTTTTGTTGTTGTTGTTTTTTACTTTATAGATCCCTTTGTTTTTAAGAGCTTATCATGTTTTTAGAAAAGTTAAAAATTTGAATAGACTATCCTTTTCAGGTACACGAATCCCAAGATCAGACAACATATATTTTAAATAATGATTCGCACGAATCAGTCTCTCTTTGTTCTGAGTACTGTGATTTATTTCATTGTTATCTGTTGCAAATTACACACTTTGCAGATTATTCAACAGTCAGCCAGAAAGAGTTTTCACAGAGTTCCAGCCCAACCAGTTTGAAAGCTATAGGCCTAAGGCAGACTTTACAATACCGCCAGAGATGACACCCAGTCCATTGATTTGACGCCAGATATGCAACATTAAAATGCTCTCTATCTGTCTCTGTCTGTGTCTGTCTGTCTGTTTATCTGTCTGTCTGTCTGTCTGTCTGTCTGTCTGTCTGTCTGTCTCTCTCTCTCTCTCTCTCTCTCTTCTCTCTCTCTCTCTCTCTCTCTCTCTCTCTCTCTCCCAGGTGGCCTTCCTTGGAAAGAGATTAGGTGACAAAGGTGGGTGAGTGGAGATGAAAGGAGTAAGGGGGAGGAGGATTAACTTTTTTATACACAAAAAGAGAGGAGCAAACCTAGCGAGAGAGAGAGAGAGAGGGGGTGGGGTGGGGGGGGGGGGGGGGAACCCAGACAGACAGACAGACAGACAGACAGACAGGGATACAAAGAGAAGTGGACTAAAAGAGAGACAGACTAAGAGACAGACAAAAAGAGAGAGACATAGAGAGACAAAGATGGACAGAGCTGGCCAAAGAAAGAGAGAAAAATGAATGAATGAATGAATGAGTGAGTGAGTGAGTGAGTGAATGAATGAATGAATGAATGAATGATACTTAACACACATCGACAAAGAGTTCAGACTAAACTTAGCCTTGTCATAGTAAATATACAAAAAATTAAACAATCGATAAATTCAGGAAAGCGAATAAAATGGCTAAATCAGAAATGAAGAAAAAGAAGAAAAAGGAGAAGACGAAGGAGAAGAATTGCGAAGAATTGAGAAGAAGAAGAAGAAGAAGAAGAAGAAGAAGAAGAAGAAGAGAAGAAGAAGAAGAAGAAGAAGAAGAAGAAGAAGAAGAAAGAAAGAAGAAGAAGAAGAAGAAGAAGAAGAAGAAGAAGAAGAAGAAAAAGCAGAAGAAGAGAGACAGACAGACAGACACACACACTAACACACACACACACACGCACGCACGCACACACACACACACACAGATGGACAAAGAAACACAAACAGAAAGACAGCTCGAGACAAAGTGGATGGATTATGGACAGAGCAGAGTTAGCTGGGAGTAGTAGTAGTAGTAGTAGTAGTAGTAGTAGTAGTAGTAGTAGTAGTAGCAGCAGCAGCAGTAGCAGCAGCAGCAGCAGCAGTAGTAGTAGTAGTAGCAGCAGCAGCAGCATTAGCAGCAGCAGCAGCATTAGCAGCAGCAGTAGCAGCAGCAGCAGTAGCAGCAGCAGTAGTAGCACAAGCAGCAGCAGCAACAACAGCAGTAGCAACAACAGCAGCAGTAGCAGCAGCAACAGCAGCAGCAGCAGCAGTAGCAGTAGCAACAACAACAACAGCAGCAGCAGCAGTAGTAGCAGTAGCAGTAATAGTAGTAGTAGTAGTAGAGCTCGAGAGTGAGAAAGAAGAATTGAAGGGAAAGGCGAGCGAGCGAGTGGAGGAGGAGGAGGAGGAAGAGGAGCCTAGTGTTTGCCCAGTCTGCCCCGAGTAAACAGACCCACCTTGATTGGGGTCCAAAGGGGCCAGTGGGGAACAGCACAATGGCCCTTGTCGTCAGCTGGCCCCGCCTGCCCCTCCTCTGTCCACCCCTAGACTACACTATGGAGGCTATGGCCTCCAAGCTCGCTAGTATAGCCTAGTAGAGGCCTAGAGGCCTAGGGCCTACTGCCGGAAGAGGCCAGCGAGGTGGACTGGACAGAAGGGGATGGTGGACAAGAGGGAAAGGATGGAAGGAAGAAAGAAAAGGAAGGAAAAAAAAGATGAGCGAGAGAGGATGGGGGAGGGAGAAGAGGAGAGAGAGGGGAGAGAGGGGAGGGGGAGAGAGGGGGAGGAGAGGAGAGAGGGAGAGGGGGGAGGGGGGAGGGGGAGGGAGAGAGGGGGAAGGTGCCATAGGGATCGGGAAAAGTGGGACTGGACTGAAGGGATGGACAAGAGGGAAGGCTGGAGGAAAGTAAAGGAAGAAAAAGTGGAGAGGAAGGAGAGGAGAGAATAGAGAGAGAGAGGTGGGGGGGGATGGGGGGGGGTGCCATACTGATCTGGAAGAGGCGGACTGGAAAGAAGGAATGGAGGAAGGAAGGAGGAAAGAAAGGGGGAGAGAGAGAGAGAGAGAGAGAGAGAGAGGGGGGGGGGGAGAGGGAGAGAGAGAGAGAGTCAGTCTAAATAAGTCATAACATTTTGAACAAATGGACACAAAGAGAACACACAGGGAGAGGGGCTGGGGGGAAGATTCCAAAGAGGTCATCTCGCAATAATCCTAAAACCAATCTCTCCGCTTTACTACAATGAAATCGTTTGATATTCTATAGACCCTGTGTGCTTGCCTAATCAAACACGTTCACAAACCATAACAATGTCCATACTCAGAACAGCGGTAAGATTTTTTTTGTTAAACCCAAAACATAACACACAACCGATTAATAACATATGCCCCCCCCCAAAAAAAAAAAATCAGCTTCATTCATTCATTCATTCAGACCAGCGTTGAGCTCGCGGCGCGCTACTTTGAATCTCTCACAGAAGAGGTAGAGAGAACAGGTGGGCCAGGGTAGAGAGAGTAGCCAACGACAGCCAATAGGTCCCCCAGGGGAGACGGCCCTGCTTGAAGCATAAAAGTGCGCGAGCGAGGAACAAGAGAGGCGAAAAGGATCAAAACAGTCCGGCAGCCAAAGCGGTTGTTGTCCCTCAGCTCTTTCCACGCCCAAACAGCGCCTTTGTGGACGCTTCAAGCCAACACCTCCTTGGCTGCTGAGGGACCTCACAAAGGGGGCAACTAAACAGGGGGAAGAAACCTCTAATTCCTCCCTCAGCGCTTCCCTCCCCTGCCCTGCCCTGCCCTCCTAAAGCATCCTCCCCGAGCTGCTGTGCCAAGCGGAAATCATGAACTGGTAATACGGCCTGCGAGAACGCTATTCTCGTTCTTTAAAGGCGACAGCCATAAAAAAAGCGTCTCGTAATCATTCTTTCCCTCGGCCTAATGAACCATGAGCGATCACTTGCATATCGCCCATTAATTTGCTGTCGATGCTGCAAAGACTGGGAAAGAGGAAGCACACAGAGAGAGAGAGACAGACAGACAGAGAGACACACAGAGAGCGCGAGCCCCCCCCCCCCCCCTCCCAACTCTCTCTCTCTCTCTCTCTCTCTCTCTCTCTCTCTCTCTCTCTCTCTCTCTTTCTCTCTCTCTGTGCGAGGAGGAGAGGAGGAGGGCACTGAGAGAGAGAGGAGGGATGAAAGGACAAATCGGTTGTCGGTGTGGTTGTGACGGAGATTCGCTGTCTTTTCAATCAGTGGTGGTGGTTGGGGAACAGGAGAGGTAGGGGGCCAGGGGAGGGGGAGGGGGGGGTTGAGGGGGACTGGGGGGGGGGGGGGGGCGGCGGCAGCAGACGGCACAGCCTGAACCCTCATTATCATCACAAGAAGGGAGCCAGCACCCAACAGACGTGCGCGCCGCACGCGCTTTTTGGAGAACAAGCACGCGCGACCATCTCGAGCTGCTCGCCTCCCCCTTCAACGGGCAATTTCAATTCCGTAAGCCTTGGAAATCTATCGAGCCCAAATGGGGGGGGGTGGTGGAGAGGGACAATTGGTCGAGAGGAGGAGGAGGAGGAGGAGGATTTCATCTCTTAGGCGGCGGGATTTTCAATTGCGGAGTTCTCTTCTTCGATGAGTCTGGAGTGTACAGAGAGTCCCTGGAAAGTAGTCTCGGGAAGCTGAAGACGTAAGGAGCTTCTTACGTGAATCAGGCGCTCTGCTATTGTCTCTCGGGGTCCCCACAGCCCTTATTGTTGCTAAGGGGAATGAGTTAAACTTTTCTTTTCCCCTGTTCTCTTTCTTTTCCCATGCAGCGGAGTCTTTTGTGCGCGCAGATGAAGAAGAGAATGCGCCAGGAACAGCCAACAGAGAGTGTCATCTTTGGGTTTCTATAGCGAAGGGGGGCTCCATTTCCATTTCTTCGCTTTCGGTTTTCAGGGACCCCAAAACTGAGACGGAAGCTGGCAGATAATAAGGATCCCGTTTCTTGGAGGACAAGGGGGGTGGGGGGTGGGGCAGGGGATGGAGGGGGGGTGGGGGTGGAGATGATAGCAATGTCTGTGTTTATTGACGGATCTTGGGAGACAGAGGGATTTTCTGAGACTTTGTCATGTCGCTGCCATATCAGAAGGGTTTTCTTTCAAATCGCCACTCGCTCCCTCCAACCCCCACCCCTACCCCCACCCGCCCACACACAACACACTCTCTTTTTTGTTGTTGAATTCTCTTGTCTTTACAGACAGCTAGGCGCTATCATATCCATGATGATGTCTTTCAAACGTGAAATGGGTCTTTTTTATATATAAGTTATGGTATAGGAGTACACAATTAAAAGTGATGTGTTGATTTTTATTTTCAATTCTTATATTGAATCTCTCGCCCTTTTTGAGATTATAGAAAGAAGTATCTTTTCTTTATTATTATAATTCTCGGTGTCACTAGTAGAGGATATGATAACTTAAGCGCTAGTGGTGTAATTAAGATTTAGAGCATTGCCACATAAGTAAATAATTCTAATGTTAGGTATCTTGGACTGCTGATTGCATTCTACGTTATCCAAGAGCGCGCGCGCACACACACACACACACACACACACACACACACACACACACACACACACACACACACACACACACACACACACACACACACACGCGCGGAAGCATACACATACACATATACATGAAAGAAGAGGGTTTTTTTAGGTACATTCAGCATCCCAGCAGAATAACAGCAAAAAGTGTTTGAACACAATTTTTCTTGTACTATTAAAAACGATTATCACTTTACAACACAATTGACAACAATGATAAGTAGCGTATACATGTCATCATCATCATCACTTATCACCATTCAATCATAACCACCATCCTCATCATACGTTCTTCTTCTTTCTTCTCTTTCACATCATCATGAAAGAGTTTCGCAAAATCACCACCAACAACAACAAAAGTAGTAGCTACTATTCCTGTTTTGTTTTAGTTAATCCAGCTAAATCTGAACGCCCTGACACCTAATTATCCACCCATTTTCTACTACTAATCCTAGAGGGATCAAGATCCTCACAGATCCACCCCCCCCCTCCCCCTTACACCCCAATCAGAACCAAATCCAGCCACATCCCCCCACCACACTGACTACTGAGGACAGGGGGAAGGAACACTCTCTCAGCAGGGATTGTCATCCACAGGGATTGGTGAGTTTCACCCCCCTTGCTGTCATCTCTTGTGACCCAGCAGTCTGAAACACAGACAGTGGGCACGTGCGTGTCTGTGCACGGATTGTCTTCAGGCCATACACACAAGACCTGATGAAAACCCCAAAAGGTTGTGGGCTCCATTCTTTAGACTTGCAGGCTGGTGGGGGACCTGTCAGGCACGAAGCTATGACCCCGATAATGTCTTAAATGGTGGCGGTTTTTTGTAAGTCTGTTGTTCACGTCTGGTGGTTGGATTTTTGATGAGGTTCCCAGTCCTGGAGATTTTTCTCTTGATGTTTTTCTGTTCTTTTTTGAACAACTGGGAAGTTAGCAGTTTGAGGCTGGATTTTATAAAAAAAAAAAAAAAAAGGCTGTTACGTTTTGATATTATGGCTGTACTTATTGTCTCATCAGATGCATATTTTTCATTGAGTGAGCAAGCGAGCGAGTGGGTGAGGTAAGAAGTCTTCCATTGATTGATTGATTATGATTTTTTAAAAATCAACAACAAAAATCAGCAAACAACAACGGCAACGGCTACAATATTAATGACAGCAACAATAGTCATCATCAGCGTCATCATTGTCATGGTTATCATCCTCATTGTTATTATCAACAATGACAATGACTGTGTTTCAATTGGCCACTTCAGTACACTAGCCACCCCTATGTTTTGTTTCAGCTGATCCAGCAGTACAGACAATCATCCACCATTCATCCAAAGACTTCAACATGGAGCCTTCACCCTCCTCTCCACCCCATCCATCCCCTCACTAATCCTGAATTGATCAAGATCCCCACAGATCCACCCGCTCCTCCTTACACCCCAATCAGAACCAAATCCAGCCACATCCCCCCAACCACACTGACTACGAGGAAAGGGGGAAGGAACACTCTCTCAGCAGGGATTGTCATCCACAGGGATTGGTGAGTTTCACCCCCTTGCTGTCATCTCTTGTGACCCAGCAGTCTGAAACACAGACAGTGGTCACGTGCGTGTCTGTGTATGGACTGTCTTTAGACGACACACCACACCACACCACACACACACACACACACACACACACACACACACACACACACACAGACATACACACACACACACACACACACACACACACCAAGGTCCCGTGTGCGAACGCACGCACATCTTGCGCACACGTTAAAACCCGTTCCGCTTTTCGGAGGAGTAGGCCATTGTGTGCCGGTGGCAACGGATGACAGAATTTACAAAACTGTATACACACGGGGACTAGATGTAAAAAAACCAACCCACATGAGTGCTTATTCCATTATCCTCGAAATAGAAGAATGAATAAATAAATAAATAAATAAATAAAGGAACAACACACACACAGTCCGTTCATGGCAACCCCCCTAGGTTGTTGTGGGCACCCCTCTGTCAGAGTTGTAGGCTGTTGGAGGAACTCTCTGACACAAAGGCCTGACCCCTCAATGATGTCTTAAAACGGTCACTGATCTGTGAACATTTTCCATGCCTGCCCCTTGGGGTTTTTTTTGTTTTTATGAGGCTGTTAAGCCTTGGGGTATTTCAATGTATCTTTTGGGTGACTGAGGAGTGAAAAACTTCGAAAACCAAACCAAGCCAAACAAATCCCACACGTTGTATACTTTGATGCTATGACCATAGCTGTTGTCTCTACAAACACTGATTTGTGTTTCTTGGGAAGTTTTCTAAATTAATGGAGAAAGAGAAGGAGAAAAGGAAATTATCGAGTTTATCAAGAGGGGTGGGGGTGGGGAGATCATGAGATGATGTATGGGTGTGTGTGAATGGGATATATTTATTTCTTTTCTTATTTATTTACAATACCAGCAATGATATCAACATGATGATGATGATGATGATGATGATGATGATGATGATGCTGCTGCTGCTGCTGCTGCTGCTGCTGCTGCTGCTGCTGCTGCTGCTGCTGCTGCTGCTGCTGCTACTGCTGCTGCTGCTGCTGCTGCTGATGCTGATGATGGTGGTGGTGGTAATGGTGGTAGTAGTAGTAGTAGTAGTAGTAGTAGTAGTAGTAGTAGTAGTAGTAGTAGTAGTAGTAGTAGTAGTAGTAGTAGTAGTAGTAGTAGTAGTAACAATAACAACAATTACAACAACAACAGCAGC
>CM054137.1:34257379-34267379 GCA_028751875.1 Rapana venosa | reverse complement strand
TTAACGCACAACACTGTCCAGTCTTCCTTAACGCACAACACTGTCCAGTCTTCCTTAAAACACAACACTGCCCAGTCTTCCTTAATTAACACACAACACTGTCCAGTCTTCCTTAAAACACAACACTGTTAATTGGGGAAAAAAACCCAACTTGTGTGCCTCTTCTTAGACTTGCAGGCCGCTGCTAGAGGGCCTATCTGGCACACAGCTCCGACCCCAATAACGTCTTAAGCGATCGTCATTTTGCACACTGTCGGCTTCTTCTTCCGGGGGTCGTGTTTTGATGAGGTCTGCAAGTCTGGGGAACCTTCCTCTGTTCGCTTTGGGCAACGACGGATGAGGGAGTTGATCCTAAGGAAATGATGCCTGTGTTTTGATACGGTGCCCAGTGTCACCGCTGCTTGTGATACAGATTTGTGTAGGAGAAGGTCTTTGTCTGAAGAAACAGAGGGGGCAGGAAGAATAGTGAGGATGATTGTTTTCGATTTTTCTGTCAATGGGTTTGCAAACGGACAGTTGTCTAAAGAGTTAAGACAAGTCCAGGGGAAAGGTTAAGAGAATAATTATGTGAATAGAAGTAAAAGTTTTATCGAGTTATTAAATTAATTGTATCTAGTTTTAGGACTCAGTTAAGAATTAACACTAAGCTCTGTCAAGAAGGCTAAATAGGCATCATTCCGAGAAAGGAGTTGGGGTTTTCTTTGAATGTTTGTTTTTGTTTGTTTTAGTTTAAGAAGCATATGAAAGGCATATAGGTTACTTTCACTTTAATATGTTCCCCAGTTGTTCAGTCATTTGTTTAGTTGGTTGGTTGTTGGTTGACTAGTTGGCTGGTTGACTGGCTGGCTGGTTGTTGTTTTTTCACCCCTATACGTATTTTTACTTGGTTCGCTTTTGTTTTGTTTTTTCTCCTTTTTTTGATGATTGGTTAGTTGATTACTTGGTTGGTTTGTTGCTTTCCTAACTGATTGATTGGTTTATCTCTCAGTTGCTAGTTAAAGGGCTACTTTGTCAACCAGTCGCTCAGCTGTTACTTACTTACGATTACCTTTCTATCTACTTTGTCAGCTAGCTGGATAGCTCGTGACTGTCAGTTTTGCCATTCTTTGTTTATTTCACTTACAGCAAAAAATTAATTTCAAAGTACTAACATCGAAAGTTTCAAGCTGCGTACAAATGTTTAGTTACTCATTTAGCAAGTATGTTGGCAATGCAGCTAGATGGTCAAACCGGCCAATTATAAGACTGGTACACAAAACACCTTCGAGGACTGATCAAAACGTTTGTAGCTAGGCAATTTTGAAAAAAAGAAAGAATCAAAGAGCTCTGCTTTAAACCTTGTATATGCAACACTACTTTATGGTTCAACTCTGGCATTATAAATTGCTCACGTCAACGAGTTATCTGCTGTGAGGATAATGAATAAAAGTACACATAACTAATATGGTAACGTCCACTGGAAGTTACGGGGTTTGTAAGAATGTCAGCTTCGGAAATAATCTATTAACCTTTCATATTCCTTGGTTTTGGGGGGGTCAGACTCACAATAATGACTAATATAAAGCTCAAGAACTGATCTGGGATTTTAAATAACAGAATCCACATCTGCGACCCCATACCCTGCAAGGGATTCAGCTTCGTCACGTCAGATGACAGGTGGGGGAGGGCAGGAGGGCAGGGCAGGGCAATGCTGACATGCCAGGCCTGCCAGGCCTCAGCAGGGCTTTAGCGAGTGTAGATAGCTAGCTGGTGGCTAGCTGCAGGGTCTTTTCCGCCTTTTTATTAACATTCTTTTGTTTCTCTTCTGTTGGTTGGTAATAATATAGCACCGGTGGGGGACTTAGGGTTAATCTGCTTGCTTTGTACTGGTGGGAATTGTTCCTGCTGTGTCTCTGAGAGATTTGATTTGATTGATTTTTTCTGATTTGTTTTTGTGTTTTTGTTTTGTTTTTCAATTGTTGATGTTTTGACAATAGTGCTTTTTCAAACTCAGAGGTTTCTTTGATTATTTTTGTGCCCCAGTATTCCTCTGTGTTAAATATATAAACTAATCAAAGACGCAAACAAGACGTGTCCAAACAAAAACCGAAAGATAAACAAAACTCTTGCTTGTTTGTTTTTTAATTCGAGGAATTTCAAGATTAACATAAATGTATCAGAAATGGGATTGGGTATAGGGGGAGGGTTGACATGTTCTTTTGATGAGTTAATGTACTCTGGTGTCAAGGTCAATGTATATAATGACATTCATTTTGATGTTACCTCGTTTTATCTCTCATAAAAATCAGGAGTCGACTGGGCTACATGCAACATTGATCAGATCAAACAAAATCGAAGTCTATAATGGATTTGTACCAACAAAACAAAAATATGTTAAGGACCTCCCCCCCCCCCCCCCGCCCCCCGCACCGCACACACACAAATACAGCAACAAAAACAACGACAAACACAGACAAGATGGAAGTTGCAATGGACGACTTTTTCCAGTGAAGAATTTCTCTCAACTGCGAATGAGTGACTTGAAGATTTCAGCCAGAGTAACCTTACAGATAAAAACCCTTAGCTTCAAATTTAACCAAAATTGCAGCATCCTATGTACATGGAAATAAGAATCTTCATAGAAGTGACATAATGGGTTCTGCATTATTAGGTTCCCAGGAACAGAAAATCAGGGATGTTTCTGCTAGTAACCAGCCTCTGGGTCTTTGAATATGCTGACAGAATTCTTGCAAACCAGACAATGGACACGCTTCTGGTGATACGGATTTTGCTGGGGGGTGGGGATGGGGGGAGGGGGGGGTCTACAAAAAAGATGAAGCGTTTTCAAAAGTTTCACTTAATCTTTCTAAGATTTATCTGATTTTTTATATATTAAGGATGTGGAGAACTACTAACATGAAAAAAGGTACCCTATCCTTTTGTATTCTTTCCAGTAAACCAGGAATTTTTTTTTTAATATAAAAACAACCATAATCCCCCCTAATTCTTTCACCTCACAACGGGCAAACAAGCACACATAAAAGACGACGACCTCAAAAAGCCCGTGAAATCGCCATAACAACCTTTATGGGCACAATAAAACTCAACCCCCCCCCCCCCCCCACCCCATTTTTTCCCCTGGACACCAAATCACACACAACCTCCCGTGATCGGACATAAATTCTCTCCTCTTCACCTCCTAGATCCCTCACTCCCTGAAAAACCCGCAGCCTTTTTACTACTAGGCCACTACTAGCCCAGGCTGGCACCGAACTGAAGCAGACAAATCGGGGCAGTGAAAGTTGGAGCTGACGGGTGAAATATGGCTGCCTCTCCCGCCACCTTTTGATTCCAGAAACTAATTTCCGGGGGAGCCCGAGAGAGCAAGAGCAGCCCGGGGCAACGCTCAAGCATACCCTGGGCAGCCCCGTGAGGCTAATTAACACCTCTTCATCAAGCGCCCGGATAACACATGGCCCGGCTCCTCCACCTCCTCCACCCGTCCTCGCTTTGCACGTGCTCTATGCAACGGTTATTAGCTGTTGGCGGTCTTGACATCTTTATCGCTCATTCCGTCTGTGTCAGGGGGGAGGAGTAGGGCTGGCTACAGGCATGGGTAGTAGTGAGTGAGTAGGGTTTGTGTGGGGAGAGAGAGAGAGAGAGATTTTGAGGTGTGGGATGGGTAGGTGGGTGGGTGGGTATTGAGGTACCTGGCGGCATCGGCAGGGTAGAAGTTGGGACAGTCGTTAACTAGGTTAAAAAGGATGAGAGAGTGAGTAAGATTTTTAAAAAAAAATGACATATACAAAAAAAAAGGAATATAAAGTTATAGGGTACATAAGGATGATGGGAGGGAGGAAAGTGGGTTAAAAGAAAAAGGATGCACTGTTATTACCATTTGGGAGTTCCTAGTGGTGTGTGTGTGTGTGTGTGTGTGTGTGTGTGTGTCAGAGAACATTTGTATATTTCTGGTATAAGTGCCATGAGTTGAAACATCAAGATTCCTAATGAATATTCCAATATATATGTTAAAAGGAAATTCCCACCCCAACCCCCAACCCCCCGGGGAAAATGTACCTTTTTTTAGTTTTTGCTTTGGGGTTTTGTTGATGTAGTTTGTTGTTGCTGTTGTTGAAGATTCTGCAGGGCAATGGGGATGGAACCAATAACTCCAGAGAGGCGGAATAGTCCAGTGGCTGGTGGAGTCTTGGACTCCTGATCTGACTGTGCCCTGAGGGCATGGTTTCAGGCGCCACTGCCGTGTCTGTGAGTCGAGGTGTGGTTGTTAATCAAACTTGTATAATTTATTTAGATCAAGGCCATTGTGTCACTGCGTGATTAAGCAGAGAGGAGAGAGGAGAGAGAGAGAGAGAGAGAGAGAGAGAGAGAGAGAGAGGGGAGAGTGAGAGAGAGAGAGAGAAGAAGAAGAAGAGGAAGAGAGAGAGAGAGAGAGAGGGAGAGGGGATAAAATTTGCAACTAAACCCTGTATGAAATCATTTTACAGGAAAACAGCACAAGGTTGAGAGAGAGAGAGAGAGGGGAATAAAATTTGCAACTAAACCTGTATGAAATCATTTTACAGGAAAACAGCACACAGGTTGAGAGAGAAGGGGGGGGGATAAAATTTGCAATTAAACCTTGTATGAAATCATTTTACAGGAAAACAGCACAAAGGTTGAGAAGAGAGAGAGATGTGAGTGAGAGAGAGAAGAGAGAGAGAGAGAGAGAGAGAGAGGAGGAGAAATGTAAGAAAGAGAGGGGGGATAATTGCAACTAAACCCTGTATGAAACCATTTTACAGGAAAACAGCACAAAGGTTGAGAGAGAGAGAGAGAGAGAGAGAGAGAGAGAGAGAGAGAGAGAGAGAGAGGGGATAACATTTGCAACTAAACCCTGTATGAAATCATTTTATGGAAAACAGCTCAAAGGTTTACTTAAAAATTCATGTTGTAAGTAAATCTTTGTGCTATTTTCCACTTGCCCAAGTTTTCCTTGCCCAAGATACACAGTAACTGCTTTAAAAGTTTGACAGCCCTGTACTAGGGACTTCCTAGGGAGTCAAGACAGAAATAAGAGCCAAGTGGTTATGACTGGTTATGCTGATAGGAGCTCTGCTTCCAAAAACGGGGAACAAAGAACGAAAGAAAGGAACCAAAGAAAGAAGGAAAAAGAATCTCAAACATAGAAACACCATTGTCAATGTATTCATCCCTACAATTTTAGCAACGTGAATTTTTTTTCTTGTTTTTGAGATAACAAAAAAAAGAAAAAGGAAACTAATTCCAATGTGATTTTTTTTTATTTTTTCCTTAAGATTAAAAAAAGGAAAAGGAATTTCCAACACATTAACTTTCTCTTGTTTTTGAGATAACAAAGGAGAGACAATAACAAAGTATTCACATTAGTAACAACAACTTAAATTTTTTAAATAATATATATATATATATACATATATATCAATCAAGGAATGTTGTATGTAAAGTCCTGATCGGGTGCACGTTAGATAAGGTGGTGAGATGACGGGGTGGCTGGGTGGGGGCTGTGCAGGTGAAGTAGGAAAAAAAAGGTGAAAATCTATGAAGGACTCTTCATGTCACTGGCCACAGCAGGGTGGGGCTGACTGAGGCGTTTTCAATACGATTACAGATCCCTTTGTTTTGTTTTGATTTGTTTTAGGGTGTGTTGTGTGTGTGTGTGTGTGGTTGTGCAAGCCGGATGTGTTGGATCACCACGTGTGTATGTGAACGCCTAAATGCACTCACATGCTTGGTATTTTCGTCTGTGTGGGGGTGATCAGTGGATTTGTTTTAAAAAATCATTATTATTCTTTTATTTCGAGGACATTGGAATAAGCCTTTGTCAAATTTCAACCATGTTTCCGTAAGAAACAGAATGATTGAGCTAAATCATTTAGGGATGGATTGCAGTGGGTTTAGTTCATAAATAATGTTTCTGCTCGCCTTCCTTATGTTGATGATAGTTATCATCATTAATATCACTGTTCTTGTTCTTCTAATTTTAACTGTTGTTGCTCCTGCTATTAGAACTCTACTACCACTGTTACTCATGCGAGTCTATTGGAGCTTAGGCGCATACAGGTCGTAAAACTTCTTTTTTTGCCCTACTTTGTTTGCTGTTGCTGTCATTATTGCTGTTGCCAATGTCGTCTGTAAGTAATCTGTTTTAGTTTATGCTTATCTATTATTTGTTTCATAGGTTGTCTTAAGTTGACGTTTGTTCATGTTTCAGTTAACTAATAAGAATCTAAAGTTAGTGTTCTACCCCTTTTTTCTAAATAATTATTCTTCAGGTTTTTTCCCCCACAAATGTTGTTCTTTTGTGCCTTCTTCTTTTGATTTTGCTTTAAATCAAACTCTGATTATAAACTTTACCCTAACTTAATGTTTCATATATTGGAATAGTTCTCTCCCCCAGGTTTACACTGATGTTCTACAGCCTCATGATTTCTCACAGAAGCTATAATATGCCAAACTCTATCGAATGCCTTTTCGAAGTCCACGGAGACGTGGTACATATCTTGCTGGTGTTGTAGGTACTTCTAACAGAGTATTGTAAGATTGGAAACTTACTCTGTCGTGCTGCGTCCTGTTCTGAAGCCTGCCTGCTCTTCCCGGATGATCTTCTCAACTTGTGGGGCTTATGGCCATAGGAGAAATGAATAAAATTCAATTCTTCCCTATCAGGAAAACTCCGACCTTGCAGTACTCATTTCATGTATTGGTAGTACATTGTTCTGAACTAATAACATTTTGTTTAAACAGAAACCCCGAACTGGAGAAGGATGGCCTTCAGGAGGTTCAATTCGCCCATGACATACTGCCTGGAAGTTCCAGCGCAGTGCCTGAGTAACTCCTTGAAGAGTTAAAGAAGTCAGCCACCCCCACCCCCACCCCCAACCACACAACGCCCACACACACACACATGCTCACACCACACACACGCCCCCCCCCCCCCACCCCCCCCCCACACTACACACACACCCACACACACACACTACACACACACACACACACACACACTCACACACACACACATCTCCCCCAACTTGCTTGCTACGAATAGTACGTACATTATTTGAATCAACCAGCTTGGTAATGAAAACGTACCCGGATATCTCGGTCAGAAACGGTTATCGCCCCGCTGACAAGATGGCGTAGGGCGAGGGAAACAGGTGTGGAGGCGAGTGACACGACACGAGCCAGCCACGCACACTGTCACCAGCCACTAACCTGCACGATTTACAGCTGCAGTACAGCAGGGAAGGACGGAAGGAAAGAAGAGGACGGAAGGAAAGAAGGAAGGAAGGGTTAACAATCCTCTAAACACACACGGCCCTGTTTGTGTCCCTTTTGCTAAGGAAATGGCCGACCAACTATACTATAACGTTTATTGCTTGTACCCAATAATAATTATGGGATGAAAGACGTTGTGTTGTGTTGTGTTCGTCTCCTCCTCTAACTTGTTAGGCGATTTACTGAGGGTTGTTGTTGTTGTAGTTTCTGTATGAGCTGGGTTTTTTTTATGGACTTGTGAATTTAGGTTATGAAAAGGGGAATAGGTGGATGGGAGGGTTTGGGGGTGAATGAGGAAGAGTGTGTGTGGGTGGGTGGTTGGGTGGGTGCAATACATTACAATAATAAATACATGCATTGCATTGTAACCGTTGCATTATCTTGTACTGCAACTTTCTGCGCTGAATTGAATGGTATTCTATTCTTACATAAACTTTTGTGGTCTCTTTGAGCTCATGTAGCTTGGGGAGAAAACGACGGGACGGTGGAGCAGAGGGAGTGTCATGTCAAGACATTTTCCTCTTTTTATCTGTTTTTTTCTTCATCATTATCTTCATCCTCATCACTACCACCACCATCACAGCTGTTTCTATCATTAATAGCATCGATACTATAAAGTTCTCTTTTAAATCGACATCTTTTCCTTAACACCCTCACTACTCTCCTCCTTCTTCTTCATCATCATCTTCCTCGTCATCACTATCACCACTACCATCTCCAGCAGTATATCTATTTCCATAAAAACCCGATTACAATGCAGTGCACATACTGATTATTGTATCCCACCACCCAGACATGAACACAGACAGACAGACAGACATGAACACAGACAGACAAACAGACAGGCAGACAAACATACAAACAAACAGACAGATAAACAGACAGACAGATAGACATGAACACAGACAGACAGACAAACAGACAGAGAGACAGATAGACAGACGATCATCCAGATTTCCAGCAAAGCCATGAAGCCTTCCACACAATCATGACGGACCTCCCAGATCGCTCAACGATAGCAATAACCCCTCACCACCAAAACCACCACCACCCCCACTCCCCCCCCCCCGCCTACCCCCAAAAGCCGTATGATCCAGAGACATCAGGTATTCTGCACGAAAAGACATGAGAGTAGGGAATTGGAGGAATTAAGGGTAGGGGCTGAGGACACAGAGAGAGAGAGAGAGAGACAGACAGACAAAGAGACACAGATAGAGACAAAGAGAGACAGGCAGTCAGACAGACACAAAGACATATAGATAAAGACAAAGCGAAAGGGAGCAGACAGACAGACAGACAAAGAGACACATATAGAGACAAAGAGAGACAGGCAGTCAGACAGACACAAAGACATACAGATAAAGACAAAGCGCGCGCGCGGAGAGAGAGAGAGAGAGAGAGAGAGAGAGAGAGAGACAGACAGACAGACAGACAGACAGACAGACAGACAGACAGACAGACAGACAGACAGACACAAAGAGACACAGGAAAAGACAGACAGACACAGAGAGACAGACAGACACACAGACAGACGGACGGACCGACAGAGATAGACAGACTGACAGAGATAGACAGACAGACAAACAGACAGAGAAAGACAGATGGATAGACAGTCAGACAGAGAGGGGGCGGGTGTGGGGGGGGGGGGGGGGGGGGTGGGGGTGTACCTTGATAGATTAACCCTGAAGTCTGGACTGAGCTGATCCTATGTACACACTAAGGGGGGAGGGGGACAGAGCTCAAAGAACAAGGTTCAAGTCTAGATCTTCTACAGGCTCCCAATCCCGCGACTGCTGACGACTGTGAGCAAGGTAGTATTAGAAATATCATGTGTGTCCTTGGAAAATCGTCTGCGTGCAAAAAAGAAAAAAGAAGAAAGATTTTCAGGTAGAGAGTAAAATTTAATCTTTAATGGAAATTAGTCACTTTTGATCTGAAAGAAGTTGGGTGGGTTGTTTTTTATCATCATGACATATCGTTGTCACCATAGTGTTTTTTTGTTTATAGGGGGGGAGTCATCATGTTTTTGCGATGGGAGTTATCATCATCATCATTATCATTATCATCATCATCATTCGTATCGTCGTCGTCGTCTCGTCGCCTCATCATCACCATCATCATCATCATCATCATCATCATCATCTTCGTATCATCAGCAGCAGCAGCAGCAGCAGCAGCATTGGTGATCCTTTACTTCCCACAGAGTACTCATCTTGACGATGATGATGATGACGATGCCCCTGTCTGTCCTACAGACCTTACAACAGTCCCACCAGAAACACAGACCTGAAGGACCTGTCCTCCACTCTTGGCCTCCCTCTGCAGGAGTCCTACATGCAATGGATCTCCCCCTCCCCCATCCTCCCATCGCAGTATGCTAGGCAGTGATATTGCTGACTCCTCCTTGGTAAAGGAAGGGCACAAGGCAAGAGCAGAATGACAGGTCTGTCCTTTGTTGTTGTTGTTGTCTGAAGCCGAGACCCTCATCAAGGCCAAGCAGCACAAAAGAGGATACAACAGCATCCACACTGCAAAAGACCAGACCCCTACTACCTCCTGACAATAAAAAAAAAAAGGTAAAGGAGTCCCATAACCTATAAGGTCGTAGGGGAGCGAGGCGTCAGAGACCTCACTTCTCTAGGGCCAGCATATTGAGGGCGTCGCCCATCTCCTCTCCCTCGCTGCTTTACCTTTCCTGACCCTAAAG
>CM054137.1:34244879-34249879 GCA_028751875.1 Rapana venosa | reverse complement strand
TAGCATTTAGTCGGTAGCTTTGTGTAAATGTTGTTTGTTCTTGACTGATTGTGTGGGATGTTTAAGTGGGTTTATTTTGACATTTTGTTGTGGCTGAAAATGAGTGAGCTGGTGTGGTTGAGACTGTGATGGCCTGCAGACTTGTGTTTTGTTTTTAGGTTATTTTTTGTGTGTAATTTAAATATAAATGTAATCAGAAAACAGGAAGGGGCTTTACCGCCATCTCCAATTGTGTGACGTGCCGAAATTATGTTTTCGAGGACTTTGAATAAGCATTGGTAGCAGGGAATTCATATTCTATGCTTTTTGTAATTGCTATGAAATGATGATATTGTGGGTTCACTGCGTGGATTTCGTATTTGATGTGTTCTATGATGGCAATCATTTGTTTACCTTTATCTTAATATGTTTATGTTGCAGATAGTTTCGATGTTATTACCTTTTATAATTTCTTTTTATCAATGTCATCCTTTATAACCTTTTTATGAATGTAATCCTTGATCAATTAAAAAATTGATTAAAGTGCATGTTGTGCTCTTGGCTGTTTTATATTATCTGTCGGTCGGTCTGTCTGTCTGTCTGTCTGACTGTTTATCTGTCTGTCTCTCTGTCTGTCTGTCTGTCTGTCTCTGCTTTTGTCTGTCTCTTTCTCTCTCCATAAAATAATCAACTCTTTCAATATCTACAATAAAAATACACTATCAAACATTTAATGCAAAATCTAAGGCATCGTCCAAATCCTCAGCAAATGTATATCTAATTATTGTAAGACGAATATCAGACTTTTCCCCAAATATTGAGACCTCCTATCTCCTCCTGGAGACGGGATAGCTCAGTGGTCAGAGCACTCGCTTACCCCTAGCTAAGGTTACGCAGCATCCAGTGTGGTTACCACTTGAATGGGTGACCGTTTGCGCGCCTTGGCTTCAGTACAGACAGTTCCCCACTTCACCCAACTGTAAATGGGTACCTGCCTCCTTAGGTTCAGGGAAGGTAAAGCAGCGAGTAAGAGGAGATGGACGCCGCCCTCAATATGCTGGCCCACTGAAAAGCTGAGGTCTCTGATGCCTCACTCCCCTATGACCACATAGGTTATGGGACACCTTTACCTATTTAAAAAAAATTCACTTCTAAACCTCTTCTCGACACAACAACCCAACATACAGTGATGTCTCAGCACTCGATAACATAACGAGATGACCACAAAGTTAGCCAGTGGATCCTACTGACTCCTCACAAAACCACTGACTGACCATTGATAGGATTATGCACATCAAAGCACAAAGTCCATCAGCTTTATCAGGAGGAGTTAAGGAGAAGGGATGGGGATCTGAACAAACTCTCGAAGAACATGCACTCCACGACGCCAGCAGAGTTTGTTTGTGCAGGGATGAAGGAATTGCCAAGAGTACTCCTGAAAGAGCTCCGCTCCGTGTTGTGTAGTCCTAGTCCTCGAACCTTGATAAGCAGCGTGGCATCGAAACAATGCCAGTTTTATAAGGGAAAAAAGGATTAGATGGTCTGTTGTGTTTCTGTGTTGTGTCATTAAGTTGTGGTATTTTTTTTTTTATTAATTTGTTTGAATTGGTAGAATATGGGTACGATTATGTTTACGGCTGAGAGCATACACGTTGGAGATTTGTTAGGTTTTTGTTGTGGTTGTTGGTTGGTTGGTTTTTGTGGGTTTGTTTTTTTATTGGGGGGGGGGGGGAAGGGGGGAGGGGGAGGGGGGGGGGGGGGAGGTGGTGCGCAAATCCTTGCAAATAGTCTCTCTATGGAGTACCAATGGTCGAAATATTCTGTCATGTACATCAAGCTTTTTTTTTTTTACTCTTCAGAAGTTGTTTTTTTTAAAACCAGTATCAGCATATGATATAGATTCTGATGGGTTTTTTTTAATTGCTTCATGGTGTGTGTTTTTTTTCATCAAGAAGGGATTTTTGTATTGCTCTACAATCTGGAAACAAATCTTTACTTTGACATTAAGACTTCACTTCAAACTAGATCTTTCTGGAAAAATCTCGAATCTAGAACAGTTCAGATCTAATGACTGCTTATCTTCCATAGTGGTGAAATATAGAGAATTATTTTACTTTTTTGGTGTAATCTCAATTTCACCTTCAAAAACAAACTTGTGCTCAAAATTTCCACGTTTCTGCTGTTTGCCCTTTCTTTCTTTAAAATCCTTTTCTTGTGAGTTTTTTTCTTTCCTTATTTTTATGTATTGGTTTCTGTTTCTTTAAGGAAGATTTGACGTTTTCCCCTGTCTTTGGCGTACAATAATATATATTTTTTATTATGTTTTATTCTAGCAATCCGCTCTGCAGTGGGTTTTTTAATCTGTGTGGTATATGCACATATCTTGATTATGTACTGTGTTTTGCAAGTGGGATTTGGTGTTTTGCAAAGTAATTATGTTGGTTGTAAACTCCACAGGAATGACTTCAGGACAATCTTTCCACAACCCAAGCGATTGGCTGAGGACTACAATACACAAACATCCCTCAGTCCCTGTCTGTCTGTCTCTGTCTCTGTCTCTCTGTCTCTGTCTCTCTCTCTCTCTCTCTCTCTCTCTCTCTCTCTCTCTCTCTCTCTCTCTCTCTCTCTCTGTCTCCTATAAGTGTTCCTCTATCAATCTCGCACAAAAGACTGGAGATAGAGCTCGACTCTGTTCAGTATTTTTCCAACACCCTTGTCTATTCTGCATCTACATCTTTGATCAAAGGTTTCGTTTCAATGACCTGGTCCTTGTAATAAGATTAAAGAAAGTATCTTGCTCATAACAATGAACATATAAATAAAGGATCTGCCTGTCGTCTTTGCTATTGAAAACTCTTTTTTTTAATGTCCGTACCTTTCTTTGACATTGTGTTAGGACGGGGACAGTTCATTGATGTGTGTGTGTGTGTGTGTGTGTGTGTGTGTGTGTGTATGTGTGTTTGGGTTTGTTGTGTGTGTGTTGTGGTGTGTGTGTGTGTGTGTGTGTGTGGATGGAGAGACGAGATTGAGAGAGAGAGAGAAGAGGAGAGAGGCGAGGAGTGACGAGTTTGGTTTATATCAAGACTCTAACCAGCTAGTAATTATATGTGGCGTTCTTTGTTTATTTTTTTTGGTTTTTGGTAAATGTGAAGGAGCTTGCATTTTTCTGTTGTGTTGTTGTTTGGGGTTTTTTCTTTGAGAGTGTGTGTGGGACGGGGGGGGGGGGGGGGATGGGGCTTTGGTGAGTTGTGTGTGTGTGTGTGTGGAATTTTGCTTTGTTTTTTCTCTTCTTTTGCAAAAATGGTTGGAGGGGTTTTTGGCGTTGTTTTATTTTGCTTTAAAAAAATCACATCTTACCTTTTGTTGAAGCAGTTAACAAGGAGATGGGTTTTTTAAAAATCTGTTTGTAATTGAAACTATATGACCAGAATGAAATACTTTCTAGTGATAATTATGATGATTCAAAGATATCTTACACAAACATAAAACAACATTACAGGTAAATCTAAATCTAAGCCAACCTCGTTTCGCGCCTGTGCTGCACTTATACCTAAGTTATTCTTTTTATGGGATAGAAAAGATTTCAATATTTGACTATGTTCGCTTTATCTAATAATTCATTGTTTTACGAGGACGACCACAATCGGATAGGGACGGAGGTTACTAAAAACAAAGCTCTTTCTTAATCAAATCTCCCCCACACACTCCACCCCAGTAGAAATGCTGGGACCCTGTCAGGATAAATAGCACCCCCACCTTCTCGGAATTCTGTGCTAAAAATCCCTCTTTTCTAGCCCTTTTCTCTGTTTCTGCCTTGTTCTTTTTCTTCCTGTCATCTCCTTCTTGTCTATTTTCTGCCTTCTTGTTCCATTTTCCTGCCTTTTCCCAGAAAAACTTAAAAGATAACAACTCTTTTCCATGCCGTAAGTCGTACGCGCTGGGCCTGACTTGTCAGGTGCTTGACGGCAGCGCAACGCATTTTCTCTGATATGACAGACAAAAATAGTTGCTGTCAGAGCGTTTGATGACGAAAAAGGAGAACTGATTGTTTTACGAGTACGACCAAAATCAGAGAAGGGAAGGAGGTTTCTAAAAAAACAAACACCACAAAAAAACCAAAGCTCTTCTTCAGTCAAATTTCCATCTTGTCCTTACTACATTTTCCCCGAGAGTGAATCACACTATTATACTTACGCTGGTTCATTCATGCTTAATCTTCAAAGGACGGCAAAGATCCAGTCATGCTCCGAACCTTCCCTACCTCAGGATGAAGACACTCCAGCTTGTGTTTGCCTACATGTTTGTCAGAGATAAGCTGCAGTGAGAGAGAGAGAGAGAGAGAGAGAGAGAGAGAGAGAGAGAGAGAGAGAGAGAGAGAGAGAGAGAGAAGGAGGGGGGGGGGGGGGGAGGTGTTGGGCGCCGCTGCTTGCCCTTGAGCGATGGAGTGAGAGGGAGAGTATTGTAGAGGGAGAGAGGGAGTGAGAGAGACAGAAGGAGGGAGGGAGGGAACCTATCGCCCAGTCATTGAAGGTGAAAATCAGTATGTTAAGTGTGTGTGTGTATGTGTGAGTGTATGTGTGTGAGTGCGTGTGTGTGCGTGCGTGCATAGACACTCCAGCACGCATACACGGACACAGACACACACACACACACATGGACCCAAGCACGCGTACGCGCACGTGCACACACACACACACACACACACACACACACCACCACCACCACCACCACCACCACCACTACCACCACAACCACCATCAGCAAACAACAACATTAAAAGCGACAGCCACAACAACAGCCAGCTATGAAAGATACGGAGTTATCAATAAGGAATTAGACGAGCACTAACATCTCCGAAGTCGGAATGCGGCTACCTTCACGGTGGGCAAAAACGGTTGCAATAATACAAGCATCTCACCAATGGTGAACCTCGGAGCTCTAGCCGAGGAACGGGGAAAATAAACAACAACAACAAATGAGCACTAAGTTCTTTACAGATGATGATGATGATGATGATGATG
>CM054137.1:34229879-34239879 GCA_028751875.1 Rapana venosa | reverse complement strand
TGGGACCGGATATGAAAATTTACAAAATTGCATACACACAGGGACTGGTTGCAAAAAAAAAGCACATGTGTGCTTATTCCATTATCCTCGAAATCAAAGAATGAAGAATGAATGTTGGTGCATGCTTTCATAGCTAGAGTCTGTGACTGGTGATGAATAGGCCTGGGTTTGTTGTTGCTGTAGTGTATGGTGCAGCGTTATGCCCTTTGCTCCTTTACAAAGTACATATAATTATGCTCAAATTTCCCTCTTTATCCCAACCCCAAGTTCACAATGTAGTTCTCTCTCTACTTCACCCACCCACCTTTTTATATTTTTCTGAAATTATATTATTTTTCTATTTTTGTGTACTGAGGGAGCTGTGATTGTCATCTTGAAAATAGTAATGCCCATTTTGCAACTAATCACAATAATGGTTCACATAAGTAAAATTTTCGAAAAGACATTCTGTGTTTCATACAATAGGATAGCAGTAAGATACCATTGACTTGAAAAGATTATACCAGTAATTTCTGTTCCAGGACGTGGGCGGGAGAGTTTAATTTGTTTTAAAGTGTGCACTGCTGGACAGGGATGAAAGCAACTGTCAATAAATGGGATTTGGGTATCATAAACATACAGCATTGTCAATATTTGGATTTTGTTGAAGCTTTCGTCCCTGCTTTTCCTGGGTTTGTTATTGCTCTAGTGTATGTTGATACATGCTTTCATTGTCAGAACATGTAAAATGTTGATTATTTGAGTGGAACATGAACGCAGGGTTGTGATAAAGTGGGTTAACAGTTAAATTTACTTGCTTGATTTTGTAGACAAAGAAAGAAAATAAAAATTAAGAAAATTGTGCACAATTTTTCAAGTCATGTGAAGTTTTAGTAATAGTTAAAACTTATACATATTCTGATAAAAAACACTACATGTTACGTTTTATGTTAAAAAAACAACTCTTCTAGGTAAAGTTTAGAACCCAGGTGAAAGTGACCAACCACCTGAAAAATACTTTCGTTTTTTTGTAAAGCCTTAAGATGATTAAATCCTTCATCTAAACAACAACAGTAAGGACAAAAAAACAAAACAAAAAACAAACACAAAATCCCACAACCAAACTACAAACAAAAACATTCATACACTAATACAGACACAAAATAAAAGATTATAACCGACTTTCCCCCCCCCCAAAAAAAAAATTACCCAAACTATTCTCACTATATCATATGATACAAACATGATCACACATACAGCCAAACACGACTGTGATCGAATCTGAACCATTCTCCTACGCTCGAAGAGAAAATGCCATGGTGGGGTGAACAAAAAGAATCTAGAAGCGAAAGACTCATAGCTTTTATTCTGGCCAGCTCATCTAAAGGAAAGTGGGTTTTATTCAATGCTCACAAAGGTCGTTTCATCAAACCTCGTCATTACAGCTTGCTTGTTGTGGTTGGGAAAGTGGAGAGAGAGGCAGACAGACAGACACAGGGACAGGCACAGAGAAAGAGAGAGAGACAGACAGACGGGCAGACAGGGGGAGAGAGAAGTGGAGCTCCTATATGGCTTTGGTTGAGAGCCTTAGAGAAATCGTGCATTATGCTTTTTTTTTGATCAATGCTTTTTCCTTTTTGTTAATGTCTGTCTGCAACAGTGTCTTTCCCTCCGTATGGTTACATCTTTGTGTTTGTCTGTCGCTCTTTCTCTCAGACCTCTCTCTCTCCCTCCCCCTCTCTTTCTTCCCCTCCTTGTCTCTGTCTCTGTCTGTTCCCCCTTCTATCTCTGTCTCTCTATCTCTCTCTCTGTCTCTCTCCCCCTCCCCCCTCCCTCTCTCTTACCCCTCCACCCCCACTTTCTGTCTCTTTCTGATGAGCTTTGCTCTATCTCAGTCTGTTTTGTTTACAGCCATCCCAGTATCCCCTTTTTCTCTGTGTCTACATCATCAGATGATCAAATATGCGCGTTAAAGATCCCGTAATTCCTATCAACGAAAAGAAAAGTTCTGAAAACACGAAGCTGCCTAGCATGTGCCCGAGGCTTCGCCATCGCAGTGGGTTATGCAGTTTTTGTCAACATGTACTAACTAACTGGAGATGTGAGCTGATTTGTTTGTAGCCATTGCAGAACTTTTTGCTGACTGTGATACCGTTGAGAAAACTGTCTGTCTGTCTCTCTGTGTCTGTCTCTCTGTGTCTGTCTGTCTGTTTCTCTCTGTGTCTCTCTGCGTGTGTAAAACACTACTACCAGCAGCAACAGCAGCAGCAGAAACAGCAGTGTGTGTGTGTGTGTGTGTGCGTGCGCGTGCGTGTGCGTGTAAAACACTAATAGCAGCAACAACAGCAGCAGTGGCAGAGAAAGTAAGAATAAGAATAAGAAGAACAAGAACAAGAAGAATAAGAAGTAGACAAAGAAGAAGAGCAACAGCAACAACAACAACAGACAAAAAAAACCCCTCATTTTCACAATAATTATTAGTTTATTTTCGACCGTACACACTGTCTGCATACCATTCACCTCGTATGAAAGAAAGACGAGAGACTAACGTCGAGTGAGCCTGATTAATTATCATTGTCTAACCGTATCCAATATTCATTTTGACCAACATAGGTATAGTGATATTGATAGTGTTTGCCAGCTATAAGTAAAATAATATGTTGGTCATTACATCCCAATACAAGATGACAGGAGCCCTACGATGGGTGGCCATGACGTCATAACTGCCATATGGAGAGGTTAGTTAGGAAGTGTTCCTAAGTCTTCTTCTCTTTCCTTTTTTCGGATATGTTCAAAATTCCTTAATTTGGGCTAGTGTGTTGTCACCTGCACAGCTCCTGACTTCAGTGGGGGAAAAACCCCGCAAACTAAAGTGGTACGGGCACGTCACACTAACATCTGGACTGGCCAAGACTGTCCTACAGGGAACAGTACAAGGAAGGAGACGAACGAAGAGGCAGACAGAGAAAACGATGGGAAGACAACATCAGAGAGTGGACTGGCCTTGAGTGGAAAGAATTGCTACGGAAAGCAGAGGACGGAGAGGAGTGGAGGAAGCTGGTTGCAAAATCTTAGTGACTACGGGATAGGTACGAGGGGTGAGAGAGAGAGATGTCGCCTACAGAGTTTCGGTTTTTTTAACAGGGAAAATCTATACATTTTTCACTTTCATTGGGAAGAAAATGCTGACACATTATTAGCTATCCTTTTATCCTCGGTAGTGGTGGTCAGCCTTTTTACATGGACAGAAAAACAAAAATACGGGTATTGCTGGTGATGTCACACTATACCCGACTTCAGGAGGGGTGGAAGGTACATGTCTTTGCCGTCTACAGGGTGGAGCAGGGGCTTGACGTGGGAGTCACCACACGAGTTGAGATTCTGTGCCCTGACCAAAATGATAGGCGCAGTGCACCCTCATATTTTCCACGCCCTTCTTTCCACCACCCACAGGTTGACAGTCATCGAAATATGAAGAGATTAGGCAGCAGGATGTGATGTGCACCTCACGTTTTACCGCCTACAATGGTGTGGGGGTGTCTGGAAAAAAATGTCAACACTGAAATAGAAAAGCGGGGTGGGGGGAGCCCTTTCAATAGATTCAAGAAAACTAGTAATACTAGGAGCAATATCAACAATACCACAATCTCTTGGACGAGAACAAGAATTTGCTGTGAAATTTTATTTGTGTTAAACAAGCAGTCTTACTTTTGTTTTTGTTGTTGGGGGGTGCAGCTGGTGGGTTATCAATCCAGTCCTATTGTTCATAGACCCGCCGACCACAGAGGCCGTATCAGGGCTATCACCTCGTTTGCCTTTTTTCTTCGGGGTGGTGGGAGTGGGTCTTTGTTTTGTTTTGTTTTGTTTGTTTTACTGCAACAACAGGTATCAAGTCCAGTTTAGGGAATGTTTGGTACATGCTTGAACACTGACAAAGCAAATAAATGTTTTGTTCTTGTTAATGTTGATTTCAATATGGAAACTCATTATTGATAGGCTAAGTTTGGATAGACATGGTTAAGTGCCATGATGTGGCCATAATTGAAATTTCTGAAGTCCTCTCTCTCTCACACACACACAAATAAACACACACACCAATACTTCCACCACCAACCATCATCTTCATTTTGTTTATATTCATCCACCCTATTTTAGTCAGATATTTTACACCACAGGTCCTATGTATTTTAAATGTGTTAACAAAACGAATGAATATAAACCTATTCGCTAAAAAAAAAACCCAGCCTTGAAACATAACACCCTATCCTTCAAACAACAAAATCGAACTCTGCAGTACATTACTAAATCAATCCATCCTCACACAAAAAACCAACAACAAAATACCCAAAACAAAACAACCCCCCCAAAAAACCAAACTATTAGTCCCAAAACCCAGACAAAAAGGGAACCCTCACACAAGGGAAACAAAAAACCCCTCCCTCAGTACTGAACGAATCTGATTGGCTCAGGAGGGGAAGGCGGAACAGTGACGTAGCTGGACATGGACCAATCACCATCCTCCTCTTCCTCTTCCTTCTTTTGTGCCTTAAGGGGCTGCAATGCACTGGGTCACTCACTCATCATGCATAATTTGAGAAGCAGGGGGGGCCGAATTCGATTAGGCAGGACCGATGCACGGGCGCGAGCGATCGGAGGAACGAGATCGCCAAGGGACCGGAGAAATCGTGTCGTTTTCCCTGCAATGGAGGCTTTTAGCTCAGCCCCCTTCCCTGGCCCTTCATCATCGCTAATTCGTTTTCCTCGATTGGTTTTTCGCGTTAACAAACCTACCCCCTTGTTCGGCCTGTTTCCCCCCTCCCTGCCTTGCCTGCCTCCCTGCCTGCCTGCCTGCCTGCCTGAGTTTCCCCCGTGGATGTCTGGCATTAAAGAGAGATGGTGAGGTGGGTGGATGGGGGAGAGAGAGTTGTGGGTGAGGGGTGTGTGGATGTGAGAATGGAGGATTGAGGTTATGGTGAGGTGTGGGGTGGGGTGGGGTGGGGGGGTTGGGGGAGGTGGAGGGGAGAGGGGGTGGGGGTTGACAATTCATGAAGATGATTGGGAAGCATAAAGTGATTAGATGGGGAAAGTGGGATGCAGTTTTTATTGGTGTCATCATGACATGGCTTTCTGTGTTGTGTGTTGTGTGTGTGTGTGTGTGTGTGTGTGTGTGTGTGTGGTGTGTTTGTTGTGTGTGTGTGTGTGTGTGTCATCTCTCTCTCTCTCTCTCTCTCTCTCTCTCTCTCCTCTCGCTCTCTCTCTCAAGGGCGTATCTATTGGTTGGAAATAAAGATAATCGATCGATAACAGTCACGAAATAAAGTTATTATATCTTTTTATCATAAGGCGAATTCAGACTGGGTGTGTCAAACGTAAATATATTCATAAATTCAGATCCAGAATGCATAGTGAATCAGAAATAACTTTTCCCGTAGGTAATGATTATAAAGAATAGGATTTACATTTTAGCTTTATGTTGTCCAGCATTGAATAATGCAAGGCACAAAATATACCCTAGTAAAAGAAAAAGCCAGCCTGATGCATGTAAAGTATGTTTAAGCCTTTTGCGTGGTTGTCCTTTTATCATTGACAATGTATCTCTACATTTAAACAAAGAAATTTGAAAGACCAGATATTTATATAAGTTTCAGGATCTGCCCATGCCTTGCATGTTTACAGGGAAAATGGAAATGGTGGATCGGTGGTCTAGAGGTAACATGCCTTGCATGTTTACAGAGAAAATGGAAATGGTGGATCGGTGGTCTAGAGGTAACATGCCTTGCCTAGAAAGCGAAAGGTCCGGATCGAAAGTGTGCGATGGTTCGAACTCCGTTTGAGCCCGAAACTTTTCCCCCATCCATGAGACCATAAGTGGTGGTCTTGGTGCTAGTCTTTCGGATGAGACGATAAACCGAGGTCCCGTGTGTTACACATAATTATTTAACGCACGTAAAAGAACCCACGGCAACAAGAGAGTTTCCTTGGTTAAAACCATGTAGAAAAAAGCCGCTCTGATAGGGAAACAAAATGAATACAGTTGCAGACAGGAAAAAAAGGATGGGTGGCGCTGCTCTTGTGGCGACGGGGTCTCTCTGGGGAAAGTAGCCCAAATTTCACGCAGAGAAATTAATTTGCCGTAACTTAAAGTGGTATTAAGAAAAAGGTACGAGCACCCGTAATAATAAAATAATATAAAAATGCCTGTATTTCATGGAGTTGTTCTTTTCCATCCTTACAGACTTCATTCTATATAATCCTGTTCCTGTCTTTTGATGATCTCTGAAGAACTTGCCCGTTTTGACTTAAACAGTCACACCGTTGCATCCCCACAGTACATTACTGAGGTGACTCTACCCTATTCACCTGCATGACAACTTCAACCCAGCTCTGGTTCACGTCTCTTTGTAATACCTCGAACGAACACTAACATCTTTTTGGCCAGGGTGTCTTTTCATAGGGAGTCCTTTCTCATTTGGAACACTTTGCCTCAGGAATCTCTCTGTCACTCTCCTTCTCTTTCTTCACTCAAGGGTGGCTCGAAGGCTGATCTCCCTCAAAACTTGTCATCAAGTTTCTTTACTTGTTCATTACAGTTTCATTGAGTGTGCCTGTGGTGCGCTTATGTGGTGGTGGATGGGTGGGGTGGAGATCGGGGAAAAGGTGATGGGGGGGTAAGCTAAACAATATTAGGAAAGAGAGGGAAAGGAGGGAGGGGAATAGGTGTGTGAGAGATTCTATGTGCTGAGAAGACGAGTTGAATGTCTGTAAAATGTTTGCCATGAACATTTGTAATGATTATAAGGTTATGAATTACGGTTGTCGGTATTTGCCCCATTTACGTCAATAGCTTTGTCCTATCTCTTCAAATGGGAGAGAAAGTGCTCTGTAAATATTCTTTATGAACATCAGAATTAATTAATGATGATATCAACGAAATGTTGAACATTACTATTAATTAATGATGATATCAAACGAAATGTTGAACATTACTTTTAATTAATAATGATATCAATGAAATGTTGAACATTACTATTGATAATGATATCAACGAAATGTTGAACATTACTATTAATTAATAATGATATCAACGAAATGTTGAACATTACTATTAATAATTATATCAACGAATTATTGAGCATTACTATTAATAATTATATCAACGAATTATTGAATATTACTATTAATAATGATATCAACGAAATGTTGAACATTATTATTAATAATGATATCAACGAAATGTTGAACATTACTATTAATAATGATATCAACGAAATGTTGAACAGTTCCTACTTAGATTCTACCTCTGGACGCTTGTCTCAGCAGCATATGGTGGAACTGTGGATGGCTATGACTAGGTCTTCTTGACATGGATTTCTGTGCCACATCTTGTCTAACTTTATTCAGTCCTTTAACTAGCACAAATTCGTGGTCACTGCTTGCTCGACAGACAATCGGTGTCACTTACAATGCGAAGATTCATAACGCTTCTTTTTAATTTATCTTATTTATTTTATTATTTTTATATCGAGGACAATGGAATAAGCACTTATGTGCTTTTTTGCATCCAGTCCCCGTGTGTATGAGGTTCCCACCGGCACACAATGGCCTACTCTTACGAACAGAGGAACAGGATTTAACGTGTGCGCAAGATGTTCTGCGTGCGTTCACACACGGGGCCTCGGTTTATAGTCTCATCCGGACTTTGGGGGAGAGTGGAGTCTGCACTGATGTTAACTCCAGGGGAAAATATCCCCTTGAACGGGATTCGAACCCGGGTCATGAAATTGCGAACGCAATGTTCTAACGACTAGGCTATCCCGTCCCCCTTCTTCGTTCAATGGTAACTGAGCCAACATAAACTTCAAGTACATCAGTGGTAATGCGTTTCAGGAATAGTACCGAAAGGTGTGGGAGACAGAAGCCAACCCTTATGAATCCCACCCGAAGTATCTTACCACTTTTCCATATGTCAGAACAGGACCAGTTACTTTGGAGTACATTTGTGGATGTTGTTCAAAAGCATCTGATACTTCTAAGTGTTTATCATCGTCACCATCATCATCGTCGTTGTCGTCATTATCACCATCGCCTTCATCATCGTCACCGTCATCATCGTCGTCGTCATCATCTTCATCATCCTTACTAGAAGAAGAAGAAGAAGAAGAAGAGAAAAGAAGAAGAAAAAAAAAGAAGAAGAAAAGAAGAAAAAAAGAAGAAGAAGAAGAAAAGAAGAAAAGAAAAGAAAGAAAAGAAAAGAAGAAGAAGAAGAAGAAGAAGAAGAAGAAAAAGAAAAGAAAAGAAGAAAAGAAAGAAGAAAAAGAACAAGAACAAGAAAACAAGAAGGGGAGGGGAGGAGGAGAGGAGAAGGAGGAGGAGGGAGGAGGGGTTGGAGACAATAATAAAAACAACAAAAACAACGACAAAAAACAACGGCACCATGATCAACAACAACAACAACAACACCAAGCCAAAAGGGGCGGGGAAAAAGAGAGACATTGAATAGAAAGAAAAAAAAACATTATTAGAAAAAGAGCGGGGAAGACACAACAGGGGGTCATAGGAGAGGAGGGGGAAAAAGAGGAGGAGAGGGGAGGAGGGGAGAACAGACAGACAGACAAAGGAAAAATGAAGGGGGAAACAGGTCTCCCTTCTCCGATGACCATTAAGATTAAAGCAGACATCTTCAGACTGTGACACGGCCTGTGTCTTTTGGGCCTGGTGATCACTTGAAAATCTTTTCATTTCCGGGGTAGGGGTGGCGACGGAAGGGGGTGGGGTGGGGGGGGGGGGGGGTTGGGGGTCGGGTGGCCGCCCTTGTGTCATCCTCCTCGTCTGCTTTGTTGACGTGGAGGGGTGGAGATGGGTGACCGCCAAGAGACCTAGCAGCAATAATGCAGCGAGGCTAGCGACTACAGCGCCAGAATCAAAGTGGCTTGTTTAGTCAATTTTTTTTTTTTTTTTTTTTTTTGCTGCCTCATCTGTGACGTCCCCCGTCCTGCTGTTCCCACGCCGCTCATTCCAATCTCCCCGCCACAGCCATACCCAGATTTGTTATGTCTCATCCTCAGAGCCGGAGGTCCACAGGGAGCCAACCACTATCAGGCCGCCGTGGGGCCACCAGCCAGAGGGGCCCTGCACTGCTGCTGGGTCACTTTGGGGGTGTTCAGTGGTCCCTGTTCTGAGCTAACATACGCAGGACACCCCCTACTAAGCCCCCTACTAACGACGTATAGCTCAGTCGCGGAGCCAGATGAGTGAGTTGCCCACCGAGGTGGCAACCACCACAACGCCCCTCCAAAAACGACGTTCCCCGCGAACCTCCAAACCCCCAAAGGCTTTGACACAAACTCACCACAGGCCAGAAGTGTATGGGCAAACCGAATCTGAGGTCACCATGAGACCAGAGAAACTGGGACACCGAATCAGAGGCAATTTTTTTAAATTGCATGATGTCAATGACAATGAGGATGATGTAATTATGCTGCTGTGGAAGTGCATATGCTTTTAGACTACTTGCAGGGTTGTACTCTACGTTTTACTATCATAATATACCCCGGGCGTCAACCGGGCCCGAGAGATACAGACACCTGCATTTGTTGGTCAGGTAATTTGAGCAACACTTTCAAACTCGCATCCGTTAAGTGGATGAAGCTCGACTGTGTGGTCCCAGTCTTCCCACTGAGCCCACAGCACACTCACTCTGGGTAGGAGCCGGCCAGAGTCCGAAAAATCCCTATGACTCTTATGGGAATCGAACCCGCGACCTTCCAGTCCGTAACCCAAGGCGCTAACCACTGCGCCATGGCGGCTGGTCATTTAGTCAATTTAAGTCTCGTCTGGCATCTAACCTACTATGTTGATGGGTTGTTCATCTGTGTGTGGTTGTGTGCGTTTTATTTATTTTATTATTTTCTTTTATATACCAAGGATAATGGAATAAGCACTTATGTGCCTTTTTTTACTCCAGTCCCCGTGTGTGTGCGGTTTTGTAAATTGTCATATTCTGTTCCCACCGGCACACAAT
>CM054137.1:34217379-34227379 GCA_028751875.1 Rapana venosa | reverse complement strand
TTAAATTAGGAAGAAGACAGACAGACAGAATAGATAGGGGCAGACAGACAGTCAGATACATAGATAGATAGATAGACAGACAGGTAGATAGATAGATATATAGATAGATAGATAGATAGATGGATAGATAAAGAGATAGATAGTTTGATAGATAGATAGATAGATTGATAGATGGATGGATGGATGGAGGTGGATGGATGGATAGACAGACAGACAGACAGTGATAGACAGACAGGGCAGACAGACAGATAGGACAAATAGGCAGATAGGTAGATAGATAGGTAGATAGATAGATAGATAGATAGATAGATAGATAGATAGATAGATAGATAGATAAAGAGATAGATAGATAGACAGACAGATAGATAGAAAAGGATGGATGGATAGATGGATGGATGGATAGACAGACAGACAGACAGATAGATAGACAAAACAGACAGACAGACAGACAGGGCAGATTTGACAAATAGACAGATAGGTAGATAGATAGGTAGATAGATAGATAAGATAGATAGATTTTATAGATAGATAGATAGATAGATAGATAGATAGATAGATAGATAGATAGATAGATAGATAGATAGATAGACAGATAACAGATAGATAAATAGATGGATAGATAGATGATAGACAGATAGATAAATAGAGGATAGATAGATAGATAGAAAGACAGACAGACAGACGTTTGACAGACAGACAGCAATAGATAGATAGAATAGATAGAAGACAAGACAGACAGACAGATAGATAGATAGAAGATAGATAGATAGATAGATAGATAGATAGATAGTAAAGAGATAGATAGATAGATAGACAGATAAAGATAGATAGATAGATAGTAGATAGATAGATAGAGATGGATGGATGGATGGATGGATGGATGGATGGATGGATAGACAGACAGACAGACAGACAGACAGACAGATAGACAGATAGACAAATAGATAGATAGGTAGATAGATAGGTAGATAGATAGATAGATGATTTGATAGAAAAGATAGATAGATAGATAGATAGATAGATAGATAGATAGATAGAAAGACAGACAGACAGACAGACAGTTAGACAGACAGACAGTCAGATAGATAGATAGATAGATAGATAGATAGATAGAAGATAGATAGATAGATAGATAGATAGATAGATAGATAGATAGATAGATAGATATATAGATAGATAGATAGATAGATAGATAGATAGATAGACAGACTTGTCTAAATCCCCTTGGATTGAATGGTCCTTAAACTAATGTGAAGAGAAAGAACAAACATACACACAGAGACATACACACACAGACACACACATACACAGACACACACACACACACACACACACACACACACACACACACACACACACACACACACTACAGAGGAAAGTGAAAAATGTAGAGGGAGATACAGACAAACAGAAACAGACAGAGAATGGTATACAGAAAAAAGGGCACTCAAGAAATGAAAGAGGAAAAGGGATTATGAAATAAAGGATAATTATTCGTATATAGAAAATAATATTATTCTCTTAGTTTTAATTTTAGAAAGACAGACATATAGGTGGATAGATAGATAGATAGATAGATAGATAGATAGATAGATAGATAGATAGATAGATAGATAGATAGATAGATAGATAGATAGATAGACAGATAGATAGACAGACAGATAGATAGACAGACAGATAGATAGATACATAGATAGATAGATACATAGATAGATAATAGATAGACAGACAGACAGACAGACAGACAGACAGACAGATAGATAGATAGATAGATAGATAGATAGATAGATAGATAGATAGATAGATAGATAGATAGATAGATGATAGAGATAGGCAAACAGACAGACAGAAAGACGAACAGACGGACGGACGGACAGACAGATGGACAGACAGACAGACAGACAGACAGATAGATAGATAGATAGATAGATAGATAGATAGATAGATAGATAGATAGATAGATAGGTAGATAGACAGACAGACAGACAGACAGAAGACGGATGTACGGACGGACGGTCGGTCGATCGGACGGACGGACAGACAGACAGACAGAGAGACAGAGAGACAGACAGATACATGCATACATACATACATACATACATACATCATACATACATATATACATACATACATACATACATACATACATACATACAAGGCCAAAGACAGTGCTAAATTATGAGAAGCGTCCATCTGAAATGTACCAAGGATGGTGAGCATCAACTATGACCAGGACCTCTGAAGTGTCAAGTCAAGTCAAGTCAAGTCAAGTCAAGTCAAGTCAAAAACACTTTAATCATCCCATGAAGGGCATTACAATACTGACAGGCAGATTGATACACATCAAAAATATCAAAGACACAAAAGCTATATTTCATATTGGTTTTCAAATGACTTCAAATAAAATTTCACGAACACACACACACACACACACACCAAACACACGCGCACATGTCACACACACACACAAACACACGCACGCACGCACACACATCAATTGTGAACACAATTTTAAACCCATTGACTAGAAGACATAAAAACTTATTTTTTACGCACGTATATACGCAGCACATACACACGCACGTACGTGTGTGTGCGAACACGCCCACGCACACCCACACCATACACAAATATATAAATTCAATGTGTTAAGACCGTTGACTAGAGGACAGACTTATTTTACACACCCACGCACCCACCCACACACTCCCACACACACATAATTATGTATTGACTACACTCATAGCAATGCGAACACGCCCACGCACACCCACACCATACACCAATATATAAATTCAATGTGTTAAGACCGTTGACTAGAGGACAGACTTATTTTACACACCCACGCACCCACCCACACACTCCCACACACACATAATTATGTATTGACTACACTCATAGCAATGACAATCAGGCAAATAATTCAGAGAAATGTAAAAACTAGGTAGTCAACATCATTGTAAATTCAAAATTCGAATGCTTATTGGCACAAAAGAATTTCTTTTTCTGTTAGTTTTGCTGATGGGACACTGAAATCGGCGTTCCGAAGGCAACAACTGAAATTCTGGAAACAAAGCAGTGTGTCCATTCTGGGGTTAAAAAGCCCTGACCGATTGTTGAAAATATGGGGTTCTGTATTTTTAAAAGTATAAATAGATGTAACGCTCTAAGTAATGTGACTGTGGTATGAGATTTGCCTTACGTGCTTTTGTTTTCTTGTTCATGATTTCAAATTGTTGAGAAAGCATTTTTCTGTTGATGACAAAGTTAGATTTTGCTACCTGCAAAACACACACACGCACAGAACATTTTAGGGACACACGTTAAAACCCGTTCCACTTTTCGGAAGAGTAGGCCATTGTGTGTCGGTGGGAACGGATGACAAAATTAACAAAACTGCATACATACGGGAACTGGATGAAAAAAGCACATGAGTGCTTATTCTAATTATCCTCGAAATAAAAGAATAATAACTACACATACACCATACACCGTGTCTGTGTGTGTGTGTGTGTGTGTGTGTGTGTGTGTGTGTGTGTGTGGTGTGTGTGTGTGTGTGTGTGTATGTATTATGTGTTGTGATGTAGTATGTATGTATGTATGTATGCATGTATGTATGTATGTATGTATGTGTGTATGCGGAATATACTGAAAAACTCTTTTTTCATCAACTTCAGTAGCAGCTTTGTACACAAAATGAATTTGTAAATAGCCACGTCAACAAAAATTTAGTAGTTGATCAGTTTTATTTTGTATTTATCTATCTATTCATTTATGAATGTATATTCTTAATATTTTCATAGATTCTAATTTTTTTCTTCTTACTGACTAATTAATTTTCAGTAAACCCAATACGACGTATAAGGATCTTCCTTGTTGTTCTATAATATACCCGGAATAAATAAATAGTGAATGGATTTTGCGAATGTTACCTGTTTGAAAGCGTAATCCACTGTTTAGAACAACAGATAATCCCTTTTAACAACCAAATCTAACAAACTAAGAGGCCAGTGGAAAAGAAAGAAGCAATAACAACACAACAACAATAACAACGACTAGATGATGATGATGATGATGATGATGATGATGATGATGATGATGATGATGATGATGATGATGATAACAACGGCCAGAACGTGTGAAAATAGATGCATTCTTTGTTTATCTGTCACAACGTCATCTCCATTAATAAGCAGATAGATTAAAACCATAGATACAGATAAGACAGCGAAGGAAATATGTTGTGTTTTGCGTGGTTATTTGTTGTGATTTTGATTTTTTTTTTTTGGGGGGGGTGTCTTTTGCAGAAAGAATTCTGCAGTTTACGCAAGAATAGCACAAAAACAAACAACAGACACAATAACAGCACTGAAAACAACCAGAAAGGTTAATGCAACAACAGTAACAATAAGAAGAAGAAGAAGAAGAAGAAGAAGAAGAAGAAGAAGAAGAAGAAGAAGAAAGAAGAAGAAGAAGAAGAGAAGAAAGAAAAAAAGAAAGAAGAAAAGGAAAAGTTTATATATGCCAGACGTTATACTGATAACAACAACAGCAATAATGAAATTTTTTATTTGAAAAAAATGACAAAACGAAAACAAACATTTAGTTTATATGGCTTACTGATGTTTGATTTGCATGGAAAACATTACAGGGTAAAAGCGTGTAGTAACTTTAAAGTAAGCAAGGTGTACGGCATATAGAAATATCACACCAGGCCACGCAGCCATAAGTCTATAGTTGGAACTACGCTCTTCTCATTTCACTAAACCGCGAGTGGTATCCTGGGTGCTAGTCTTTAGATGAGACAGTAAATCAACATCCCACAAGGGCCATGCATGTAACTAGAGACCATGCCCCCAAAAATTAACCTCAACGAAAAATTGAATTAATTTTTTAAAAATCCTTCTTTCATACACAAACGATTATAAAAGCATACAGTTGAGATGAAACAAAATAATAATAAAGAAAGTGCCATGCAATGTCGGTAAGGCCACCCACTGGAAAGCAGCTTGAGAATGTGGTGAATTGTGTTGTCACCACACAATAGAGAAAGCATAATAATATGTACAAAGCGCATTTAATAACATTGTACTGTTATTACAGAGGCTACTTACTACACAAACAACCCAAACACTTCATTTCCCTCGCCTGAAGGGAAATCTATTCCTAACTTCCCTTTTTGTGATATTAGCACTTTGAACTCTGTGAGGAGATGTTGAACTTACCTTTCATTACTCTTTCTTTTTCTTTCTTTTTCATCATCCCACCATGCCGGCCAATCGATCGGATCCATCCAGCGGAAGTAAATGTCCCCTCTAGGTATTATGGGAATGTCTGTCGTCTGTCAGCGGCGCCATGTTGCCTGTAACCTCCCATCTTTCTTTAAACATTTTTTTTCCATAGCGCCGCGGTGTCATAAGGCTCACAATGTCCTGGTTTTAAAGCAGACTGGCAAGATATTCAGTCCTCAGGCGTCTAAAATCGTGCTTTGGCATCTTTGGCATCAATCCCTGTGTGTGTGTGTGTGTGTGTGTGTGTGTGTGTGTGTGTGTGTGTCTGTGGTGTGTGTGTGTGTGTGTGTGTGTGTGTGTGTGTTGTGTGTGTGTGTGTGTGTGTGTGTGTCTGTGATGTGTGTGTGTGTGTGTCTGTGAGTGTGTGTGTGTGTGTGTGTGTGTGTGCTTTTTCCTTGGTTTCTTTCCTCTTTTTAATTCTTCTAAGCTATCCTTTTTTTTTTTTACATAGTAGGTCATACCTCTTGGAATGAAAACCGTGGCCCACCTGTGGTGTTCAGCTGTTTAAGAGGATCTTGGCTATGATCAACATGCCAGTTGAATACTTCTATACATAATAATGAACAGTGCGTATAATTATGTAGGTCAAAAACAGCTTGTTTGTACGTTGTCTCTGGCGGTTAGAAAATCAGAAATGATTTGGTTGGTGTTTTGCATATTTTGGCGTGTTCCTTTAACGTTGTTTCCACGTCACAACCGAATTTTGGAGAAAGCACGCCCACAGGGCGAGTGTAAAATCATTGACCGTGTCTTCAAGCGTACTCTTATGAATTTAATTTGTGTGTATTCCTTTTCCCCTCACCATGCTTGCTGAAACACTTTTTCCTCTTCTCTCTTATTGCATTTGGAAAACTACACAAAAAGAAACTTTGCTTGTGTTACAAATTCTCTTTATAACTAATAACATACCAAAAAACCCCAACCCCAGCTTCTGAATATTAAAAACAGGATCCACATCAAATCTTGAAGCAGATTGTCACATTATCATAACTGAAAAAAATGGGGTCAAAAGCCGAAGATCTTAATTTAAAAAAAAATTAAACACACTTTCACCACCAAAAGATAGATACCACTACCTACATTGTCAAAATCATACCAGGTGTCCAAACAAAACACCCCTACATGTTCGCACACAAAAAAAACCCCACACCACACATTACACAATAATAACACCCTCAACACACCATCAAAAACACAACTTCTACCTCCCTCACTCCCTAACCCCCTCACCCCCACCTCCCCACACCACCACAAAAAAAAACCCCTACCCCACCACACCACCACTACCACTACCACTACCACAACACCAAACTACAAACTTGTACAGTCATATCCTGCTCAACTTGTCCTTCCCAAGCGAAGAACTGAAGGCGACTGACGTGGAAGTCTGCCTAAACTCTTTCAAGAGATGGTTGGCAGTGGGAGCGAGAGAGAAGAGAAGAGAAGAAGAGAAAGAGAGGAGAAGAGAAAGAGAAGAGAAGAGAAGAGAAAGAGAAGACGAGCTGATACCCTAAACAAACTCTGTCCGTCGGTCGCTCCGGCCTGTAAAATATGAGACTTTTATTTGAATTTCTGTCCTTGTGTACTCGGCTAGCCCTAGGAAAATAAAGCTGAGCCAAACGGGTATATTTACCCCCACCCACCACCCCCCCCACCCCCCACCCCACACACACCACACACCAACTCTCCAACTATTGATTATACAATCAAGCAACCTCCTGCCCTTGCTCCTTCCTACCCCCCCTACCCTTACCACCTCCACTTCTACCACCTTGTAGAGAGACACAGAGAGAGAGAGAGAGAGAGAGAGAGAGAGAGAGAGAGAGAGAGGAGAGAGAGAGAAGGAGAGGAGAGAGAGAGAGAGAGAGAGAGAGAGAGAGAGAGAGGAGAGAGGAGGAGGAGGGAGGAGGAGGTCAAGGAGAAAGACAGAAGAAAAAGAAAAAAAAAGAGTTTGAGAGAGAGAGAGATAGGGGGGTGAAGGGATAGGAAGGGAAGTCTGTGGGGTGGGTGTGGGAGGGGGGGTGTTGTGGAGTTAGGTGGAGGGTGGGGAGGGGGGGGGGTGGGGAGGGGTGTCGATTGTGGGTTCAAGGTAAAGAGTGACACCCTGGAAGCAAACTCTCAAACAGAGATCACGCGTGTCTGCTGCACGCTAGAATCAACCCTCCACCCAACCTTCTGATGAGGGAAGAAATCAAGAAAGGAAGAAAAAAAAAAACGAACGAAGAATAAAGGGGGTGGGGGAGTGGGGAGTGGGGGTGTGGGGTAGGGGAAGAGAGAGAGAGAGAGAGAGAGAGAGAGAGAGAGAGAGACAGACAGACAGACAGACAGACAGACAGACGACAGACAGAGACAGAGAGAGAGAGACAAAGAGTGAGAATAAATGAATAATCTTTATTTTTCAAGAGTGAGAGAGGGGAAGACAGACAGACAGAGACAGACAGAGAGACACAGAGACAGAAAGAGAGAGGGGATGGAAAAAAATGAGAATGGGATACTCTCTCTCTCTCTCTCTCTCTCTCTCTCTCTCTCTCTCTCTCTCTCTCTCTCTTTTTCTTTGAGTTATTAACTCTCTCTTTTCAGTTTTAGCTCTCTCTCTCGCTCTCCCCCACCTCTCCCTCTCTCTCGCTCTACCCCCTCCCTCTCTCTCTCTCCCTCTCTCTCTCTCTCCTCTCTCTCTCTTCCTCTCTCCTCTCTCTCTCTCTCTCCCCTCTCTCCTCTCTCTCCCCTCTCTCTCTCTCTCTCGCTCTCTCTCTCTTCCTCTCTCTCTCTCTCTCTCTCTCTCTCTCTCTCTCTCTCTCTCTCTCTCTCCTCTCTCTCTCTCTCTCTCTCCCCTCTCTCTCTCTCTCTCCCTTCTCTCTCTCTCCTCTCCTCTCTCTTCTCTCTCTTTCCCTCTCCTCCTATCTTGCAATCTCCTCTCTCTCTCATCTTCCCTCACTCCAGTGAAGGAGGAAAAAGCCAGATTCGTGCGCGATCATCATCTTCGTCTACTCCATCTGTAAGAAAAGCCCACGATGTCACTCGACATACTCTCCTTCGATCTCTCCCCTACCCCTCTCCCTCCATCTCTCTCTCTCTCTCTCTCTCTCTCTCTCTCTCTCTCTCTCTCTCTCTCTCTCTCCCCTCTCTCTCTCTCTCTCGCCCCCTCCCCCTCTCTCTCCATCTCTCTTCCTCCCCCCCCCCCTCTCTCTCTCTCTCTCCTTCGTCTTCTTTAACCCCATCAATGCCCTCAGTTCCTCCACCGGAAGTCTGTGTACAACGACACTGTAAGACCCGGACCTAAAGGGTTAAAAACAAGAAGAGGTTGATGAATTGTGATAATGAGTTGATGGAAGCGTTGGGTTTTTTGGAGGGGTGCTAAAAGTGTTAGGTATATGTGGGTTTTTTTTATGGCAGGTTGTTTCCCGTTGTTTAAAAGGTGAGATTTTTTTTTCCTCATTGAAGTAGATTTTTCTGTTTTAAATTTTGGGTTGTTCTCCCTTGGAAAGAAATTCTGTTGCCAAAGTACGTGTCCACTATTGGTGTGTGTGTTTTTTATTTATTTATTTTATTCTTTTATATCGAGGATAATGGATTAAGCACTTTTGTGCTTTTTCACATCCAATCCCCGTGTGTATGCGGTTTTGTAAATTCTGTCATCTATTCCCACCGGCATACAATGGCCTACTCTTACGAAAAGCGGAACAGGATTTAACGTGTGCGCAAGATGTTCTGCGTGCGTTCGCACACACGGGACCTCGGTTTATAGTTTCATCCGAAGGACTTTTGGGGAGGGTGGAGTCTGCACTGATGTTAACTCCAGGGGAAATTATCCTCTTGAACGGGAATCGAACCCGGGTCGTCAGATTGCGAGCGCAATGTTCTAACCACTAGGCTATCCCGTCTCCCGCGTGTGTGTGTGGGGGGGGGGGGGGGGGGGGGGGGGGGGGAAGGGGGTCTCACTGACCGATTGGGCGATAAGAAAGCGGCATTTTTTCTTCTTGTCTTTGTTTGTTTGCCTAATTGATTTGTTTGTTCGTTTGTTTGTTTGGTTTGTGTCTTGGCTTGTTTGTGTTTAATTTTGTGTGTAAGTTAGGGATGGTGGGCAGCCGAAGTATGACCTGTGTAGGTGGCTAATACGAACATAGCCATTGCAAAGGAAAAATCGAAATGGTCATTTCCCCCGTCATATATGTATCTAGGCTACACATGACTATTCTTGGGGTTGGGGGTCTTTTACCTTCTTCATTTTCTTCCTCTTCTTCCTCCTCTTCTTCTTCTTCCTTTCTTTGTTTATATTCTTCTCCTTCTTTCCCTCCTGCTCCTCTCCCCCATCTTCAGTTTTCCGTCTTTCGCTTTCTTCTTCTCTGTCTGTCTGTCTGTCTGTCTGTCTGTCTGTCTGTCTGTCTGTCTGTCTATCTTCTATCTGCCTGTCTATCTGCCTGTCCATCTATCTGTCTGTGTGTCTGTCTCTGTCTGTCTGTCTGTCTGTCTGTCTCTCTCCCTCACTCCTATTGCCTTTTCTCTCTATTTCTCTGTTTCTGGCTGTTATTGTTTTGTTTTTGTTTGTTTTTTATTTTGTGTCATATTTTGTGGCGATTGTATTTTTGGTGTTACTTACGTGAAGTTTGTCTGTGCTCCTATTCAGAAAGGGCCTATGGCCTATACTGAATAAACTTCATTTTCCATTTCAGTTTTGGTGTTTCTGTTGTCCTCTCTCTGTTTCCCACCTC
>CM054137.1:34184879-34212379 GCA_028751875.1 Rapana venosa | reverse complement strand
AAAAGAAACTTAGGAGGGCTTGGACTTTAACACAGCATTTGATAAGGACTTCACTGAAGAAACAGAACCCGTAAGTATTTGTTTTTGAATTAAGACTAGATACGTAATAGTTAGGTCGTTACGTATTGCTTGATATATTTTAAATCAAAAAAAGTTTCTTTTCTCCTACCAAAATTGTGTGAACATGAATGGCAAGGATTTTAGGAGGTACGCTCACAACAGAACTACTCGGGTTTGGAGTATGATCGGGTTCAGTGGTGTCATGAACCAAAATGGTTTTGGCGTTTCCACAAATCTGCATCCTTTAAATAGAATTTATTCTCTTAGCACTTAGCGAGATTTTCTGAGCGGGAATTTTTTGTGATGTGAAAACCAGCTGCAAGTAAACGTTTTTGGTGTAGGCTGAAAGTCTTTAAAAAGAAAGCGAAAACAACCAAAAAAAACCCCAACAAAAACCAAACCTCCAAACCCGGTAACAAGCAGAAAATTTTACGCACCATGTTTGTCACAGTCAAAAGAAATGTCGAAAAGGGAAAGATGTTGATATAATGTACCAATAAATAAATGCCTAAATACATTAGGTAAATGAAGTAAAATAAAATGGGGAAAAGACGGTGCTGAGCAAAGGAGGTTGTCATCCAGTCTTGACGACACGAATGGCCTACTCTTCCGAAAAGCAAAACAGACTTTAACGTGTTTGCAACATGTTCTACGTGCGTTGGCACACGGGGCCTTGGTTTATAGTCTCAAGCAAAAGACTTTCGGGGGAGGGGGGGGGGGGGGGGGGGGGGGGAGCGGTCAGTACTGATTAACTCCACGGGGGAAAATCTTCAAGGGGTGTCTCAAGAGGTGGTTCAAACCTGGGCCGTCAGTCAAGTGGCAAGAGCAACGCTCAAACTAAATTGCTGTCCCGACCCCTCGAAAGAAAGTGAGCAAAGCTGCCATTATAATAATTATTGGTATTTCTTTTTCATACTTTGTATGAAATTTTGACATTGATGTTCATTTTTCGAATATTTCACATATGTCATTTTTTCCAGGGAAGGATGGTTAGCCACACGGTCCAGCAGAACCTGTCCACAGCAACTCGGCAAGACAGCTAGCTGCAGCTGGAGGGGACAACCCAGACACCAGGGAGGAGCTGGGTCAGCATCGTGAAGGAACGGACAGACCTCGGCATGACAGAACTCTTCGATTCAGCTCCTGACAAAAGATGAAGAGCATCTTTGACGCAATTCTTCAGCCTCGCCCACGACCAGGCCAGCATTACAGCAACGAGTCCAGAACAAAAAGTGAGTAAAACAGCTTTAAGCTAGTCATAAATTTGTTTAAATTTTGCAAAACTAGTTTTTCTCTTTCCAAAAGGCACTCATAGTTCCATGCAAGCTGTCGGAGATTGTTTCTAAATAGCCTTTAAAATGTTACAATCTTGCTTTAAAAAAAAAAGCTAAATAGTTGCTTCCCCGTTACACTGTTAATTTGGTCACCAGTTGTAGTCAGTAACCTATAATCAAACAAAATGTGATGTCTATAAAAGAATTCAACCAATGCAATGAACGAAAAAAAATCAACATTAAACAATAACCACTTACACACATACAAGGATATGTAGGTTGGTTCACCAGATTTACCCGAGTCCTTAGCTTTCTCATTGCTTAAAATATATGTATGTAAATATTGGATAAGACTTCAAACTTTTACCAAAATATGATAGTGCCAAAGAGCAGAGGTTAGGTTAACAAGCAATATCAAAACGTTTCCCTGTGGAATTTAGAGCAGACACCTTGTGTTGGTTAGGAAATGTGGCAGATTTCAGTACCAAACCCTATTTACAAAACCCAAGCCTCTCAGCAGGTGGTATCCCTGTCCCTTCTACGTTTCTGTGAACATAATGTTTTTTCCTAACTTCCGTCTTTCTCCCTTAACAATAATTCCTGAAGTACAGTTTTAGTGAGGCTATTGGATCCTGTTCCATAACCACACTAACAGTTTATCTAAATGTCAGGTCTTTGTGTAGATCAGTGAACTGTATGGTGGTTTGACACTTCATGATTTGTGACATGCTCTTTTTCTGTTTTCTAGATTGACTATCAGGTTGCCTGTAGCGCGAGACATCAAGGCCGACCAACAAAAAAGTGAACAAAAACAACAAAACCAAAACCAACCAAACAAAATGAAGCAAAGACCATCAAAGCCACAAGTCCACTGGTGAACCATGAAAAAGAAAAAACTACAGGAGCATGCTGTACATAAATCAATCCTGCTGGCGAACCATCATCCATCAGGCCTCTACTAAGTTTGAAGACAGCCAGCGCCAAAAGAGACATCACTACAAGAGAACATCACCACAAACCAACTGTGACAGTGGTCGCAACAAACATCCAGTTACCCTACTTCTCCACTCTGTGACCTAGGGTTATGGAGCCACCTCTGAGGACACAGATGAATTTGTGAATTTCTTCCTTGGACACAAACGAAATCCATTAGACGTTTCTTTAATGGAGCAGACAAAAACCTGCCTCCCGGATGCCTGTGGCAGAAAACAGCAAGATCTACTAATCTCTGGCAACCCAAGGGGGCCATCATCATAGCTCTCTTCCCACGTCAACAAATGAAATGGTGAGTGACTTTTTGTCTACAATAATACATGTATTTTGTTTTAGAGGGACGAACAGGCTTTACGTTAGTTTCAACTCGCCATCAAAAGACATGAGGGCACTAGTGTGAGCTCTTCTGAGCTGTTTTAAGAGGAGTTCCCCCCTGCAATTGACAATGCTTCTAGGGGGCGGGATAGCCAGATGCTTGGAGCGTTGAGCTTATGTCAGCTCAGGTTCGAGCCACCACTGAGGCGCCCGTTTGAGGGGATTTCTCCCCTTGGACGTAAGATCAATACCCTCTTCACTGCTCCAGAAGTTCTTTGGGTGAGACTATAAACTAAGGCCCTGTGTCCAAACGCACGCAAAACATCTTACGCACGCATCGTGCTCCTTCTTTCGGAAGAGTAGGCCATTGAGTGCCTGTAGAAATGTAAAATAATTTTATGCATGCACATTGGTGGCGTGTTTAGACATCGTCCCCGAAGTCGAAATGCAGCTACCTTCTTGGTGGTCAAAAATGGTTGCCTACGCAAAATCTGGGAATTGGTGAACATCGGAAAGAAACAAAAAATCCAAAACAAAGCCCCAGTGCTTCCGCCACTGAGTTTGCTTTGTTTGAGGGGATCATTTTCCTTGGATCGACAATGCTTCCGTTTCCACTCCCCAGCATGTCCTTTGGGTAAGACCATACACTTAGGTCCATTGTGCGAGTACTGGCATACCTTGCACATATATTAATGTTCCAAGTTTGATTAAAAAGTGGGCCGGCTATGGCCAACAGTATGGATTTCACGAACATTATCTTGCATGCAGGGAACTTGGAGAGGAATAAATTCAGTCAGGTTAGTTTAGACCTCAGCGACACTGCTTGGCCATCCATCTTCAGGGTTCGATTCCCGTTCAAGGGGATATTTTCCCCTGGAGTTAACATCGGAGCAGACTCTACTCTCCGCAAAAGTCCTTTGGATGAGACTATAGACTGAGGTCCCGTGTGCGAACGCACGCAGATCATCTTGCGCACCCGTTAAATCCTGTTCCGCTTTTCGTAAGAGTAGGCCATTGTGTGGCGGTGGGAACAGATGACAGAATTTACAAAACCGCATACACACGGGGACTGGATGTAAAAATACACTTAAGGGCTTATTCCAGTATCCTCGATATAAAAGAATTTTTTTTAAAGGTGAGGGAGGGGAGGGGGGGGGGGGCGAGAAGGAGTAGCCTGGGGGGGGGGGGGGGGGACGGAGTAGTAGCCTGGTGGTTAGTGATGCGCATTGCGCTCGTGATCTGCTGACTGGGGTTCGAATCTTGTTCGAGAGGATTTTTCCTCTGGAGTTAACGTCAGTGACGACTCCAGCTTAGAAGCATTAACCGCCAGATTGGAGGAGATTGTCCAGCCAGTGCACTGCTAGATCTAGAGTTAGGAGAGGAGGAATCCACTAGGCTGGCTCCTAAGTTCACACAGACCCCGTAGTTAACATGTTTTCAATTCGTTCGTTTAGGATGCCCAGTCTGTTTGCTACTTAAGGAATCAGCATCCTGTCATGATGGTCTAAAAAAATTTATGATCGCGGTTTATTTCGGTGGTGGCAGTTGCTGGTCTTTCTGAACTTGAGTCATCTGCAACATTTTTTTAAAATCTGAAATGCTGGTATTATTTCACTGAGCGTTTGACAGTGGGAGTCTTGCCATATATTCACCCCGTCTTGGTAAATTTTTTAATAGTTTTGTACCTTTCGCATGCAAAGATTTGATCTTGGGCCTATACTCAAATTTTTTTTCTCCATTTTCATCAAAATTGTGACACTGTTTTTCCTAATGGATCTTCACACATGCAACAAAAAAAGGGAAAAAATGGATCTTGGAAATGTGTGTAAATAATAAAATGTACCTGATTCTAAGCTTTACTATTTCTATCAGTCTACTTAACCTTTTTGTGACTTATTGTTTAAATCTTTTCAGCTATTCTTTTATACAAACTTACACAGCCGTGTTTCGTTTTTCTCTCCAGATCTTCTCCACTACCACTGGACCTTCTCAGCACAGGCAGGCTCTGGAGACGCCAGTAACACGATGCTGGCTGGAGCCCAAGACCTGCTGAACTTGTCCTAACCCACATGACTTGACAGTATGTGAGACCGGCATAGATGAAGGGCGTAGAACGGGGAGGTAAATGCTTCAACCCACCTGAAGGGCAAACCTTCAAAATCCTGAAGGGCAAAAAATTCTGAAGGGTGAATCTCTTAAAAAGAGAAAACCCTGAACGGTAGGCAGTAAGAGACAAAACCCTGAAGGGTAAAACTCTCAACAATTTTTTGAATCATTTAAAGAATCAAAAAGGGTATCCTGAAGGGTTAAACTCTAAAATGCGCTAAAGCTTGAACTCTAAAAGGGTACAACTCTAAAATGGTAAAACTCTAAAATCTAAAACTCTGAAAGGCTAAAACTAAAATTCTAAAACTAAAAAGGTAAAACTCTAAAATATTAAAACTAAAATGCTTAAACTAAAATGTTAAAACAAAAGTAAAACTCTATAAAATCGTAAAACTCTAAAATGCTAAGACTATAAAGCTAAAACTCTAAAAAGTCTAAAACTCTAAAATTGTAAAACTCTAAAAGGCTAGAATTAAAAAGGTAAATCTCTAAAACGCTAAATCTCTAAAAAAGCTAAAACTAAAAAGCTGAAACTAAAATGCTAAAACTAAAAAGCTAAAACGATAAAAGCTAAAACTACAAAATGCTTAAACTAAAAAGCTTAAACGATAAAAGATAAAAACTCTAAAACTCTAAAAGGCTAAAACTCTAAAAAGCTAAAACTGTAAAATGCTAAAACTAAAAAGCTAAAACGCTAAAACTCTAAAAAGCTAAAACTAAAACGCTAAAACTGTAAAATGTTAAAACTAAAAAGCTTAAACGCTAAAACTCTAAAAAGCTAAAACTAAAACGCTAAAACTGTAAAATGTTAAAACTAAAAAGCTTAAACGCTAAAACTCTAAAAAGCTAAAACTAAAAAGCTAAAACTGTAAAATGCAAAAACTAAAAAGCTAAAACTCTAAAAAGCTAAAACTCTGAAAAGCTAAAACTAAAAAGCTGAAACTGTAAAACGCTAAAACTAAAAAGCTAAAACTCTTAAAGCTATCTCTAAAAGCCTAAAACTCTAAAAGCCTAAAACTCTAAAAGCCTAAAACTCTTAAAAGCTAAAACTCTAAAAAGCCAAAACTCTAAAAAGCTAAAACTCTAAAACAGTAAAACTCTTTAAAAAGTGTAAAACTCCGAAAGCCTAAAACTTTACAGGAAAGTAAAAGGGAGCAACTCTTAAAAAGAGAAAACTCTGGCAAACAAAACCCTGAAGGGTAAATCCTGTGCTGACCATGGCACCATTGCTCAGGGCTGTATGTAGGACAGGGACATCCCTTTTCAGATTCCACAATTTAGATTCCACAATTCCGTACTGTGTACAACCTGTCAACTCGTGTGCCGCGTGTAAATGTTCCCAATAGTACCTCAGTCACCGTTCACATTTCCCCAGCTCGAATTCAAAATGTGTCCCTGATGTAAGGTTCAAAAGATGACAGACTTAAAACCATCATCAACCGCCTTAGAGCACTTTTTCAGAGATCCCGGAGTGAGCCTATCTTGGCGTCCAGCCTTGATTCTGGCGTCCCAGTAATTATTGCACAGCCTGAAAGCCCTTTGCACACAGTGCCCCTAAGGAGTAAGGGATACATTTGATCCCCCAGACACATTCTTCAAGCATGATGCTCTTCCTTCTGGCCCGGATTCCTTGAAAGTCCTAGCATAGATGTCAGAGAAGTCATGTGGGTCATCTTAGTTCTCTGGACTTGTCTCCCAACAGGTGTGGATGCTACACGTATGAATGCCTCACGGAGGTAGGTAAATGTTTATTGTATCTGTGCCACTGTGTCCTGTCTTTCAGCATCTCTCTGCCTGCCCTCCCTCCACCCCCCATCCCTAGCTGTCTCTCTGTTTCTCTCTCTCTCGTCTTTCTCTCTCTCTGCTCCCTCCTCCCTCCCTCCCTTCCCTCTCTCTCCCCACTACCTCTCCCTCCCCTATCCCCCTTACCTCTCTCTCTCTCTCTCTCTCTCTCTCTCTCTCTCTCTCTCTCGCTCTCTCTCCTCTCCCTTCCCCCTCTCCCTCACCCTCTATCTCTGCAAAGTCTATCTCTGCCTCTGTGTCTTTGAGTCTCTGCCTGCCCGCCCTCTCCTTCTCTCTTCCTCTCGCCTCTCTCGCCCTCACCCTCTTTCTCTCTCCCTCCCTCCTTCCATCTGTTTGGGCAGTTCATCTCCTCACTGAGGTACCAACAAAATTACAAAACCTTTTATCCATGTTTTTAAGATTAAATTGATTTCAAACAAAAAGTTTCAATCTTATCATAAATATACCTACTTCTTCTTTTTCAGGTTCCACTGATGCCATGGAAGACCGCACCATAAAAAAAAACACACCATGAAAACCCACATCACGGAAGACTGCGCCATGGAAGACTTCATATGGAAAACCATACCAAGAAAGACTTCCATCTGTTGAAACACTGCACATGAAAACCACACCAAGGAAGACTCCACATAAAAACCACACCATGGAAGATTGCACATGAAACACCACACCATGGAAGACTGCACAATCATACCATGGAAGACTACACATGGAAAACCACACCACGGAAGACTGCACATGGAAAACCACACGATGGAAGACTGCACATGGAAAATCACACCATGGAAGACTGCACATGAAAAACCACACGATGGAAGACTGCACATGGAAAACCACACCATGGAAGACTGCACAATCACACCATGGAAGACTGCACATGGAAAACCACACCACGGAAGACTGCACATGGAAAACCACACGATGGAAGACTGCACATGGAAAACCACACGATGGAAGACTGCACATGGAAAATCACACCATGGAAGACTGCACATGGAAAACCACACCATGGAAGACTGCACATGGAAAATCACACCATGGAAGACTGCACATGGAAAACCACACCATGGAAGACTGCACATGGAAAATCACACCATGGAAGACTGCACATGGAAAACCACACGATGGAAGACTGCACATGGAAAATCACACCATGGAAGACTGCACCATGGAAGACTGCACCATGAAAGACACTGCACCATGGAAAATCACACCATGGAAAATCACATCATGGAAAAGCCACACCATGGAAAACACATCATGGAAAACCACACCATGGAAAATCACATCATGGAAAACCACACCATGGAAGACACTGCACAATGGAAGACTGCACCATGGAGGAAGACTTCACATGTCAAATCGGATTTCTACCCCACCTTTGCACGTCCACAAAGGAACATACAGGTAAATATTGGTATTTACCTTCATGTGATATGTATGTATTTGGTTTGTGGTGAGGGGGAGGGGGAGGGGGGTGGCATGCCTGTTTGTACATGTGCCTGTTTTTTTTTTAATTCATCAAACTTTTTTTTTCTGCGTCTCTACTTGTCTTTATGTCTGTCAGTCTGTGTTTGTCCGTCTCTCTCTCTCTCTCTCTCTCTCTCTCTCTCTCTCTCTCTCTCTCTCTCTCTCTCTCTCTCTCTCTCCCTCCCTCCCTCCCTCCCTCCCTCCCTCCCCTTCTCTCAACTGTCTCCCTGTGTGTGTGTGTGTGTGTGTGTGTGTGTGTGTGTGTGTGTGTGTGTGTGTGTGTGTGTGTTTCGTTTCTCGACTAGAGCTCCAAGATTCACCAGTGGTGAGCTTTTTCTGTATACGACAGTTCCCCCCCCCCCCCCCACCCACCACCACCACCATTTAGGTAGCCGCATTCCGACTTCGGGGATGTAAAACCAGATGTGTGTATGTGTTCGCGCGCGGTGTGTGTGTGTGTGTGTGTGTGTGTGTGTGTGTGTGTGTGTGTGTGTGTGTGTGCGTGCGCGAGCGCGCGCGCGCCCAAACATGATTTTAAAACGCGTGATCTTTTTTGTGCAGAATCGTTGCCGACAGAGAGGATGCACCAGTCCGGAGGCTTCTTCTTTCTCTGAGGATGAGGGCATGAGCTTAAGGAAACGCACAATAAATGAACTAAGATGATGGGCGCTCCCCAGCTTAACATTGTGAGAGTCGGAAAATGTGCATTTTGTCTCGTTCAACACACTTGGGACCCACAGTGAGAAGGTAGATATATTCTGAAAAAGTGAGAAGGTAGATATATTCTGAAAAAGTCTAAGGACAAGGCTTTAAAAACAAACCCCAACCTCGCAAGGGAAAAAAATCCATCTATAAGTGACGGGGTATTGGAACAAGCCAAAGAAAAAGGCAAACCCCACAAATATGCTAAAGGAATAAAATAATTGCGATTTTAGAGAATCAAAAGCAAGATTAGAAAAGACAAGAAAAATTGGCCGTTACAAGAATGTGCAAAGATAGATGAATGCAACAAAAAATCGAGAAAACTCTTTGTGCAGATCAGATCAGTCAAAACGAGTTTCAAGACAAAAATCAGTGTGCCAGTACGTCAGATGGAGCTGTCCTAAGCCAGAACACATTTTAGAAAAAGATGGCATGAATACAGCAAAACGTAATTGATCAGTCGAGAAGAAAATGCTATTTGTGTAAAATTTCAAAATGATTACAATTCCGACACAAACAGCAGTGAGTTTGGACCCAGATCCCCTCTTTAAGGAAGTTGAGACAGCATCAGAATTTAAATGCAGAAAGTGACGTTTCCAAAGGATACAGCCTCTCATTTCACCTTCGTTTTTAACATACAGAGCAAGTCATGAGCTGAGAGGGTCTGATACCAAAGACATGGATCTCAAGATAGGTGGCAGAAATAACAAATCTACGCTAAATCACAACTAGCGGACAACATTGCCAGCATGAATATTATTACACAGAATCCGGAAAACAAGACCAAGAACTGATCTCGAGCTCAATAACAAAAAGGCAGACGTGCTGCATCTTGCCAGAACCAGCTGTCAGAGCATGAAATAAACATTAACAAAACTCCTTTACAAAACGTCCAAGGCTTTATAAAGTATTGAAGCTCAGCAAAAACAAATGATGAATTAGGAACCAAAGACTAAAAACAAGAACAGGCAAGGCTAAAAGCAGAATGATCCAATTAAACGTTTGCAAAACCTGGAGCATTCCTTTCCTGCTGAAAATGAAAAATATGAAATGCTTAGTATGACCCGTCATGTTATAATTATGGCTGTGAATCCTGGACACAAATATACGATGATGAAGAAAGAATCGGAGCAGCTGAGATGATTTCTTACGAGGCTGCTCACGGTCAGCTGGACAGACAGAACAACTAAAAGCATACTGCACGAACTGGGAAAAGCAAGAAAACTTCTACTATCAAAAAATGAAAAGAAATTAAAATATGTAGGTCAGACACTACAAAAGCAAGATACAGACCTTGTGAAGACTTTTGCGAGGCTATACCGAAGCACACACAAAAAGAAAGAAAAAACCAAAAAAACGACCACCAACTCCATCCACATTGGCAGCATCACCAAATCCAACGGCACGACAGTCAGCAAGGCCAGCGACGACCACCAGTCAACTGGAGAAGGGGGATCATGTCATTGTCTTTGGGTGCAGCGGCTGACAATATACCGGGTGACACCGACAGGTGAGACAGGTAAAACCTGGCCATATAGGCAGCAATAGTCTATTTTCTTTATTTTATTTATATCTATATTTAATTCTTTTATATCGAGGATAATGGAATAAGCACTTATGTGTTTTTTTACATCCAGTCCCCGTATGTATGCGGTTTTTCATTCCTCGACTAGAGCTCCGAGGTGGTCTACGAATGGTGAGATTTTAGTATGCGACCTTTTTTTGCCCACCATGAAGGTAGCCACATTCCTACTTCGGGGATGTAGTATTAGTTGTGGTTTTTTCCTCCTGTGATAGAGAGTAAAGTTTGTTTTGTAAAGAGATTGTCATGAAGACAATGTCAACATGTTTCAAAGAGTAGGATTCTTGTTTATACCTTGATGCTTTGCTTGAATCAGTAGTTGATAAATCTATTCACTTTGGCCATGTTTATCATTTGCTTGTTTTGTCTATTTTTTCCCCAAAATGACGGTTGTCGATATTGAAGGGGATCAGCATACGTTGATTTGAACATTTTTTGGTCATGCTTTTACCGGTTTCTTGTTAAGTACGCCAGAAAAGCCCTAGTACAGCCCTCACATCACACAGCCATGCCAGCTCTTACCAGTTTTTTACCACATCCTACTTAGAGGTAAGTATAACAAAAAATTTATGTCATGGAATTTTAAAAACTTGTTAAATCGCTTCAGTCAGTTGGTATCAAAGTAATTCGTTCTTTCGTAAGACACGAGTTAGATGTTATCAAAATTTTAAAGTTTTTTCCTTTATATTAAGCTAGTAATATCAAACAAGTTTGTTTTTGTTTTTTTTACTTGATATTCAATTAGAATCAAAATATGCAGTCGTCTTTCATAATGAATAGGTGTTTTTAGAGTATTTTGGCCTCATAGAAACTAGTTATTATCAAGGCATCAAATTCTTTCTTTCATGTTAATTGTATCAAAAAAGACCCCTTTTTGTAAACACCGTGTTTGATTTATCAAGCTTTACAACCTATCGATATTAGTGACTTTGTTGTTATCAAAGGCTAAAAGTCTGTCCTTTTAGCTAGTTGGCATCAAAGTATAACATTTTGTCCTTTTATTGCTATTTAAGTATAATTTTCTTTAGTACAGTTTATTGACTAAGTTGGCATCAATGTTCTTTGAATATTGAACAAGTTTTCAAGGTATAAGAATTTTGTCTTTATATAAAAAAAAGGGTTACGTGGTGTCAGTGTCGTCTAGAGTCGTTTTGAGTTGGTATAAAAGTATTGTTCTTTCCTACATATTTCGTTAGGCCAAGGTAAAGGGTTCTTTCCTTCATAATTATTGTTTCTATCAAAAGTCCTTCCCTTCATATTAAATTACTTCGTTTTAAAAGTTTTCCCTTCATGTTGGGTTGCTTGGTATCAATCTATAGGTCTTGCTTTCATAATATAACTGAATTTGTTGGTGTTGAAGTATGAAGGATTTTTTTGTTTGCTTCCTATTGAATTAAATGACCCCTTCCCCCCCCCCCCCCCACCCCCTGTGGTGATAACGTGGGGCCTATCAGTAGAAATAGCATCCCCACTTTCTGGAAATTATGTGCCAGGAATTCCCCTTTTCTATCCCTCTTTTTGTTTGTCGTATTCCTTCTTTTACTGTCGCTCCCTTCTTGTCTATGTTATGCCCTCTTGGACCATTCGCCTGTCTTCTTTCCAGAAAGATTTAGAGTTTAAAAATTCTCTCCAATGCCAGAGTCTGATGCACTGGGCCTGTCTTGTCAGGCCCTTAACCACAGTGCAAGGTATTTTCACTCGCATACCAAACAACAATTGTAGCTACCGTCTTGAATGTTCGACTGAAGAAAAAATGGTATTGTTCTTGATATCGAGTTGTGTCAAAAGTATAGAGGTTCCATTCTTCATATTGAGTCAGTTGGTGTCGAAGAATGCAATTCTATCCTTCATATCGAGTTGCTTGGTACCAAAAACATGCAATTCTCTCCTTCATATTGAGTTCGGTCGCTTGGTAACAAAAACATGCAATTCTATCCTTCATATTGAGTCAGTTGGTATTAAAGTATGCAGTGCTTTCCTTCATGCTGAATCAGCTGGTATAAAAGAATGCAGCTCTTTTTCATCTTGTCAGTTGGTGTCATGTAAAAAGGTTCTTTCCTTTATAGTTCAGCTTGCAATAGACAGCATCTAATATTTTTCTCATGCTTATGAGATGCAATCAGGGTCAGAACACACACCACGCCACACCACATACTCACACACACATACACACACGCATACACACGCATAGACACACACGGGCAGACACAGACACAGACACAAAGTCTAACAAAATGGTCCAACAGTGCTATTACTGGCTTACAAGGTAAAGTTTGGTGCCTAGATACAGAAAAAATTCAAATCTCAAATTCTGTAAAATAAAGAAAAATTACACAAAATTACACATAAGAGATAAAACTTAAAATGTACGACTGGAAAGAACTAATGCCAACAAAATCCCGTCATTTGTGGTGTTGCAAAACTTCGCTATAGTGATTACTAGTATATCATCGCGTGGTTTACAGCAACAAATTATTTCCCCTTGGTTTTGCTGCTATCTCTATACAAAAATTCCACAAAGGCCATTGCTGGAGATTAATTTCAAGAAAAAGCATATTTTCCTAATTTAGTACTTTTTCCCTGTAGTACTGTTCCCTTATGCTGATGATAACACTTAACTCTAACCCTAGTTTTTTGCCCCATACCACAAACTCTAATACTTGACCATCATGGTCCTAACTTATAACACTGACCTAACTCTTGACTCGGTTCTGTGGTATGGGGAAACAGATAAGGGAACAACAGTACAGGGAAAGAGTTGGTTTCAGCTTACTTGGCCAGTTGAACATATTTTATTCTGGAGATTTTCGTGATAGTGGAAGAATTTGTAAAAGAGAAATAACATGCAGAAAGCTAAGCCAGTCTCAGTTTTAACCCTTGATAGTGTTTTTTTACCGGAGAAAAAAGTGTGTTTTTGTTGAAGGGTCAGCTACTGCATTTTTATCTATAATATGCCATTGTAGATTTTACAACACTTTTCAAAATTTGTCAGTGAGTTTAAATAGGTTAGTGTACCTCCGGTATGCATTTGTAGTTTGAACATCACTTAGGGAAAAGCCAGTAATGGAACTATTAGCACACAATCATATTGCCCCATCCACTTTCAGGATGAAAACCCTATATAGCAGCCCTCGATAGGTTTCTGTCTTGTGCCCCTCTGTGCCATGCCAGGCCATGAATTTCTCCCAGATAATTTCTGAAATCGTGAAGTATTCCTACTCTGTTCGTTGGCCCATGTTTCTTGTCATCAAGCCATCTGGTTGCCTCTGCCAGGGGTTCTGTAGCTTATATCTTTGCCGACGTTCTGTGCCCCTTTTGTTCAGCTGTTCTCCTCTTTGTCTTGCATTGTGACCTGCATTCCTTTTGCTAGAACTTGAGGGCAGTGTCTATGAGCCCTGCTCTTTTATTTACTGATCTCTTGGTAGATCGTTCAGTCCTGTTGTTTGATATTCATCTCTTTTAGGACTATTAGGGAGCAAGATTTTCTCTGTATTCCATTAAAAAATAGTACATAAAGCGGGTTTTTTTTATGTAGTACGCAAAGGGGTAGATCATGACTTATCCCAGAAATTCTATAGAGGTATGGGCTAGGGTGGAAGAATATGTGTGTGTGCCTAGGTTTCTCCTTGGGTTTTTTCCCTAGTCAGGAAAGTTCCGAAAATACTAAGCTACTTTTAAAATAATCATGTAGATCTTGGAAAAAAACTTATTCCCAACAATTTTCTGTAATCGAATAAAATAATTTCTCAGAAATGTTTTACATTTTTTTAATTTATCAAACGATCCGTTGAAAAGTGTTTTGGTACTGGAATAGTTTAAGTTTATTAGATTTAAGTCACGGATTTTTTTCTACTTTTATTCTGATATCGTATAAAACTACATAAAATCATTAACTAGTACTTTTCTATAAGCTGGGCTTGGCGTTATTTGAGGGTTTGTTTCCAAATTTTGGGAAATAATAATAATAATAATAATAATAAATGGAATTTATATAGCACTGAATCTTGCACAGACAAATCAAAGCGCTCGAATAACGGTTCTGAAATGAACCTTGTGAGTTGGCAGAGTTTTGAGGGTTTTTGTTTGGTGGTTTTGTTTTTTTGTTTCTGATTTAATCGAAATGTTATCGGTCTTAATGCATGTAATTTCTAGTCCCGACATAGACCTTGATATAGGCGATGTCATTAGGTCGCCTAGAAGATATATTTTTCAAAAAGTATTCAAACGATCTGTTTAAACATGCTAGTGTTTGTAATAGTGCTGTGATGGCAATTGATGTGAAGTAAGGAAATAGTCTCCCTTGTTCATAATGCGCACGCTACAATACACACTGGATGAATATGAAAGAAGTATGTTTTAAGTGGATTGGTACAATAGTGATTATCCCCCACCTACCCCCCTCCCCCAACAAAAAATAAAATAATAATAAGGGCCACTCTATGCAGAGACAAAAGCAGAAACTATGAATATCATGGAAGAAGAGTGGGGGCAAAAAAATAGTTGGGCATAAGAACTGGCTGAAAATTAAAATTAAAAGTTAAACACTACCACAAATACACTAGAGCAAAAATAAACCCAGGCAATGGAAACCCCTCGTTTACATTATAGAGATGAACGCAACAGCATACACCAGAGCAACAATAAACCCAGCCCAATTTTCACTGCGGCTGGACATTGATAGAACCACAGACAGCAATTGACACTGGGGAAGCTAATGCTCAAGATAGTAGAGATAGGAAAGAAACACGGGTTCATATTAATTTGGAAAAAAAACCCAGAAGGGAAGGAATAGAAAAGGGGAATTTTTTTTGGCCAATGAAGACACGTGAAGCACCCACCAAATAGTAAAGCAAGAGACGGTCCAAAAAAAAAAAGAGCCCATTAACCCCCTCCCCGCCCCCCCAAAAAAAACACAAACAAAATGGTGCTCCATGATCATCTTTATGCAACTGAGGCCCCAAAAATAAAAAGTCGTTAGAAATGGTGATCTAAGTCTGGATTTTACTTGTATGTTCATCATTTTTTTAGGAATGGGAAGGTTAGGTTTTCAATTTTAAACGAAATCCGCATTTGTCACGTTGTTCAAAATGCATCTCAATAAAAATGATTATTGGTACGAATATCATCAGATGGACTGCAAACTGTTGGTGTGAATCTGTACAACGTGGCAAAGCATTCTACAGTGAAGACAAAAAACAATGGCTTCAGTGGCCAAACAGGCTTCTTTTTCTCTTGTGATAAAGCAGTGGCATTGAAAATGGATGCTCTTTAGAATACTCTTGATAGAAGAGGTTCTTCATGTTGGTCGTACATTAAATACTCTGAAATTACAGCTTCTTGTTGGTTCTATTATAGTAAATGTTCTGACAGCAGAGCTTTCTTTTTTGCTGATGGTCTGAAGCACTTGACTAGAAAAAAAAAGGTGCTCCATCATCTGCATGCAACTGAGGCCTAAACAATTGATTGATTGGTTGACTTTTTTTTCTTGTTTTTTTGTGTTGGTATTTTCTTTAAAAGTAACGCTGATCTGCTGAAGATGTATGTTGTCTTTGTGTGATAGCCTGTCATGTTGATAAAACTTAAAATGAATCATTCTTGTTGGATTAGTTTGTTAGATGTTTGAGGGTCTGCTTGCTTGGATTTTGGGGGTGGGTTTGTTTTTTCTTTTTCTTCTTGGTCCTTAGGGGAGAGTTTTGATCAAAAGATAATTTCATGCTTAGAATTAGCTGACCCAAAAGCAGCCTTTAATTTTGTTTTCAATTTTTTTTTGGAAAAACCAAACTTTTCAGATAACTGTTGGTCACCCTAGACATGTAAAATTTTCTATGTATTTCTAACCGCATGCATTTGAAAATTATAGAATTTTTTGTGATTGTAAAGGATTTTCTTCTTTCGATTTCTTAAGCAAAAGTGTGTGTGTGTGTGTGTGTGTGTGTGTGTGTGTGTGTGTGTGTGTGTGTGTGTGTGTGTGTGTGTGTGTGTGTGTGTGTGTGAGAGAGAGATTAAAGATGTTATTTCTATTATTTTTAACAATTCTTATCACTTATGTGTTGAATGTGCATTACTTTTTCAGTATTATAGCTGTCACTATTATGAAATTAAAAGGAATTTTGTTGCTGCATTAAATGGATAAGACTTTGTGCTTGAAGATCTTGGGTTGTTTTTTTCTCAGAATGTAATTCTCGAAATAAAGCATATCCATCTGCAGACTCTTTATGTTACACTGGAAGTGAATTAGGCCGTTATTTTGTCTAATATCAAACTGGTATAGGTTTGGGTTTTTTTTTTTTATTACCTTTAATCCTGCAGCTGATAAAACTACATTTTAAAAAATTATTTCATATTTTAAAAATCTAAGTAGCTTGTATGCTTTATATATAGATAAATTCGATTCTTTCATCTATAAATCATTTTTGTTAAAATCATTTATACCTGTCTTTGCTTTTTCATCAATTTGGCTGTCTGGCATGAATATTGTTCTTGGTATTGAATGTGTGTTGTTTGTTTTTACTGGACACAATTTTTTAAAAAAATTATCATACTTTATATTTTCAACTTCAAAGTGATGATTTCGATGCCAGTGTGACATGAAAATTGCTTGTACATTTTTTATGCATTTTTAAATGGCATGTTTGAAAAAGGTGATAGTTCAATATTCTTTTAAAACTGAATTTATTTCAATTCTTCTTTAAAATATCTTATTTTTTAAAAAGTTTCAATGTCTAGATATTGATTTAACTGGAAAATATCTTTGTTTGGTACACACCCAGATTTTACAGGAGTAGGCTACTTACAATATTGTGTATTTTTAGAATTCTTCTTAATATTATGCTGTGTGTATGAACAGCTTTTTCTTATTTTCAAGTTAAATGAACGGATCAGCTGAAAGTCTCGTTATGACAATACAGATTTAAATTATACTATTTAGATTAAAAATGCCTTTTATGAATTCTTTCAAAAAAATTGTATTTCTTAGATTTACTGGTTTTTCTTATTGGACTTGGCTTGCATGAGTGTGCGTGTGTGTGTGTGTGTGTGTGTGTGTGTGTGTGTGTGAGAGAGAGAGAGTAGCGAAATATTTTAATCCTGGAATGCATTTGACTGTCAGTATTTTTTTCCTCATGAATCGAATCATTGGAATATTAGTCTTTTTTTGAATATGCAGTCTGTATCATAAGTTTTTCTTGACCAATAATGTGTTCGAAATTGCGAAAATTGCATTATCAGGTGATGTACTTTGTTGTTGCAGTACTAGAAAAAAAGTTTTTTGTTTGCTGTTGTTTTTGTTTGTTGGTTGTTGTTGTTGTTGTTTTTTTTTGTTTTTTTGGGGGGGTATTTATTTGTTTTAAAGAGATAAATTCAAATATATGGCTTAAAATCTGAAAACGCTTTTACCTACCATTACAATAATCAAATAATTGATTATATTGATATATCTGTCTATATTTACGAATTTTAGTTTTTTTATGATTAAAATGCACTAAACCTGCGGGTATCCTCCCCCAAAACGAGCTCCCTTGAGGTTGTGGGTTGGGTTTTTTTTTCAAATCGTTGACTGGCTTTAAGCATAACTCGCCTGTATCACTCTGTGGTAAACATTTTGAAATAACCGGAATGTCTGCTAACAAAACTAAGTTTTAAAAATACTTTTTTTAAAAGAAGAAACTGCAGTTAAGCATCTTCACCTCCTGTATAATCATTCTCTGATAGGAACTTCCCCTCCTATATCGACCTATGAATGTTATGGATTTACTGAAACAGGAGGCGATAGATCCATAATTATAACAGTTTTCGAGGTCGGTGAGGCTATAACCAACATGAAGTGAAATTGTAGTTTGGCAAATTTAAACGCATTGCATAACTATTCTAAGCTGCTTTTTGCATAACTATTCTAAGCTGCTTTTTGCATACCTATTCTAAGTTGCTTTTTGTGTATGTGTATGTTTTATTCCCTGATTATATAATTATGTTTATCATGGTGCATGCGTGTATTTAGGTTTAGATTTTTTTTCTTTTCAGGTCAGTTGATCTGTTAATGACAAAAGCTGTTTGTCCTGACATGGCATTTGTTTTTGTCAGGATTATATATTGGCACACATTTTTCAAGCATTTCTGCGGAGAGAGAGAGAGGTGTACCTATGTATGTATTTATATTGAGCCTTTTGATCGTACACAACCTTTAAGAGGACTCTGGTCTATTCATCAGTAGAAATGTATTGGTTTTTCCAACCCAGTCAGTAAAAAGAAAGAGGAGAAAAAAACCTAAATACTTTGCATATCTACATTTCAAATTTTGTAATACACCTTAAGAATGTGAAGACACGAGGCTATGAACATGAAACGGATTAAAGGTCTTTTTCTACTACTTTGAAAGAGCTGGTAAACATTTTGAAATATGACCTACTTTACGAAAAAGAAATGCTGTAACATTTAAAGTGTGTGGAACTGTGTAAACATTTTAAATGATTCTGACCTCGTTAATGAATTTTTTTTAAATGCTGCAGGATTTATAAGTGCCGCGCGCGCGCGCGCGCGCGCGCGTTGTGTGTGTGTTGTGTGTGTGTGTGTGTGTGTGTGTGTGTGTGTGTGTGTGTGTTGTGTAGTTTTTCAATTAGGATTGGTTTTATCCTTTTTTTTCTTTGCAGAAACTAAAGCTGAGTATATACAAAAAAATGTGTGTGTGTTGGGGGGGGGGGGGGGGGGGGGATTACACGCAAAGCTGTGTCCAGTTATTTTTAATCTGAAGAATTGGATATGTTTGTATGCATATAATTTTCATGTCTGTGTTATATCACCTTTCACTTCATTTTATTTTTAATCCATTGATCTGTCTTGTATTTGTATACCCTCCCCCTTCCCCCTCCAAAAAAGAAGGGAAAAAAAGAAGAAAAACCTAAAAGGTTATGCATATGCAAATATGACCTGAAATAAATGGATTTTACTGTACTATTACAAAGCTGGTATATATCTTGTCTTGTGCTTACTTCTGTCATGAATACCTCCCTGACTTTATTCTGCTTTATCCAATCCTTTTTTCCTCTCTCTCTCTCTCTCTCTCTCTCTCTCTCTCTCTCTCTCTCTCTCTCTCTCTCCTCTCTCTCCTCTTCTCTCTCTCTCTCTCTCTCTCTCTCTCTCTCTCTCTCTCACGCTCTTGGGAGACGGGATAGCCTAGTGGTTAGAACATTGCGCTCGCAATCTGACGACCCGGGTTCGATTCCCGTTCAAGGGGATTTTCCCCTGGAGTTGACATCGGTGCAGACTCCACTCTCCCAAAAAATGTCATTCGGATGAGACTATAAACCGAGGCCCCCTGTGCGAACGCACGCAGAACATCTTGCGCACACGTTAAATCCTGTTCCGCTTTTCGTAAGAGTAGGCCATTGTGTGCCGGTGGGAACAGATGACAGAATTCACAAAACTGCACACACATGGGACTGGATGTAAAAAGGCGCATAAGTGCTTGTTCCATAATAATAATAATGTATGGAATTTATATAGCGCTGAATCTTGTAAAGCAACAAATCAACGCGCTCAGATGGCATGATTATCCTCGATATAAATGAATAAAATGAAAATAAATCTCTCTCTCTCTCTCTCTCTCTCTCTCTCTCTCTCTCTCCTCTCTCTCTCTCTCTCTCTCCGCTCTTTGTGTGTGTGTGGTTTTTTGCTTTGTTTTTGTTTTGTTTGTGGTTGGGTTTTTTTGGGTTTTTTCTTTTCTTTTTCTTTTTTTTGGGGGGGGGGATGGAGTAGGGTTTTTTTTAAATTTTCCTCGTCTGTCTGTCACTCATCCCTGTGTTTTTTGTTGGTTGGTGGTGGTGGTGGTTGTTTTTTTTTTGCTCTCTCCTCTCATGCGCGCCGCGTCCTCTCATGTCTTGTTTATTTGTGTCATGAATAGATTACAGTGCAGCTTCATCTTGCATGAAAAGTACAAGAGAAATTTAGTTTTGTTTTTTAAATAACTTTTTTTCATGTTCATCATTTCAGATGCGTGTGTGTGGTGTGTGTGTGTGTGTGTGCGCGCGCGCGCGTATGCGCACGTGTGCGTGTGTGTGTGCGTGCGCGTGATTGCACCTATGCTCGCGTGCGTGCGTGCGTGTGTATGTGTGTGTGTTAGATTTCATGGCATTTTCTTCAGCCTCTGTCCGTCCAAGTGCTTTTTAAGCTAATGCAATGCAAATGGCGACAAGTTCTATCCTTGTCAAAATTTTATCAACTTTGCCGAATATTTCATAAAAGTTCTTTCGCATCTGAGTATATGTTCTCTCTGAGCCTTCACTTAAATTGCTTTTGGTTTTTTCTTAAGAAATGGATTTGAAATGCTTTGCATGTTTGTTCTTTTCATCGTTGTTTTACTGATTATATTTGACTTTAGTTGCTTCTTCTATGCCAAACGCTTGCTTTTCAGTTTCTGGTGGTACTGATATTTCAAAGTCAACTGCTGTTAGGTTTATTCTTCTGTAAAATATATATGCAATCCTCCATTTGCCAAAGACGGTTTAAAGGAATTAAATCTGGAAAATCGTGTGTGTGTAGGTGTGTGTATATATATAAAGATATATAGATATATATAGATAGATATATATACCGCGACATCAATAAAATTATTATTATACGGAAACACTTCTTGTTCTGTGGCCATTGTCTTCATTCATTCCCCGTGGGGATGCCTGGCGGTCTATCAGTGTAAATAGCATCCCCACATTCTGGAAATTCGGTGCTAGAAAATTCCTAAATTCCTCTTTTCTATCACTCTCTTTGTTTCTGCCTCGTTCCTTTTCTTCCCGTTAGCTCCTCCTTGTCTATGTTCTGCCTTCTTGGTCCAATCTCCCGCCTTTCTTCCAGAAAGACTTAAAAGATAACAATTCTCTCTTGTGCCCAAGTCCGATACGCTGGGCCTGACTTGTGAGGCGCTTAACGGCAACGCGACGCATTTTCGCTCATATGACAGACACCAATAGCTGCTGTCTGAGCGTTCGCCGACGACGAAGAAGACGTCTTCTTTCATGACAAGCTCTTGGCATAATGGCCTGTATCTTCCACCAAAGGAGGACAACATCCTCTCTCAACAACCTATAGTAAAAGTAACAACATAGCGAATGGGATGTTTGTTTTCATCCCTTACAGCTCCGAGGCTTACCAAAATATATTTTTTGCGTATGCGACCGTTTTTGCCCACCATTTAAAAGGTAACCGCATTTCGACTTCAAAGAATGAATGGAATATGATACTCCTGTCGACTTAATTATACACACGGATCACAAATTCAAAAAGAAAAAAAAGCAACAACAAATAAACGAGAAAATAATAACACGGACCCAAACAAACAAAACTTAATACAGACTAGCATAACACGCTCTCTAGACTCCCTCCCCCCCCCCCCCCCCCCCCACCTCCCTTGCCACCTGTGCACATGTGCACAGTAGGGGGAGGGGGGAGAGAACCAAACCACAACCACCCAAACCAGAAAAGAAAAAACCAGACAACAACCACCCACGTGGCGCGCCAGATGTGTGCACGTGCGCGCGCGCACGCTGCTGCTGATAATACCAGAAAATGTGTCTGACAATGATGAACTGGTAGTGTGTGTGTGTGTGTGTAGGGGCAGCAAGCTGCTAACCGCTATGGACAAGGGCAACAACACCACCACTGGGGACTGATGAATTATGACTGTGGAACAACAGTTTTGTCGTCGTTGTTGCTGTTGTTGTTAACTTAACCCTCCTATGCCCCCCTCCACGTCTGCTTTGCTCCTGAGGCGACTGATGCACTGCATCATCATCATCATCATGATGTTCTTTTCTTCTCGCTTCTCTGTGTGAACGTTCCCTTATAATTATTTCTGACTGGGTGAGGTGCGTGTAGAGCGTGGTCTTCTCCTGTTCTTATGTGTGTGTGTGTGTGTGGATGTATGTTTGTCCGTCGTGTCCGACGATGACCTCCAAACCAGCAGAGGAGGCAGCTGCTGTTTTGGAAACTGGGCAGAAATTTGATTATAGTGGAGATGCCTTGTCCACAGTACATCCCCACTCTCTCGGCCAAGTGGGCATAAGGACAGTCAGCGTTGGAGATGTTCTCCAAAGGCCAACCAGCCCCCAGGGCTGCAGCACATAAGGACTGTGCGAGTCAAGCCTCCTAGTCAGAGAGTCATAGTCGATCACTAAAGACTAAGCTGTAAAGTGGAATTCCATGAGTGGGAAAGGCACTGATCATACAGCCTCTCACTTTGCTGTTGCCCCCAGCGTCAATGGTTTAATCAAGAACTGTGATAAAGCCCAGGCGCTGACGGCAGTCCTGTTCTTATAACTTAACTATAAAAGTCCTTCGGATGAGACTAGAAACCGAGGCCCCGTGTTCAAACGCATGCAGAACATCTTGTGCACACGTTAAATCCTGTTCCGCTTTTCGAAAGAGTAGGCCATTGTGTGCCGGTGGGAACAGATGACAAAATTTACAAAACCGACATACACACGGGGACTGGATGTAAAAAAAAGCAAATGAGTGCTTATTCCATTATAATCGATATAAAAGAATAATTAAATAAATAAAAATAAATAAATAAATAAAAATAACTTTGCATGAGGTCTGCCCGCGCTGCTTGTCTCATCCAGCGGCACATTCTGACCTCAGAGCAGTTCAATTTTTTTGTACTGGATGCATGCTGGGTGTATTCATGTTTCCGTAGCCCGTCGAACGCTTATATGAGTTATGGCATCGTTAACGTGCCTATTTGATGCACTGCAAGTGTATAAACACGAAGGGGCATTAAGGCACTGGCAGGTCTGCGCTTTGTGTTGACCTGGGAGATCTTAAAAATATCCACCCTTAATTCACCAGACGCTGCTGCCGAGATTTGAACCCATGACTTCATGGACCCACGTTGTCGAAGTCAAAACCATCTCAACCATTCAGCTTTTTGAAACCATTTACGCCTTTTGGAAGAGTAGACCATTATGTGCCGGTGGGAACAGATGACAGAATCTACAAAACCGCATGCACAGGACACTGAATGTTTAAAAAAAAAAGCAAATGAGAGCTTATTCATTATCCTGGAAATATTAAAACGATAATAAAGAACAAGACCGTAGCATCCGCCATGCCTATATTCAATCTTCCTGATGTCAGGTTACATACGAATGTCACCAGCAACACCCACATTTTTCTTTTTTGTGGCATAGTTATGTTCCATCCTTCTTAAGTCACGATCGAGTGATGTCATCAACAATATCCACATCATTCTAACACCCGAAAAAAAACCCAAAACCCCTGCATAGTTCCTTTTTTCCTTATAATCATATTCATGAACTATACATTTCTACCTGAGCTTTTTTTTTTTTTTTTTTTCCCATAGACAGGGAGGACACACACACCAGAAAAAAGTAAAGATATTGCGCCAGAGACATCACATCTCTGGGTGGGAATCGAACACACGTGTTACCCAGGCCGTAACATGGCGACAGCAATCACAACATGGCTGACTGGGTGTGAGTAATGAGGGAGAGGGTAGCTGACCAGTTCCTTCCCTGGTTCCCTGTATGTAGGCCTGAAAGGAATGAATGAGGGGGTGTGTAGCCTACCTGCTCTTTAATTAATATATTCAACACCACCAGCCGCCATGGCGCAGTGGTTAGCGCCTTGGGTTACGGACTGGAAGGTCGCGGGTTCGAATCCCATAAGAGTCATAGGGATTTTTCGGACTCCGGCCGGCTCCTACCCAGAGTGTGCTGTGGGCTCAGTGGGAAGACTGGGACCACACAGTCGAGCTTCATCCACTTAACGGATGCGAGTTTGAGAGTGTTGCTCAAATTACCTGACCAACACTGCAGGTGTCTGTATCTCTCGGGCCCGGTTGACGCCGGGATATATTATGATAGTAAGCGTAGAGTACAACCCTGTCAAGTAGTCTCAAAGCATATGCACTTCCACAGCAGCATAATTACGTCATCCTCATTGTCATTGATCATCATGCAATTAAAAAAATTGCCTCTGATTCGGTGGTCCTAGTTTCTCTGGTCTCATGGTGACCTCAGATTCGGTTTGCCCATACACTTCTGTGCCTGTGGTGAGTTTGTGTCGAAGCCTTTGGGGTTGGAGGTTCGCGGGGGACGGTCGTTGGAGGGACGTTGTGGTGGTTGCCACCTCGGGTGGGCAACTCACTCAGTCTGGCTCCGCGACTGAGCTAATACTGTCGTTAGTAGGGGGCTTAGTAGGTGGTGTCCTGCGTATGTTAGCTCAGAACAGGCACCACTGAACACCGCCAAAGTGACCCAGCAGTAGTGCAGGGCCCCTCTGGCTGGTGGCCCCGCGGCGGCCTGATAGTGATTGGCTCCCTGTGGGCCTCCGACTCTGAGGATGAGACATAACAAATCTGGGTATGGTTGTGGCGGGGAGATTGGAATGAGCGGCGTGGGAACAGTAGGACGGGGGACGTCACAGAAGATGAGGCAGCAAAAAAAAAAATATATATATATATATATTCAACACCTGGATGAGTGATATAGGATAGGTAGGTGAGGGTGAAACAGGCTCCTGTTGAATGACGTTTGGGTGGGTGGGTGGGTGACTGAGAAGCCTGTGGAAAGAATTTCACTGGGTTTGTGTTGTAGGAGTGGCTATGTTTTGGTTGGTTAAGGGTTGTTTTTTAAAGACGTATAATTGTGTACCATCACTGTATGTAATTATTTGTAATGTTAAAGGTAAAGGTAAAGGAGTCCCATAACCTATAAGGTCGTAGGGGACGAGGTGTCAGAGACCTCACTTCTCTAGGGCCAGCATATTGAGGGCGGCGCCCATTTCCTCTCCCTCGCTGCTTTACCTTCCCTGACCCTAAAGAGGGCAGGTACCCATTTACAGCTGGGTGAACTGGGGGATCTGTACTGAAGCCAAGGCGCGCAAACGGTCACCCATCCAACTGGTAACCACGCTCGACGATGCTAACTTGTCTGGGGGAAAGCGAGTGCTCCGACCGCTGAGCTATCCCGTCCCACAATTTGTAATGTTACTATCTAAAATAAGGGATACTTTCATTTGTTTTCTTTTATCACGAAATTTTGGAGAGGAGGAGGAGGAAAAAATAGGGTTGTCAAAGTCAAGGCAAAGTCAAAAACTTTTTATTCATCCCATGAATGGCAATTACAATATTGACAGGGTTGTTCTTATGAGCACAAATGATGCACAGGTAGACGCATAGCGGAACGTGAAAGGCTTTACTGATGCAATAAATAAAAGTTTAGTAAACGAACCAACCAAAATCAAAACAAAAAAGGGCACAGGCAGTCATTGCTCCATATGATTGGTGATGTAAGAAGGGGAGGTAATTGTTCATGTGGAAGGGGGACATATTTTCAAGACTACAAGGCTAGAGAAATAAACCCTTGCTTTGCCTCTCCGCAATAGAACAAATGAACACATTTTTTATGGTGAAAAAGATTGAGTAGGCTGCAATATAGGAGGATAAAAACATCATCTGATACATGTTTTAAGTCCCCAACGTCAAAATGCTGATGATACCTTAGTTGTTGGTAAATGATCGCATTGGCAAAATCCTACAATCCACGAACCTCAGAGCTTCTAACGAAGGACTCAAAAACTTATTAGGCTTGTAGACACAAGCGTAGTCATCAGAACTACACACTAGTATTGTTGTGTATTGCTTTGGATTGAATTTAGATTGGATGCGATAGGATTATATAACATTAATTGTATAGTGTAAGAAAAGTTTTTTTATTTAAAAAAAACCACCCTGCAGCATACAACAAGAGCAACAGCATTAAAACAACAATAACATCAACGACAACGATATTAATAAGCAACACAAAAAGCATAAATCGATTTAAAACAACAACAAAAAATCCACTAACCTAGTCGATACATGAAACTCCACGTTTGAGTTACCATCGATTTGTATACAGTGTCTTTGATGCACCCCCCATCCCCCCCCCCCCCTCTAGTTTTTTAATACCCAGGTGCACACTACCCTGGTCAGACTGTTAGAGTGCTTCCCCTCGGACACCAAAGCGTGACTGAAATTGCCCCCCACCCCCACCTCACCCCCCACACCCCTGTACACCAAAACGTGACAATTAATTATCATCTCACTACCTGATTTAATAACAGTCCCCCTCAAACTCTCACATCCTTATTACTTTACTCAAACTGGGTGTACCAAATCTCTCTGGACAGTAGTACCAACTTCTAGGGGCCAAATTCTACCACGGCCATGCCAACCTTGAAAGTCATCAGCGTTACAAGGGAACCCACTGACTTGACACATTCTGCGTCCTCTGTGGCTGGACAAAAAGTGACCACGTGTGTCATGATGAGTCTTTTTGACACTGGCCCCAGTGACCCAAAGGACTGACCAGGAGAGGCAAGAGGCAAGAGGCTAGTGTGGTCAAGTGGCGGAAGGGTGAGGCCTGTGTGTTAGTTTGCACTGATGTGTTGGTAAGGTGAGCAGACGGATTGGTGCGAAGGGGGCAAATACCGGGGTTTCACAATGGAGTCATTAATGGTTCTGTTTAGACTGTATACATGTGTGTATGGTAGGTATGTGTCGTGTGTGAGAGAGTTCAGGTGTTGGTTGAAAGTGTTGTACGTGTGTGTGTCTAAGAGATTTGAGTGTCTGCCAATCTGTCTGTCTGTCCTTGTCAGTCTGTCTACATGCCTGTCTGTATCTTTCTCTATCTGGCCAGAACGTAGTAAGAAGCCATGAACAGCACCATGATTGCTATAGCAATGACAACAAAAGACACATTCGCACCTGCACATTTGCACACGCACACGCGCACACACACACGCGCGCGCACGCATAACCTAACACTTCCACCATCACCACCACACACCTACCCACAGACACACACACACTCACACACATGTCCACACACACGCGCGCACACACACAACACACACACAACACAACACAACACACACACACATACATAACCTAACACTTTCACCAAAACCAACAAACAATTTCAGACACTTCCCACAAACCCTGGAGCAAAACTTCTCCATACCGTACCACCTCCAGCCACAGTATTTCCAGCCAGTTCCTGAAGCCTTTATAATCATCCCAATATTTATCTTGCACGAAAAATTACCGGAAATTACCAGCCAATGATTCTGGGTGATAAATGGCTGTCACAAAATGCGCCTACCTCAAAACTTCCCCCCAACCCTGAAAACTTCGACAGGAATCT
>CM054137.1:34162379-34179879 GCA_028751875.1 Rapana venosa | reverse complement strand
GTACACACACGCCATGAGTTTCCATACCACTCCACCTTCCTACATGCCCGCATGCGTGCAAACGTGAACGCGTCTCCTCTCCTTCCTCCTTTTTTCCATCCCTCAATATAAACCGACATCAAAAAAAAAATCCCTGAAGAGAAAAGCTCTCGCTTGAGGCTAGCCATCAAACTTTGCCGGGAGAGTTCTTCCCTCCCTTTTTAAAGACCTCTCCACTCTGACCTTAATATCCGTCTGGGACCCGGAAATGAACTCAGTCCACCCAACGCCATTTTGTCGCCATTAAACGTGGCTCCTTTCCCCACTTGAGATCTCGAGCTGGATTGGTGGCGGAGGCGACAAGAGATTTTCGGTGTTGCTGATCTTGTCTGTAAAAAGAGATTGAGAGAGAAAGAGAGAGAGGGCAAAGAAAGAAAGAAAGAAGAGGAGAAAAATGGACGATAAAATGGAAGGAAGAGAGGGTTATTTTTATGTCTTTTGTGGCGTTTTTGACTCCGAAATAAAGTAATGATAATTTTTTTTTTAAAGAAAGAAGGAAACTGCCTGAATGGACGTAGTAAAAATGTTCTGAAACAACAAAATAGGAGAAAATGTTCTGAAACGAAAAAATAGGAGGAGAGATGAGAACAGCTCTTTACATGCTCCAGGGCTGAAAAAGCTTAGAAGAGAAAATAGATGTAAGATATAAAAATAACCAGTGTTTTGCGGTGTTACGTTGTGTGATCGTTTTTGTAGAGTTCGAGCTAGTTGTATGAGCTAGTGGGCTAGTGGGGTGGGTTTCAAATTCGAACAGGCCTGGTGTGACGGGTTCGAATCTTGATGGCACCTGGTGTAAGAAAAAAAACAAAAACAAAAAAACAAAAAAACTTCCAATGTACTTTTTGTGAAGATCTGCCAGTGGCTAAAATCTCCTTGATTTATGTTTGCATGCATGTTGAAGATAAAATATGTATGTATGGATTTTTTTCATTCCTCGGCTAGCTAGAGCTCTGAGATTCACGAATGGTGAGATTTTGCGTATAGGATCATTTTTTCCTCTCCATGAAGGCAGCCGCATTTTGACTTCAGGGATGTGTGCTAGGTATTTTCGTGCTTCCTTAAACCCACCTAACGCCGACATGAACTACAGGATCTTTAACGTGCATGTAAATTTTTTTGTATCTTCTGCATGTGTATATACTTGAAAGGGGATTAAGGCACTGGCAAGTCTGCACTTGAAGTTGACCTGGAAGATGGTAAAAAATCTCAGCCTTTTAATTAACCAGACACCATGGGGTTTCGAACCCACGACTTAATGGACCTACGGGATTGAGGTGGAACGGGCTTATCCACTCGGGTATAGCGTCCGTCATATATATGCGTTTAATTTGTTGGTCATTCATTTAGTGTTTGATGGGTCAGTTAGAGAAGCATGAACACATTATGTACCTCAGGATTTATGAAAGCATTAGGCTATGCTGTTGTCAAGTCCGTGCCATAAGGTTTTCTTCTGCTGTAGTTGTAATGTAGCACATTTATTATTGGAATTCTTCAAGCTATGATACCTTCTTGCAAGAACTGAAGACTAAAAATGGAAATACTCAAACTGTCTGTCCTTAATTACGCTTTTTTGGATCTTAGAATATTGAAATCAATGGCGAGAGAAACCATTAAAACAACTATACTGACATCCATTAAAGCCGCCGTCGCAGCAGCAATGAACGCATCATCGCAGCCACCACCATCTACAGAAATAACAGGAAACGGGGGTTACAGCAATGTCAATAATATTTTGGCAACAAAATATTTCCTGAACAGAGCAGCACCATGAACACCAGCATTCTCAAGATCTGTTGACAAGCCATGGTGCTCTTGAAAATATTGCTGTATTACGACAACAAGCGCACTGGCAATGTCAACAAGAGACGTAATAAGAAACTATACAAGAACAGCAGTGACGGCAATTGGAGAAAAGCAACAACAAGTAATGCCAACAACAACGGCCACGATGCTGCTTCATCTCTTCCTAGCTCCTCTGTGAGTCATTGGTACTGATGATGGCTTGTTCACCGAATGCCACCAGGTTATGTCTGTTATGTACCAAAGCCTGTGTCTCTGCCAATGGTTCCTCTGCCCCTTCTGCCACAATGTCCGTCCCATTCTTTCTTCTTGTACTGTATGTTGTTGTTATTGTTATTGTTGTTGTTGTTTTCGGTTTGAATGTCTCTAGTTGTGAGATACTGAAATATTTGAATTGAATTGAATTCTTTTCCCTTTTCAGGCCCTTTATAATATCTCCCTCCCTCAACAGTTCCCGGGAGACAAGTTTTTAGCGAGGGCATGGGCTCTTGCAACGTGGCCACACCAACACAGTTTTCTCTTCTCTTTTTCCCCCCTTTGTGTTTTTACTGCCTCATCTTCTGTGACCCTACTGTTCCCAGACCGCTCATTTCAATCTCTCTACTCCAGCCGTTCCCCTCTCTCGCAAAGATTCGTAATGTCGCATCCTCAGGGGTCAGACGTCCAACAGGGAACCAGTCAACGTCAGGCCGCTGTGGGACTACTAACCAGAGGAGCCCTGCACTACTTGCTAGGTTACGTTGGCGGTGTTGAGTGATGCCTATTCTGAGGTAACGTACGCAGGACACCACTTACTGAGTGCTCAGTCACGGAGCCAGACTGACTTAGACCGCCCACCTGGGGGTTGTGACCACCGCAATATCTCCCCAACGAGCCCCCCCCCCCCCCCCCCCCCACCTCCTCCACCCACCCCAACCCGAAACTTTTGACACAAACTCACCACAGGCACAAAAGTGTCTGGATAAACTGAAACTAAGGTCACCACGAGACCAGAGCAACTGGGGCTACCGAATCAATGACATTTTGTTGTTGTTGTTGTTGTTGTTGTATGATAATCAATGAGGATGAGGATGATGTAATGCTGCTACTATGGAAGTGCATGAGGTTTGAGACTTCGGTGACAGGGCTGTACTCTTCTACACTTCTTATTATGATATGATTTATACCGGCGTCAACCGGGTCTGAAAGATGCAGACACCCACAGTGATGATAGTCGTGTAATGTGAGCAACACTCTCATAGTCGTATTCGTAAAGTGGATGAAGCTCGACTTTGTAGTCCTAGTTTTCCCAACAGGCCCATAGCAAAAAGCAAACTCACTTGGGGTATAAGCTGTCCCCCCCAAAATCCTTATGACTCTTATAGGATTCGAACCCGTGACTTTCCAGCACGAAAACCTAAGGTTCAAACCACTGTGCCAAGGCGGCTGGTGAGTTTTATTTTTATTTTTTAAACTGATGACAGCAGATCTGCGATGGAGACCCATGGTTCGACGTTCTTGTCCACTGGCAATGTGTGTACAGTGTCTATAACAGGATGATAACCATAATAACGTCAAAACTGGTTACCAAAAAGAGAAATATGAAAAAAAATATTATGATGATAAGAGCAGGAGCAAGAGATACAACAACCAATAATAATGATAAAAAGAAAACAACGCCCAAACCAGTTTCATTTTCTAAAATGTGGATGTCCAGTGTGGGTAAGGTATATATTTCCTTTCAGCCACGAACTACAACCATGAATAAGGGGAGGAAAATGCCATTCCAGGCTTTTTGCTTAAATATTTTCACAATCCAACAAGAAAGGAAAATAAAAACAAACAACAACCCATAGATCTACATCGATTCCGATATTGACTTCCATTTGCTGTTTTTTCCCTTCGTGTACGTATTTTTGTATCGTATATAAATCTTTAAGAGATACTTTTACGGCGATGATTTTATTTCAGATTATTTCCTCTCTAAAACTGATGATGTTGTTCGATCGCGTCTCGTTTGTTGTTTATCTATTTTTCTTGAAGTTTAATTACGTTTGGCCTGCTCGTTTCTTCTCGCATCTCTTTATTTTGCCGTTGTTTTCTTTGTGGTTTTATTTTTTTGCGCACGTCATTAAGGTCTTAAGAGTATTGGCGAACATTTTGGTGTTACGTGTTAGGCTTTTTTTTCCAGTTGTTGTGACTTTTCGCTAATATTGCTTTAATGGGAGAATAAAAAATTGGATGAGAGGGTGTGGTAGAGTGTTTGTTTCTCTGTCTGTCTGTCTGTGTCTGTCTTTTCCTCTGTGTGTGTGTGTATTTATTCTTTTATATCGAGGGTAATGGAATAAGCACTTATGTGCTTTTTTACATCCAGTCCCCGTGTGTACGCGATTTTGTAAATTTTGTCATCCGTTCCCACAGGCACACAATGGCCTACTCTTACGAAAAGTGGAACAGGATTTAACGTGTGCGCAAGATGTTCTGCGTGCGTTCGCACGCAGGGCCTCGGTTTATAATCTCATCTGTGTGTGTGTGTGTGTGTGTGTGTGTGTGTGTGTGTGTGTGTGTGTGTGTGTGTGTGTGTGTGTGTGTGTGTGTGGATCTGCTCCCTTCTGTTTCTGTTTCTGTCTCTGTCTCTCTGCTTCTCTGCTTCTGTATGTCTGTGTGAGAGTGTTCGTTTGACTGTCTGTCTGTCTGTCTGTGTCTGTGTCTGTCTTTTCCTTCGGTGTGTGTGTGTGTGTGTGTGTGTCTGTGTCTGTGTCTGTGTGTCTTGATCTGTTCCCTTCTGTTTCTGTTCCTCTCTGTTTACGTTTCTGTCTATCTGTCTGTCTGTCTGTCTGTCTGTCTGTCTGTTTATCTGTGTCTCTCTTTCCCTGTGTGTGTATGTGTGTGTGTATGTGTGTGTGTCTGTGTCTGGATCTGTTCCCTTCTGTTTATGTTCCTCTCTGTTTGTGTATCTGTCTCTCTGCTTCTGTCTGTCTGTCTCTCTGTCTATCTGTCTGTCTGTCTGTCTGCCTCTCTCTCTCTCTCTCTCTCTCTCTCTCTCTCTCTCTCTCTCTCTCTCTCTCTCTCTCTCTGTGGTATCCCATCCAGACTTTTCTTTTGAACTCTTCTTTAGGATAATTATTGTGCAAGGAAAACTCCAGTACTGCGGATGTGTGTGGTGTGTGTGTGTGTGTGTGTGTGTGTGTGTGTGTGTGTGTGTGTGTGTGTGTGTGTGTGTGTGTGTGTGTGCGCGCGCGCCATGGATAGCAGGAAATAGAAAGACTTGGTTGAGGGTAATGGGAAATTAATGCATGCACGTTATTCCAGTTATGGAGAAAATTCTTATTATAATATACATGAGGTGTTTTTTGTTCGTTTGTTTGTTTTTGTTTATCTTTTGTTTTTGATTTTCCTTATAGGCATTCATTCATTTTCTTTTGCATATTATCTAGTTAATTATTTGTTTGTTTATGGATGCTTGTACACCTTTTTCTTTCAGTTTGAATGACTGTGCTGTAGACCTGTTTATGTGGAAACGGAATAAACTCAAATAATGTAATTTTTGGTCCTGATAAACGGATTTATTTACAGACATTATTTTCTAAATAATTTAAAGGACGAGCTCGTAAGATATATTCCAAAACTCAATCTTACACATGTATCATCAAACTCAAACAAACAAGCAAAAAAACCACCAAACCATTGGGCTTCAATCACGAAGTAATGAACTTTCTTGCCTAGCTCTAAAAGAAATCTTCATTTTCTTTTTTTTGTTTTGTTGTTTATTTGCTTTCCCGGAACTCTAATTTTCATGCTTTTGAAGAAATTGTAAGCTGCACCCTTTAGTTCCCCCCTCCCCTCCCGCCATTTCTCTCCGCCCCCCCCCCCCCCCTCTCTCTCTCTCCCCCCCCCCCCCCCCCCCTCTCTCTCTCTCTCTCTCTCTCTCTCTCTCTCCTCCCACAAATCTGATTTTTAATTGCTTGCATTTTCTTCAGTTTTTGAGCAAGAAACGAACGAGCGATCAAGCAGTATTATTTTTCTCTTTTTTTTCTTGTTCTTTTTCCTACTTTTTACTTCTTTTTTTTTAAGTGGCAAAACTGGCTAGAAACTGACAAACTACAGGGTGCCGCTTTCCGTTGATTGGCAGCTGCAGGAGGGAAACTGACACAATTGCTGGTGACGATGTCAGCCCCCTGCGGCGACAAGACCGGTGCTAAGAAGAAAAAGACTCCCCCATACCAAAAAATGTTCCCTGGCTATTACTGTCTTAGAAAGAAAGAAAAAAGTTTCGCGGGGTTAACTTGTTTCTTTCTCTTGGTCTCCGCTCCATAGATAGATAGATAGATAGATAGATAGATAGATAGATAGATAGATAGATAGATAGAATGCACGTATACAAGCACACACGAACTAACTAACTAAAATAAAATAAATTACACACTAAGATTGATACATAAATTACATGCGATTTTTAGGGATAGGATTGGGTGGGGGTTTTTGTTTCTTTTTTTAAATTAAAAAACAACAATTTTTTTTTTTAACTACCTCTTCCACACACACACACACACACACACATACACGCACACACACACAACATACACACACACACGCACGCGCGCACACACACAACACACACAACACACACACACCCCAGCACGCACTAAACGGAAGCCAAGGAGAGAATTGGAAATAAAAGGGAGGCAATAAGCAAGGCACAAACCATCAAGGATTTGTTGGGGGGGGGGGGGGGGGGGGGGGTGGGGGGGGGGGGGGGGAGGGGGGGGGGGGGGGGGGGGGGGGGGGGGGGGGGGGGGGGGGGGGAAGGAATGGGTGGATGGGAGTTGGGGAAAAGAGGTGGGGATGAAATTGGTAGGGGGAGGGGTAAGGGGCACTCTCAACCGTCCCTACCAACTTTTCTTTTTTCCTCCCCCCCTCCCCCCCCCCCCCCCCCCCCCCCCCCCCCCCCCTCCTCCCACTCGAGTCCGGTTCAATGCGCGTGGACGCCTCCCAACAAGAGAAAAAACTGATGCGTTTTCAAGCGAAGATTTGGCTATTACACGCTTCGCTGATCACCACACCACCTCTCTTCCTCTCCTTCCTTCCTTCCTTCCCCTCCCTCCCCCCCCCCCCCCCCCCCCCCTTCCTTTCCATTTCTGCCTTTCTCCTTTCCCTAGAAAAAGAAACAAACAAAAAAACCAAACCAAAAAACAAAGTTGAGTTTTGCTTGTTTGTTTGTTTTCTTGTTTCCTCTCCCTGGCAAAAGCTACGAGGTTCATCTAAAGGCTAGTGAGAGAGAGAGAGAGAGAGAGAGAAGAGAGAGAGAGAGAGAGAGAGAGAGAGGAGAGAGAGAGTGTGTGTGTGTGTGGGGTGTGTGTGTGTGTGTGTGTGTGTGTGTGTGTGTGTGTGTGTGTGTGTGTGTGTGTGAGGTGTGTGATTTTATTTTATTCTTTTATATCGAGGATAATGGAATAAGCACTTATGTGCTTTTTTTTTTTTACAGCTAGTCCCCGTGTGTATGCGGTTTTGTGAATTCTGTCATCTGTTCCCACCGGCACACAATGGCCTACTCTTTTCGAAAAGCGGGACAGGATTTAACGTGTGCGCAAGATGTTCTGCGTGCGTTCGCACACGGGGCCTCGGTTTATAGTCTCATCCGAAGGACTTTTGGGGAGAGTGGAGTCTGCACTGATGTTGTTAACTTCAAGGGAAAATATCCCCTTGAACGGGAATCGAACCCGGGTGTGTGTGTGTTGTGGTGTGTGTGTGTGTGTGTGTGTGTGTGTGTGTGTGTGGTGTGTGTGTGTGTGGTGGGGGGGGGGGGGGGGGGGGGGGGGGGGGAGGGGGGAGGGGGGGGCACCGTTTTCCCGACCGTTATGGTAGCTGCATTCTGACTTCGGAGATATGGGTTTTCTGATGTTTGTGATCAATAATAATAATAATAATAAAAAAAATAATAATAATAAATGGAACTTATATAGCGCTGTATCTTGCACAGACAAATCAAAGCGCTTGATGTGTGTTGTTGTATCAATATTGTCCACTGACTCGGTCTGCCTGTCTGTTCTACGTCAGTATACAGAGATTCCTTGACTTTACTTTTTTGTTTACATGTTAGTAGGACTTGCTCAGAAAAGCAAAGGCAGTTTTGTTAATAAGTATTTGTTCCTTTGTGGGAGAAGTTGCACGACTGTTTGGTGTGTTCTTAGTTTGGTTGTTTTGTTATTGCTGTTGTTGTGTAGTGGGTTTTTTTAATATCTCTTGATGCTCAAGCAGTTGTGCCACTATAGGGATTCAACACAGGACAAGCACATTTTAAAAACCTGCATTTGTTTGCACAAGTAAAGCTTAAAAGAAAATTTCTTCGTGTTGTGTAACAGACTGAACAATTATAATAATAATAATAATAATAATAAATGGAATTTATATAGCGCTATATCTTGCAAAAGACAAATCAAAGCGCTAAATCAATAAATATCATTTTAAAAACTTAAATAAATACATAAATAAATAAACACAAATCTAAAGAACAGCAAAGTGTAGCAAAATCTCACATCATCAACAAAATAACTACAAGCCAAATAAAAAACAAAAAACAAAAAGAAAACCAATTACAAGTCAAATGAAAATGGCGTGATATACAAATAAACCTGCGTTAACAGATTTAAAAACCAAAACAAAATCACTCAACACACTCAAACCCAACTCAACACAAAAACAAATCTGCAACAAAACACAAAAATCTCACACACACACACACACACACACAACACACACACACACACACACACACACACACACACACAGAAATGAGACGATAATAATACAGACATATCATCAATGATGAAATTCAAACACACCACACTCATGAGATTCTAATAATTACATCAGACGTTGTTCCATATACGAGATTCTGCATAAAAATTCAACGTTAGTGCAAAAAGTGTCACTTCATGAATGCATTCTGAACACACACAAAAACACACATACTACCACCACCACCCAATAGAAGGTAAAAAAACCCCAACAAAAAAACCTTAGAGATTTTCTCGAATACTTTTTTAATTTTTTATTTCATTCCTCAGCTAGAGCCCCGATGCTCACCAATGGCGATATCCCCACGCTCACGACAGCCTCCGCTCACCATCAAGGCAGCCACATACCGACCCGGGGATGGATATCTGTGATTTTGAGGATTTCACAAGAAACCTCTTCCTCATGAAAGTGAAAAACATAGGAACACACCATCCAAAATTATCTATGCACATTATAACTTTATGCTTCAGTTTGCTTCAGTTCGTTTATAAAGTCTTATATCAGATGCTGCTTTAATTAATTAAAGCTGACTAAGATGATGAATTAGCGCAATGTGCACGTGAGGTTAATGATAGGGATGCTGTAAGAATTGATTTATAGGGAAAAGAAGTGTGTGGGCCACTGGCGACCGCTGCCCAACAGCTTGTGTCATTATGGATTCGGAGATGTTAGCGAGAACTAAGCGTTGGTTGTATGAACAGTTTTTTGTATGCCTTTAAACATTTTTTTGGAATTTTTTTTTCATTTCAAGGATAGTGAAATAAGCACTCATGTGCTTTTATTTTACATTCAGTCCCCCGTGTGTATATGCAGTTTTGTAAAAACATTGTCATCCTTTCCCACCGACACACAATGGCCTACTCTTTCGGAAAGCAGAACGGGTTCTAACGTGTGCGCAAGATGTTCTGCGTGCGTTCGCACACGGGGCCTCGGTTTATAGTTCATCCGAAGGACTTTTAGGGGAAGTGGAGTCAGTACTAATGTTGACTCCAAAGGAAAAAATCCTCTTGAACGAGATTCGAACCCGGGTCAGCAGATCACGAGTGCAATGTGCATCACTCTAACCACCAGGTTCCCCCCCCCCCCTCCCCCTATCAATAGTAGAATAATATTTTCGTCTCTGTGCCAATAAGGGTTTGTTTGTTTTTTAATACTAATAATCGTGGTATTTATAGCCATGCCGACCACAAAGGCCATCTCAGGGCCGTTACTTCGTAAGGAATAGGGGTTTTGTTGTTATTGTTGTTGTTTGTTTTTTACTTTAAAAAAAAATAAATTTAACAAATAGTTTGACACCACACTGCACAATTCCTTCGATTTGCATGCTTTCTTTATGAATTTTTCTTTCAAATTCTGTTTCATCTGTTTGTGCTTATTATTTACTCGCTGCGCGCTAGCTCTCAGAGATGTATTTAATAAGCAGCCTAGATCATCTGTATGATTATCGTTTGTATCGCTTTTTAACTGCCATCTAGCTCTCTGTGGATGATAAATAAAAGTTTCTTTCCAGTAAGTATCATAACAGAATATCAAACTTCAGATTGATACTCTGTTCGTGTCAGGACCACCACCAATAAAACAACAACAACAACTTCCAGTAAGTATCATAACAGAATATCAAACTTCAGATTGATACTCTGTTCGTGTCAAGACCACCACCAATAAAACAACAACAACAACAACAACAACAGCAACAAAAAATAACCCAAGCAAAGTCATGAAAGTGTGGTTAACATTTTTCCTTTCTTTGCGTATGATCGATACTGGTTTCCTTGTATTGAATCTTTCCATGGTAGTAATTCATCATCTTTTGTTCGAGAAAAAACAGCCTGCATCATGGATTTTCTCTTCAAAGTACATATGCATATAGTAGGTCACACAATATAAACATTCGAATCAAAAGTCAAATGTTACTGTTGTACTTCTAATCTTAACCCCTTTCTTACAGGGCCGAGTCTTCATTCAAAAGAAAGCGATTGATTCTCTCATAGAAAAAAATAACCCCACCTTTTTTGATTCTGTCTCCAGTCTCTCTGTGTCTCTCTCTCACTCCCCTTCTTCTGTTGTCCGTCTCTCTCTCGCTCCTGTCTCTCGTCTCCTCTCTTCTCGCTCTGTCTCTCTCGTCTTCTCTGTCTCTCTCTCTGTCTTCTGCTTCGTCTCTGCTCTCTCTTCTCTTCTCTCTTCTCTCTCTCTCTCCTCCTCTCTCTCTCTCCTCTGTCTCTCTCTGCTGTCTCTGTGTCGTTTGTCTCTGTCTCTCTCTCTCTTCTCTCTCTCTCTCTTCTCTCTCTCTCTGCTCCTCCGTCCCCTCCCCCCCCCCCCCCCCCCTCACCTCCCCCCCCCCCCCCCCTCCCCCCCTCCTCCCCCCCCTCCCCCCCCCCCCCCCCCCCCCCCCCCCCCCCCCCCCCCCCCCCCCCCCACCCCCCCCCCCCCCCCCCCCCCCCCCCCCCCCACCCCCCCACCTCTCTCTCTCTTACCCCTCCACCCACCTCCCTGTCACCCCACATTAAGGGAAACAAATTCAATACAGTCCACACATCACAAAACACACTACCACACCTGCCATCAGGGCTCTGAAATGAAGGAAAGAGAGAGAAAGAGCGCCAGAGAAAGCGAAAGGTGCGAAAAGAAAAGAGAGTAGCCCCTAAAAGAATCAAAAAGAAAATGGAAAAAAGGAAAGGGGGAAAAAAGATAATAATAGAAAAAGAGGGAACAATAACGACAGAAAATAGAATATATGGAGTGAAAACATACTATAGAACACAGACACAGATAGGCACACACACGAACAGAAACACAAACATACACACAGAGACAAACACTACACACACACACACACACACACACACACACACAAACACAACAGCAACACACCACACCACAACACAGCACACACACAAACACACCATAACACACACACACACACACACACACACCACACACGCGCGACACACACATATACACACACACGTACGTGGGAACAGATAACAAAAATTTACAAAACTGCATACACACAGGGGAGTGGATGTAAAAAGCACACGAGTGCTTATTCATTATCCTCGAAATAAAAAAAATAACACACACACAACACAACACACACACAATGCAACACACACAACACAGCGCACACACACACACACACACACACACACACACACAACACACACACACCACCACCACCACACCACAAACCACCACACACACACATACCACAACACACACACACACACCACCACCACCACCACCACTACCACACACACACCACACCACAACCAACCCAACACACACACACACATACACACACCACCACCACCACCACCACACCACGACACAATACTACACAACCCACTCTACACTACAATACACTACACTACACAAACTAACACTACATACACTACACTACACTACACTCACACATACACTACACTACACTACCTACACTACACTACTACACTACACTACACACCACTACTACACTACACTACTACACTACACTACACTACACTACACTACACTACATACATACACTACACACACATACACTACACTACACTAACTACACTACTCTACACTACACTACACTACACAACCCTACACTCACACTACACTACATACACTACACTACACTACACTACACTACACTACACTACACTACACACACCACACTCACACACACACTACACAACACCACACTACTACACTACACTACACTACACAACAACACACCCACCAACCCACACCTACACACACTACACTACACCACACACACCACACCACACTACACCACACTACACCACACCACACCACACCACACCACACCACACTACACTACACTACACTACACTACTCTACACTACACAACACAACACTACACTACCCAACACAACCCACTCTGCACTACACTACACGACAACCTGCACCATCAGATTACACTGCTGTTGTCCAAAAATCTTTAACATAGACAGAGGAAAAGCTAGAGCCAAGCTAGTGTTATTGAGACGAACCCGTGTATGCGTAACTTCTGTCAATATTTGCCAAGGTGTAAACGTGCTATGCTGATAGCGCTGTCAGCGCTTGGACTCGCCTTCAACAAGAAAGATGGAGAATTTGGTGGTGGTGGTGGTTGGTGGGTTGGTGGGTGGGGGAATGGTGGGTGGGGGAATGGTAAGGAGGTGTAGAGCAGGTGGAGGGGGGAAGGTGGAAGAAGAGAGGGTGACGAGGGACGAGGGGGGGGGGGGGGGGGGGGGTGGGGGTGGATGGTAGGATAGGGGCAGAGAGGGGGGGGGGGGACAAAGTAGAAGGAAAAGAGGGTAAATAAAATGAGGTGGTCGGACTGAAATATCTGTGTGTAGGAGTATATATTAATATCATAATAATGTGCTGGGGAGAGAGAAGGGTGGTGGAGACGAACAGACAGACACACAGACACAGATAGAAGACACACAGCATAGACATAGAGAAAAAAAACCCAAAAGCAAATGCATTGCTTATTCAATGTAACCATCTGGACATTTTTTTAAAATTGACTTGACACAGACACACAGAAACGGAGAGACTCAGACAAAGTCAAGGACAAAGAGAATGAGATAGAGAGAGAGAGAGACAGAGACAGAGAGAGACAGAGAGGGGGGGAAGTGGGGGGAGGGTACTAAAAGAGTGGATCGGGTAGGTAGGGTGCAGAGGGCTTGGGAAGTGAAAAAAAAAAGGTATGAGGTGGACAAGTACTATTTTAAAGTGAAGAGGCTCTCCTCTGTCTGTCTGTCTGTCTCTGTCTGTCTGTATGTCTCTTTATGTCTGTCTGTCTGTCTGTCTGTCTCTGCCTGTCTGTCTGTCCCTGTCTGTCTGTCTCTGTCTCTCTCTATCTCTCTGTTTATGTCTCTCTCTCTCTCTCTTTGTGTGTGTGTGTGAAATTATTATTTCTGCTCTGAAGTATGGTACACACATTTTTTTTTAATCTTTAATTTTTGTTATTTTCAACATAGATTAACAGTCTTTTGAATGCTTTACTAAGTCAATTTTCATGATTTTTTTTTGGTGGGTGCAGGATGATAAAATAAGTTGTGTAAACTTAATCTTTTACTCTCAATGAAGATCATTTTGACTTGACTCGGCATCACACGCACGGGCGCGCGCGCACACACACACACACACACACACACACACACACACACACACACACACATTCTCATCAGACGAACGGGGGAAAACCCTAAGAAAAAGAGACATACAGAAGAAAGAAAGACAGACAGACAGACAGACAGACAAAAAGAAAGAAAGAAGAAAGAAAGAACGAAAGAAAGAAAAGAAAAAAAAAAAAAAAAAAAAAAAAGAAAAGAAAAAAAAAGAAGAAGAAAGAGAGAAGAAAGAAGAAGAAGAAGAAGAAGAAGAAGAAGAAGAGAAGAAGAAGAAGAAGAAGAAGAAGAAGAAGAAGAAGAAGAGAGAAAGAAGGAGAAGAAAAGAAAAGAAGAAGAAGAAAAGAAGAAAAGAAGAAGAAAGAAGAAGAAGAAAGAAGAAGAGAGAGGAAGAAGAGAAGAAGAAGAAGATGAAAGAGAAGAAGAAAAGAAGAAGAAGAAAAAGAAGAAGAAGAGAAGAAGAAGAACAAGAACAAGAAGCAAGAAAAGAAGAAAACAAACAAGACAAGAACAAGAAGAAAGAAGAACAGAGGAGGAGGAGGAGGAGGAGGAGGAGAGAGAAGAGGAAGAAGAAGAAAAGAAGAAGAAGAAGAAGAAGAAGAAGAGAAGAAGAGAAGAAGAAGAAGAAGAAGAAGAAGAAGAGAGAAAGAAACAACATCACATCACAACAAACAACAAAGAACAAGAGAACAGATGGGAGGAGTGCAGGTAGAGAGAAGGAAAGAATGAAGAGAAGAATTTATTTCTATCCATCTACAGTTGCATGATCTTGAGACCTGTCAATACAAGCTACATTTCCTCCTCTCTGGTCATTTCCTGGCCTATATTCCCCAACTTTAGAACAATTCTTCATAACCGATCATCTCTTTGCTTTGCCATAGTGCTTTCTTTAGTCGACAGAACTTTCTGTCTACTTTCCGCCCTATTGGTCCATTCTCCTGCCCTTTTTTCCCCCCAAGAAAGACTGAAAAGATAACAATCTCTCTCCCACACCGAAGTCGGATGTGCTGGGCCTGACTTGTCAGGCGCTTAACGGCAGCGCGACGCACTTTCGCTTATATGATAGACAAGAAATAGTTGCTGTCTGAGCTTTCAAAGGGGGATTTATTCCCTTCAGGGCTTACCAAACATGGAATATGGTGAAGAGGGCAAACAAATCTGTCTAGACTTGCTTGAAACAAAGGTGAATGAAGCAGAAAAACCGAAAAATAAGCGAGGAAAAGACAAAACTTACAGACATACACTCGCACACGCATGCACGCACACTAACACACACATTAACACACGGTACACACCACACACACTAGCACACAAACACGTGCATTAAACACACTCACACACACACACATATATACACACACTAACCTACTTTCTCTCTGTCGTGTCTGTCTGTCTCTGTCTGTCTGTCTGTCTCTCTCTTCTCTGCTCTCTCTCTCTCTCTCTCTCTCTCTCTGTGTACTCTCTATCTATGTCTCTCTGTCTCTGCCTGTCTGTCTACCTCTCTCACTGTTTCTCTCTATTGCCTGCCTGCCTACCTGCCTGCCTGCCTGTCTGCCTGTCTGTCTCTCTGCCTGCCTCTCTGCCCCTGTTTCTCTGTCTGTCCGTCCGTCTGTCTGTCTGTCTGTCCCTCTCTCTGTCTGTCTGTCTGTTTTGTCTACCTGCCTGCCTGCTGCCCTTCTCTCTCTCTCTGTCTCTCTCTCTGTCTGTCTCTCTCTCTCTCTTCTCTCTCTCTCTCTCTCTCTCTCTCTCTCTCTCTCTCTCTCTCTCTCTCTCCCTCTCTCTCTCTCTAACCCCCCACCTCATCCCCCATGCCCCTATGCCCCCATGTCTGTGTAGACCGAACAGTCGATTGCACTGCACTGGTATGAGGATGCACTCAGTGACCCTCTGCTTCTTTACACAACACTTTCAGGTTGACTCAGTTCAAACCTCTACACTTTTCTTGTCTAACCCTTCCAGCCAGCCATCCCCTCAGCCATCCATCCCCCTACCACATTGTTCTTCTGAAACTTAGGCCAGTGTCACACACACAGACACAGTTCCTGACATACAAACATACATACATACATACATACATACATACATACATACATACATAATAATACATACATACATACATACATACAACATAACATATAATATATATATCACGGGATGTGGGTTGGTGGGGGGGAGGGGGGTGTGATTTTTTTTTGGCCAAATTTTCAAGTCAGAATGTTCTGTGTCTTCCTTTTCTTTGTGACTTGCAGCTTTGTTATTGTAGTAGAAGTAGTAGTAGTAGTAGTAGTAGTAGTAGTAGTAGTAGTAGTGTAGTAGTAGTAGGCCAATGTGTGCCGGTGGGAACAGATGACAGAATTTACAAAACGGCAAACACACGGGGACTAGATGTAAAAAAGCACATAAGTGCTTATTCCATTATCCTCGATATAAAAGAATAAAATAAAAAAATAAATAAAAAGTAGTAGTAGCAGTGTAGTAGTAGGTATGTAGTAGTAGCGTAGCAGTAGCAGTAGCAGTAGCAGTAGCAGCAGCAGAGCAGTAGCAGCAGCGAGCAGCCGTAGTAGTAGTAGTAGAAGGTAGTAGTAGTGAGTATGAGTAGTGTAGTAGTAGTAGTATAATTAGTAGTTAGTAGTAGTAGGGAGGAGGAGGAGGAGGAGTGAGGAGGCCGAGGAGAGGAGGAAGTTTAGTAGTAGAACGTGTAAGTAGCTAGCGCGAGCAGCTAGCTAGCATGCAGCATGCAAGCAGCAGCAAGCGAGTAGTAGTAGCAGTAGCAGTAGCAGCAGTAGGAGTAGTAGTAGTAGCAACAGCAGCAGTAACAGCAGCAGCAGCAGCAGCAGCAGTAGTAGTAGTAGCAGCAGCAGCAGCAGCAGCAGCAGCAGCAGCAGCAGCAGCAGCAGCAGTAGTAGCAGCAGCAGCAGCGGCAGTAGTAGTAGTAGCCGTCGTCGTCGTAGACTATGGAATTACGCTCTAGGTGTTCATTCTGGTAGTGTCGGGTGTGGCTGGCCAGTCCGACACGGGAATGACAGACAGTCCCTATGGCAGAGGAAGGCACAGATGAAGTCTGACGCTGGTCTGTCTGCCTGGGCTGCAGCCTTTCTTCTCACTCTCTTTGCCTGGTGCTGCTGAGCAAGTGTCTCTTTGAACTTGGAGAGACCTTTCTGCACAGTCCGTCTCCAGGCTGACTGCTCGAGGATCTGTTGCTTCCCCAGTTGTTCTGGTCGATGTTCAGGGCATTTAAGTCTCTCTTGCACGTGTCTTTCAATCGCAGAAACGGAATACATGCAAACATTCAGCAGTCATTCCAAAAATGAATGAACCTTGCAGCTTTACCGCCAGAACGTAAGAGTGATATAGAACGGATGGCTGCTTAATTAACTGGCAAAGGACAGTGCAGGGAAAACATAACTTTATGGGTTAAGATATTCTGTTGCTGTCTTCTATGTTAAAAGAAGAGGGGAGGTGCTCTGGAGCTGAATGCATCTTGCATGTAGGATCTTGGTTTTTAGAACCATTAGCACACAGAAGTTGAACCATTCCATGGATCTTCTTTCTTTTTTTCAAATCAGCTTTAGTCAGTCCACAAAGCCACTCAAATATGCATCTGTAAGTAAACGAAGAGTGCGTGTGTATGTGTTAAAAAGAATCTTTCCATTAAGCCATTAGTGTTTGCAGCTATTAGATAGGCATCTGTCAGGGTCCCCCCAAAAGAAGTTATACAAAATATGCACACTTCTGATGATAACCAACTGTATGAA
>CM054137.1:34157379-34159879 GCA_028751875.1 Rapana venosa | reverse complement strand
TGTGTACTGTACTGTACTGCACTATACTGTACTGCACAGTACTGCTTTGTTTTCTGCTGTATTTTTGTGTTGTATTGTACTCTGTGGGGACGGGATAGCTCAGTGGTCGGAGCACTCGCTTTCCCCCAGCCAAGTTAAGCAGCGTCGAGCGTGGCTACCACTTTGATGGGTGACCGTTTTTGTGCGCCTTGGCTTCAGTACAGTCCCCCTAGTTCACCCAGCTGTAAATAGGTACCTGCCCTCTTTAGGGTCAGAGAAGGTAAAGCAGCGAGGGAGAGGAGATGGACGCCGCCCTCAATATGCTGGCCCCTTGAGAAGTTGAGGTCTCTGACGCCTCGCTCTCCTACGACCTTATAGGTTATGGAACACCTTTACCTTTTACCTTTTGTACTGTGCTGTGCTGCATTATATTGTAGTGTACTGTATTATGTTACTTGGTGTTGTATTTTTATATACCATTTTCATCCACAGCAGAGTTCTCTGTTTGAAATTTGCACTGCTCTCCTCATTGAGGGCGCTTCGCCACAAGACCAACGCCACATTCTGAGAAAAAAATCAATGTCTGCTTGTGTGTTTGTTTGCTTATGAAAGCGATCCTTTTCTATGTAAGTTTACAAGGGACAAGTCTCTTGTTGCCGTGAGTTCTTGTACCTGCGATAAATGCATGCTGTACACAGAACCTCGGTTCATCTCTTATCCAAAAGACTAGCACCCAGACCACCACTCTGGGTTTAGATTTGTTTGTTGTTGTTCTGTTGCTTGCTTGCTTGCTTATGTGTTTTTTTGGTCTTTGAATTTTGTTTTGTTTGTTTGCTTTAACTGTTTGTTCATTTCGGTTGTGTTTGTATGGGTTTTGTGTTGGTTAGAGGGTGGGGTTTGTTTTGGGGTTTATTTGGTTTGTTTTGGGTTTGGGGTTTTTTTTGGGGGGGGTTGGGTGGGATTGTTGTGGGTTTTTTTTTTTTGTTTGGTATGTTGGTTTTTTTGTTGTTGTTTTTTTGTTTGTTTTGGTTTGTTTTTTTGTTGTTGTTTTTTTTTGGGGGGGGGGCGGGGGGGAGGGGTTGCTGCTGTTGTTGTGCTTTTCTTGTTATCGTTATTTTGTTTGTAAACTTGGTTGGTAGTTAGCTGGCAAAAATTGCTTTAAAGGATTTAATTTATCTTGATTTTAGTTTATTCATTTATTTTCCCTTCTGATTTCAATTTCCATTCATCTCTCCTTCATTTTTATTTTCTTTTACTGGTAGTTCTTTTTTTTCTTTCCTTAATTTTTCTTTTCCATCTCGCAGATTTTCTTTCTTCTTTCTTTCTTTCTTTCTTTCTTTCTTTCTTTCTCTATAATACCCTCCCTCCATCCAAGCAACAACTTCGCTACTTCTTTGGATTCTATAATAGCTATACGCTCTATGTGTTTTCAACCCTATTAAACCCCCTATTCTATGAACAAGGAGCTCTTTTCTCTTACCTCCTTTTCACTACAAGCATGGAATTTGTGACCGTGTGAAATTTGGCACAGCCAGGCTCTTCTTCTTCGTCTCTTCTCCGAGCCTGTTTGTTTAAACAGTATTACTCCTTTTGAATTTTAGAGAGAGAGAGCACTTTCCTTATTTCGTCGTTTCTGTGCGAGGAGGGAGGGGGGTAGGGGTGGGTGGTGGGTTGTGTATGTAGTCTTGTGTGTGTGTGTGTGGGGGGGGGGGTGTTGGTGTGTGGTGTGTGTGTAGGGTGTGGTTGTGGGAGTGGGTGTTGTGTGTGTGTGGTGGGGGGTGTGTGTGTGTGTGTGTGGTTGTTGTGTGTGTGTGCGTGTGTGTGCTTGTGTGTGTGGCGCTGTGTGTGTGTGTGTGTGTGTGTGTGTGTGTGTGTGTGTGTGTGTGTGTGTGTGTGTGTGTGTGTGTGTGTGTTGTAGTGTTTGGGTGTGTGTGGTGCGTGTGTGTGTGAGTGTGTGTGTGTGTGTTGTGTGTGTATCTTCATTTTAGTCTTTTCACATTTAGGGATTTCGTTTTTGTTGCGGGCGGTTTGTGTTGAGGCTTGGTGTGGTGTGTGTGTGGTGTGTGTGTGTGTGTGTGTGGGTGTGTGTGTGTGTGTGTGGTGTGTTGGGTGGGTTGATGGATGGGTGTGATGTGTGTGTGTGTGTGTGTGTGTGTGTGTGTGTGTGTTGTGTTGTGTGTGTGTTCTTGTGTGTGTAGGGGAGTCGGTGTGGGGGGTGGGGTGTGTTGGGGAGGTGGTTGCGTGTGTGTGTTGTGTGGGGGGGGGGGGTGGGATGGGGAAGTGGGTGATGATGTGTGTGTTTGTGTGTGTGTGGTGAGTATGTGTGTGTATGTGTGTGTGCGTGTTGTGTGTCGAGCGTGGGGGCGTGTTGTGTGTGTTAATTGTAGTGTGTGACGTGTGTGTCTGCCGATGTGCGTTGTGCTGTGACGTGTTGCTGTCTGTGTGTGGGGGGAGGTGGGGTGTTGTATATGTTATATCTGTGTGTTTGTGTGTGTGTCCGAGAGAGAGGTGTGTATGTGTA
>CM054137.1:34142379-34152379 GCA_028751875.1 Rapana venosa | reverse complement strand
CTGACAGAGACACAGCTAGAGATACAGAAAGACAAAGCCTGACAGAGACACGGCTAGAGATACAGAAAGACAAAGCCTGACAGAGACACGGCTAGAGATACAGAAAGACAAAGCCTGACAGAGACACACACAAAAACATACAAGATACAGACAGAGACAGCCGAACAGAGACAAAAAATAGAGACACGGATAGAGATAGAGATACAGACAGAAAGACAGATAGAGAGAGACAGAAACAGACAGAGACAACAGAGAAGCAGAGAAAAACAGAGAGGTAGGCAGAGATACAGAGAGAGACAGCCTGACAGAGAAACAAGAGAGAAATCTGACAGAGACAGAGACAGACAGACAGACAGACAAGAGAGAGAGACAGACAGACAGACAGAAGAGACAGACAGACAGACAGACAGAGAGACAGAGATTGGGCTGCTGCCAGCAAGCCAAAGCGTGTTGAAATCAATAGCAACGAGTGGCACGTGTAGAGACAGACAGAAAAGAGAAAGAATTGTGCGACTGCTTTTGTCGCCCTTCCCACCCAACTAGGCTTTTTTTTCTTCTTTCTTTCTTTCCTTTGCGACTGCTTTGCCAGGTAGGACGCTTAATCAGTCTCTCTCTCTCTCTCTCTCTCTCTCTCTCTCTCTCTCTCTCTCTCTCTCTCTCTCTCTCTCTCTCTCTCTCTCTCTCTCTCCCGCGCTCCATCATAGCCTCAGGCAATTTGTCCTTATTCTGCTGTTCCTAGTCTTCTTTTTTTTTCTCTTAATCTAGTCAGAAAACAGGGTTGGGATGAATCAAGCCCTAAATGTTGTTTCTGAGCATGAACTAGTAAAAGTAAAGGTGTTGCCAATAACCTATGTGGTCGGTCGTTGGGTAGCGAGATGTCAGAGACCTCAGCTTCTCTAAGGGGCCAGTATTTTGATGGTGGCACCCATTCTCTCGCCCTTGCTAGCTTTACCTTCCCTGTCTCTAAAGAGGTCAGATAACCCATTTACAGCTGGGTGAACCAGGGGACCAAAAGGCAAAACAGTACAGCCGTAGACTCACAAGTCGTTCCACTCTAGGTCAGTCCACTCAGAGGCATACTCAGATACTGCATTCTGAGTAAGTGTGTGTCACCTGTACGTCTGACCATAGTTGTCCTATTCTTCTACGAATGTTGGAAAGTTTGAAGGTGTGTAAAAGGTGAAATGCATGTATTCGAATACGAGATCTCAGTTTACAGTCTCATACAAAGGAGTTTTCAATCAAAAGATCCTGTGATTAAATAAGATTAGAAGCTACCTAATCAGTATCTTACACAGAAAGCGAGGCATTAATATTTCACAAGAACTCTACGCAGAAACCAACATGATGGCCTGAGTTTGTTTGGGGGTTTTTTTGGTTCTGTTTTGTTATTGTTGCTGCTGTTGTGATTGTTTTTGCTTTTTGTTTAGATACCAAGACCTACCAAAAGCTTTGATTACGCTGAAAAATTCCATTAGCTGTACATAGAAGTGCTAGAGATGAATGTCCAGAATCGTCACACACACATACGCACGCACACACATACCAGTGTTTGTGTTTGTTTGTTTTGTTGTTTGTTTATTTGCTTTTTGTGACTGTTCTTGTTGTTTTATCTTTTTTTGTTTGTTTTGTTCAGTTGTTTTTATGGTTGACGGTTTTTGTGTGTATATGTGTGTGGGGGTGGGGTGGGGGGGGGGAGCAGTTGGTGTGTCTTTTTTATTTTGTTTTATCTTCTTTGTTTGTTTTGGTTTGGTTTTTCTTTGTTGCTTGTTTGTTTGTATTATGGTGGATATATTTTCGGGATAATTTTTATTGATTTGAACTGTATGGTTTATCATTGTTCAGGGTTTATTGTTTTGTTTTTAATTCCATGTATGTATATAATATTGTCTTCTCTTGTTTGATTTGTATGGTTTATCAATGATTAGTTTTTTATTCTATGTCTGCATATATTCTCTTTTTCTCTCTCTTTTTTTCCCATAGATAGATGGCTTGATAAAAAAAAAAAAAAGCAAATACACTGCTTATTCAATGTACGATCTGAAAAGAAAAGCTTGACTTGACTTGACACACATTCGTAACGTGCCAACTTTACTGTAGCGACCTAAACAAGCGAGAGGAGAATAGCTTTTATGTCGAGCTGCCTGGCCTACTTTCATGTCGAGATGATGACACAACTATGTGACATAATTTGTACGCAAGAAGGAGCGTAGGTGTTGTTGGAATGAATGTGTGGGGGTGAGGGTTAGGTGTGTGTGTGTGTGGGTGCGGGTGGGGGGGGGGGGGGGGGGGTGTAGTGAGGAAGGGGAGAGTGGGGGTCCGAAAGGTGGAGAGGGGTAGCATCATATACACACAGAGTAGCGCGGCGGAATGCTTTCAAGCTTTTTACAGTTTTAAGTAAGAATATCTTTAAACTGTCACAGCAAATAATTATGACGAAACCGTCATTTCATCTTCTTCTTCTTCTTCTTCGTCACAGAAAGGAGTACTGATATTATTTGTCCACTGAGGGACGCTATAGCCGAGCGGTTTAGACCGTTCGACTTCAATGCAATCCCATGGGTCCATGAAGTCGTGGGTTCGAATCTCGGCCCGGCAGTGTCTGGTGAATTTAGAGTGGGGCTTTTTTACTATCCCCCAGGTCAACTTTAAGTGTAGGCTCTGCCAGTGCTTTAATCCCCTTCGTCTATATTACATACCCATGCTGGAAATGAAATGTGTACGTTGAAGATTCCGTAATTCATCTCAGCGTTCGGAGGTAACAAGAATATACCCAGCATACATCCCCGAAGTCAGAATGCGGCTACCTTCATGGTGGGGAAAAATGGTCGCATACGAAAAATGTTACCATTAGTAAACCTCAGAGCTGTAGACGAGGACCCCCCCCCCCCCCCCCCCCCAAAAAAAAAAAAACCCACCAAAACAAAACAACAACAACCAACAACCAACAACAACAAAAACAAACAAACAACAACAACACAACACAACAACAAACCAAACCAAAACAAAAAAAACAACAAAAAAACAACAACAAACAAACAAAAACACAACAAAAAACAAACAAACCCAAACAGCAACAAAAAGCAAAAAAAACAAACCCAAACAAACAAAAACAAAAAACAACTAACCAAACAAAACAAATCAAACAAAAATGAATACAAAAACAATAAAACACAAGAAGCTCTGAAGTATTTAAAATCCACATCAGAACATACTATTTCGAAACTATCAAAATATCGAACATTTGGCAACACTTTTTAAAAAATTAATTGCTCTCAACACACACTACTACTACTACTACTACGACTACATCTACTCCATCGAAGCCGTTCACATTTACAATGTCAACACATCGTAATCCTAAATATTCCCACCCTCTTGGATCCCCCCCATCCCTAAAAAAGAAACCACCACTTTATTATGTTACGACCGTGTGCGTTCACGTGTACACGAGTGCACTGGTGCGTACGCTATCGTTCAACACAATCAGTGTTATGGCTTGTTTTTATTGTTAAGCGTTGTGTTTTCCCAATTCTCTGGGTGGGTGTGATTAAATTGTCATTTTATTCTGTGTGCCTTCAGGGAGCAGTGGCTGGTGGTGGGGTGGGGTGGGGTGGGGGGTAGGGGGGTGTGGAGGCTGGGGAAGGGATGGAAGGGGGGGGGGGGTTAGAGTTTTGTGGATTCGATTCTTCCAGCTCTTGTTTGCGTTCAGTTGATAGAGACAAATATTCCACTCTGGTATCAGACCCCCTTGTACCCTATCCTCATTCTTTCTCCTACACTCCGTTCACTCTTTCTCTGTGTGTGTGTCTGTCTGTGTGTGTGTCTGTCTGTCTGTCTCTCTGTCTGTCTCTCTTTAACTTGCGAGGGAGGCATGAAAGGGACAGAGACAGGGGCAGAGGCATAGAGAGAGCATGCTTTTCTGGCATGTTAGACAGACAGATAGATAGAAGAGTAATAGATAGATAGATGGATAGATAGAGATAGATAGATAGATAGATAGATAGATAGATAGATAGATAGATAGAGAAAGAGAGAGTGAGATAGTGAGAGATAAATACAAAGAGAGCATGTGTTCCTGGTATGTTAGATAGATAGATAGATAGATAGATAGATAGATGATAGATAGATAGATAGATAGATAGATAGATAGATAGATAGATAGATAGAGTGAGTGAGTGAGTGAGTGAGTGAGCGAGCGAGTGAGTGAGTGAGTGAGTGAGTGAGCGAGCGAGCGAGTGAGTGAGTGAGTGAGACAGACACACACACTGACAGACACAAACACACACACAGAGATAGACACAGACAGACAAACAGACAGACAGACAGACAAGATTTTTACATTCTAAGCTACGATTTTTTTTAACTTAAAAAAAAAATCTTACACTATAGCTGCACAAATGGGTTGAAGTTGTGGCTTGCCATTGATGGATCATGTGCTAACTGCTGTTGCAAAGCTCTCTTCCCTCTCCATTGTGTTTGCAGGCAAGCTTTTCCCACTGCTTTTTCACTCTGCGTGTGGGGGAGCCTGAGTTGTGCAATACTCTGTATCAGTGTGTGTGTGTGTGTTAGTGTGTGTGTGTGTGGTGTGTGTGTGTTGTGTGTGTGTGTGTGTGTGTGTGTGTGTATCGTGTGTTGTGTGTGTGTGTGTGTATCATGTGTGTGTTGTGTGGTTGTGTGTGTTGTGTGCTGTTGTGTTGTAGTGTGCTTGTGTGGTCTGTTGTGTGTGTATTGTGTGTGTTGTGTGTGTACCCGTGTTTGCTGTGTGTGTTTGTGTTTTTGTGTGTCTGTCTGTGTGTTTGTGTTGTTCTGTCCTCTTCTCCTTCTTACTGCTGCTAATTCATAATCCATTTCTGTCTGTCGTCTGTCTGTCTGTCAGTCTGTCTGTCTGTCTGTCTCATTCTCTCTCTCTCTCTCTCTCTCTCTTCTCGCTCTCTCTTTCAACCTTCTCCCCCCAGTATCCTCTCTCGTGTCTCTGTCCTATCTCTCTATCTCTCTCCCAATGCTCTTATGCCTCTCTCTCTCTTCTCCTGCCTTCTCTCTCTCTCTCCTCTGATAAGGCATGCGAAGATATGATAATAGATAGATTGATAGTGTATGATAGATAGATAGATAGATTAGTACTAGATAGATTGATAGTAGATGTACTAGTAATATAGATAGATAGAAGAGAGATGAGAAATACAGACAGACAGAGACAGACAGACAAACAGACAAAAACAGACACAGACAGAGAGACATAGAAAGTTTCAAAACCACTCCCACCTTCAATCTGCTGCAATCTCACCTGAGTATGTTGCAAGATAGCAAGTTGAATGAAATGCTTACACACCCATTGATTTAAGAAAGCAAGAGGTTTGTACTTTGATCCTGGCCTATAATCAATGGTCTCACCCCACTCTGCCCCAATGTACTGATTCCACTGGACTTCTTCTTGTTGTGCGTTCCCCAGCTTTACACCCTGGGGGTCACCCAGAACATGCACTCTGACTCACTCATCATCCCACCTGGGAATGAATCACTGTGAGATAGAAAGTACACCGGATGAAAAGTTTGCGTGTAGGACTCTTTTCAAGTACCTCGCCACACAGGCAGCCATACTCCGACTTCAAAGGTACACTGCACTTTAATTAAACTGGAAGATTGTCCTACGTCATTTTCTGGATGATAATTATCATTTTTTAAAAATGTGTCTGTATCTACACACGTTTATTACACGTAATAGAATTCGCATCATCTATAGAGTTGTCCTTGAAATATATGGCCGGATTATTTATCGATTCTTTATTAATGGGGGAGGGGGGGGGGGGAGGAGGTAGCCTAGTATTTCGAGCGTTGTGTTCGTGATGTGACGGCCTGGGTTCGAGGCATCCGTTTAAGGGGATTGTTCCCCCCCTCTTGATTTAACATCAGTACAGATTCCACTCCCCTCAAAGTCCTTCGGATGAGACTATATAAACCACCGAGGTTCCGTGTGTGCAAACGCATGCAGTACCTTGTGCACACACGTAAAAAAACCCCAACAAAATCCCCCAAACAAACCCGTTCTGCCTTTCGAAAGGGTAGGCCCATTGTGTGGTGGTAGGAAGGGATGACCAAATTGAAATAACGCATGTTGACTGGTGTCGTGTTTAGACATCATTCCCGAAGTCGGAATGTGGCTACCTGATCGTGTAGACAAAAAGTTTCACCATTTGGTATACCTCAGAGCTCTAGCCCAGGAACAGAAAGCAAAGTTCTTGTTCATACCTATTCTTTCTAGCGCCTCCTACTTTCCGTGTGTGTGTGTGCGCGCGCGTGTGTGTGTGTGTGTATGTGTGTGTGTGTATGTGTGTGTGTGTTTGTGTGTGTGTTTGTGTGTGTGAGTGTGTGTGTGAGTGTGTGTGTGTGTGTTGTTGTTGTTGTTGTTTGGAGTGTTGTTATTTTTTACTTTGCACCTGCTTCTGTTTTTGTGTCTGTGTTTCAGCCTCCGTCTGTCTTAGTCTCTGTCTCTCTCCCTCTTCCTCTCTCTATATACCCCTTCTCTATCTCTCTTTGTCTTCGTCTATGTCTCTCTGTCTAGTCTCTCTCTCTCTCTCTGTCTCTCTCTCTCTCTCTCTCTCTCTCTCTCTCTCTCGCTCGCTCTCTCTCTCTCTCTCTCTCTCTCTCTCTCTCACTCTCTCTCTCTCTCTTTCTCTTTCTCTGTCTGTCTGTCTGTCTGTCTGTCTGTCTGTGTCTGTCTGTGTCTATAATGTCTGTATCTGTGGTGTCTGTGTGAGGCACACACGTACACCCGCACATCATTATCATTTCTTTTATCCCCCCCCTTTTTTTTCCCTTCTTCTGTCTTCCATTGACACCAATGCCAGAACCCTCTCAGTCTGCTGAGACAAGCAGGACAGTGAAGAGACCAGATCATCTCCCCTCCCCCCACTTCCAAAACCATCAGCCTCGCCCTCCACCCCCCCCCCACCCTTCCATCCTCCCCCCTCCCTCACCCCACCCTCTCAACTTATCCTGTTTGTTTCCATCATGTCTGGCTAGCTTCAGACTCTGCAGGATCAAAGCTATGGATTTTCAGCTCAAGGGATACTTCAAGGTGACCTAGACGGTCCCTTCAATATTTTTTTGGATTTGGGGGGAGTTTGGTTTGGAAAAGGGGTAAGGAAGAGTGATGGGTGGCGGTGGTTTTTTGTTTGTTGGTATGGTGCTGTACGCTCTATGATGACATGTTTGCTATTTGTTTGTTTTTTTATCGTTTATTTTTTTGGTTTTTGTTCTTTTGCTCGTAACTTATGTGAATTTTCTCTCTTTTTGGGGGGATGCTAAAGTATTTGGATTTAAGTTTCAATCTGGAGGTAGTAATGCCTTGTCTTGCCTTGTCTTGCCTTGTCTTACCTTGCCTTGCCTTGTCTTGCCTTGTCTTGTCTTGTCTTGCCTTGCCTTGCTTTGCCTTGCCTTGCCTTGCCTTGCCTTGCCTTGCCTTGCCTTGCCTTGCTTTGCCTTGCCTTGCCTTGCCTTGCCATGCCTTGCCTTGCCTTGCCTTGCCTTGCTTTGCTTTGCTTTGCCTTGCCTTGCTTTGCCTTGTCTTGCCTTGTCTTGTCTTGCCATGCCATGCCTTGCCATGCCTTGCCTTGCCTTGCCTTGCCTTGCCTTGCCATGCCTTGCCTTGCCTTGCCTTGCCTTGCCTTGCCTTGCCTTGCCTTGCCTTGCTTTGCTTTGCTTTGCCTTACTTTGCCTTGCCTTGCCTTGCCTTGCCTTGCCTTGCCTTGCCTTGCCTTGCCTTGCCTTGCCTTGCCTTGCCTTGCCTTGCCTTGCCTTACCTTGCCTTGCCATGCTTTGCCTTGCCTTGCCATGCCTTGCCTTGCCTTGTCATGCCTTGCCTTGCCTTGTCTTGGTAATACATTTTGTTTTCATTTGTTTATATGGATGTTTTAAAATGTTTGTCTTCCTGTCTTTGTACTATTGTATGCTCTCCCTTTTGTCGAGTTTGTTTACTACTGAGTTTTCTACTTCTCTCCATGGACTAAACTATATCAGGATAGTACCATGAACAGAGCCTTCCAGTAATATCTCCACATTAATGACAACAAACACCATAACCACATTGCGGGCAAGGCAATGACTAGATTTTTTAAAAACGTTTTTATTCAGTTTTATCATGTTGTACATTGTTATATGTCATAAAATATAGTTTTCGTTATATAGGGGTGTGGGGGGGGGGGGGGGAAGCAGTGAGAAATATGCACCAAAAGTATTCGCAAAAAATTTTCATAAAAAAAGAGAAGGACAAATGATAAGACTAAACGTTAGAGGAAAAAAAGGAAAGAAAAATAAAACCCAAGCATATATACACAATCACACTAATAAGTAAAGGATAGAAAGAGAAGAAGGGTGGCAAGGACTAGGTATTAATATCTTAGTTAAAATGGGGGGGGGGGGGGGGATAGTTTTCTAAAAGTATACTAAAACCAAAAATGGTTGATTTCTCACAAACTATCGTCTATTTCTTAAAAGGTTACAACATGTATGTCAAGTATGGCTTTGCTGTTTATTTGTCAAGGAGTAAGGTACTATTGCTACTTATTTCCATATCAAATAAACCAAAAAACCAAAAACAAGTTACTGCACTGGATTTCAGAGTCAGACTTTTTTGTTGTTCCTTTTTTTTCTTCACTACTATCATGTATTATACATATTACATTATTTCTCTCTCTCTCTCTCTCTCTCTCTCTCTCTCTCTCTCTCTCTCTCACTCACACACACACACACACACACACACACACATTTTATCTTTGATATGTTAATTAATCTATTTCCTCATACAATACATCTTTTCTAAGAATTTTACGTCATTGCATGCATGTATGTGTTAAATATGTTTTGTTGGTGGGTTGGTTTTTTATTGCTTTAGCACGATAAAACCTCTAGGTTTGTTGACACCCTGCGCCATTCCTTTATGTTCTTCAAGTATGTTTGTCAATTCAAACACATGCTAAATACAGAACTGCTGTGGCGTTTTAAACAGCAACACTTTTTTTAAAAATTTCTAATAAATATACATTTTCAAGGTGACAACTTCATAAAGTCGTTTTTTTCCTGTTCAAGCAGGCTTCTTGCCTCTTCCTTTTTCACTTTTTTCCCTCACCACCCCCACCCTACAAACCATTCTGCCCAGACATCAGTTCCAGATCATTCCAGACCAGACCCAGACGCAGACAGTGAAGAGGCCAGCTGATCCCCTGTCCAGCACCCCCAATTCCCTCAGATCATCCTCTTGGCTTGGATCAAGTCTGCCTCCACACCAACACCCTACCCTCTCCACAGGAAAACTTGCTTGTGGATTTTCTGTCTCTTCTCTTTGTGTGTGTGTGTGTGTGTGTGTGTGTGTGTGTGTGTGTGTGTGTGTGTGTGTGTGTGTGTGTGTGTGTGTGTGTGTGTGTGTGTGTGTGTGTGTGTGTGTGTGTGTGTGCCGCTCATGAAGTACTTTTGGAAGGTCTGGATCGAACGTAAGTTTGAAGGGGTGGGGGTGTGGGGTGAGTGAGGGGGAAGTGGGGGGATGGGGGGTTGGGCGGGGGGGGGGGGGGGGGGGGGGGGGGGGGGGCGTCCTCAGTGTCATGGAGGATCCCCAGTGTCATGTGTGTGTGTGTGTGCGTGTGTGTGTGTGTGTGCGTGCGCGCGTGTGTGTGTGTGTGTGTGTGTGTGTGTGTGTGTGTGTGTGTGTGTGTGTGTGTGTGTGTGTGTGTGTGTGTGTGTGTGTGTGTGTGTGTGTGTGTGTGTGTATGCGTGTGTGTGTGTATGTGTGTGTGTGATCTTCAGTTTAACGTCTATTCAGTTTAACGTGTGTGTGTGTATGTGTGTGTGTCCGTGTGTGTGCAGTGTGTGTGTATGTGTGTGTGTGTGTGTGTGTGTGTTTGTGTGTCCCTGTCTGTCTGCTTTTTCTGTTTATTAGATGATTTACTGTCGAACTAAGGGCAAGAGCCTTTGTTTTAATCTATAATTGCGTCAGTCAGTCAGTCTG
>CM054137.1:34109879-34132379 GCA_028751875.1 Rapana venosa | reverse complement strand
ACGTACGCACACATACACACATACACCCTCCTACCCTCTTCCCCATACTCACTCACTCACACGCACACTCACGTCTGATATCACTATTTAGTGGAAGGACGTTAAACTGAAAAACTAACACACACACACACACACACACACAAACACACACACACAAACACATAACACCAACAACAAATCGAAGAGAAAAACAAGAAAGCGAAAGCAATAAAGCACAAGTTATGTCTGCAGAAAACAAAGCGAAACAAAAAAAACTTCTGTTTTCAAACTGCATCGTGTATGCCCCGCAGCACAGTCCCGTCTCCATAGAATTTCTAATCAATCAATCAAGGAACTGAATGCATAGATCAAGCAATCAGTTCCCCCTCCATCAATTGATCCAGAAATCAATAGACTGTTTCTATGGGCCCACGGAGGTGTCAAAAATCGGCAAAGATTAATGAATGTTTTAACGCAGTGATTTTTTTTACTTTTTGTTTCACCCCCCCCCCCCCTCCAACTTCTGGGGACAGGGTGGGGGGTGGGGGTGGGGGGGGGGGGGGGGAGGGGAGGGAGGGATGATTGAAGACATAGAAAATGAATCTTTTTCATAAAAAAAAAAAATTTGAAATTGTAGGTCAGAAAAAAGAAAACGTTGATTGATTCTACGAGGTAAGGTAACTATTATTCTAAATAAAGTTAACACCACTCGAAATCAACAACAACATACATACATTTCTCTCTCTCTCTCTCTCTCTCTCTCTCTCTCTCTCTCTCTCTCTCTCTCTCTCTCTCTCAAATTTAGCAAACACCATAGGGCTCCTATGGAACCCAATAAACTACACTCAAGGAAAACGACGAACACAATCAATGTAAAAAAAAAAAAAGTGTCCATTCGTTTGCTGTTGCCCATTAACATTGATCTGCACGCAAATTATGTATGTTTCTTTCGGAATAAACACATATTTAAACCCAAAATATGCCTACGCAATCAATAACGATCATTGTTGATAAGACCTTAACGCGTCCTTCCCTAAAAAAAATATTTTTAAAAGTGATGTCTACTGAAACAGCCGTGTTCAAAATCTCTTCAAACTCTTAATCAGGTGGTGCGATGGAAAAATTATGTACTGTGTGTTTCAATTTGAGATTTAAGAACTATCCTAATACCATAAGACTGTGTACAGTGGAAGAAACATACCAAGCATTATTGCAGAGCTTGAAAAACACTGGTGACCTGATAATACCCAGGGTTAGGATGATAAGCAGCTTGCAGGAAAAAAGGACATACCCGACATTTATTCAGGAGGAAGCTGGTGAACAGCTCTTAAGTGCAGTGTTTTCCAGCTTAAGAAGAAGAAGAAGGGAAATGTTAAAATACATTTCTCTATGAGTTAACCATTTGATGCAACTGTAACTTACAGCCAAGAAGCTAATGTTTTGCCTAACATTTACATCATACAAAGACCAACATCGAACGTCAGCTGCTTTCTCTAACACTCTCTACGCTCTATCATTTTAACGATCTAGCCTCAACATTGTCTGGGGTTGTACATAAAATTTTAAAAAAATTCATAATAATAACTATGAGTTTGATCCGGGCTTGCCCCACTTAAGAGCCTTTATTCCTTTTTTTTTTAATCTGTTATTTTGTTTTTTTCTCTCTGCCAATATCCCTGGACTGTCTTTGCCATAGTGCAGAATAGAACAGGTACACCCCCACTCCCACCCCTTCTCCTTTCTTCTGCCTAAAAAAGTCTTTTAGGATGATCATTCGCATGAACTAGAATATAGACACAAGCGTGCATTAAACAATTTGACTTGAATGGCTTGCAAGAAGAAGAGAAGGTAATATATTATTGTTTAGGCATCAAGATCAAATACTGATCAAGGTTGCATTATGTTTGTATGGTCTGTTTGCCTGATCAAAAGGTCAAGTCCTGTCATGAATAAAAACGAAGCTTGTGTACTGACACTTTTTTTTTTTGGGGGGGGGGGGGGGGGAGGGGTAGTATGTCTTTGTTGCTCTGTGTGTGTGTATGTGTGTGTGTTGTGTGCTGTGTGTGTGTGTGTGTTTGTGTGTGTGTGTGTGTGTGTGTGTGTGTGTGTAAAGTCTTGCACCAACTGAATAAATATTAGTTTATGTTTTGTTAAAACATATGTTTGCGTAGTATAAAAATAGGATTTGACATAAGCAAACAGCAATTCAACAGAGAAGGGGTATCAGATTGTGTTTGCACTTTTTTGTGGGAATGGAGGGATATTTGTTTTTATTGCCGTTTGTATGTGCACACGTGACCTGTATAGTGTATTTAGTGTCTAGCCATACAAACTTCTGGTTTGGTTATTTTTTTTAGTTAGTTTGTTTTTATTGTGCCTTGTTTCTCTCTCTCTCTCTCTCTCTCTCTCTCTCTCTCTCTCTCTCTCGCTCTCTCTCACACACACACACAAGATACACACACACACAACACACTACACAACACACACACACACACACACACACACACACACACACACACACACACACACACACACACACATCAGCCCCACAGAACTTGGCAGTGTTTGGAGTTTGTTTTGTTTTGTTTTCTTTCACCTTTGGTTGGTTGGTTGGCTGGCTGGTTGGCTGGTTGGGTTGTTTTTAGTTTTGTTTTGTTTTTTGTGGGAATATTTTGTTTCTCTTTTTTCTCTGTTTCTTGGATCACTTATTTTTAAAACTCTCTATTCTTGGTGTTGCTCTTGGTCATTTTTTTTTTATTCCTTCATTTTTTTAGTTGATATTTGTCGTTGTCTGTCATATCATTTTCTGTTGGTCGTTTCAATTTTTTTTTACAAGCTTTCTTTTTGTGCAGCTTATCATAAACAAACTACCCATCCATCATGGAAAAACAAATGATGTCCTCCTTTCAAAATTCCATACAAAATCTAAAGAATGTAACGGTTCTGTCTATAATTATACAATGTAGTTTTTGACTTGTTTTCCGATTGTTTGTTTGTTTGTTTGATTTCTTTTTGCAAGATACATCGCTATATAAATTCTATTTATTATTATTATTATTATTATTATTATTATCATTGAATGATTTCGACTAATATATGATGACGACAAAGATGGTATAGATGGAACTAAATTCCTTACAATCTGTTTAAAAAAATTTTCATTGACGTCTTCTTATACTACGGCCATGATTTTAAAAGTCAAAATTCTACTGATTTTATATGATCGGAAAAATACAGTAAAAAGGAGGAAGGAGAGAAAAGACAAAATCGGGGGGAAGGGGGGGGGGGGGGGGGGGGAAGGGTTGCAGCTGAGAGAAATAAATAAACCTGTTATTGGTCCAACCTTTTTCTTTATTCAAGCTGGATTCTAGACAAAAAATATAGAGCTATGAAATACTAAATTATGTTTGCTGTGATCTATCAACTTAGCATAGTGAAATAATTTCAAGGGAAAACAATTTCTTTATGATTCTAGAAACTTATCGTAAAGTCTTCGCTGCTTGCTCGTTTATTTTCCATTTATAAGATAGCTACAAACAAGATATCATATGCTCTTTCACGGTAAAATCAATGTCTGACTGGGGGAAAAAACACCTAGCAAAACCCCTCACCCGTGCTTCTTATAAGCCTATAATTATAGCATGTACACAATGAACACAGCAATTTCTGCTGTTTCAGTCTCTCTGACCTACTTTTCTCTCCTCCTTTTCTTGGTCTTGTTCTTTATATCAAGATGTTCTTTTTCTTCTTTTTTTCCGCCCTTAGATCGATTTACCAATCACTGAATCGTTCCTTTTTAAAATAATCACTTTGTGGCAATCAAATGTTCCCCCCCAAAATCCTTGTTACATTTTTATGTTTGGTTTGGGGGGAGGAGGGAGGGTGCTGCGGGGATTTTTGTTTGTTTTTGTTCAGGTTTTTTGTTCGTTTGTGTGAGTTTTTTGTTTGGGGTTGGGGGGAGGGGGTTGTTTTGTTTTTACTGAGAGATATTTCTTGGTATTTGTCTAGTATGACCTCTTCATTAAAAAAAAAAAGAAAGCAAAAGCAAAACAGAAGCATATTGGATAGCAATTTGTCCTCTTATTTAAAAACAAATTCATTCTTTCAAATGTAAAAAAACAACAACTTCTGTCCCAATATATTAAATGGGAACAGACAAGGAACAAAAGGGACCACAAATAGATCTAATCTCAGAACACTTTTTTTTTCTTATAAATGGAAGACGACTAAGGACTAATCAGTGCTAGAAACGAACGTAGCTAATTGATAATCAAAGCATGGAGATGAATAAGCAGACAAATTCAAGGCCTAATTAACACAGAGAAAAACATTGAAAGGGCAGATAGAGATGAAAGAGTGGACAAACAAATGAGAAAAGATGGGGGGGGGGGGGGGGGGGGGGAGAAAAGAAATGCATGAAAGAATGCACGCACAAATGAATCAATCAAAAGAAAGAAAAACAGAAAGAAAGAAAAAAAAAAAAAAGAAAGAAAGAAAAAACGAAAGGAAGGGACAAAGGAAGGAAGGAAGGAAGAAAGAAAGAAAGATGAAGAAATACTTCTCTCTCTCTCTCTCTCTCTCTCTCTCTCTCTCTCTCTCTCTCTCTCTCTCTCTCTCTCTCTCTCAGAATAAGGACTTTAGCTTATAGATTAGCGTTCTGAACAGGTGAACATGTGTACGTATCATTGCAAACTTCTGACGAAAAAGATAAAGCCGCACGTACACACGCACATACGCACACACACACACACACACACACACACGAAATAACTTACCCAGGCCCCCCTCTCTCTCTCTCTCTCTCTCTCTCTCTCTCTCTCTCTCTCTCTCTCTCTCTCTCTCTCTCTCTCTCTCTCAAGAAATACAGAAGAAATGACAGACAGAAAAGGAGAGCAAAAACGAAAAAACAAAAAAAAGAGAAAAGAAAAGGAAGAAACAAATAACTGGACCAACAGAGAAAAGTCGAGAGATAACACCCAAAGAAGAAAGAAGAAAGAAGTAAAAGGAAAGTGGATGGAGGGATAAGTTGTTTCCATTCATTCAATGGTCACAAACGTCCAAATACAAAGTTGAAGTATTGTTAACATTGCACATTTGGATGCATCATTAACATTATTTTTTTCTTTTTAAAACATGACAACTTAGACTCTCTCTTTCTCTCACTGTCACACACACACACACGCACGCGCGCGCGCACACACACACGCACGCACGCACGCACGCACGCACGCACGCACACACCTACACCCACACAGCCGTCTAAGATCACTTTTTCGTGGATAGACGTTAAAACGAACTCTCTCTCTCTCTCTCACACACACACACGCGCACGCGCACACACGCGCGCGCGCGCGCGCACGTACGTTTAAAATCACTTTTTAGTGGATAAACGGTAAGCAAAGCGAACACACACACACACACACACACACACACACACACACACACACATACACACCTTCTCTACCCGCCACAATGTTCACAATATTTCACTGGTCCTTTCACTTTTGACCCCAAATATCTATCAATATAATCATAACGATTTAAAAACAAAACAAAAACAACCACCATCAACAAACAAAACCAAAGGAAAAAAAAACCCAAAACAAAACATACCCCCCGGAGAACTTTTATATATAGCGAGTGAGAATTGTAAGAGTCAAAAATTGTTCAATCGTAAAACGTTCTTCCTTTTTTTTTTTTTTTGCTGTACAAAAATGTCCAAATTCGTCATCGCCACACAATATTAAAATCCACAAAAATGTACAATGTATATACACACACACATACACATACACTACACACTCTTACACACACACTTCAAAGTGAGAGTAGTCTGAAAACGACGAAGTCACACACAAGCATTTTGTTTGCGGGTTCGTTTGTTTTTTTCTTGGTTTTTTTTGTTGGGTTTCTTTTTTCACTCCGTTTATTTGTCACACATTTTTGTTGTTGTTGTTGTTGTTTTGTTGTTGCTGGGTATCCACCAACAAGAATTGAGTCGCTCGATGGATGAGAGTTTGGTTTTTTTTAAAAAGAAGATATCCTGCACCGCACTGAAGATTTTCAAAAAAAAGGTATTGAGAAAAAAATGTAACAAAAACAAAACCCTCCAAAACATTGCCTGGTCACTTTACAAAACTGAAGAAAAGAGATTCACTGAGATATAAGTTGGTGTTATTTTTGCCCATGGAGATAAATCAGGGAGACAGACAGGCAGACAGACAGACAGACAGAGACAGACAGACAGACAGTCAAGACAGAAAAACATCCCCTAAAATAATTCTCAATGCTCATTGTCATAAACGAACTTTCTCAATTGCACACACACACACACACACACACACATGACACACACACACGACACACACACACATGACACACACACACAGCAACAACAACAACAACAACAACAACAACAAACCCAACAAGAAAAGATCGTACATACAAACACACTCCCCAACCCAACCCAACCCCCAACCCAACCCCCTCATGGCCTTAACATAACACCACCTCAACACCCACCCACCCACCCCACCACTCCACTACCACCCCCTCCTCCTCCTCACCCTCACCACCACCACCTCCTCCACCAACCACCTCAACACCACCACCATCACCATCATCATCATCAAGTCTCAGGTTCCACTCCTACGTGTCATAGTGAAGAAGGATCACTACTACCACTACCCCAGGTCACAAACCCACGCTAGCCGTAGTGCACACCTGTCTGTGAAAATCCTGCTGATGGTGAAGAGGTATCCCCCCCATACCCACACCCACAGGACTTCGACCCGCCTGCAGAACTAAGGCCGAGGAGGAGGATAAAGCAGAGGAGGAGGTGGAGGAGGAGGAGGTGGATAAAGAGGAGGAGGATGTGGCGCTGGGCTGCGGACGACTGTAAGGGCCGTAGCAGTCCCGGTCGGCTAGTCACAAGCCGGCGGTGGCCTGGTAGTTCTTGTAGTAGCTGTCGGCGGCGCCAGGGATCATGCCGGGCGGGGAGGCGTCTTTGGGCAAGGAGAGCGGGGACATGCCCGGGTAGCCGTAGCTCTGCAGGGACTCGTACATCTTCATATCCAGCTTGGAGGACTCGGACATGAGGCTGGTGATGGAGAAGGGGTGGTTGAAGGAGTGGTTGGGGTTCAGCTGACCCCCTGCCGCCGCCAGCATGGACGACGACGGGTGGTGGTGCGGAGAGGGGTGGAGGTGGTGGGAGTGGGGGTGGGGGTGGGAGTGGGGGTGGGGGTTGTGCGAAGGGTGGTGCTGCGAGTGGAGGTGGTGGTGGTGGTGGTTGTGCGAAGGGTGCTGCTGCTGCTGCTGGTGTTGTTGTTGTTGTTGTTGCTGTTGGCTGTGGTGATGTTGTTGTTGCTGCTGCTGAGGGTGTTGAGGGTGGTGGGGGGTGTTGGGGTGGTGGGAGAGGTGGTGGGTGTAGGAGCCCATGGAGACCTGAGCGTCGTGGGGACCCCCCAGCCCCCGCACGCTGTTGAGGTCAGGCCCGCAGGAGGAGGAGGAGGAGGAGGACAGCGGGGGCGGCGCGCACACGCCGGGGTGCTGAGCGATCTCCGGGGTGGTGGAGCCCATCTCCGACTTGGGCTGGATGCCGTGAGGAGGAGGAGGAGGAGCAGGCTGCTTGCCCCCGTCCCCGCTGTGGGGCGGCGTGTTGGGCGCCGAAATGGCTCTGCGGTCATCATCCAGATCCCTGTGGCCCAGGTCATCCACGTCCCCGTTGACGGAAGCCCCGCTGGTGCTGTGGTCGCCACTGTCTCTGTGCCCGGGCGTTGTCCGCGCCGCCTGCCGCAAGATCTCCTTCTTGGGGCACTTGAAGCGCTTCTGCCTGCGCAGGTAGCAGCCGTTCTCGAACATGTTGCCCGAATCCGGGTGCAGCGCCCAGTAGCTGCCCTTCCCGGGCCGGTCCGGGGTGCGCGGGACCTTGACGAAGCAGTCGTTGAAGGAGAGCGAGTGCCGGATGGAGTTCTGCCAGCGCTGCTGGTTCTGGCGGTAGAAGGGGAAGAGGTCCATGATGAACTGGTAGATCTCGCTCAGCGTGCACATCTTGTTGGGCGACTGCTGGATGGCCATGGTGATGAGCGAGATGTAGGAGTAGGGCGGCTTGGCGTGGGTGTAGGAGCGGCGGTAGGTCTTGTCGTGGCGCACGCGGTTCATGGACATGACGTCCATGGAGGTCCGGCTGATGCCGTTCATGCCGGCCGCCGCCGCGGCCGCCGCCATGCTGCCCATGCCGCCCATGGCGCCGGCCATGCCGTTCATGGTGCCCATGGAGTTGATGGAGGCCGACCCCATCCCGCCCATGCCCCCGGCGAGGCCCATGCCGCCCATGCCGCCCATCCCGCCCATGCCGCCCATGCCGCCCATGCCCGGTGGCGTCATGGACCCGTGCATGGGCATCCCCATGCCGGCCATGCCCTGCGCCCCGTAGCCCATGGAGGTCATGGACCCTATGGACCCCGGGCCCATCGTGCCCATGGAGGTCATGGAGCCCATGGAGGTCATGGGGTAGGAGGACACCGCCGACTGGGGGTCGTAGTGACCCTTGCCCAGCATGGCGGCGTCGGAGGACGGGGGCGGGGTGGCCAGGTGGTAGAGGTTGTGCCCCGCCGAGGAGACGCGGTGCGCGTGCGAGCCGTCCAGGGTGGAGGACGGGGGGGTGGTGGTGGCGGTGGTGGTGGCGCTGGCCGCCCGGTCCCCGTGCAGGTAGTCCTGGGGGTCTGCACACACACACACAGCAGAGAGGAGAGTGGAGAGAGTGCAGAGGGTAGGGTGATGGTCTTTCTTTTTGTGGGAAAATTCATGTGTATATATCCAGTAGGAGAGAGGAGAGAGGACAGGGTTGTAGTCTTTCTTCTGAGAAAATGTACAGACAATTAAAAGAGGTACAGGGTGTAGTCTTTCTTCTTCTGAGAAAATTAATGTGTACATACAGGAGGAGGAGAGAGGGGAGGGTGCTAGTCTTTCTTTGTCTGGGAAAACGTACACAGACTAGAAGAGAACAGGATGATTCTTGTAACTACTGGTCCTCTTTCTTCTAAGTAAGTGATTGTGCAAGACGATAGGAGAGAGGGCGGGGTGATAGTCTTTCTTCTTTCTGAGAAAATTCATGTGTACATACAGGAGGAGAGAGGAGAGAGGGCAGGGTGATAGTCTTTCTTCGTCTGGAAAAATTCATGTGTACATACAGGAGGAGAGAGGAGAGAGGGCAGAGTGATAGTCTTTCTTACTCTGAGAAAATTCATGTGTATATCCAGTAGGAGAGAGGAGAGGATAGAGGACAGGGTGATAAGTCTTTCTTTTTCTGGGAAAATTCATGTGTATATACAGTAGGAGAGAGGACAGGGTGATAGTCTTTCTTTTTCTGGGAAAATTCATGTGTATATACAGTAGGAGAGAGGACAGGGTGATAGTCTTTCTTCGTCTGAGAAAACGTACACAGACAAATAATAATAATAATAATAATAATATATGGAATTTATATAGCGCTGAATCTTGTAAATAAACAAACAAATCGAAGCGCTTAGACTAGAAGAGAACAGGGTGATTCTTGTAACTACTTGTCCTCTTTCTTCTGAGAAAAAGATTGTGCAGACAATTAGAAGAGGACAGGGTGATAGTCTTTCTTCTTCTGAGGAAATTCATGTCCACAAAGGAGGAGAGAGGACAGGGTGGTAGTCTTTCTTCTTCTGGGAAAATTCATGTGTACATACAGAAGGAGAGAGGAGAGAGGGCAGGGTGATAGTCTTTCTTCTTCTGGGAGAATTAATGTGTACATACAGGAGGAGGAGAGAGGGCAGGGTGATAGTCTTTCGTCTTCTCAGAAAATTCATGTGTATATACAGGAGGAGAGAGGACAGGGTGATAGTCTTTCTTCTTCTGGGAGAATTCATGTGTACAAAGGAGAGAGAGGGCAGGGTGATAGTCTTTCTTTGTCTGAGAAAATTCATGTGTATATACAGGAGCGAGAAGAGGAGAGAGGGCAGGGTGATAGTCTTTCTTCGTCTGGGAAAATTCATGTGTATATACAGTAGGAGAGAGGAGAGAGGGCAGGGTGATAGTCTTTCTTCGTCTGAGAAAATTCATGTGTATATACATTAGGAGAGAGGACAGGGTGATAGTCTTTCTTCGTCTGAGAAAATTCATGTGTATATACATTAGGAGAGAGGACAGGGTGATAGTCTTTCTTCGTCTGGGAGAATTCATGTGTATATACAGTAGGAGAGAGGACAGGGTGATAGTCTTTCTTCGTCTGGGAAAATTCATGTGTATATACAGGAGGAGAGAGGAGAGAGGGCAGGGTGATAGTCTTTCTTCGTCTGAGAAAATTCATGTGTATATACAGTAGGAGAGAGGAGAGAGGGCAGGGTGATAGTCTTTCTTCGTCTGAGAAAATTCATGTGTATATACAGTAGGAGAGAGGAGAGAGGGCAGGGTGATAGTCTTTCTTCGTCTGAGAAAATTCATGTGTATATACAGTAGGAGAGAGGAGAGAGGGGGGAGGGCAGGGTGCTAGTCTTTGCTCGTCTATAGAAGAGAACAGGGTGATTCTTGTAACTACTGGTCCTCTTTCTTCTCAGTAAGTGATTGTGCAAGACGATAGGAGAGATGGCGGGGTGATAGTCTTTCTTCTTCCTCTGAGAAAATTAATGTGTACATAAAGGGAGAGGAGAGAGGGCAGGGTGATAGTCTTTCTTCGTCTGGGAAAATTCATGTGTATATACATTAGGAGAGAGGAGAGAGGAGAGAGGGCAGGGTGTTAGTCTTTCTTTTTCTGGGAAAATTCATGTGTATGTACAGTAGGAGAGAGGAGGGAGGGCAGGGTGCTAGTCTTTGCTCGTCTATAGAAGAGAACAGGGTGATTCTTGTAACTACTGGTCCTCTTTCTTCTGAGAAAAAGATTGTGCAGACAATTAGAAGAGGACAGGGTGATGGTCTTTCTTCTTCTGAGAAAATTCATGTGTACATACAGGAGGAGAGAGGAGAGAGGGCAGGGTTGTAGTCTTTCTTCTGAGAAAATGTGCAGACAATTAAAAGAGGTACGGGATGCTAGTCTTTCTTCTTCTGAGAAAATTCATGTGTACATACGGGAGGAGAGAGGAGAGAGGGCAGGGTGCTAGTCTTTCTTCTTCTGAGAAAACGTGCACAAACTAGAAGAGAACAGGGTGGTTCTTGTAACTACGTGTCCTCTTTCTTCTGAGAAAATGATTGTGCAAAACGATAGGAGAGGACAGGGTGATAGTTTTTCTTCTTCTGTGAAAATTAATGTGTACATACAGGAAGAGGAGAGAGGACAGGGTGTTAGTCTTTCTTCCTCTGAGAAAATTCATGTCCACAAAGGAGAGAAAGGGCAGGGTGATAGTCTTTCTCCCTCTGAGAAAATTCATGTGTACATACAGGAGAGAGGAGAGAGGGAAGGGTGCTAGTCTTTCTCCTTCTGAGAAAATTCATGTGCACAAAGGAGAGAGGAGAGAGGGCAGGGTGCTAGTCTTTCTTCTTCTGAGAAAATTAATATGTACATACAGGAGGAGGAGAGAGGACAGGGTGATAGTCTTTCTTCTTTCTGAGAAAACGTCCACAGAATAGAAGAGAACAGGGTGATTCTTGTAACTACTGGTCCTCTTTCTTCTGAGAAAATAATTGTGTAGACAATAGGAGAGGACAGGGTGATAGTCTTTCTTCTTCGTAGTCTTTCTTCTAAGAAAATGTGCAGACAAATAGATGAGGTACAGGGTGATAGTCTTTCTTCTTTTGAGAAAATTAATGTGCATACAGTAGGAGTGAGGACAGGGTGCTAGTCTTTCTTCCTCTGAGAATGTGTACAAAATAGGAGAGAGAGAGAGAGAGAGAGAGAGAGAGGAGAGAGAGAGAGAGAGAGAGAGAGAGAGAGAGAGAGAGAGAGAGAGAGAGAGAGAGAGAGCAGAGAGCTAGTCTTTTTCTTTTAAGGACAAGTTTGTAATCACTTTCTATGAGCACGTCACACGAACATCTGGACTGGCCAAGACTGTCCTAAAAGGAGGGAGACGAAGAGACAGACAGAGAAAACGATGGGAAGACAACATCAGAGAATGGACTACTGGCCTTGAGTAAAGAAAGATTTGCCACGGAAAGCAGAGGACCTCGGAAAGGGGAGGAAGCTGGTTGCAAAATCTTCATAAGTGCCCCCCACGGTCCAAGGAACTATGAGATAGGTCCAAGGTGAGGTGAGAGAGAGAGATTTTTACCAGAATGCTCAGCTTTATGGAGACATTTTGTTACTGTTGTTGCTTTCTTTTTTTGTTGTTGTTGTGGGGATGAAAGGGTGAGAGGGAAGAGGGGATGAAGGGTCTGGGACAGAGCGCTAGTCTTTGCTTAATTATTTTTGTTCAAAAGGAAACTCCCCTGTCTGGTATTCACAAGTATATTGTAAACCAAATCGGATTGTGCAGAGTCTAACACAATAATGATGAGTAGTTTTTGTTGTTGTGTTGTTTGGATTTGATTTGAAGGGTGGGGTGGGGGTGGGGGAGTTTTTCTGGCCCCTTTTCCCCACCACCAAGGCGAGAATATTACAACGATATAATCTATCATTATACATACACACACACATACATACATACATACATACATACATATACACACACACATATATATATATATGTGTGTGTGTGTGTATGTGTGTGTGTGTGTGTGTGTGTGTGTGTGTGTGTGTGTGTGTGTGTGTGTGTGTGTGTGTGTGTGTGTGTGTGTGTGTGTGTGTGTGTGTGCTGTCTCTTCTGGTGGAATTTTGATTTTGCTTGTTAAAGCTGAACAATGAACAAAACCTGTATAGTTCTGCAGCAAACGGTTGGTTATGTTAGCCACCACAAATGTAATATACGCCAGTTATTTATCACTGCTGACGTTGTGTGTGTGTGTGGTGTGTGTGTGTGTGTGTGTGTGTGTGTGTGTGTTGTGTGTGTGTGTGTGTGTGTGTTGTGTGTGTGTGTGTGGGGTGCGTGCGTGTGTGTGTGTGTGTGTATGTGTAAGTGTGTGTGTGTGAGTGTGTGTGTGAGTGTAAGTGTGTGTGTGTGGTGCGTGTGTGTGTGTGTGTATGTGTAAGTGTGTGATTTCAGTGTGTAGAGACTGTGTGTATGTATGTATGTATGTTATGTATGTACGTTGTGTGTTCAGTGTGTGAGAGTGTGTGTGTGTGGTGTCTGTGTGTATGTATGTATGTGTGTGTTCAGTGAGAGAGAGAGAGTGTGTGTGTCTGTGTGTATGTATGTCTGTGGTTGTTCAGTGTGAGAGACTGTGTGTATGTATGTATGTATGTGTGTATGTATGTGTGGGTGTTCAGTGTGTGAGAGTGTGTGTATGTATGTATGTGTGTATGTGTGCGTTCAGTGTGAGAGAGTGTTTGTGTGTGTCTGTGTGTATGTATGTCTGTGTGTTCAGTGTAAGAGACTGTGTGTGTGCGTGGTTTCAGTGTGAGAGACTGTGTCTATGTATGTATGTATGTGTGCGTGTGTTGTGTGTGAGTGTGTGTCTTTGTGTGTATGTATGCATGTGTGTGTGTTCAGTGTGAGAGAATCTGTGTGTATGTATGTATGTGTTTGTGTGTGTTTGTGTGTGTATGTGTGTGTGTGTGTGTGTGTGTGTGTGTGTGTGTGTGTGTGTGTGTGTGTGTGTGTGTGTGTGTGTGTGTGGTGTGTGAGCGTGCGTGTGTGTGTGTGTTGGTGGTAGCTCATGAATTGAGCAAATTTGATACGAGGGCAATGAACAAAGAGATCTTTGTTCAAACACTTCCCCTTTACTAATCTCTCCCTTCCTTTCTCAGCATCTCTCTCTCCATCTCCCTTACACACACACACACTCACACATGCACGCACGCACGCACACACACACACACACACACACACACACACACACACACACACTGGGCACACAGAAACACAGCAGATGTATGTATCTGTACATGAAGTATCTGACACACTCTGGATCACAGCCTTTTCTTTTTTCCTTATTCTCTGTAGACATAGAAAGAAAGACAGGCAGATAAAAGCTAGCTAGATAGATAGATAGGTATTAGACAGACAGAAAGATATTAGACAGACAGACAGACAGACAGACAGACAGACAGACAGACAGATAGATAGATAGATAGATAGATAGATAGAGACACACACAGATAGGTATTAGACAGACAGACAGATAGATATTAGACAGACAGACAGACAGACAGACAGATAGATAGATAGATAGATAGATAAGATAAATAGATAGATAGATAGATAGATAGATAGATAGATAGATAGATAGATAGATAGATAGATAGATAGATAGATAGACAAGAAAAGTTAAAGATTTTCAGAACTGCTATCATCCTTTATTTAAAAGAGAAACAGTAAAAAGAAAAAAAAATAATAATAAGCCGGCAAATAATTATTCTGACGATCAAAGAACAAAAACGAATATGTGAATGAATGCTTGAAAACTCTGGCAGAGAATGCTTGAACCAACAAGCGAACATAAATGATACTGATGAAAGTTTATGCCTCAGCCAATAATCATGATTTATATGTGTAAAATTTATTATACCTGTATAATTATGTGCAGACTCTGTAGGGGTTGTTAACATTTTATTTTCTCACTGACTGGATTCGAAAAACATTGATGAATAAAGAAATAATATTATATAGATTATAACATAAGTATAAGTAGATGAATAAATACATAAATAGCTAAATGCTTGATTTCTAAGTCGGCAAACGGTTGAACTAGTACACAAGCACCGAAAATAATCAGTCACTCACTCATTCACTAGATCTACCTGACATTCTTAGTTAATCAATCAACCAGACGATCCACCAACTAATCAACCACACTCACTCACTCACTCACTCATTCACTCAAAAGTAAGCCTATCAGTCAGTCAAATAAGTAATCAGTCAGGGGGGTACAATCAAATAAATGTTTTGGCTGACTGAAGTCGCAAATATTAATTTTGAAAATGAAATCGTTAAGAGATGACTGAGTGAATGAATGAAATAAATCAATGAATACGGATGCTACCAAGTGGAATATATAACAACTTGTAAGCATTTACTTTTTACACACACACACACACACACACACACACACACACACACACACACACACACACACACACAAGACAGACAGACAGAAACTGAGATACAGAGACAGAGAGAGAGAAAACCATTTTGAATAGTTACAAAGAAGCAAATGTTTTATCTTTTCTTCATATTTTTCTTTTTTCACTAATCTGAATGGTAATCAGATTTTTAACATAAAACTAAGCACCCAAAAAACTTTGCAATTTTTTTTTAAAAAACTACAACAAAACAAAAAATCTCAAACAAACACAAAATAATAGAAGAAAACCAATTAGCAAAACACAGGTTTAAAAAAAAACCCACACAAACAAACAGCCATATGAATTCAATGGCAAGGAACGAAGAACTGAAGCAAGGAACAAGGAATGGGGGAAAACATTATAATATTATATACACGCCCGCAAAACACTTGACCTAAATCCTTAATACGAAAGAAGAGCCATTTCTAATAAAACTTGCAGCGAAACGAAATAAGATTTCATCATTGAAATTACTGAGAAGAAGAGAGAGAGAGAGAGAGAGAAGAGAGAGAGAGAGAGAGAGAGAGAGAGAGAGAGAGAGAGAGAGAGAGAGAGAGAGAGAGAGAGAGAGTCTCACCCACTTCCCCAAACCTTGTCAAAGTAAGTGTGTGTGTGTGTGTGTGTTGTGTGTGTGTGTGTGTGTGTGTGTGTGTGTGTGTGTGTGTGTGTGTTGTGGTTGTGTGTGTGTGTGTGTGTGTGTGTGTGTGTGGGAGAGAGAGAGAGAGGGAGAGAGAGTTAAAGAGAGAGAGAGGGAGAGGAGTCGAATAGACAGAATGACAAACTAGAAAGAAATTCTTGAAAAATGCAATAATAGTAATAATAATAATAATAATGATAATAATAATAACTATAATAATGGATCAAGCATTATTTTGTTCGGCATTGTAAACAGCAATAAAATATATGGAAGAAACATGAATAGACATGCAAGTATAACACATGATAAGTTAAACATTATTAGCGATATCTCTCCAAGATGAAACCTTAACTGATTAGCTGTGAATTTCTGCCAAATATTGCACACACACACAACAACAACACACACACACACACACACACACACACACCACACACAGGGGGGGTGGGGGAAGAGGGGGGGGGGAGAGAGAGAGAGAGAGAGAGAGAGAGGAGAGGAGGAGAGAGAGAGAGAGAAGGAGAGAGAGAGAGAGAGAGAGAGAGAGAGAGAGAGAGAGAGAGAGAGAGAGAGAGAGAGAGAGAGAGAGAGAGAGAATAACAAACTCAAAGACAAATTCTTTTATTTCGAGGATAATGATTAAGCACCCATGTGCTTTTTTACATCCAGTCCCCACCCTTAGAAATAAATCATATGATAGTAAAATAAACCCAATACCCATGCACTCACACAGTAAAGAAAGAAAAAACACTTTAAAAAACGCCCCAAAAAATTCAAAAGAAAGAAAAACAACAACAAAAACAACAATAAAACACACACAAAATACAAAAAAACAAACAGCAAAAAAACAAAGGCAGGATAAAAACAAGAAGAGGGGGGCTGGGGGGGGGGGGGGGGGGGGGGGACAACAAAATAATACCCCCCTCGCAAAGGAAAACCCTTCCACAATATAAAGGAGAATAAACCATATATGTCAACAAATTCATTGTACTTTTTTTTTCTTATAGGGAAAGAAACAGCAATAGTATATTACACAAAAACAAATGTTATATAAGCAGACTTTAGGAGATTATGCAAGAAAGACAGACAGAGAGAGACAATGAACAAGGAACAATGAAGAGAGAGACAGAGAGGAGAGAGAGAGAAAGAGAGAGAGAGAGAGAGAGAGAGAGAGAGAGAGAGAGAGAGAGAGAGAGAGAGAGAGAGAGAGAAGAGAAAGAGAGACAGACAGAGAGAGACAGAGACACAGAGAGAGAGAGGGTGTCTCACGAACTGATATGCATTCACAATTAAAACAGGTAAAAAACTAACGATTGTAATATTGGTTGGTGGGTTTTTTGTCTTCAAAAGTAAAGACGAACACAAGAAAGAAAAAAAATAACAATAATAATAATAATAATAAATAATAATAAAAATAATGTGAACAAGACCTCTAGCTTCTTCGAGAGGTGCGTGACCTCAAGAACAATGACTTGACCCTCTGCAAAGACAGATGTATGTTTTGTCCGTCGTGTCCGACGATGACCTCCAAAACAGCAGAGGAGGCAGCTGCTGTTTCGGAAATTGGGCAGAAATTTGATTACAGTGGAGATGCCTTGCCCACAGTACATCCCCCACTCTCTCGGGCCAAGTGAGCATAAGGACAGTCAGCGTTGGAGATGTTCTCCAAAGGCCAACCAGCCCCCAGGGCTGCTGCAGCACATAAGGACTGTGCGAGTCAAGCCTCCTAGTCAGAGAGTCATAGTCGGATCACTAAAGACAGATAGATACACACACAACACACACAACACACACATACATACATATATATATATATATATATATATATATATTATATATATATATATATATATATATATTTTATATACAGAAAAAACTATATATTTATACTTAAACGAAATATGAACACAGTCAGCGTGTAAATCCCCAGGAAATTAAACGACAGAGACAACGACCTACCAGCTAAGTAAAAACAAAATACAAACAAACAAAAAAAACCAACACACACACACACACACACACACAACACACACACACTCACAACCACCACCTACACCACCCCACCCACCCCATCACACACACACACACACACACACACATGACATACCTTGCTCCGAATCCATGTTAGACACGATCCCGACCTACGAAAACGTGAAACTAAATCCTTCCCAATACCAACTTCCCAACCCCACCCCACCCCCCACCACCACCACCGACATCATCGACCCCCCCCCCTCTCCAACCACCACCACCACCACCATCACCACCCAAAGTACCCCTACCTCCCGAACCTCATTCCTCCTCTTTCTCTCTCCCTCCCTCCTCTCTCTCTCTCTCTCTCTCTCTCTCTCTCTCTCTCTCTCTCTCTCTCTCTCTCTCTCTCTCTCTCTCTTTCTTTACTTTCTCTCTTTCACTTCTTCGGGGTTTTTTCGTGTGTGTGTGTGTGTGTGTGTGTGTGTGTGTGTGTGTGTGTGTGTGTGTGTGGCGCGCGCGCGCGCGCGCGTGTGTGTGTGTGTGTGTGTGTGTGTGTGTGTGTGTGTGGGGTGTGTGTGTGTGTGTTCAAATTCACTTAACGTCTTTTCACAAATTGTGATGTGATGTATGTGTGTGTGTGTGTGTATGATTGTCTGCTGTGTGTGTGTGTGCGTGCGTGTCTGTATGTGCCTGCGTGCCTGCCTGTGTGCGTACGTGTGCGTGCCTGCCTGCCTGTGTGTGCGAGCGTGTGCGTGCGTGCCTGTATGCGTGCGAGTGTGTGCGCGCGCGCGTGTGTGTGTGGTTGTGTGTGTGTTAATAACTGGTATAGTAACGCGTTTCCTGAGCTGAATGCTACTCTATTGAGCCAGACACTATCTCCAACATGTGTGGGTCTTTTGGGCTGAAACCGAGTGGAACGACACCATTATTTTAGCTGTGAATGAATGCTTTGATGAAAGTGGTCAAAAGAAACGGGAGGAAAAAGAGGAGGAGGAGGAGGAAGAGAAGGAGGAAAAAGAGAGGAAGAAAGAAGAAGGGGTAGGTGGGTAGTGAGGGGTGGGTGGGGGGGGAGAGGGTGGGGTAAGAAATGGGTGGGTGGGGTGGGGTGGAGGGGGGTGGGGGTGTTGTAATGGTGGAAGAAGGGAGAGTTGTGCGAAAAAGTAAAAAGCCATTGAAATGAGCAAATGCACGTTTGAGAGAGGGAAGGATGGGGGTGGGGGTAGGGAGGGGGGGGGGGGGGTAGGGAGGGGGGAGGGGGTGCGGAAGAGGGGAGAAAGAGTGGAAAGAGAGAGAGAGAGAGAGAGAGAGAGAGAGACAGAGAGAGAAAGAAATTGTGTGTGTGTAGTGTGTGTGTGTGTGTGTGTGTTGTGTGTGTGTGTGTGTGTGTGTATGTGTGTGTGTGTGGTATTGTGTTGTGCTGTCTTTGGTGTGGTGTGGTGTGGTGTGTGTGGTGTGTGTGTGTGTGTGTGTGTGTGTGTGTGTGTGTGTGTGTGTGGTGTGTGTGTGTGTGGTGTGTGTGGTGTGTGTGTGTGTGCGTGCTGTGTGTGTGAGTATGTTGTGTCGTGTGTGTGAAGTTGTTTGTTGTGTTGTTGTTGTTGTTACTGATGTTGTTTCGTTTGAGTTTTCAAGTTTAAAAAACAAACAAGTATTTGAGGCGATACGGTTTCAGCTAGCACGTACATGCACATAATTATAGATTTTCTTCGTTCTTGAGAAGAAGAAAAATAAAAGATAAAGATTCTGTGTGTTCGTGAGGCGAGTCTTTCTTGAATCTGGAAATGCTGCAAGCTGTCGAGTCTCTCTCTCTCTCTCCTCTCTCTCTCTCTCCTCTCTCTCTCTCTCTCTCTCTCTCTCTCTCTCTTCTTCTCTGTCTGTCTGTCTGTCTCTCTCTGAGTCTCTCTCCCTTCTCTGTCTCTGTCTGTCTGTCTGTCTTTCTCTGTCTGTCTCTCTTTCTCTTTTTTGTCTGTTCTGTCTGTCTGTTCCTTCTCTGTTTCTGTCTGTCTCTGTCTCTCCTTCTCTGTGTCTGTCTGTCTGTCTGCCTCTCTCTGTGATGTTGCGATGGAGTATTCCTTCCTCTTTCGGCTTTCATTATTTCCTTGTTGCAAAACACCCCCACCCCATATTGTTTAAATTGTGTTCATACTATGCTCCTTGCCAAAAAGACTATATTGTTAATGGCAATAAATTACTTTCAGTGTTCAGTGTTCTCTGTGATGTTGCGTGGCCTAAATGTTTACCAGACCTGTACAAAGTCGTCAAGCTCTTTTGAAAACGCAGTCGTATGAAAAAAGACAACCTACAACAACAGCAGCAACAACAACACATTTAACAACAACAACAACAACAACAACAAGAACAAAACAACAACATTTTTCATTGTTGTCTCACGAAAATAGTGATGAAAGTTGAGTTATAGTGATGTTTTTTGGCTGCTGAACCAAAATTTCAGAAGCTGTGGGTCTAAATAGCCGTCTTTCATTACCGTGTTTGTTGCTGTTGTTGGGTTTGAAAAAAATTACCATTATTTTGCATTGTGAATAATGTAAGAGGCGCGTTTTTTGTATGTAAGTGTATCCATCCAGATACTTTTTTAAAAATTCATTTTGATATAATAACAATAAATGGAATGTATATAGCGCTATATCTTGCAAAAAACAAATCAAAGCGCTTTCATTCATCATACTCCAACACATGCAACACGTTATAATTAATAGTTTTTACACATTTAAACGTGTAGACAGACACCCGCACGCACGCACACGCGCACGCACGCGCGCGCGCACACACACACACCACACACACACACGAGGTTGTGCACCTTGGCAGGGTGATGGGGGTTTGGGCTGTTGAGGGCAAGGACAAAAAAATTAATGAGATGAAACAAGAGAAGAAAGTCTTAGGTTTGAAATTAAAATGTTTTGAGGCTGGATTTAAAAGTGTCATATGTAGGCTTTCGGCGAAGGGAGAGAGGGAGGTCATTCCAGATCGATGGACCAGAAACAGAGAAAGAGCGACGACCAACAGTGGATTGGTTGAATCTAGGTATTCGTAAGCACAAGGTATCTGCAGCAGAGCGGAGGAAACGAGAAGGAGTGTACAGGTGAAGACATTCACAGAGGTAGGAAGGTGCTGTTTTGTGGAGGCATTTGTAACAGAGGGTACTGATCTTATAATTTACTCTCTGTGACACAGGAAGCCAGTGGAAAGATCGCAGGAGTGGAGTAATGTGCTCAGTTTTGTTTTTTTCTGAGGACTAGTCGAGCGGCAGAGTTTTGTATACGTTCAAGGGAGTGGATAGATGATGCTGGCAGACCAGCCAAAAGAGAATTGCAATAGTCCAGACGTGAGAGAATGAGAGGCGTGACTAGTTTGGATGTTGCATCAGTGGACAGGTACTTTCGAACTGCACTTATGCGCCGTAATTGATAGTAGCATGACTGGCAGGTCTGGCATGGAGAGTGTGTTGTCGATAATGACCCCTAGATATTTTACAACAGTGGATAGAGGGACAGACGTATTGCCAAATTCTGTTGAAGCTGTTGTGATGGAAGACAGTTTGTGTTTCGCACCTACAAGTATGGCTTCGGGTTTATCTGCATTTAGCAGTAACTTGTTCTGTATCATCCAATCGTGGATGCCTTGAAGGCAGTAGGACATATTATTTGTTAAGAGAGAAGGCAGATTGTCAGGAATATCACTGCTCAGAATCCGAGAGTCGTCTGCATAAAAATGATGGCTGATCTGATGACGATGTATTATATGTGAAAGTAGAGCAGTGTAGAGAGTGAACAGAACAGGGCCAAGAACTGATCCCTGTGGGACTCCACATCCAGTTTGACAGGTGATGACTGCAACTGTTTGGAATCGGTCTGTGAGGTATGAACTACACCAGGTGAGGGCTGTGCCTGTAATACCAAACGTGCTTTGGAGACGGGAGCGAAGAATTGAATGCTCTATAGTGTCGAAGGCTGCAGATAAGTCGAGAAGAGTGAGAAGGGAGACTTTTCACGAGTCAGAAGCGTGCAGAAGCGTGCTTAAGGTGTGGACTAGGGTGGTCTCGGTCTCGGTACTGTGTTGACAGACTGAAAAGGGGGAAGGAGACTTTGAATGAAGATGGCTGTTGAGTTGTTTCAGAACAACTTGTTCAAGGACTTTAGAAATGAACGGTATAAAAATAAAATAAAAAGTGATGGCGGTGACGACATCGACAAAGATATCATTAGTGTTGATGTCAAGTCTTATGGTTTGTACTCGCAGAAATATTTAGGCTTACGTATTATCAGCATCGGTTAAATCCTGATCAATATCAACAGTAGCCTATTATACGATTTACAGGCCAAACTGCTCAATTCTTTACTGATAAAATATACGTATATTTTATGTCATTCTTTAAAGCTCTCTCTCTCTTTCTCTCTTCTCTCTCTCTCTCTCTCTCTCTCTCTCTCTCTGTGTGTGTGTGTGTGTGTGTGTGTGTTGTGTGTGTAGTGTGGTGTGTGTGTGTGTGTGTGTGTGTGTTGTCAAAGTTCTAGCAATCTTGGCTCCAAAACTTCTAGGGCTTGTAATACTTTTGGTCGAACTCTAGGTCTCCCTTTTCTGACTATGATTAATGACTTAAATGCTTAATGACAAGGTAGTAGCCTACTACAGTATGATGCTATCGATACAACTCTTCTAAGCTGCAGGTAAACTGATGCACGCAAGTCGATATTTCACAGCTTGTATATGATTAGTTTCAAAGTCTATACTGAGGGTTATGCAATTTCCACGTACAACATTAGTTACCAATAACCGATAC
>CM054137.1:34092379-34102379 GCA_028751875.1 Rapana venosa | reverse complement strand
AGAAACAGTAGTCAATGATAACACTAGTATTGACAGTAAACAACACTAGGAAGGGTAGTAGTAGTAGAAGTAGTAGTAGAAGTAGTAAGTAGTAGTAGTAGTAGTAGTAGTAGTAGTAGTAGTAGTAGTAGTAGTAGAAGTAGTAGTAGCAGCAGCTGAAGAAACAGTAGTCAATGATAACACTAGTATTGATAGTAAACAACAATAGGAAGATTAGTAGTAATGGTAGTAGCAGCCTAGCCGTCTTTGTCCCTGTAGCAAGAAGGTGACAGCCCCTGATAATATCATTTATGGCCTCTGTGGTCGGCAGGATTGTGAACAACGTGAGTGTATACTTAAAAAATAGTATTGAGTCATTAATACTGTTTGCTTATCACTATGAGATGAACTCTTGCTTTTCAGTTACTGTTGTTAGTATTCATGTTAATTTTGGGGTATATTGCTGTTAGGTTTTATTCTCCTTGTTCAATTTCTTTTGTAATCCTCCATACCCCCAAAAGGGGTGAAAGGAATTCAATCTTGAATATTGAATCTTGATTCCTGTGTAGCATTGCACATAAAGAGTCGCGTTCGCAAAGTCATCATCTTTTGCTTTATATTATTGTTATTATTGTTATTGTTGTTATTTTTATCATTATTATTATTATTATTATCGTAATCATGATCATTTTTTATTATGATTGTCATTGTCGTTGTTGTTATTATCATCATCATCATCATGAAGACGATAATAATGAGAGTGGGTATCAACTACGCGGAGGAGTCATTAACTACGATGATGATGATGATGATGATCGATGATCGATGATGATGATGATGATGATGATTCTAATTTTGATGATGATCATTATCATCATTAGTTAGACAGACTTTGTTGATTTCGTGTTTTTTTAAAACAACTGTATCTTTGTAAACACTCTTCCAACTTTTTACCTTCTCCTTATTGTTGTTATTATCAGTAGCAGCAGCAGCAGCAGCAGCAGCAGCAGCAGCGCCGGCAGCAGCAGCAGCAGCAGCAACAGTAGTAGTAGTGGTGGTGGTGTTATATGATAATGATTATTATGGTTTTATTATTATCATTATTATTGTTACATCATCGTTATCATTATTATCATCATCATCTTTATTTTTGTCACCATCATCATATCATAATCAGTGTCATTACTGTTATCATTACTATCATTCACATTTGGCAATATACCGTCAGAAAAACAACAACAACCCAGTTCCATCAAATTTAGAACTAACTCACTTCGACTAAAAATATCATTCAAAACAAAATAAGTCTGTGTGTCTATGTTGTTGTTTTTAAAAATCTACGACTATAAACTAAAAACAAACAATCGAAAGTGTCGTGAGATACATACTATAGCTATGGGAAACTGTTGATAGATGAAGGGTCTTAAAGATGATATAATGGGAAAGTTTGGTGAAATTACTTCAAACGATCGTTACGAATCAATGTCGTGTTTATGTTCTGTATACAAACAGTGTGTGTGTGTGTGTGTGTGTGTGTGTGTGTGTGTGTGTGTGTGTGTGTGTGTGTGTGTGTGTGTGTGTGTGGAACAGGCAGAGACAGAAAGGATAGATAGGCAGACACATACTGAGACAGACATACTGGGACAGAAGACAGACCACACAGCGAGAGACAGACAGACAGACAAGCCGACAGAGGTGGAGAGGGAACCTGAGACAGACAGAAAGACACACAGAAAAGAATAAGACTGAGGAGGAGAGATGTTAGTATTATATCCACACACAAAAAGAAGACCCTTATTCGAGTTATTTCTGAGGCCTATAACTAGAGAAGATTTGTTTGTTTGTTTGTTTGTTTTATTTCTTCCTTTTTCTATCAGCCACGTGACATATAGACAGTGTATGTCTTTTAATGACAGAACATAATAATAATCATTATGAACATACGAAGGCGCTCGTGCGTTAAATTTGAGCTGGCTATTGCTTTTGATCTCTACACTGTGTATGTAAATTCACGCTTTTGTCTGCCATACTTGTGAGCTGTGAGCTTATCATTTGCTTTCATTCTGGCAGTGTTTATAGATTTTATTTGCAAACATATTTTGTTTATTATACATATTTGTTTAAAGAGGAACGTGTGTCAGCATCAATATGGATATGGCCAGATGAAGAAGAAACTGACTTTTAAGCATGTTCATATAATCAAGCTTCAATCAAGAACAAAAGAAGGAAGGAAGGAAGGGAGGAAGGAAGGAAGGAAGAGTTAAATCAAGATAGCTAAGAAAAGAAAGAAGAAAAAATGACAGAAGGAAGAAAGAAAAAAGATAGAAAGAAAGACTGAAAAACCAAAGAAAAAAAGGAAAGAAAGAAGAAAACCTCTTAGAGAAAGAAAAACGTTGATTAAACATCTAGTGAGTGTGCGTGTGTGTGCTTTGGTTACAGACACATGCGCACGCACTGTGTTGTGTGTATATATGTGTGTGTGAGTGTGTGAGTGTGAGTGTGTGTGTGTGTGCGGTGTGTGTGTGTGTGTGTGTGTGCGTATGTGTGTGTGTGTGTGTGTAAGTTGCTTCCTTGCTTGCTGCCTTCCTTGCTTGCAGGCTTGCTTGTGTATATAAATTATATGTAAGAGTGTCTGTCTATGCGCGTACATCTATCTATCTATCAGCCTGTATCATGTTTTCCCCCTTCTTGTCCACAACAAAACGACCAAAAGTCCTCATGAAAATTCTCACCTTTATAGGAGGCAAAAGACTCCAGCAAGGGGTACGGGGAGATCTGTGTCACAGGCATGTGAAGGTCTCTGGAGTAGTACCCACCAAGAGAAAAAAATTAAAAGATTCAATTTTTTTCTTATGTTAAAAATTTCGCCGGAGTGGGTGAGAAACTCACACACACTCACACACACACACACACAGAGACACACACAACCGGCAAAACGTCACTGGACTCGTGTGTGTGTTTCCGTGGCAACCAACGCGACAGCCACCGAATCAATGTCGCTGATCTGTCAATCAGACGAACTTCACACCTTCCTCTGACCATCACTGACCCTCGTCACACTCCGCTGCACCGGCATCTTCGCTTTGCCTTTAGACTGTGTATGTACGTACACACTCACTAACTCGCTGACTGTACTACTTTGCCCACCTCCCCCCTCCCTCCCTCCCTTACCACGCTGACGCGTAAACTGTACAGATAAACACATGCACACGTGAAGTTTTCATGCAAGACTTGATGCGAGTGAAGGAAGGAAGGCTTTGGGGGCTGGAAGAAATCAACACAGCTGTAGAAACTGACGCCTTGGGCTGGTTCTTGAGTAAAGGAGGAAAGGCGGAGAGATCAATTTCTGAAATGATGAACGTTTGTTGACCAAATCGTGTCTGGAAGACGATGATCTCGAAATGTGTTCAGGTTCGATTTATGATTCTGCAGACTTTGCAAGGAGCAGCGAAGTCAGTGACCTCGTGATGTACAAGAAAGAAAGAAAGAAGAAGAAACAAAAAATAAATAAATGAAACCAAGTGGGTAGAAGTCGTGTTGTTGGCGCGCTGGAGTGGAACCTCTACAATCTCTACCTTCGCTGTGTCTGTCTGTCAGTCAGCGTGTGTGTTCACTGGGCTGATGAACCAACAACACCAGCCGTGCACGATAAAGTTTGACCAATAACAATACTTGAACACACAGACACACACACTAACACCACCGAGCGTTAGAAGTAGGGCCAGCCAAGCGAACAGACGAAAACCCGTGCTGTGTCGACGGATAGGGAATATACCCACAAAACCTGACCAGAAGCAATATAACTTGCTCCCTACGGCAGCGGGGGCGGGGCCAGATATTCAAATGAACAGTGATTGGCCCGCGCCTCTCGTGAGCTCCGCCCACCTGTCAGGAGCGAGTGACGGGCGTCGGGGAGGTTCGGAGCGAACGTGGCCGATTTCAACTTCGGCGCTGAATGGTCGGGGAACGGCGCTGACAGATTCGAACAGTGGGTGGTCTGTCTAGTCACCCTCCCTCTCTCCCCCCCTCCCTTCCTCCTTCAGCCTGCCATCCCCCCCCATCCCCCCTTCACCCCTCTCCAAGCCTGTCAGTCTTTCTGCTCGTGCTTCGTTCGTGGGTGAGCGAGGCGGGTCTTTGACTGTAGAAAACGGGACTCCGCCAGTTCCGTTGTCAGCTAGAGCGGAAAGTGACAAGGTGAAATTGATACGGTGATATTGATGGACAGGTTGGAAATATACAACACCTCGTGTCAGACATAGGCCTAAGTCTTACCTACACTACCTTCACTGTTCGGACCATGATAGTTATAGAGAGGGTGGTTGTTTTTTTTAACTTGCAGAGAGACTCTCGTGTATTTATGATTTGTGATTTCTTCTTTAAAAAAAATCTTGTTCGTGGTTACCAAGCTAAAAATGCAATATCATGCATTGTTTTTTTGTTTCGGTTTTACTTAAGTGTTGTTTTTATTCGTTCTCCTGCACTTAGGACGAAACGCGCACTCTGTGTGTAGTAGTTGTCTTTTTACCGTCATAGCAGTTTTTGTCTTCACGAAGTTTCCCCTTTCCGAAGAAGCTATGCTCTATGATCAGTTGTGTTCAGCCGGCATGGTCTTGTCAGTTGTTCAATACAAGTTACATCATTTTGTCACTTGTTCAATACAAGTTAAATAATTTTGCCACTTGTTCAATACAAGTTACATCATTTTGTCACTTGTTCAATACAAGTTAAATCATTTTGCCACTTGTTCAATACAAGTTAAATCATTTTTTCACTTGTTCAATACAAGTTACATCATTTTGTCACTTGTTCAATACAAGTTACATCATTTTGTCACTTGTTCAATGCAAGTTAAATAATTTTGTCACTCGTTCAATACAAGTTACATCATTTTGTCACTCGTTCAATACAAGTTACATCCTGTTGTCACTTGTTCAATACAAGTTACATCATTTTGTCACTTGTTCAATACAAGTTACATCATTGTGTCAGTTGTTCAATACAAGTTACATCATTTTGTCACTTGGTCAATACAAGTTACATCATTTTGTCACTTGGTCAATACAAGTTACATCATTTTTAACAGGGTTTCCCCGAAATTGTTCAGCAGCAGTTCCAGATCTTCCTATCAATGCTTGTTTGCAAATTGAAGACGAGGATTTTTTCCCCTTTCACTAAAATGAGTATCACCGATTGCTTTGCGACATGTGCATGGGGTAAACAGTGGCGCCGTACCGGTGGCGCCATTTCATCCTTAATGGACTGCAGTCCAGATTTGACGCTGAGAAATCTACAATGCAATACTGTTAATCACCACCATTAAGTTACATGTCTGTTCTGATTATATAGATCTACAGTTTGGTTGGGTTTTTTGTTGCGTGTGTGTGTGTGCGCGCGCCCGTTGTGTGTGTGTGCTGTGTGTGTGTGTGGTGTGTGTGTGTGGTGTTTTTGTTTGTTTTGTTTGTTTGTTTGTTTTTTAGTGAGTTTCTCTCTTTATCAGTCGACTTATTTCAAATACATAATTATCGATATATTTTGAATTCCTTGGAGGTGTTGTAAAAAATATTTTCCTGAAACTCTTTCTACTTGAATAAGACATTATGCAACACTTTGAACACAACTACTTATAGCAGTCTGTGCTTACACAAACATGAGCTTTTTTTCATTATTTTCTGACGGTGTAAGGAAACCATAATTAGTTTTATTTTGACTCTTATTCTCTTGTTAGGGCTATGGTTGTGAGTATATTATTTGATTCTGTATGACATCAGGATCGGAACAAATACTTGTTCTCAGAGAGAGAGAGAGAGAGAGAGAGAGAGAGAGAGAGAGAGCCCTTAAGTCAGCAACACAGAGATTGCTTCTTCATACAATTGCCGCAGCACGTTATACACTTTGAAAGAGAATGAGTGGATTATATTGCGCTTGGGTCGAGAGACGCTATTTTAACCTCTACGTGCACACACAAGTCCATTTATAAAAATGAAAAGAGAACAAATTGCAACACACACACTCACACACACACACACACACTCACACACACACTGTGCGTGAGTGTGTGTGTGTATGTGTGTGTGTGTGTTCATAAAGACCATGTTGGGTTGGGGGTTTTCCTCCTTATTTCGTTCTGCACTGAAAAAACAAATGAAGTTGTGGAAATAAAAGCGTAATATCCAGTCAACCCTTATTAGATCTGGTATGACACAACGCAGCGCTGCAAGAATCACTATGTGCTAAATTAAAAGCAAGCCTAATGAGGCGTAAAAGCACAACCAATTATTAATCCGACATCGACCGTTTATTTGGGGAGGCAATTGACAGCAGGAGCGTCATTCACGCTGAACGTTGAATGGTTTGAGTTCGATTCTAGTATGGCAATTGTGTGATACGGCGACCATAGTTAGGCTACTACTGCTTTCGCTGAAAAGTGTTAGCGTGGCTGCAGCGAAGAACTATTGGGATATAATTATTGCTTTGCAGCGAAATGCAGAGGGTTTGGTTGGGGTTTTTTGTTTGTTTGTTTTGGTAGTGTTGTTGTTTTTGTTGTTGTTGTTGTTGTTGTTGTGATCGCGGGTTTTCTCTTTGTTCGCTTTGTTTGTTTGTTTTCTTTTTTTTCCCCAGTATTAAAGAGAATGATTTAATCTTAAACTTGAGTCAAGTCTTTTAGTCTTGTGCACAACCCACGCAAAACAGAACTAATGGTTTGACATGTAATTTATCGGGTAGGCCAACTACAGATCTAATACTGAACATGCACATGTATGCTCTATGCAAAACGTCCTGGGTTTGGGTTTTTTCTTCCTGGTTAAAACAAAAACATGGAATCGATTTGAACTGAAAACGACTTTCAGTCACGGCAGGTTTCTCTGCATTAAATTCTAGCTGCTCTCTCCAGGGGAGAGTGCGTCGCCGCAAGAGCAGCGCCATCCATAATTATTGTCTTCTTTAAACCGGTTTGCAAGTGTATTAGTTTCCCTATCAGAGTGGCTTTTTACTACTACAGAATCTGACCAAAGACCGTGGGTTCAATGCGATGAATACATACGAGTTGCTCACAGAATCTCCGTTTATCGTCTAGTTCGAAAGCCTAACTAGCACCCAGACTATCACTTAAGGTCCAGTGAATGGGAGGGGAGGAAGGGGGGAGGGGGGAGTTTTGGTGCAAAACAGGGATAGGACCCGAACTTCTCGCTTTCTTTAGGCAGGTGCGCTACTTCCACACCACCATATCCAGCTAACGCTGCCACCTCACCACATCTCCGATCTTTACAGACGTTAGTCTCTGCTATAGCAGAGTCAGTCACCCTGGTCGCCCATAGTCCTTTTTTTCCCCGGAGAATTACACCAAAAAATGTCCTACATAGGCTAACCCCGGAGGACGTAAAGCCTTAACTTCTACCCCCATATTCTTTCAGCCAAGAGGGTTGTCTCTATTGTCGTACATTATACAGTCCAAACATAACACCTAGCAGTGTAAAGAATCAGTACATTGTATAACCATAATGTAACAAAGAGTGCGCGTAATGTTTTACCACGAGATAAGGATTCGAACCCTGAAGACAGCAAAATGGCTGCTTCAAAGATGAATAAATGAAAACTGACCACACACACTCACGAAAAAATCCCACATACATCACCCCCATGGAGCGGAAAGCCTAGTGGTTAGAACGTGGAGCGCGTGATCTGACAGGGACCACGTTCGAGCCATCACCGAGGCGCTCGTTCGAGGGGATTTTGTCTTCCCTGAGTTAAACATCAGTACCGAGTTCACTCCCTATAAACCGAGGTCCCTTGTTCGAACGCACGCAGAACATATTGCGCAAACGTGTAAAAAAAAAAAAAAAAAAAAAAAAAAAACCAAACCCAAAAGCCACCTTCGGCCTTTTAGGGAAAATGGGCCATTTCGTACTGGTAGAAACACACGACAATTGAACAAAACTAACAACAAAACCCAACGACGTGGCCTCTGGTGTCCATACACAAAACCTCGGTACTCATAAACCTGGGAGGTCTAGCTAAGGAACAGTTAACAAAAACTAAAAGGGAACAGCCTTCTGCTGTCAGCCCCTATGGAGCAGAGGTATAAAAAAACAAATCAAACTTGTACATGTAGTAACAGGGCCTTTCCTGAATAAACGATGCTTAAATTTCAACAAGATGACAGACAACCCTGACAACAGCCTCTGTGGTGGGCAGGGTTTAAAAAAAAATCAATATGGATTGTATTGGTGCTTTAAAAATAGTATAACCATGCTGCAATGCTTCTAAAGGGAAGTAACCCCAACACTTTCAAATATCCCTTGCAATACAAAAAATACTTCTCAAACGTCTTAAACGCACACAAATACGATTAACGTCAAACTGTGTGTGTGTGTGTGTGTGTGTGTGTGTGTGTGCGTTGTGTGGTGTGGTTTGGGTGCGTCTGTTGCGTGCACCTGTGTGTACTGATGATACTGATAATGATGATAGTAATAATGATAATGCTTCACTCAGTTTTTGCAGGCCATCTGGCTCATATAAACGTATAATACGGTGAGCAATGAAATTTACATGACAACAGACAACAGAGTGGTATAAAGATTAGTATACTAACAGAAAATATTCATATCATTTCCCAGAATGGAAGCATAACAATTCTTGACAAAAGCCAGGGATAGTTTTGATGGTTTCTAAGTTTCAATGATTCTATAATGTAGGCCTACTTAGCACCTTTGGAAACGGATTTGTCTGCCATGTCACCTACTACTACTACTACTAAATGGAATTTATAGCTTAAATCATGACGAGAAGAGGAAGTAATACCGATCGAGATCTAGTGGTAAAATCTTTATACCAAGAGTAGGCCTTGCATATTAATTTTGGGAAAGCCTAGACCAACATGAAATGACACAGATCTTTACTAGGTCTACATTGTCTGTCTCTTTCTTTGCAGATTGGGTCCTTCATTGTGTTAGTTTGGGTTGGCCATAGCTATTCAGAGGCAATTCAGTGCACCTCAATAAACAGGCAACACAACCGTGGTCCCGTATATCTTCTACCTGACTTACCTTCTTGCTAGATCTAGGTTTGGCCTGGGTGGTACTTGCAGCAATTAGAATCTAACGAAAGGGAATCGTGCCATTCTTGGCAAATGTATCTAGATCTAAATAGTCCTTGTTTAAATTCAAACAGGAAGCAAAGTACGTTTCAACATCATACATTTCACCACTCATAGCCAAAGCCATTTGTACTTCCAACATCATGCATTTCACCACTCATAGCCAAAGCCATTTGTACTTTCAATATCGTGTATTTAACCACTCATAGCCAAAGCCATTTAAACCTCTCTGTGTGTGTGTGTGTGTGTGTGTGTGTGTGTGTGTGTGTGTTGTTGTTGTCTTCAATTCAACTCTAAATGATATTAGTGTGTGTGTGTGTGTGTGTGTGTCCGCACGCGCCCACACCCGCGCACGAGCTGAAAATTAATGTTAATTAAACCCGTTATATACTCACAGTTGCATTGCTCTGCCTCAACTGCATCCAAGAGCCAGTCTGGGTAGCCCTGACCTCCCTGGTGCCCCCACCAGTCAGCTTCTGGGGACCACACACAGACAGACACAACAAACCACGATTAATTAACCCGTGCATGAATGAAATGATGTAGTGTGCCGTCATTCCTCCACAGATCGTTCAATCATTCACGAAGCAAAACTTGAAAATGAAAAACAAAACAAGTTCAAAGCATAGCAACCATGCATGCTTAAAGCTTACTGTCGCCTATGGTCATGTATGTTAGTCCATCGTGATCGACGATGACCTCCAAAACAGCAGAGGAGGCAGCTGCTGTTTCGGAAATTCAGGCAGAAATTTGATTATAGTGGAGATGCCTTGCTCACAGTACATGCCCACTCTCTCGGCCAAGTGGGCATAAGGACAGTCAGCGTTGGAGATGTTCTCTAAAGGCCAACTATCCACCAGGGCTGCAGCACATCAGGACTGTGCAAGTCAAGCCTCCTAGTCAGAGTCATAGTCGATCACTAAAGAC
>CM054137.1:34067379-34082379 GCA_028751875.1 Rapana venosa | reverse complement strand
ACAGAGTCATTATGTGGAACCCCTGCTTTTTAAGTCATTCACACGAACTATGCATGGACAGACACAAAAGAAAACCAAAAAAATAATGGCGGTTTGTAGTAAAGAAAAGTTAACTCTTCCGGTTGGTATCTCTGTGTGTACTGTTTGCCTATGTAGTGACCGAAACTGTAAAACGGTCTTCTATTCAGTAACAAACGATACAAGCAGTTGTAGTCGCAAATTGCCATATCCCATCTGCACTTGAATATTAAATTTTATCATTTCCTTTTTTAAAAAAATCATTGCTCTCTTTGCTCATTTTGTTTGGTTGGTTTGTTTTTGTTTCTCTGTTTAATCCCACGACAGCACCCTCCCCCCCCCCCCTCACTCCCTATCCCCCTACCTCCCCCACCCCCCCCCCCCCCCCCCCCCCCCCACACACACACACACACACTTGATTCTAAGGTTATGTACCTAAATTGTTGGCCTGCTCAAGCAAGATTTTTAATTTCAATTACAAAAAAGTATCTATCTATCTATCTGTCTGTCTGTCTGTCTATCTATCTTATTTATTTGCTTACAAACTGACTTGCATTGCACTCATGACTATGGCCAGAGCTTCAGATGGGTATTTTCAAAAAGAAAAATCTATCTTATTGTCATAGTTTATTTATCATTCTTTCACAAATTCCATGTTTTCCGACTAAATCAGTCCCTGTGAGAGCTCTTCTGCCAACAAGAGGTCGGAGTGATTATGCAACCCAACTTTTATTCAGCTATAATAATGATTTATACCTACATGATCCGTTGGATGTTGCCACAGTTTATCTAAGATCCAACAAGATTTTTGGGGGAAAATAACCCCCCACCAAAAATAAACAAAAGAAGACCAAAGCCGGGTACAAAATCTTTGGCGAATAAATAATGAAAATAAATATATTTTCTCAATTTTGACAAAGAAAACATTTTGTTTGGCAATCGTAAGACTGCTCAATATCTTTATTTGTATCTGGCAAACCATACCTCTTGACCCACACCAGCAAAGCAAACACCAATAATCAGTAACCAAATTGACACAAACTAACCGAACTGAAGAACAAACACACTGAATCGGAAGCCATTCATATAATATATGCAAATGATATGTATGCAAATAACAAAGCATCTGAATAATCATGAACATCATGTATAAACACACAAAAATAACAGAAACAACACTTACCTCACGTTAGTTTTTGTCACAAGAACCCTCTGGTTGTACGCAATATTATTTTATGTGTGCATACCGCAACTGATCCACATTGATTTTTCGTCAAACTACGCATGCGTAGTTGGTAATAACAATACTTCCGGCTTTTTCGAACGCGAATTTCTTGAGAACATCATAGGCTATCCAAAGTCAAAATTTTCTACACTGCCTGCTCATCTGACCAAAACTAAGTCCTTAGCAGAGACTGACAGGACTCTGTACTAAATGGATTAAAAGATAACTGATAATATTCGCTGAAGATAATCTACGCCTTATCCGAGGTCTGTTTACATAGGAGTGTTAAGACCCGATATAGCTAAGTGCTGCATTTGGGTTTGGGGGTTGGGGGGTGTGGGGGTGGGGTTTGACTAGAGATAAGCAGATTGGAATGCAAGATTGAGCAGAGAAGAGAAGAGAGAAACATCTGGACTTTGGTTGATAAACGGTTACGCAGATTCAAACAGAAGTTCCAAGTTTTTACTGTGGGAAAAACTGTTTGCCTGGGAGTAGACGAACAACAGGAAGGAGTTGTGGACCAACAACTGTATTGTATTGTATTGTATTGTATTTATCGTGTTGTATTGTGCTGTGCTGTGTTGTAGTGTGTGGTAGTATGTTGTATTGAGTCAACCATTCAGGTAGCCGCTTTTCGACTTCGGGCGCAATGTCCAAACATGACACAGATAGATAGATAGATAGATAGATAGGCAGGCAGGCAGGCAGGCAGGCAGATAGATAGATAGATAGATAGAGGGAAGCCTGTACTAACACACAACACGCAGCGACAGTGGGGCTTGCTGAGCGGGAATTACATCATCTTCGGGACCTGATCCGGTCTTACATGGGCTGACTTCGCTGGCTGTAGACTGGAAAAGGAAAGGCTGTTTTAAAATTGAGACACTTGAGACACAGACAATAATGTATCGAATCTTGATGTACATACCACTACTGCCATGGCTTCCATGCCATTGTAATCGCGTGGCGTTCGATATCGTTGTTACCGTGCCGCAGCGCTATATGGCTTGATTGCTAAATAGCAATAAATTTTGTCATTTGTCAATTGTCTCTCTCTCTCTCTCTCCTCTCTCTTCTCTCTCTCTATATATATATATATATATATATATATATATATATATATATAGAGATAGAGAGAGAGAGAGAGAGAGAGAGAGAGAGAGAGAGAGAGAGAAATGATATTGTTTTTTGTTTTGTTTTTGTTAAGAAATGCTCCACTCATTTTTCTATCTGTTGGCATCAGGCTACCCTCCTTCCGCGCTGCTGTGACTGAATGTTGTATACAATACACAACGCTATGACACAATACCTGAACATACCTAGGTTTTCTCCCTTTTTTCTTTTCGTTTTTTTTCCTCTTTTATTCTTTTATATCGAGGACAACGGAATAAACATTTATGTGTTTGTTACATCCAGTCCCCGTGTGTATGCGGTTTTGTAAATTTTGTCATCTGTTCCCACCGGCGCACAATGGCCTACTCTTACGAAAAGCAGAACAGGATTTAATGTGCGCGCAAGATGTTCTGCGTGCGTTCGCACACAAGACCTCGGTTTATAGTCTCATCCGAAAGACTTTTGGGGAGAGTGGAGTCGGCACTGATGTTAACTCCAGGGGAAAATATCCCCTTGAACGGAAATCGACCCCGGGTGGTCAGATTGCGAGCGCAATGTTGTAACCACTAGGCTATCCTGTCCCCAAGAGAGAGAGAGAGAGAGAGAGAGAGAGAGAGAGAGTGTGTGTAAGAGAGAGAGAGTGTGTAAGAGAGAGAGAGACAGAGAGAGAGGAGACAGAGAGAGAGAGAGAGAGAGAGAGAGAGATGAGTGTGTGTGTGTGTGTGTGTGTGTGTGTATGTGTGTGTGTGTGGCGGGCTTGTGCACCCCCACGCCAGTGTGGGACAAACACACGGTCGACACAGTCGGTGGTGGAGGGATTAACGACCAAGTTCAAAACCTGGTCCCAAAACAAAACAAAACAAGGCTGCATAATATTAGTGGAAAACCGAAGATGCCTGCATCCAACTGCAATATGTTGATAAGATGGCTTGCTACTGTTTAACACAGGAAGCTGTAGTACGTGCTTATATATGCCAAAGGTATGGTCCTTACTCAATTATTTCCCAAATGCTGCCTTCAAAGCTTTATATTGTAGTGAATTTTTCCCCCCAAATCTTGGACAAAAATCATTTTTATGATGGGAATGAAGTTGTAACTGATTACCTGCACTTGTTTTACCTCGCTATATTTTGTCAATTATATATAATATAATATATATAATTATACATAATAATATAATATGTATATAATTATACATAATATATATATATATATATAGAGAGAGAGAGAGAGAGAGAGAGGGAGAGAGAGAGAGAGAGAGAAGAGAGAAGAGAGAGAGAGAGAGAGAGAGAGAGAGAGAGAGATTTCTTTGAACTAGTGACACTTTTTATGAGATTCATTTTATTATTATCATTGTTATTATTGTTATTATTAGAGTTGAGTTGATCGTTGTTGTTGTTGTTGTTGTTGTTGCTGCTGAGCACTGTGCATGCACGGCCAAAACATCTCGTTTCTAGTGAACTAACAAAAAATGTGTTGGCTGAACGCTGCGAAGTATGGCTACAAGTTGTGTCAGCTCAGCTGAACCAACCTCCTGTGATCTTTGACCAACTGGCTGATGCATAGGCCTAGGTGGTAGGCCTATAATTATTATCTCAGGTCAGGGCTAGGGAGAGCGAACATGGGTAGGCAGACAGACAGACAGGTACAGAGATAGTCTCTGATAAGTGAAATGATGATGCATGAGATAAGTTCGTAGGATACAGACAGGCAGGATAAACCTGCTGGTAGAGCTTGAATTAAGCCCGGAAAGAAATACTGAACCTGCTGGGGGTTTGTTGTTGTTTTTGTAGTTGTTGTTTTTTGTTGTTTTTTATTTGTTTGGGGTTTTGTTTGTTTGTTTGTTTGCTTGGTTGTTGTTGTGTTGTTGTTGGGTATTGTTGGGTGGGGTTTTGGGGTTTTTTTTTGGGGGGGGTGATTTTTGTTTTGTTATGATTTTTTAAAAAAAATTCGAAAAGAGGGGTGGGAGGGGTAGGGGTAGGAGTTGGGGAGAGACGTTTGGGGTTTCTTCTTGTTGTTGGTTTTGTTTTGTTTTGTTTTCGTTTGTTGTTAGTCTGACATTACTGACTGACTGACTGACTGACTGGTTGGTTAGGTAGGTAGGTGTGTGTACGTGCGCGAGTGTGTGCGTGCGTATGTGTGCATTCGTGCGTGTGGGGCGTGCGTGCGTGCGTGCGTGCGTGCGTGGTGCGTGTGTGTGTGTGTGTGTGTGTGTGTGTGTGTGTGTGTGATCAATCTAATCAATGACTATGGCGTTGATTGAAGTTCCAAAACATGAGAAGCGGTTTTGATTCCTGTATAAAGCTGCACTTTTCCCCAGTCACTAGACCATGAGTGATGGGGCACGGGATAGCCTAGTGGTTAGAACATTGCACTCGCAATCTGACGACCCGGGTTCGATTCCCGTTCAAAGGGGATATTTTCCCCTGGAGTTAACATCAATGCAGACTCCACTCTCCCCAAAAGTCCTTCTGGTGAGACTATAAACCAAGCTCCCGTGTGCGAACGCACGCAGAACATCTTGCGCACACGTTAAATCCTATTCCGCTTTTCGTAAGAGTAGGCCATTGTGTGCCGGTGGGAACAGATGACAAAATTGACAAAACTGCATACACACAGGGACTGGATGTAAAAAAATAAGTGCTTATTCCATTATCCTCGATATAAAAAATTTTTTAAGTAAATAAACAGATAAAATAGTCTGAGGGTAGTCTTTAGGTTGAAACGATCACCCAAGACGCAGTTTGCAGCATATACATTTAAAACACGGAAAAGAACCTATGGCAACAAAAGATTTTCTTTCGCAAAATTATGTCCTCGTAGGCTAATAAATATTTGCAGACAAGAAAGAGATTGATGAATAAATGCATGAATCATAAATGGATAAATAGATAATCAATAAATGAAATTTTTAAAAAAGAAACAAAGAGTAGATGGTGCTAGACTTGTTACAATGCATCTTCCCGAGAGAGAGAGAGAGAGAGAGAGAGAGAGAGAGAGAGAGAGAGAGAGAGGAGAGAGAGAGAGAGGAGAGAGAGAGAGAGAGAGAGAGAGAGAGAGAGAGAGAGAGAGAGAGAATCCTGGACTTAACGTAGATAAGTGTGTAATGGCCATTAAGTCATATACATTACGGCGCGACACAAAACAATACAACGCTACGATACAATTCTATACAGCAATGTAATGTAACGCAATGCAATCCAACACAACACAATACATCACAATACTACGATACAATTCTACACAACGATGTAATGTAACGCAATGCAATCCAACACAACACAATACATCACAACTCGACACAATACAACACCAACACAACAACAACAACAACACAACACAATACATCACAACACAACTCGATACACCACAACACAATACAACACAACACCAAACACAACACAACAACAACAACACAATACAACAACAACAACAACATAACACAACACAATACCCCCACCGCACCCCTGTCCCTACTAAAGGTCAAGTTGCAAGTAATAAAAATTGGTCAAGCAGAACCAGACCAGTCTCGGACTCTCGAGGCTTCAGAGCCGTCTCAATTGGTCAGAAGGGCAGGCACAGGTGCTGGCCGCCCTTTTCACTGGCTTGTGACCAAAGGTGACCATTGACTCGGTCCATCCGTCAGTCAGTGGGTGTGACAGTGATTACACGGGTGGCTGGGTTTTTTCGCATGAGGCTTCCTCATTGCTTAGAGGTGGGCCCAAGATGTCCTCCTATAGGCTGTGTCCTTAGAGCTCTCTTTCTGGCAAACAGAAGGCGTCCTCTTTTCCGAGGGATTAGAATCATAGACACACTGGCTCTTTCAAACACTGTAGGATTAAACATAGAGAGGGAAGGTGGCAGAACCGTAGAGACGTTCACCTGCCTAACAAGTAAACTGTGAGGTTCTGGGTTCAATCCAATTCCCAGCCTTGCTCTTTTTATTTTCAGTTTGACGGAAAAAACCCACTGACCTTTAAGTCAAAAGTCCTTTGGATGAGATAAAGAATCACCCTCGTGCTCGAATGCACGCAGAACATTTTGCACTCAAGTTAAAAGAAAATAATTCCGCCTTTTAGAAGAGAAGGCCATTTCTGGTCTAGCTAAAACAATCATACAAGGCACGGTGAGGGGAGGAAGAAGAAGAGGCAGACAAAGGAAGAGATGGGAGGACAACATTCGAGAGTGGACAGACATGAAGCTGAGAGACACCCTGAGGGCGGCTGAGAGACGAGAGGACTGGAGAAAGGTGGTTGACAAAGCTTCGAAGGCGCCCCAAAGGATTCGGAATCTGAGGGATCTGACGGTGACGGTGACTGCCATTTCGTACCGGTAGGAACGAATGACAGAATTAAAATTAAAGCACAAAAAGCCCCAGTATGCATACAGGTGTCGTGTTTAGACACCATCTCCGAAGTCGGAATGTGGTTATCTAAATGAGAGAGAGGGGGGAGGGAGGGAATAGTCGCACACTCCCCAAAACTCTCATCATTGGTTGAACCTCGCAGATCCGGCTGAGGAACGAAAAACAAAGTAAAAAGAAAAACCGTATGATGAAACTGAATTGAATACAGCTTTCACTCTCCACAGGGAAAGCATATCGCCACAAGAGCAGCGCCACCCGTACTTTTGTTGTGTGTATTTACCTGTTCGTAAGTGTGCTTGTTTCCATAATTATTATCAGAGTGGCTTGTTTTCAACAGAATTGTTCGGGGAACAATTCTCTTGTTGCCGTGGGTTCTTTTATATGCGCTGAATGTGTGCTGCACACAAGGGGGAAAAAGGCGTGTATGGGGGGGGGGGGGGGGGGGGGGGGGGGGGAAATAATAAAAAGATAAGAAAAGAACAGGAAAAAAAAGAAATAAAAGAAATAAAAAGAAAGAAGGAAAATATCTCCACCACTAGGACCACTACCGGGACAACCAACAACAGCAGCAATAACATCAACAACGATGATGACGAAGTACAAAGGCGTTGACTTAACGATCACAATTCCACAGGGTCAACTCTTATACACCACAGATTAGAAGGCCCGTAGATGAAGTGAAATATTGATCAATATTTGTTGTGCATTATTCTCATTTTGCCAAGACCATCGTGCAGGTCCATCTTGAATCCAGAATAACGATTCTGACCAAAGATAAGTTTAGGGATCCCTTCAAACACATGGTATTATGATACCAAGGAAAGAAGCTGATACTTGCACGGTATGCAATATGCTGCTTGATGTTTGAACCGATATAGATTGCATGCAGTTTTGTAGCGTACGACCAGTCCACAAATAGTACACATTTTTCAATATCTCATAAGGGCTTTAGACTATGACTGGTGTTTTCCAAACATAGTTTCTATACAAAATCAGTCAAGGCTAGCTTGGCCATAAAACCTGGGTGAAATAAAGTAGTGCTTATCATTGAATTTGACGACCCTTTAAAGTCGCTTTTTTTCTGGAAAAATCCGAACAATCGTGCGTACTAATAAGCAAGTATCAATTAGCGAACAAGTCAACAACTGGATTTCATCTTCCACCATTTTGAATCGTCGATCTCCACATCCCTAGAAACGGTATCATAAAAGCATCAGGCTACTTAGCATCTGATGGACTGCTACAGAGGAAAGGCAAATGCCTGTCGGTTTCAGAACTATAACAAACAGTAACAGCAGACAGACAGACATCTCACTGCTGGTGAAACCAACCTTTACGGAGCTCCTGCTATTCTACGCAGTGCCCGAAGTGCCCCATTGAGCTGTTCAGACATCCCATACAGGGTAAGGACCATGCTGCTGTCTGCAGTTTACAGCACTGGCCTGAGAATCTGTCATGCTGCCGTGCCGTACTGTCGGCGTAAATCAAATCAGCGCGGAAAGTACACATACGTGATACATTTCTCTTTCCGTGGAGACTTCGCGTTGCAGTGTACTGCTGAGAGTCAGCTGAGGGGGGCTAATTTGATTCTCTTGTTGACCAGTGTGAAGACTTTTGTTCAGAGTGTACCTTAGCATCATCGGACTGACATTACTTACAGAAGTCCATTTTTAAGAACCAAACTCTCAAACTTCAGCAGATTTTCATTTGGGGGCCTGAAAATCTAATTCACATTTCTGTGCGGGTTTTTCATGTTAGAAACTTGATTAAACTTAGAGCTCTGTGTGGACTTTCAGTTTTGGAGCGAGATCAAACTCACACCCTCCTGAATGGAAGTAGGTGTTCATCTAGCTCAGGTGTGTAGGAGCCTGACACAAGCACTGGAGATGGTACCATGGTGTTGCAATCACCACTTTCAGGGTCAAGTTGCTGTAAAGGCTTCAACAGTCGCTCGATGTCATTTTCATGGGCTGTGATTTTCAGTGTGCTCCTACCTCTTCTTTTTTTCTTCTTCTGTCTTCTGTATACTCTGACATGGAAGATATTGGGGAGTCAATCTGATTTACCATAGTTCGAAACAAACCCGACGCCACAGCAATTTAGGAGCAACTTAGCTGAGAGTGCAACCGTCTCTTAACATTTTATATGCAGCACACAGCATTTTCAAAGGGTGGATCATGTAAAGCCCTGCTATGTCTTGGGGGGAAAAAACCCTCTCATTTTTTTGACATCCTTCAAGCAGCGGGCTAAACTACCTTGCTTCATCTGAAAGCCTGTCAAGAGCTGTAGGTCAGATGTGAGCACTTTCTCATGAGAGGGAGAAGGGCAAGATATCACATACTTCACTGCCATCCATAGTGCACATAAATAATCTGCTGTCTGGGTAGCCAGTGGACAAGGCACCTCGGGATGTCAAGGAGATGGAGGCTGAGGAGCTCACTCTCTTACTCCCTTGGGTAAAATTCAGGCAGGCAGTAACAGTTGGTATAAGTGCGTCTCTGTCGTATTTATTCCAACTTCTAGCACCAGAGGAAACGTGCGTTACGACCTGGACCAGCACAGTCACACCAGCCACAGTGGCCCAGGCCAAAAGCTGTGTCAGTTATTATTGATGTCAGCTAATTGCCAAGGCCTACATTAACACGTTGTTATGTTGTAAAATGTGCTGAGATTGCCTTCAGCCATGACAAGCTCTTAACATAACAACCCGCACTCTCCTTTGTTAAAGGAGAAAAAAATCCTCTGAAGTCGGAGTGTGGCTGCCTATATGGCGAGGTGTTTGAAAAAGAGTCATACACGCAAACTTCTCACCCAGTGTGTACTTTCCATCTCACAGAGATTCCCAGGTGGGATGAGTGAGGCAGAGTGCATGTTCTGGGTGACCCCCAGGGTGTAAAGCTGGGGAACGCACAACAACAACAACACCAGCCACAGTGTGAGGAGTAGTTAATGCACACCTGCGTGTAATCTTTCATTGCCAGTGCTGTGACTTCGTGTTCTATTATAGATTTCAGAGCAACCTCCCCAGTCCAGGCATGAATTTGTAGACTCAAGGTCTACTTCAGACTCGAAGGACTAATTCACTCTATAATGCTCACACGACAGTTGCACAGCCATATATATATAACCATTTCGGGGCAACCCCTTGGTGTTAGCTGTTTTAGCTGTAAAACGCTTGTTCACTTTTCTTTATTTCAGGAGCTATGGCCTTGATAGCATTCAAAACACCGCGTTCACTCTGTATCAGGATTTCAGCCCATGAATCAGAAATCTTCGCTGGGACGTAAAATATAATCACAACAACAACATGAATAAGAAACAATGACATTTCATTGATTGCTTTAACAAGGTTTGGGCCAAATGATGCAGCACAGTTTAAAGGTAGATCCCATTTCTCTCACCCACCTTCAAGCATCCTGGTGTGATTATAACCCTCTGCCCGAGAGAAAGCAGTTATGAAATGTAGAGCCTATCAGAGTTTTGGTTGGTGGGTTTCTTTTTTGTTTCTCGTTTTTGTCAAATTTTGTTGTTGTAGAATCTATATGGTTTGTTTTGTGTGTGTGTGTGTGTGTGTGTGTGTGTGTGTGTGTGTGTGTGTGTGTGTGTGTGTGTGTGTGTGTGTGTGTGTGTGTGTGTGTGTGTGTGTGTGTGTGGTGTGCGCGTGTTTTAAGTCTTTGTCGCTTGTTTATTCTTTGTCATCTGGGCATCGTTCTGTTTCTTTTCAGAACGAGACTTCTCAACAGAACTTTGCGAAGAACAGCCTTATCTATGTTGCTGTTCTGTCTGCTTGGTGCTTTGGTTGTGGTTGTTGTTTTTCTTTTTTTCTTTAACCCAGCTTTATTCAATGAAAACAACTTTGCAGCAACACTCAAGATTGTATCGCATTGTATACCACTTTTAAGTCTGGGCAGATTTCTCTGCATGAAGTACGGGCTGCTCTCCCTGAGGAGAGCGCGTCGCTCTGGCAAAAAGATATATGAGTATACCAAGCATAAGCTTACAAAAGAAATCTGCAAGATATGAAAAATTGATAGGCTATAGCTGAACAGCATCATATTAACTCAACAACAAAAAAAGGGTATGTCTATAACACATTGACAGTGTGAAATATCCGTGTATAAAAGAAAGAAGAAACCAGAATAAAGAATAAGGCTGGTGGTTCTTTTAACCTGTACAAATATCTATAACACATTGACAGTGTGTTAATATCTATGTAAAAAAGAAAGAAACATAAGGCTGGTGGTTCTATTAACCTGTGCAAATATGTATATAATTGCACACAGGATCCTAATCTGTAGTTTCCTACAAAGAGTGTCATTGTTGGGCTCTCCGTGATTTAGAGAACCCCGGAGGACCCCAGAATACGTACTCTTGTCTCTTTCATCACACCTGGGCATTATTGTGAGGCTGTAAGTGCTCACTGACTAAGAAGTTTGCCAAAAAGTATATCAAAGTCTTGTACACTTCGTCTGGGGATACATGACATCAAAGAGAGAGACAGAGTAGTAAGATATATATTATATATATATATATATTCCAACAGAGAGAGAGAGAGAGAGGAGAGAAGAGAGAGGAGAGAGAGAGAGATGAGGACAACGATGAAGGTGGGGATGCTCTCAACAAGAGAGACATTTAACAATCTACTACCATACCTTAGAACTTTTTTTTTTCAGTCTTACAAAACCCTTTACCATAGTAACGGCGGAACAATCAGTTTTCATTTAACAATCTACTACCATACCTTAGAACTTTCTTTTCTTTCCCCCAGTCTTACCAAACCCTTTACCATAGTAACGGCGGAACAATCAGTTTTCATTCAAAAGAGAAGGGGCAAAAAAAGCATTCTCTTTAGATTGAAAAAAAGAGAGAGAGAGAAAGAATATTCACGGATTTCTAAAAGACATTCCGAGAATCCCAGACTTGACAAGAAACCCCTTGAAATGACGGACGGGATAGGGATGACCCTTGTGGGACACCCCAGAGAGGACCACCATCAGTACCATTCAGGGGACAGGAGGACCCTCAGGTGGCCCTGAAAAAGATACAGGTGTAGAGAGAGGATCCAAACAAGCAAGACACCCAGAGAAAAAGGGGAGAAAAAAGGCCTGAGCCTCATATTGTTCACCTGTGATTGCCTGTATGGTGTGCTGGAGTCGTCAAACAGTTTGTTTTTCTAAGTTTGTTTTTCTAAGTGTTATTGGGGGAAGGGGGCAGGGGGAACAAATTATGCCAAAATAAAAACAATGTATAAATTGATATATACTTACATAATGATTATGCAAAACTTTAACTAGAATTAGAGATCAGTCACAAGCAATTAATGTAAACTTCCAAGTTTGGACATACATTTTCTGACAATTTTCTGTTTTGAAATATTGAAATACAGCAAGCCTTTCTTCTCTTTAAATGTTTAATAGAAGTTTGAACCTGTCAATGACGTGTACTTTTTTCAGACAAGGGTGATAACTTGCTTAAAACCGTACGGTAGCAGTGCTATAATAAATTCACAGCACTTCACTGTTAAAAAACAACAAACAAACGAAAAGGAAGAAGAAAAAGAAAAAGAAAAAAAAAGAAAAAGAAAAAAGAGATTTAAAAAAAAAGACAAAATATACGTCACAAAGCGAAAGTATTTATGCAATGCCCCAGCACAACACAAAAACAACATTGGCAACAAAGTTACAATTGAGAAATGGTAACATTTTTAAATTATAGGCTTTCAGGAATGCTGATAATTCTACGCTCAACAAGCACTGTACTGGAACTTGTTCCTAAACAGACTTCTTCTTCTTCTTCTTCTTCTTCCTCCTCCCCCTCTTCTTCTTCTTCTTCTTCTTCTTCTTCTCCTCCTCCACCTCCTCCTCCTCCTCCTCCTCCTCTTCTTCTTCTTCTTCTTCTTCTTTCTCCTCCTCCTCCTCTTCTTCTACTTCGTTCCCTTATCGGAAAGAATGCATGCAAGTCCTGTGCTCTTCCTGAGGTTTGCCTGCTGGCCTCAGCCCACATACTGCGACTTCATAGTAGCCCATGAAAAAAAAAATTTTAAATGCCAGAAAACAATTGTCATATTTGCTTGAAAGAAAAATATGGATGATGGACTAGGAATGCCCAAAATAAGCAAGAGAGAGAGAGAGGGAGAGAGAGAAAGAGAGGAGGAGAGAGAGAGAGAGAGAGAGAGAGAGAGAGAGAGAGAGAGAGAGAGAGAGAGAGAGAGAGAGAGAGAGGATAGAAAGGTAAAGGAAAAGAAAAACAAGGAGAGAGATAGAGAAGGGGACATTTCTAGCGCATAACTCCCAGAAGGTAGGGATGCTTTTTTTTCTTCTTTTTTTTTTGTTGCTTTTTTTTTGGGGGGGGGGGGGGGGAGTGGTGGTGGTGGTCATCTGGATTTTCGTTTGCTTGTCTTTTAATTTTTAATTAGAAAACAGTATGTTAAAACCAAAACAAAGAAGGAAAGTTAGGCAAGAAACCAAAGAAAGAAAAAAAAAACACGAAGAAAAAGAGAAAGAGAGAATGAAAGTGCAACAAAAAAAAAACCAAACAAAATATAAATAGATAAAACCATCACAGACAACTCATAGAGAAATCATAAATAATACATACAGATTAAGAAGAGTTTAACATAATTGAAAAATATACAGGAACAACCTCGACGTGGACAGAGTGGGTAAAGAGTTTTGATAGAGCTACAGTTGACCGTACAGTTAGATCTCTCTGCTCTGTCTAGGGTTTACCTAACTTGGAAAAACTTAGTCGTCACCCTGCTGGTCGTGGCAGGTGGTCTAGGTTTCTGTGAAGGTGTCTGCTCAGTTACTCGTCCCTTCATTTTCTCTGTCTCTGCTCTTTCATCGTGTCTTATTCTCTGTCTCTCTGTCCCGTCTTTCTCTGTCTGTCTCTCTCTGTGTTGTGTTTCTGTCCTTCTTGTCCCTCTCTTTCTCTTTCTTGCTTTCTTCTTGTGTCTCTATTTCTGTCTCTCTGTCCCTCTCTTTCTCTCTGTTTTTTTCTCTGTGTCTCTATTTCTGTCTCTCTGTCCCTCTCTTTCTCTCTTGCTTCTTTCTCTGGTCTCTATTTCTGTCTCTTGTCTCTCTCTTTCTCTCTGTTTCTTTCTCTGTTCCTCATTTCTTCTCTCTCCTCTCTTTCTCTCTGTTTCTCTCCCCCCCTCCATTTCTTTCTCTCTCTCTTGTGTCTCTCTCTGTCTCTATCTTTAAGATTTACATTTTTTTTAAACAACTCTGTCTTTCTGTCCCTCTCTTTCTCTATCTCTGTCTGAGGGTGTTTCTGTCTTCCTCTCTCTACCTCTGTCTCTCTGTCTCTGTCTCTCTTCTCTTCTCTCCTTTCACACTTCCATTGGTTAAAATTGATGTCTTATGGTCTGAATAAAGAGGGGATGCTACATTGGGACTGTCGGTCTACACAATAGGAAATGGGAGGAAAGGAAGAAAGGAAGATGATAATGGAAAGAAATGGAGACAGACGAAAGAAGGCAAATAAAACAAGTGAGGTAAAAGATATGTGCCTTTCTCTATCTCTGTCTGTGTCTCTATCTGTCTATCTTTATCTCTGTCTGTCTGTCTGTCTGTCTGTCTCTCTCATAAACAAACTAACACATAATATAGATAGGTAAGCTAGTCAACCATCAACAAGCAATGCCAGCAGGTAAAGCAAAAATAACAACAACAAAACAACCAAGCAAACGATATCACTTTACACGAATGCGTTAATTTGAGTTTATAAAGCAACAACACAACAATGACCAAAAAAATGTCAGACTATGTATTATTTGATCATTTCATATCATAAACATATTTTTTTTTCATTCTTTCTTCCTTTTTCTTTGTTTGTCTTTTCTTCAACCCCCCCCCCCCCCCTCCCCCCCTCCCCCCCCCCCCCCCCCCCCCCCCCTCTCTAATCTCCTTTCCCCTTTTAACGTTTGAAATTTACACCAGAGAGCAAAAGAAAGATCACTTAATGCAAAAGACTGTATATGATTCGAAAGAAAGAATAATCATTGAGTGAAACGTGAACAGAGTGGGGTTACTTCCCCTCTTACCCTTCTCCTCACCCAGTCTCTTTTATTTCATCCCTCTCCATCAGCATCCTGTTTCTTTCTGTCTGATTGTTGGTTTCAAATGAAGACAACATTTCTGACTGACCAGCATCTAAAACAATAATTATGAGCCTGGAGATATATTATTATGTTGATTCCTTTTTTCTTCTTCTTAATTTTGAAGCCAAATAACTGAAAGGAAGTATAAAAAAAAAAACAAGAAGAAAGGGAAGAAGA
>CM054137.1:33974879-34064879 GCA_028751875.1 Rapana venosa | reverse complement strand
ATTATTATTATTATTATTAAGCGTTTCCCTTTGTTTGCTTTACAAGATTCAGCGCTATGTAAATACCGTACATTCTTCTTGTTATTATTATCATTATCATCATAATTATCATTATTATTATTACTATTTCGAGTGTTTGTTTTATGTTGATTTTAGTCTTTCTTGTGTCTGCTTAGGACTTGGGAGTTCGTTGTTTGTTTTGCTTGTTTGTTTGTTTATTTGTTTGTTTTTCGCATATCATCAACATTCTTCGTTTTAAATTATCACTAGTTTCCTTCATCGACGAAGTGTCAGTTCTAATATGCACCATTTTGTTAGTATATTATAGATAACATGAATGAATGAAATGAATGAACGAACGAATGAATGAATGAATGAATGATTGAATGAATGAATGAATGAATGAATGAATGAATGAATGAATGAATGAATGAATGAATGAATGGATGGACGGGACAAGAGAGTTCGCCAGCTGGATCTTTGTTTTGTCTGCATGTTATTTGAACAATACATTTTTATCATTTTTCATGTTCATAATTATATAAGGGTTTGTTTTGTGTGTGTGGTTGGGTGGGTTTTTTTAGGGAAGGGGGAGTGAGATGGGAGGGGAGCGGGGCGGTGGGGGAGGGGGGGGGGGGTCAACATGTAACGTATCCATTTTTTAAGTGTGGATGGTTTCTATCTGATTCAAAATTGGACTGAAGGGGGCTTGGAACTTTAAGCTCATAATCAGATGGCCTGCGTTTGGGACACCACCGAAACACACCCGTTCCAGAGGATTAAATTTTCTCCCCTGAAGTTATCAGCAATACCGACTCCACTCTCCAAAAAGACCTTCAGATCACACACACACACACACACACACACACACACACACACACACACACACACACACACACACACACACATACACGCATACACACACACATACACGCATACACACACACACACACACACACACACACACACATACACACACACATACCAGCTATTCTCTTCTTTCCAGTCATTCGGCAGGCAAGATGCAACAAGTCTTGAAATGTCAGCCAGCTAACACGTTAGAACCTGCATCAGCAGCTGAGCAAGACCAGCCAGCAATGAATGCATGACACAAGGATCAGAACCACGCCACCAGCCCAGGCTATACTACCATACCACCCACCCTCAGCGCCCCCCACCACACACACAGCACAACAAAACCCCCGATCCTCCCTTCAGATCCTCCTTAGTCCCTTAGTCTCCTTGCACGCATGAGCAGCGATCAAGGACTTCTCAAACGTTCACGATTTCACGCTGCAAAGCATCCCAGTTATAGGAGAACAGGAAGGCGTTTTGTGGGCGCCATACTGCGCTGCGTTTGCCCCTTTTTGCCCCCTTAACCCTCAGCGCTCAATGGCCTGTGAAAAACCACCGGGATTGACAACATGGCGAATTTTGCGCTTCATTTCCCCCGCCACTCAGTTTTGGAGGGTTGGTTGGTGGTCTCCCCCTCCCCTGTCCTCCCTTTCTGAGGCGCCAAGCCAAGTTTGGGGTCGTCAGCAGCGCATGTAGGGATTGGAGAGAGAGGTGAGGGCGTGTGTGTTGGGCGGTGTTATGGTCAGTTCGCCTGAAGTCAGGTTAAGTGGGATGTCCCTGTTGATATCTACATTGTTTCCCCTTCCCCTTTCCCCCCATGCTGTCCTTGGAAAAATAGTGACCCCTCCTCCGGTAAATTATAGATTCATAAATGAAGAAAAGGAGACGATGGAGCGACTCCATGGCTGACATCCCTGCGAGCCCATGACCTGTCACTACATCAAGCCTCCCGCCTTGCTGCAGACAGACGTCTGTGTCTCCCCGCGACGCCGAAGGGCACCAGCGGCAGATGAAAGAAGGAAGAATGAAGAAAACAAAACATGTACATAAAAATGTGGATATTGCCATGGTCACCACACAACCCCATTTCAGAAGGACTGAATAGAATAATAATTATGCTCAAGTCAGGCAGGGCTGAAATCAGCAGATGTTAAGTTCGTTTCACTTTTACACATCAGCGATGTTTTTGTCTTGTGGTAATGACTCGTTGCTGGTACAAGTCCCTACATCAGATAGCTCCGCTGGGACTCTGATATAACCGAACCAAGCAATGCTTTTGAAAACTGGTCATGTAAAACCAAACCACGAAATCTATCCTATATTAATACAGGAATGCTCTGTTAGTTTTTTTCTCTTTTGTTTGGAACTCACAGAAAATCATTTTGTAGACACCCAGGATACTTCAGTATTCAAAAGAGCTGCTCTGAAGTCGGAATGTGTTTTCTGAGGCCAGCAGGCAGACCTGCAGAGTTACAAGCACAGGAGAAGACCAGGCCCTCACTATGCATCCCTCCACACAAGGGAACACAGAGAAGACCTACGACCATGAATACATTTCCCTAACTGTCTGCAGTCTGCTAACTAGTCTGAAATAACCCAAAACAAATGTTTCTACTTAAGTGACTGCATAGTCTATTTACCAGTCTGAAACAATCGTAATTGGGGAGGTGGGGGTGGGGGGGAGTGGGGGGGGAATGACCAAACATGCTTGGCAACAATATTTTAGCGCCAATGTGTTTGAGGATCCAAAAGGATGAAAAACATCATGTAGATATACACAGTAGCGTGGTCACTCAGCTGTTGGATTAATCAAATAACTCCAGGATTATTTAGAACCAAGAGACAAAAGAAGTTGGAAAAAAATAATAGCCTACACCTGGATCTCAAGAGACACAATTCCCTCGCCTTTGACCAATATTCTATAGAACACAGACAACGAAGAACACAAAATTTGCTAATTTGCTTATTTAATAAGCTTCCCATACCGAAACTGACGAAACCGGTGAAATGGTACAGTAGTTAAGACGATAATATACATTTCAAGCTGTAAAGAAAGAGAAGTTTTGGATGTGCAATTTGTGAAGAACGGCAACTGCAGTCCTTACAATTCCGAAGAAAAAAAACCCTGCAATGTATAAATAAGGCACAACGTTATACTTGCTTGTAAGTGAGATGTTGTGGTTTTGTGATGTTTGTGAAAAATTGGAAAAAGCTACATGCACAGTACATATTCAGAAATTCAAAAACCCACCTCCGAAAAGAAAAAGAGAAAATGGCAGTAAAGTCCTTTTTGCAAACGATACCTTGTTTTGCTCCGGAATATCACAAAATATTCAGCTCTATATACTGATCTTGAGAAAGCATCTTTTATATTCAGTACTATAAAATTATTGATGGTCAGAATGCATGCCCCCACCTCTCAGTGTATGTTGCCTTAACTGATTTTTATTTCATTCCAACAAAATCCACAGTTCGGGGGATTAACAACAATACTTTAATCATCATTAAAAAAAATCAAGGAAGTCTTTTAGATCATATTCACTCGTAACTGGAGGACTTAACTGCCAATGTTTCATGGATTCTCTCTCCTCAGGGACAGGACACTTCCACATCTCTGGATTAGAATATAAAGAAATCTTTAATCACACGGGACACAAAAAGGCCTCTGCTTGCCTGTGTTTGTTTTTAATTGAAAACTAACGATCAGCTCCCCGAAGCACAAATGGCAGAGGCAGATCGGGTGGGTTGTGCGTAAAAGGAGAGTGGGGTGGGGGTGTATGGAGGGAGGTTGTGGTATAAATCCATGAAGCCATGTTTGTCTTTCTCTCCCCCTTCCCCTTCCTTCCCAAACTCTGATTTGTCACCCTCGCGCGCTCTCCTCTGCCTCTTTTCTCCCCTCCAACAACAGATCTCATTAATTAGCATTGGACTGGGTGATTCCAGATGAACACAGAGGGCCCAGGCTTTTGTCACAAGCTAAGGCTGCGCCGGATTCGCATCCTTAGTTGGGACTGTTCCGACCTTCTGCCGTACCGTACCCCCTCCCCAGCCCCTAAAGCCTTCTTCCTTCATGCTACTGAATATTCATCACCGCCAAAGGAAGAAAAGAGACACAATACGGAAGGTCAGAGCAGGAAACTGAAGAGGCCCTGAACGATTGAACGATATCGGGGTTCATTCCCCATAAGGCTGATGTATTCTCTCCCCCTCTCTCTCTCCGCCCAGACTCTACTTCCTACGCAGTTTTTCAACACCCACACGACACACAAGGAACTGAGTCTTTTCACCCCCCCAACATGGCGTTTAGGAGGGACCGGCACGTGCAGGGAATCCAAAACGAGGCTCGCACGGTCTGGCTCTTGTGAGATAGGCGAAAAGGGAGGTAACGCTCGCCCCACTCCTTTGTGCAGGTGTCATTTCCTGTCAATGACGGGGCCGCCATGTTGTTTGCGCGCGAATCAACAGCGCTGTTTGCGGACAAGTAAGGCGGAACACTGACGGTCAGTCAGCGTGGCTGCCTGCTCTACTGTGCTCCTTCGTGTACGAGGGGAAAGGCCACTAGTTTGGCAAAATAGATTTTATGCCATTATGATATTCAATAAATTTGCTCGTCGGAAAACCCAAACAGACCCTGTTGTAGGCAGGGCAATGAAAGAGTGGTAGAGGGCGAGACAGGGGATGTTCTCTACACACCAATGTGGACTCTGGGCTCTGTCAATGAACGCAACACACACACACACACACATACAGTGGTAGTTGGTGAATGGGTCGTTTTCTGATCTTTTTTAAAAACTTTTTTGTTGGTTGTTCTCTTTTTATCCTCCCTTTCTTTTTTGTGTGTGCTCCTTTTCTCTCTGAGCGTCTATAGTTGGCAAAGGCAAGACCAACAAGGCCGCCTATTCTCAGTTCAGCAGGTTTTGATGAAGGCACCATTCCTTTGATATTTGATACTTGTTTTCCCCTTTTTCTCTTGGAGAGAGATTAATGTTTCTAACCATCAGATTTATTTGTTTTTTGTATTTGCAGAGTAGAATGTAAAGAACTTCTGCTGACTGCCATTTATTGTTAGCTTTATTTATTGATGAGAGTATAAAGATGAATAACCAGCTGTGCTTTTGAAACACACACACACACGCATGAGAGGGAGAGATGTGAGTTTACAGCAAATTACTGCATTCAAGAGATGCCTTTATATCCGTCATTGTCACCCTTCAAAGGGCATGGACTACAACAGTCATTCATACATGGCCAGAGATGATGTCCTGTTCATACAGGTTGCAGCATGGACAATAACACTGTTGTTGCTGAGGCTGCCTTAGGGAGGATTTCTGGTTGGGATCCCTCTTTTCTGCTGATGATAGAGCCAGGTAGATGGATGTTTAAACAAGTCCACAACTTTGCTCTTTTTTTTTTTAGTTATGTCGTTCTCTCATCCCCTCTTCTCGGCGGTCACTTATTGGGTAGGATGAGTAGTACCTGGTCTTCTCCTGTGCTTGTAACTCTGCAGGAGGTCTGCCTGCTGGCCTTAGCTCACACACTCCGACTTCAGAGGAGCTTTTTTGTACACAGGATGCATGCTGGGCATATTTGTGTCTCCTTAACCCACCAAATACTGACGTGAATCAGGGAATCTTTAACTTACATATTTTATCTTCTGTATGTTTTGGAGTTGTTGGGTGTTTTTTTTAACACGATGAGAGTTAAGACACTGATAGGTCTGCTTTCTAAGTTGACCTGGGAAATCATAAACAAACCTCTACCCTTGATTTACCAGATGCTGCTGCCCAGATTTAAACCCACGACTTCATGGGCCCACATGACTGAAATCAAACGGTCTGACCCACTCGGCTATTTCGTCCATCATGTTGTCAGTGATGATAGATAGTGTGGTGGCTGGCCGTAAGATTAGTTTTCAGGATGCCGATTTCCATGTCTTCTCTGTTGGAAGTTCCTTCAAGTCTTTCAACAATTCCCACAACCTAAGATTGATAGACCTTTACTATGTAAATCAAGGTGTAGCTATTGTATACCTTCCAACAGCTGTCTATGGCAGGATCTAGTTGCATATTGTCGTTAAAAGTAAAGGTAAAAAGGTAAAGGTGTCCCATAAACTATGTCCCATAAACTATGTGGTCGTAGGGGAGCGAGGCATCAGAGACCTCAGCTTCTCAAGGGGTCAGCGTATTGAGGGTGGCGCCCATCTCCTCTGCCCACCTCCTCTCCCTTACCCTAAAGAGGGCTGGGTGAACTGGGGGACTGTATTGAACCCAAAGGGTCATCCATCCAGCTGGTAACCCCTCAATGCTGCATAACATTGGCAGAGGGGGGGGGGGGGGGGCAAGGGAGTGCTTGTTATTGTCGTTATTAAAACCAAAACAGTAAACGTAGAAGACAGAAAAAAGGTAGATGTCACCACGCCATTTGCCATGGAAAGTCAGATGAGGTTACAACCACCAAATAACAAACAAAATATCCCCGAAGTCAGAATGAAGCTACTTTAATGGTGGGTAAAAACGGCTGCATAAAAAAAAAATTAACCACTGGCGAGCCTCTCCTGAGCTTTAGGAGATGAACCGTGGGGGGGGGGGGGGGGGGGGGGGGGGGAGGGGGGGGGGGAAGGATGTGCTTGCAACTTTCCGCGCGCGCGCACTCACACACACACACACTCACACACACACACACACACACACACACACACACCACACACGCACACACACGCACACACGCACACTTCATCATTTGTCATTGAAGAGCATGTGCACATAATCTGATACTAGGATCTTGTTTAGAGGCTCTTGTCACGATCTCTGGGAAAGCAGTAGAGGATGTCAGTGAATTTGTGTACCTGGGCAGTAAGATCAGCCAGACAGGAGGCACAGACGAAGACATCAAGGCAAGAATAAAGAAAGCACGCCAAGCATTTGCCATCTTGAAACCCGTATGGAGAACAAATGCGATCTCCACAACCACCAAGCTCAGGATCTTCAACTCCAACGTGAAGTCTGTGCTTCTCTACGGGTCAGAAACTTGGCGGGTCATCAACACCAGCTCCTCCAAAATCCAGACCTTCATCAACGGATGTCTCCGGCAGATCCTTCATCTCAGATGGTTCGACAGAGTGCCAAGTACCGACCTGTGGATGAGGGCGAACCAACAGCCTATGGATGTCCAAGTAAGGCAACGAAATTAGCGTTGGGTCGGCCACACCCTACGGAAGGAGCCTTGCAACATCACCAGACAAGCGCTCGAGTGGAACCCGCAGGGGAAAAGGAAGAGAGGGCGCCCCAAACAGACCTGGAGGAGAAGCCTGCACAGTGAGCTGAGAGACTCCAGCCTGACATGGGAAGAGGCCAAGACCCTTGCCAGAGACAGGAGAAGGTGGAGGGACGCTGTTGAGGCCCTATGCTCCGCTAGGAGCTATAAGGACTAAGAAGAAGAAGAAGAAGAAGAAGAAGAAGAAGAAGAAGAAGAAGAAGAAGAAGAAGAAGAAGAAGAAGGACCTTGTTTACTCTTTCAAATCAAAAGATTCGAAACGTTCCTAGAACTATAAACTATGGGATTTTTTCCCCTGACATCTTTGCATGAATGTTATCATAGAGTCTTTCTTCCTTCGCTTCAAGAGAATTATATGTAGGGGGCTAAGATTTGCTCCTCATCCATACTCTTTCCTTTATATCTTTCCCATCCTTTTCCTTCTCTTGTATTTTTTCTTTTTCTCCAAGATTCTCTCTCTCTCCCTCTTCTCTTTCTCTCTCTCTCTCTCCTCTCTCTCTCTCTCTCTCTTCTTTTCTCTCTCTCTCTTCCCTCTCTCTCTTCTCTCCCCTCTCTCTTCTCTCCCCCTCTCTCTCTCTCCCCTCTTCTCTCTTCCTCTCTCTCTCTTTCCTCTCCTCTCTCTTCCTCTCTCTTCTCTCTCTCTCCCCCTCTCTCTCTTCTCTCTCCCCTCTCTCTCTTCCCCCTCTCTATCCCTCTCCCTTCTCTCTCTCTCCCCTCTCTCTCTTCCCCCCCTCTCTCTCTTCTCTCTTCTTCCCCCTCTCTCTCTCTCTCTCTTTCTCTCTCTCTTTCCTCCCCCCCTCTCTCTCTCTCTTCCCCTGCCCGAATGGCCGACTAATTATCCCAACTCTATCACAGTGCAACACTTTGTTTGCTCAACGGATTTTGCCGCCGCCACTTTGGCAAGGAGGAGAAGGAAAGATAGGGAGAGACTTGTCTTGCTCCCTTGTCTCTCCCCCCTCCCCCCTCCTCCCTTTCCTCCCGGCATCTATTTGCCCCCTTCTTTCAATCACACAGCGGAAAAAATTATAACAAATCCCCACTTCTCAGCCTCAGCAGCTTCATCAGACCGCCATGATGGATAGATCCTTTCACTGTCTTCCTAAAGCGGAGAGCGGCTTCCGTGGATAAGTTATCGGTCGTGACTTGTGATTAGGGGCGGACTTGGCTCAGCTGAAGACTGTCTGGTGAAAAGTGTGTGTGTGTGTGTGTGTGTGTGTGTGTGTGGTGTGTGTGTGTATTGTGTGTGTTGTGTGTGTGTGTGTGTGTGGTGTGTGTGTGTGTGTGTGTGATGTGATGTGTGTGTGTGTGTTGTGTTGTGTGTGTGTGATGTGTGGTGTGGTGTGGTGTGGTGTGATGTGTGGTGTGGTGTGTGTGTGTTGTGTTGTGTGTGTGTGTGTGTGTTGTGTGTGGTGTGGTGTGTGTGTGGTGTGTGTGTTGTGTTGTGTTTTGTGTGTGCGTGTGTTGTGTTGTGTTGTGTTGTGTGTGTGTTGTGGTGTGTGCGGTGTGTTGTGTTTGTTGTGTTGTGTGTGTTGTGTTTGTTGTGTGTGTTATGTGTGTTGTGATGTGATGTGTTGTGTGTGTGTTTTGGTATGATGTTGTTGTTATCGTTGATATTCAATCAGTTCACTCTCCTGATATTAAACAAAGGTGTGTGTTGTTGTTGTTGTTATTGTCATTGATATTTTAAAAAATTATACTCCGGGTGATATAAAACGGTATGTGTGCATATGTGTCTGTGTGCGTGTGTAAGTGTTGCCACATTGTTTTGTTATTCTGGTTTTAATTAAAAGGCAAGCCATAGAGATGTTCTTTATTTGGCAGCTTTTTTGATTGTTTAAAGAATTGTGAGGTAGGTTTGTTTCTTGACTGCGCTGTAAAAGGTAAGGAACTGCACTCATTTAAGATGGTAAGCCCGCGTGCGTGCACACATACAAACACGCGCGCGCGTGCACACACACACACACACACACACACACACACACACACACAAGCACATGCAAGGAAGCACACAGACGCACACAGACACACACACATGCACGCACACCAAAAGTGCATGCAGACAGACAGTAACACGGAGTGGATGATACAAGGAATTATAGGGTCAGACAGACGAAAAGAGACACATACATAGAAAAGAAACAGATGCAGAGACACGATCATAGTCACCGAGAGACAGATTAAGACTGAAGCAGAGGAAAGAAAGAGAGAGAGGGGGCAGAGAGAGAGGGAGAGAGAGAGAGAGAGAGAGAGAGAGAGAGAGAGAGAGAGAGAGAGAGAGAGAGAGAGGAGGGGGGGGGGGGGGAAATAGAGAGAGAGAGAGTTTTATTCTTTTATTTCGAGGATAATGGAAGAAATACCCATATGATTTTTATCCAGTTCCCGTGTGTATGCAGTTTTGTAAATTTTGTCATCCTTTCTCATCGGCACACAATGGCCTACTCTTCCGAAAAGCAAGATGTTCTGCGTGCAATCGCACAGAGGACCTCGGTTGAGAGAGAGAGAGAGAGAGAGAGAGAGAGAGAGAGAGAGAGATGAGAGAGAGAGAGATGAGAGAGAGAGAGAGAGAGAGAGAGAGAGGAGAGAGAGAGAGAGAGAGAGAGAATTGCTTCAGACATGTAATAATAAAAAATCCCATCACTACAGAAAAAACAGAAATGACACGTTAAACGTACAATCCCCGCTTAGACCTTCCCCTCTCCCTTCCCCACACCCCTGCATAACAATGCACAAAGTGCAATCACCGCCGAGCGACCTGTCCATTCATGTCCACCTGCCCATCACTACAGCTTTGTTGGCTTTAAGCACCAGCCTGAAACACTCCTTTGTCAGCCACAGTGGACTGGAAAATGAATGGAAAGGCTGTTGTGGCCCACAGGGCTGATGAGTGCTTATCCTCTCTGAACAAGGCTTCAGCTGCTGGCCACAGTACCCTCCCTTGAGGACATAGGTGATGAGTGCAGGTTGAGTAGATTGTCTCCCTTAGTCTTGTGGATAGGATTCCCTTGGGATGCAGGAATAAAGCAGAGCCTCAACAGGTCATCTAAGGTGGTGGATGTGAAGGAGGTTGGGGATGGGGTGTCTTTTCTGATGTGCTGTCTGCCTGCTGATATTGCTTGTCAGAGTGTCCTATGCTTGGTTGTGCTGAGAGCCAGTTCTGAGTTTGTGTGGTAGAAGTGAAGATTATTGTGAATGGTCAGCCATAAGAATTAATAGTGAGATGAATAGTGTGATTGTCTTTTCCTTCCTTCTTCTCCCTCTTCTCCTTTTGGCTTTGCCAAGCCATTTCTGGATTCAGCTTATGTTATAATCAAACTATTTTAATGGTTTCAATAATATTAACTGGATATTTTTTGTAGCATGAACGGACGTCTTGTTTAGACAGGTATTAGCAACATGTTGGTGTATACATACAAGCATATTCACACACATGCAAACACACGCACACACACATGCATACACAAATGCAAAGAGTGACAGGGATTCCAGCAGAGACAGAGCAATAGGGGTAGACACAGATGCAGACAAAAAACAGACAGAGACAGGAAAACCGGACATTGAGAAAAAAGTAAACTGAATGAACGTGCCAGAACCATAATGATAAAAACGCCATTATTACTTGAAAACGGAAATGTTATGATTAAAAATCACATCACAAATTAAGACAAATGTCTTCTTAAATGTACAGAAGTTGTCTGGCCGAACTTTTCCTTTTAAGGCCAATCTCCTCCCCCACACCTCTGCATAACAAAGCTCAAAGTGCAATCACCACGGAGCGATCTGTCCATTCATGTCCACCTGCCCATCACTACAGCTTTGTTGGCTTTAAGCACCAGCCTGAAACACTCCTTTGTCGGCCACAGTGGACTGGAAAATGGGTGGAAAGGCTGTTGTGGCCCACAGGGCTGATGAGTGCTTATCCTCTCTGAACAAGGCTTCAGCTGCTGGCCACAGTGCCCTCCCTTGAGGACAGTACAGATTGAGTAGATTGCGTCCCTTTGGTCTAGTGATTGGTTTCCCTTGAAGCAAGTGACAAACGCATAACCTCAGCCTTTTAAAAAGAAGGTTGTCTGTTTTTGTAGTAGTTTTTTTATGTGCTCTCAGTGTATGGATATTGCTTCTTATTTGGTACTGTACTTGGCTGCGCTGGGAGCTGAATCTGAGCATGTGGTAGAGCATGTGTGGTGGCACTGGAAGCTAGTTTGACTGATGAGCCATTAAAATGAATCCTGAAACAAATAACACAATTATCTTCCTCTTTTTTACATTCATAGTTTTGGCTTTGCTAAGCCATCCCTGACTTCTAGTGAGGGTGTAATCAAGATACCAACTATAAGTTCAGATAAGCTCAAACGGATTTTTTTTAATTTTGTGTTTTGCATCAGCACATGTTTAGTCAAGTGTATGTTGCATTGCATACACACTTATAAACATGTATGCAACATTCAGCTATAGATCACAAACACACACACACAACACACAGCACACACAGTGACAGATAGAGACAGAAATAACACAGACACTCAGCCAGAAACAAGGAAAAAACAGAGACAGAGACAAAACTAACCTTTAGCAAACGTAACAAAACTATAATAATCAAAAGTCCCATTATTACAGAAAAAAACAGAAATGACACATTAAAGGTACAATTCCACCCAGACCATCCCCTCTCCCTCCCCTCCCCTTCATAACAATGCACAAAGTGCAATCACTATGGAGCGACCTGTCCATTCATGTCCACCTGCCTATCACTACAGCTTTGTTGGCTTTAAGCACCAGCCTGAAACACTCCTTTGTCGGCCACAGTGGACTGGAAAATGGGTGGAAAGGCTGTTGTGGCCCACAGGGCTGATGAGTGCTTATCCTCTCTGAACAAGGCTTCAGCTGCTGGCCACAGTGCACTCCCTTGAGGACATAGGTTAGGAGTGTAGGTTAAGTAGATTGTCTCCCTTAGTCTTGTGGATAAGATTCCCTTGGGATGCAGGAATAAAGCAGCACCTCAACAGGTCATCTAAGGTGGTGGATGTGAAGGAGGTTGGGGTTGGGGTGTCTTTTCTTATGCGCTGTCTGCCTGCTGATATTGCTTGTCAGTTTGTCCTATGCTTGGTTGTGCTGAGAGCCAGTTCTGAGTTTGTGTGGTAGAAGTGAAGATTATTGTGAATGGTCAGCCATAAGAATTAATAGTGAGATGAGGAGCGTGATTGTCTTTTCCTTCCTTCTTCTCCCTCTCCTCCTTTTGGCTTTGCCAAGCCATTTCTGGATTCAGCTTATGTTATAATCAAACTATTCTAATGGTTTCAATGATATTAACTGGATATTTTTTTGTAGCATGAACGGACGTTTTGTTTAGACAGGTATTAGCAACATGTTGGTGCATACATACAAGCAAATTCACACACACGCAAACACACACACACACACACATGCATACACACACAAACACATGCACACACATGCATACACACACAAATGCAAAGGATGACAGGGATTCCAGCAGAGACAATGCAATAGGGGTAGACACAGATGCAGACAAAAAACAGTCAGACACAGGAAAACCAGAGATTGAGAAAAAAGTAAACTGAGTGAACGCGCAAGAACCATGATGATAAAAATGCCATTATTACGTGAAAACGGAAATGTTATGATTAAAAATCACATCACAAATTAAGACAAATGTCTTCTTAAATGTACAGAAGTTGTCTGGCCAAACTTTTCCTTTTAAGGCCAATCTCCTCCCCCACACCCCTGCATAACAAAGCACAAAGTGCAATCACCATGGAGCGACCTGTCCATTCATCTCCACCTGCCCATCACTACAGCTTTGTTGGCTTTAAGCACCAGCCTGAAACACTCCTTTGTCGGTCACAGTGGACTGGAAAATGGGTGGAAAGGCTGTTGTGGCCCACAGGGCTGATGAGTGCTTATCCTCTCTGAACAAGGCTTCAGCTGCTGGCCACAGTGCCCTCCCTTGAGGACAGTACAGATTGAGTAGATTGCGTCCCTTTGGTCTAGTGATTGGTTTCCCTTGAAGCAAGTGACAAACGCATAACCTCAGCCTTTTAAAAAGAAGGTTGTCTGTTTTTTGTAGTAGTTTTTTTATGTGCTCTCAGTGTATGGATATTGCTCGTTATTTGGTAATATACTTGGCTGTGCTGGGAGCTGAATCTGAGCATGTGGTAGAGCCTGTGTGGTGGCACTGAAAGCTAGTTTGACTGATGAGCCATTAAAATGAATCCTGAAACAAATGACACAATTATCTTCCTCTTTTTACATTCATAGTTTTGGCTTTGCTAAGCCATCCCTGAGTTCTAGTGAGGGTGTAATCAAGATATGAACTATAAGTTCAGATAGGCTCAAACGGATTTTTTTTATTTTGTGTTTTGCATCAGCACATGTTTAGTCAAGTGTATGTTGCATTGCATACACACTTATAAACATGTATGCAACATTCAGCTATAGATCACACACACACACACACACACACACAACACACAGCACACACAGTGACAGATAGAGACAGAAAAAACACAGACACTCAGTCAGACACAGGGAAAAAACAGAGACAGAGACAAAACTAACCTTTAGCAAACGTAACAAAACTATAATAATCAAAAGTCCCATTATTACAAAAAAACCCAGAAATGACACATTAAAGGTACAATTTCACCCAGACCATCCCCTTTCCCTCCCCACCCCTGCATGACAATCCACAAAGTGCAATCACCATGGAGCGACCTGTCCATTCATCTCCACCTGCCCATCACTTCAGCTTTGTTGGCTTTAAGCACCAGCCTGAAACACTCCTTTGTTGGCCACAGTGGACTGGAAAATGGTGGAAAGGCTGTTGTGGCCCACAGGGCTGATGAGTGCTTATCCCCTCTGAACAAGGCTTCAGCTGCTGGCCACAGTGCCCTCCCTTGAGGACATAGGTGATGAGTGCAGGTGGAGTAGATTGTCTCCCTTAGTCTTGTGGATAGGATTCTCTTGGGATGCAGGAATAAAGCAGAGCCTCAACAGGTCATCTAAGGTGGTGGATGTGAAGATGGGAAGGGGGGTGGGGTGGGGGGTTCTTATGTGCCTTCTGCCCGCTGATATTGCTTGTCAGATTGTCCTATGCTTGGTTGTGCTGAGAGCCAGTTCTGAGCTTGTGTGGTAGAGGTGAAGATTATTGTGAATAGTCAGCCATAAGAATTAATAGTAAGATGAATAGCATGATTGTATTTTCCTTCCCTCTTCTCCCTCTCTCCTTTTGGCTTTGCCAAGCCATTTCTGGATTCAGCTAATGTTATCATCAAACTATTTTAATGGTTTCAATGATATTAACTGGATATTTTTTGTAGCATGAACGGACGTCTTGTTTAGACAGGTATTAGCAACATGTTGGTGCATACATACAAGCATATTCACACACACGCAAACACACACACATGCATACACACACACAAACACACGCACACACATGCAATCACACACAAATGCAAAGAGTGACAGGGATTCCAGCAGAGACAGAGCAATAGGGGTAGACACAGATGCAGACAAAAAACAGACAGAGACAGGAAAACCAGAGATTGAGAAAAAAGTAAACTGAGTGAACGCGCAAGAACCATGATGATAAAAATGCCATTATTACTTAAAAACGGAACTGTTATGATTAAAAATCACATCACAAATTAAGACAAATGTCTTCTTAAATGTACAGAAGTTGTCTGGCCAAACTTTTCCTTTTAAGGCCAATCTCCTCCCCCACACCTCTGCATAACAAAGCACAAAGTGCAATCACAAGGGAGCGACCTGTCCATTCATCTCCACCTGCCCATCACTACAGCTTTGTTGGCTTTAAGCACCAGCCTGAAACACTCCTTTGTCAGCCACAGTGGACTGGAAAATGGGTGGAAAGGCTGTTGTGGCCCACAGGGCTGATGAGTGCTTATGCTCTCTGAACAAGGCTTCAGCTGCTGGCCACAGTGCCCTCCCTTGAGGACAGTACAGATTGAGTAGATTGCGTCCCTTTGGTCTAGTGATTGGTTTCCCTTGAAGCAAGTGACAAACGCATAAGCTTAGCCTTTTAAAAAGAAGGTTGTCTGTTTTTGTAGTTGTTTTTTTATGTGCTCTCAGTGTATGGATATTGCTTCTTATTTGGTACTGTACTTGGCTGCGCTGGGAGCTGAATCTGACCATGTGGTAGAGCCTGTGTGGTGGCACTGAAAGCTAGTTTGACTGATGAGCCATTAAAATGAATCCTGAAACAAATAACACAATTATCTTCCTCTTTTTTACATTCATAGTTTTGGCTTTGCTAAGCCATCCCTGACTTCTAGTGAGGGTGTAATCAAGATATGAACTATAAGTTCAGATAGGCTCAAACGGATTTTTTTTATTTTGTGTTTTGCATCAGCAAATGTTGAGTCAAGTGTATGTTCCATTGCATACACACTTATAAACATGTATGCAACATTCAGCTATAGATCACTCACACACACACACAACACACAGCACACACAGTGACAGATAGAGACAGAAATAAACACAGACACTCAGTCAGACACAGGGAAAAAAACAGAGAGAGAGACAAATATAACCTTGAGCAAACGTAACAAAACTATAATAATCAAAAGTCCCATTATTACAGAAAAAACAGAAATGACACATTAAAGGTACAATTCCACCCAGACCATCCCCTTTCCCTCCCTGCCCCTGCATAACAATGCACAAAGTGCAATCACCGCAGAGCGACCTGTCCATTCATCTCCACCTGCCCATCACTACAGCTTTGTTGGCTTTAAGCACCAGCCTGAAACACTCCTTTGTCAGCCACAGTGGACTGGAAAATGGGTGGAAAGGCTGTTGTGGCCCACAGGGCTGATGAGTTCTTATGCTCTCTGAACAAGGCTTCAGCTGCTGGCCACAGTGCCCTCCCTTGAGGACATAGGTGATGAGTGCAGGTGGAGTAGATTGTTTCCCTTAGTCTTGTGGATAGGATTCCCTTGGGATGCAGGAATAAAGCAGAGCCTCAACAGGTCATCTAAGGTGGTGGATGTGAAGGAGGTTGGGGGTGGGGTGTCTTTTCTTATGTGCTGTCTGCCTGCTGATATTGCTTGTCAGTTTGTCCTATGCTTGATTGTGCTGAGAGCCAGTTCTGAGCTTGTGTGGTAGAGGTGAAGATTCTTGTGAATGGTCAGCCATACGAATTAATAGTGAGATGAGGAGCGTGATTTTATTTTCCTTCCTTCTTCTCCCTCTTCTCCTTTTGGCTTTGCCAAGCCATCTTTGGATTCAGCTTAGGATGTAATCAAACTATTCTAATGGTTTCAATAATATTAACTGACTAGTTATTTTGTAGCATGCACGACGTCTTGTTTAGCCAGGTGTTAGCAACATGTTGGTGTATACATACAAGCATATTCATACACATGCGTACACACGCACACACACATGCACACACACACACACACACACATGCGCGCACACACACACACACACACACACACACTCACACACATGCATACACACACAAATGCAAAGAATGACAGGGATTCCAGCAGAGAAAGAGCAATAGGGGTAGACACAGATGCAGACAAAAAACAGAGACAGGAAAACCAGAGAATGAGAAAAAAGTAAACTGCGTGAACGCGCCAGAACCATGATGATAAAAATGCCATTATTACTTAAAAACGGAACTGTTATGATTAAAAATCACATCACAAATTAAGACAAATGTCTTCTTAAATGTACAGAAGTTGTCTGGCCGAACTTTTCCTTTAAAAGCCAATCTCCTCCCCCACACCCCTGCATAAGAAAGCACAAATTGCAATCACCACGGAGCGACCTGTCCATTCATCTCCACCTGCCCATCACTACAGCTTTGTTGGCTTTAAGCACCAGCCTGAAACACTCCTTTGTCAGCCACAGTGGACTGGAAAATGGGTGGAAAGGCTGTTGTGGCCCACAGGGCTGATGAGTGCTTATGCTCTCTGAACAAGGCTTCAGCTGCTGGCCACAGTGCCCTCCCTTGAGGACAGTACAGATTGAGTAGATTGCGTCCCTTTGGTCTAGTGATTGGTTTCCCTTGAAGCAAGTGACAAACGCATAACCTCAGCCTTTTAAAAAGAAGGTTGTCTGTTTTTGTAGTTGTTTTTTTATGTGCTCTCAGTGTATGGATATTGCTCCTTATTTGGTACTGTACTTGGCTGCGCTGGGAGCTGAATCTGACCATGTGGTAGAGCCTGTGTGGTGGCACTGAAAGCTAGTTTGACTGATGAGCCATTAAAAAAGAATCCTGAAACAAATAACACAATTATCTTCCTCTTTTTTACATTCATAGTTTTGGCTTTGCTAAGCCATCTCTGACTTCTAGTGAGGGTGTAATCAAGATATCAACTATAAGTTCAGATAGGCTCAAACGGATTTTTTTTATTTTGTGTTTTGCATCAGCACATGTTTAGTCAAGTGTATGTTGCATTGCATACACACTTATAAACATGTATGCAACATTCAGCTATAGATCACACACACACACAACACACAGCACACACAGTGACAGATAGAGACAGAAATAAACACAGACACACAGTCAGAAACAGGGAAAAAACAGAGAGAGAGACAAAAATAACCTTTAGCAAACGTAACAAAACTATAATAATCAAAAGTGCCATTATTACAGAAAAAACAGAAATGACACATTAAAGGTACAATTCCACCCAGACCATCCCCTTTCCCTCTCCGCCCCTGCATAACAATGCACAAAGTGCAATCACCACGGAGCGACCTGTCCATTCATCTCCACCTGCCCATCACTACAGCTTTGTTGGCTTTAAGCACCAGCCTGAAACACTCCTTTGTCGGCCACAGTGGACTGGAAAATGGATGGAAAGGCTGTTGTGGCCCACAGGGCTGATGAGTGCTTATGCTCTCTGAACAAGGCTTCAGCTGCTGGCCACAGTGCCCTCCCTTGAGGACAGCGCAGATTGAGAAGATTGTGTCCCTTTGGTCTAGGGAATGTGTCCCTTGAGACAGTGACAAAGGCATAATCTCAGCCCTGTGAATAAGGTGGTCTATTTTTGTCTTTTTTTCATGGGCTGTCAGTGTAGGCATATTGCTTGTTAGTTGGTACTATGCTTGGTTGTGCTCAGAGTTGATTGTAACCTGCATTAAACCTTGTGTTAGTTGGAGTGAAGTTATTGTATGGTCTGACAGTAGAATCATTATTGAACTTAAAACAAATCACTATTCTTTCCCCATGTAATCACTTCCCTATCTCCTTGTTCCCTTGTTCAATTTGCATAGCTAATTTTATTCTTCTGTCTAACTTATAATTTAAAAAAAGGTCATGGTTCAAATACTATCCTCTAGACTTTTATGCCTGGAGTTCACATCAGTGCAGACTCCACTCTCCCCAGAAGTCCTTTGGATGAGACTGTAAACCGAGGTCCCATGTGCGAACACACGCAGAATATCTTGCGCACGCGTTTAATCCTGTTCCGCTTTTCGTAAGAGTAGGCCATTGTGTGCCGGTGGGAACAGATGACAGAATTTAAAAAAACGCATACACACGGGGACTAGATGTAAAAAAGCACATAAGTGCTTATTCCATTATCCTCGATATAAAAGAATAAATATATATAAAAAATATAAAAAATATGCTGTCTTTTTCCTTTTTCACAAGACGTTTAGGCAGGGTTAGAACGCACATGCACAGATTTACACTTTACTTACAGGATTCTTGTAAGCAAGTTTCCCTATCTTCATCTCTATGGAAGTTTTATCACAAGCCAAAAGACCTGACCTGAATACCTGAAGACTAAAAGTACTGGCCGTGGATAAAGTATTCTGTTATTACGTGTTTTTCTACTCAGCCTTGAATCAACTCAAATTAATGAAAAGTGACAATGCTCGGCTCTTGGCAAAAATAAAAAACTCTCTTAACAGTAGTAGCCTTTTATAAAACTGTGTGTAGAAGATATCTGGTAATGCTTAAAATAAGCAACAAAACAGGTAGCATTATAACAATGGCTTTCTATCCATTCTTGCTGATATAAGTGGTAGCGCAACACACACACACATATGACAGAAGAGCAAAAGTAAGGCAATATACTATACTTCGTAATACTAATTAGACATTGGACACAAAGTTGTTGTGCTTGCTTTCCCCTGTCCATCACACCTGCCACATGCTCATGCAGGAACATCAGACGCCAATTAACCTTGAGGCTGGTGGCTTTAATCAAGGTTATTGGTACTGTTGCTGGTTTCCTAAAATAAATGATGGATTAGGTTCAATGAGTAAGGGTGATACCTTATCTGCACTGCCTTTGTTTAGCTTCCACTCCATGGGATTTTAGTGGTTGGCTGGGCTATAAGCATCCTGATGGATTGTTTACTTACTGAGTGTATACATGTAGGACTTGCACTGTAATCAAACTACATGATTTTCTAAAAGCCTGAAAAGGGTTTGAGAAAGGAAAAAAAGGTAAAGGAGTCCCATAACCTAAAAGGTCGTAGGGGAGCGAGGCGTCAGAGACCTCACTTCTCTAGGGCCAGCATATTGAGGGCGCGCCCATCTCCTCTCCCTCGCTGCTTTACCTTCCCTGACCCTAAAGAAGGCAGGTACCCATTTACAGCTGGGTGAACTGGGGGAACTGTACTGAAGCCAAGGCGCGCAAACGGTCACCCATCCAACTGGTAACCACGCTCGACGCTGCTTAACTTGGCTGGGGGAAAGCGAGTTCTCCGACCACTGAGCTGTCCCGTCCCCTGAGAAAGGAAAAGAGACCCTAAATCACTTCGTTGTCTAACCTCACATCCCTTTACCCCCTTCAAATCCACGGGTCCCTTTCCACAAGCCTACTAGTTTACACCAATAAAACTAAAACTATTTTATAATTTTAAGGCTTATGGAATAAAACTCTCATGTGCTTTTTTACAGCCAGTCCCTGTGTTCATGCAGTTTTGTCAGCTTTGTTATCCCTTCCGACCCGGGCAAATAGCCTACTCATCTGAAAGGGAAGAGTTGGTTTCTTTTAAAAAATAAAAACTGTTTTGTTCAGAGAAAAAGTGTATATCAAAGCATCTTCCCTACCTTACAGTTTTTGCTCCCTCTTTCCCATTGTATGAGTATGTTAAATCACTTCGCACCTTTAATGTAAACTTTATTCAGACTTTTGTCTGTGTAAAATTAGAATTGCTTTGCCCGTTTCTTTTGGTCCAAACTGCTGCATTGTATAACGGTGCACAAAGTTGATATTTGTTTGTTTTTTTACAAGATTCAGCGCTATATAAATTCCATATACTATTATTATTGTTATTATTATTATTATTATTATTATTATTATTATTATTATTATTATTATTATTATTAATGCACAGCCTACTCATAACTTCCCCACCATTCCCACCTATATGTAATTATATTTTTAAGGGGTTTTTGGTTGTTGTTGTTGTTGTTGTTTGTTTGTTTGTTTGTTTGTTCCTCGACTAGAGCTCCAAGGTTCACCAATGGTGAGATTTTGCTTATTATGCAACTGTTTCTTTCTACCATTTAGGTAGCCGTATTCCGACTTCGGGGATGGTGTTTCAACAAGATACTTGTGTGAGCGGTTTTTATATATTATATATAGAATTTTGTCATCTGTTCCTACCGGCACGAAATGGCCTACTCTTCTGAAAGGCAGAACGGGTTTTTTAACGTGTGCCCGAGAGGTTTTGCGTGCATTCGCACACGGGGCCTTGGTTTACAGTCTCATACGTAGGACTTTGCATTGATATTATTTTGGTTTTCTAGGCAACCTGTGGAAGAAAGCGCAAGGCTGGGAATCGAACCTACAACCTAAGGGTTTAGGCTTACTTGATAAGCAGACGAACGTTTTACCCATCCTGCCACCTTCCTCCTTGTTCTCTGTTTTTAAAAGCTTTGACCGTCAGTCTGTAGCCAGCTCCTTTGTTGTCCCAGTTGACCTGACAATGAGCTGAAATGCTGCTATTCTCTACAGGCTTGATGACTGCTTTAATAAAATAAAAAAAATATTAAAAAACCCCAACCCAAAACCAAGAAAAAAATCACAACAAAAACCTTCAGCGGGCTGTGATCCCTGGAGACATGTAGCCAGTGCAGGTTGAGTAGATGGTCTCCCTTGGTTCCGTGATTGTTTCCCTTGAGATACGGGGGACAAAAGCGGAACCCCAACACTTCAGGTAACTGGGGTTTTCAGGGGCCCTTAGCCTACCGATAGGGCTTGTTAATTTGGACCCTGCTCCCATGTGTGGAGGGCAAACCCTAGTGGGCGAGAGTGTGTTGAAAGTGGAGGGAATGAAGAATGGCCAACTATTAGTCCTTATCCCCGTGCAAAGGGAGCACAGTCCCTTGTGAGTCTCTTCAGCTGGCCTGGGATTCTGTCCTTGCTGTTATCATCAAAAGGGACAATGAATCTTTTCAACATTGTGTGAATGTGTTGAGTTTTTTTCCCCAACGATTTTTGTTGAACATTACCGCAAGCTAGCTCATGTACGTGAATTTACACGCACGCGCATATTCGTAAAAAAAAAAAAAGAAGATATGCATGATCATGGTTTAGGATGTGCATACATACACACACTTGTTCGCACGTATTCATATCACAAGCTATCACGAAGAGGACCATAAATGATAGCAATGCACTGAAACAGAGAAGTAATTTTATAATATGATTTAAGAAGCACTAAAAAAAGCAAAAAACATTGCTTTCTGTCCTCACAATGTCCTCCATGTGGGGCGGGATAGCCTAGTGGTTAGAACATTGCGCTCGCAATCTGACGACCCGGGTTCGATTCCTGTCAAGGGGATGAATATTTTCCCCTGGAGTTAACATCAGTGCAGACTCCACTCTCCCCAAAACTCCTTCGGATGAGACATTAAACCGAGGCCCCGTGTGCGAAAGCACGTAGAACATCTTGCGCACACGTTAAATCCTGTTCCGCTTTTCATAAGAGTAGGCCATTGTGTACCGGTGGGAACAGATGACACAATTTACAAAACCGCATACACACGGAGATTGGATGTAAAAAAGCACATAAGTTCTTATTCTATTATCCTCGATATAAAAGATTTTTTAAAATAAAAAAAATAAATAAACATATTAAAAAATTAAAAACTGACCGGTGTCTCCAAATTTAAACCTTTTTTCATGCCAAAGTCGGATGCGCTGGGACTCAAGTTTTAAAAGAGTGGCCTTTTATGAAAGTAGAAAATCTTATCCTTATTTCACAATGTTCTTTTTTCTATCTGTATTTCTTTTGTCGGTTTCTGTATCTTATCTTGACAGTAGTTTTACGAATGTATTTCCTATAATTATGGTTTCACATGATCTGCAAAATTGATCGGTGAAGATTCATTTAAAGGAAAAAGAGTACGAAAAAAAGAGTTTATGCTAGCAATAAAAAGAAAACAAGAAACCAGGCACTTAAAACGAAAACTTTGTCACTGTCACAGAGAATAACTGCAAGTGTGGATCACTTAAGCATCTCATAACGTTCCTACCCATTTTGAACCAATACCGTTGGAATTGCCACAGGGGGAACTGAAAACGGTTGAGATAGAAGCTTTCATCAACGGGAGTTGTGAAAGAGATGTCAGCAGTAATGCTACGAATAGTGCTGCCAGAACAGGTAGGCTTTGTTTGGACAGAACACATTAGAACGTGCAAGAATCAAAGAGGAAAGGGACAGAGAGAGAGAGAGAGAGAGAGAGAGAGAGAGAGAGAGAGAGAGAGAGAGAGAGAGAGAGAGAGAGAGAGAGACAGAGACAGAGACAGAGAGAGACAGAGACAGAGAGAGTCACAGAGAGAGAGACAGAGAGATTCAGAGAGAGAGACAGAGAGTTAGAGAGACAGAGAGACAGAGAGAAACGGAACGTGGCATGGCCATGACATGATCTATACACCCCTCTGGCACTTAATGGGCTATCCGATGCGAAGTTGTGGGGGACTGTCCTCCATCTCACACGTAACTGATGGATACCCCAGCGATGACATCAGATACCAATTACCATCCGGCACAGCCGCACTAATCGATGCAGGTGGAGGTACCATCGGTGCCCGGCTGCCGTGATCGATGAGGTGTAATTAGTGGCAGGGAGACCCTAGTCCCCGAACTGCCTTTGTCTTGCCCTTCACGTTGTTGGACTCGCTCTGCACGTACTGGTCAGCTTGAGTACACACACACACACACACAGACAGACAGACTGACAGACTGACAGACAGACAGACAGACAGACAGACAGACAGACAGACAGACAGACAGACAGAAAGGCTTGCAGCACTGTTCTGGGTGGGGGGGGGGGGGGGGGAGGGGATGGAGCAAAACAGAGACTAATTGCCTGGGTGTTGTTGTTTTGTCTTTTGTTTAGCATGCCTTTTGTGTTCTCTCTCTGATTCTGTCTCTCTCTGTCTGTCTGTGTGTCTCTAAAAACCGATGCCCCGTGTTCGAACGCATGTAGAACATCTTGCGCACACGTTAAATCCTGTTCCGCTTTTCGGAAGAGTAGGCCATTGTGTGCCGGTGGAAACAGATGACAAAATTTACAAAACCGCATACACCCGGGGACTGGATGTAAAAAAGCACATGAGTGCTTATTCCATTATCCTCGATATGCAAGAACAAATAAATTTAAAATAAATAAATAAATAACTCGTTGTTTGATACCTGCACACAATAAAGTGCATCAGAATGAGTGTGTGCAACCGTTTCAGATAACTTTAAAAAAACAAACGATCATCATTATCAGAAGTATTGCAGTGGGTAGCTAGCAAGCCACAGTTCTGAAACTAAATACCGATCATGCGACACGAGGACTTGCTAAGGCGAGCTTGTGAGAGAGTCTCTCAAAGGACACAACATACATCCTTAGAAATTATTTCAAAATCTGTAGATTTAGTTATGCTTATCCTCACAGGTATATGAAGAGTGCGCGTTTAGGTGTATGATCTGACTAAACATTCCTTATAAAAGTTTATTTGTTGAGAGATTGTTTCTTACTCTTAGTTTGATCGTAGCTAATACACGTTCTGCATAATTTCAGGTGATCTTTTGAACTGATGATTTTGTTGCCCCCCCCCCCCCCCCCCTCCCTCTCTCTCTCTCTCTCTCCCTCTCTCGTTAAAATGACGTATTGATGTTTGTGTTTCTCCCCATGAAAGGGGCTGTTGGCCTATATTCATTAAATTTCAGAGTTCAGAGTTCTCTCTCTCTCTCTCTCTCTCTCTCTCTCTCTCTCTCTCTCTCTCTCCTCTCTCTCTCTCTCTCTCTCTCTCTCAATACTTATCTGTTACCCATGGGAATAAAGATTCTCTCTGTCTGTCTGTCTTTCTCTGTCTCTCTCTGTCTCTCTGTCTCTCTGTCTCTCTCTCTCTCTCTCTCTCTCTCTCTCTCTCTCTCTCTCTCTCTTTGTGTAAATGTATATAGGTCTTCATGAGTAAAATTACTTCATTTCAGTCGTCAGAATCGAAACCCCTTAAAAAGTCTGCTGCAGACATCTAGTCCTCCCAACAACAACAACAACAACAACAACAACATCAAACCCATCGATGGACTGAGTGAGTGAGACTATTTGAGACACATTGGCAATCCATTAGCAACCATATCATCAATCATCATCATCATCATCAGACCCGTGACCTTGGCGGTCGTGGAGGAGACACGAAAGACGATACTGTGGTAAGCCTCCTCCATCCATCTCGGTCCTCTGCTCTGCGCAGTAGTGCCGAGTCATTCATCCTGGTCCATTCTCTTATGTTGTCCATCCATGACTTGATCTGTCTTCCCCTCTTTCTGCCACCTTCGAGTGTTCCCTGTCATCAATACACAATCATAAACTGTGAGTGAAAAGTCATACGTTTTGACAGAAACTTTGACATCAGTCTACTCCCCAAAATAAGTCTACAAGGTACGTAAGGATCATGCTATGATAAACACATTCAGTGCTAGGCTTTCTTCTTTCTTATATTATTCAGTTCTAATAATAATCAAGAATAGAGGAAAAAAAATCAGTGTAATTATTTTTAAAAACAACAACAATATAAGGTATGAAACGCCAAATTGTAGATAATCAAATGACATTTCTGATGAAACTATTTTGGGGTTGTTGTTTTTTGGGGTTGTTTTTATGTTTACGTATTTTCCAAGGGAAAGTAAGAATAACAGCTACAAACTCCACTACCCTTAAACCAACTCACTGCATTGTGGAGCATTTCCACCAGCCAATTCCTGCACCATTCTAATAAGTTAAACCATCCGTTTTTGGACACATCTTGTCCACCAGCAGTCCTGGAAATGAGTAAAAATGCTGTACCTTAGCACACCTGACCAGTGCTTTTAGTTTCTGAAGCGAGCTTGCGCAGCCGCAGTCCCTTGGGAGTACCTAACTGAATGCAAAGTGGAGTAGATTCTTTCCCTGATTCGGGAAATTCTGTCTCCTGGAGAGCATAGAAAAAAAGCCAAACTTCAACGCTTTAAGCAAACAAACTTCACTTTTCGCCAGATTTCAAGCTGCTGATAATGTTCATTACTTGGCACCATGCATGACCGAGTCCAGAGTGGAGCGTTTTGAGCACGGGTAGGGAATGGGGTAAAAGTGTAAACGGCTGGCTGTTTGCTGTTAGCTAGGAGATCGTTATCAAAACACATATTGGAATTGTTGCTAATGTTTTTACTACGCTAGCCCCTGCTTGTGCACTAACATGTCGTCTATGTTTGGGTTTGTTTTATTTTTGTTTTGGGGAGTTTGTTTGTTTGTTTGTTTGTTGTTGGTTGTTTTTTTTCGGGGGGGGGGGGGGGGGTATTTTCTTTTTGTCCCTCGACTAGAGCTCCGAGGCTCACCAATGATGACATTTTGGGTATGAGACCGTTGTTGTGCACGTCCATGGTTTTGACAAGCTGAAGAATATGTTCACACTTTTTGGTTTGCTTTTTTAAATCAGAAAAAAAAGTTCCAACAAAGGTAAGAATTCGTGAAAAAGATGACAATCCTAACAGGAAGTTAGGCTTGAGAATCATATTAGGTTGTATGTTTATACTCTAACCTTCTGTGAAATATGTACCCTAACTGATATCAACCAGGTCAAATGAATAATTATAAGCATATGCAGTGCTGGCCACATCACTTCAACCAGCACTCTCAACATTTGCATCAAGACAGGTTTTCTTTGACTCTGCGATTCCAGTTTTCTTACTGAGCCAACGGCATAATTATCATGCTCCAGGTAAGAACTATGGGGACGAAATAGCCTGGTGGTTAGAGCGTTGCGCTCGCAATCTGACGATTTGGGTTCGAGCCCAGGTTCGAGTCACCGCCGAGACGCCCGTTCAAGGGGATTTTTCCCTTGGAGTTACTATTAGTACAGACTACACTCTCACGAATATCGTTCGAATAAAATTGTAAACCGAGGTCCTGTGTGCGAACGCACGCAGAACAATCTTGGGCACATGTTAAAATGTGTTCTGTCTTTTGTAAGACTAGGTTATTTGTGCCATTGGGAACAGATGACAACATCAACAAAACGGCTTGCACACAGGGATTGGATGTATAAACAACATCCCACCCAAATATGCGAGTGCTTATTTCATTATCCTCAAAATAAAAGAATAAATGAACGAATAAACAAGTAAATAAATAAGTGAATAAGCTATTTAAAAGCCTGACAGTTCTCTCAGCTGGGAGCTCAACGTTCTAAAATAAATCATTGATTTATTGAGAGCCCTACCTTTATTAAATTAGAGCATTTTACTGTGTGTTGGGATTGTGCAACGGGTTTACCTGTTGTCTTTAAAGGTTTGGTGTTTTTACGTATTTTGCTTTCCTGTTTCTGTTCTTTCCTGATAAAATGCTTTCCTAACATCACCAAGAATTAAGAGGCATTCAACCCGTCAATTTAACTGGACAAACTGAATATAAATTTAGAAGACAAACGAGACTTCCATCTTGCAAAAAGGTTTTTAACTTTTCCACTTCACTTCCATTAAAACAAGCACAGGAGACAAAGGGTGTGGAAGAGAACATTAAGGAAACACATCTTGCACACACACAAAACGATAGACGCAGCTGAAGGTCAACATAGCGAGTACACACAGTAAGAAGGGATATTGACCTATCATATAAAACAGTTTTAGGCGTTTTCAAATCGATTCAAAGTCCTCTAACTACAAAACCAACTACGAACTCTACGAACATGTCCATCCGCCTATTGCAATCTTTGTTCATTTTGAGTGCTAATCGGAAAACACCCTTGCTCCTCCAGAGTTTAAAATGAGTTGAAACATTGTTGCCTGATGGACACTTTTACTGCATAAAAAGGGCCTCCGCTGCCGGCAGAATACTGTCCCTTGAGGACGTGGAGGTAAGTGCAGGTTGTCTCCACTAATCCAGTGGTTACTTCCCTTGAGACAGGGGGCACAAAAAGGAGAGCCTTAGCACTTCAGCTACTCTGGGATTTCACTGGCTCTTACCATACTAATATTACTCATTAGTTCCTGTCAGCGCTCGACTAAGTTGGAGCAGGTGCTTAATATGTTTTGTGTGCGTGTATATCTGCCGGTGGACGGGTGGATAAGTGTGCAAGTTATGTGGGTATGTGGGTCAGGGAGTGGGGCAGAGAAAGTGGATGTGAACAATGCAACTATGAATGGATGGCCATAGGAACCAGGCACAAGACTACAATCTCACGCTTGGACATGCCAGCCCATGCTTCCAGGCAGCACACCACTGGCCCCACATAGCAAAACACAATAACTAATCATTGCAGTCTAATGTTTGTTCTCTTTGTATGTGTACCAATGTAAGCTTTCTTTTCCCTTTGAAAAAACAACATTTTTAAAGTTTTTTTTTTTTCGCTGGAGGGCTGGAAATCCCGACATCTTTGTCATGTGAATAACAAGCACCAATTAAGATAACTAACAAAGCAGGGTGCTTGGGGGAAAACTGTGTTGAGACAAAAAGATTCCAACGGAAGCCATTATAATTAGAGCCAATAGTATTAGAATTGGTCTGATAAAAGTTGTCAGGAGTAAGAAAATTGTCAGTAGAGATTTTTGTTTCACGTGTTGAGCTGTCAGCTATCAATCTACCAGAAGTGTTTTCAAAAGTGGGTGCCACACCTGAGGCTAAGTGTTAATTGGACAGAAAGTAGCAGAACGTGGGAGTATGAAAACAGTGATAAAGACAGAGGTAATGCCATGTACACCGACCTGCAGAAAATGGGTATTAGATGCCAAAGTTGACGTGACTGCCCTTCTCTGCCTGCCATTGCTGAATATCCTCACAGGGCCATCAGATACCAATTACTTACCAACCTGGTGACATTACAGTACTCATCAGTGACCAGCTAAAAGATGAGGTTTGATAAACAAAGCGAGATGTTTCCTTTCCTGCCTTTGTTTCAGATCCAAAGATTTGCTCATACTGGTCAATATGTATATACGCATAAGCAGGAATGAAAATACAATGATAAAAAAAAACAAAACAGCACCAGTTGTGTTCTTGTCTGTCTGATCTATTTTTTCCTTTTCTTTGCCTTCAGCTTTTTCAATTATTGCATACTTGGTGGATCGGTGGTCTAGAGGTAACGCGCCTGTCTAGAAAGCGAAAAGTCCGGGTCTGAAGTGTGCGGCGGTTCGTACCCCGTTTGGACCGGAAAATTTTCCCCCATCCATTAGACCATGAGTGGTGGTCTGGGCGCTAGTCTTTCGGATGAGACGATAAACCGAGGTCCCGTGTGTTACACGTAATTATTTAGCGCACGTAAAAGAACCCACGGCAACAAGAGAGTTGTCCCTGGCAAAATTCGTAGAAAAAAGCCACTCTGATAGGGAAACAAAATACAGTTGCAGACATGAAAAAGAAAAAAATGGGTGGCGCTGCGCTTGTGGCGACGCGCTCTCCCGCTCTCCCCGGGGAGAGCAGCCCGAATTTCACGGAGAGAAATCTGCCGTGACTTAAAGTGGTATGAAATGAAATCTGAGCGCTTTGATTTGTTGCTTTACAAGATTCAGCGCTATATAAATTCCATACATTATTATTATTATTATTACTTCAACGCTGATAAAATAATACATCCCACCAGAGTTACAGGGGCCTGGCCACAGTAAGTTTTATTTCAGCAGTTAAACTGACCACTGTAATCGATTGTTTGAACGTAAGACATTTATTATGGTGGATTGGTGGATTAACTGTAACATATCCTTCTAACAAGTGAATTGTTGCAGGCTCAATCCCTGTCTGAATGTGAACTTGCCTCCCATCCCCAAAACCATGAATAGTTGTTTGGGTGCGAGTTTTTCAGATGATACCAAGGTCCTGTATACGCAAAAGAATCCAGGGCAAGAAGAAAGTTGTCCCTGGCAAAATAATGCAGAGATAAAGCCATTCTCGAAAGGAAACAAATACATACACTGCAGGAAAGGGTGTTTTGTTGTTGTTTTTAATGGGTAGCACTGCTCTTTTGGGATGAAATAAGACTCTCTGATGAGGGAAGCTCAAAGTTCATGCAGAGGTCTAGCGGTATGGACAGTGGTAATCATATCAATGTTCATCCATGAAGTCGGAATGCCGCTACCTTCATGCTGGGCAAACATTGCCACATAATGCCACATGCCGCAAAATCTTACCATTGGTGAATCTCTGAGCTGTAGCCAAGGAATGTTTTAAAAATCATCGTTTCATTCAATCTGATGTGGCTTAATTAAATCTGATATGGCTTAACTAACGACTTATAGCAACAGAGAGAGTACCCAGATCAGGCAAAACAGTGGCTCATAAAAGTACATAACTTACAACTTTAATATTGGTGTTTGATAAAAATGAAACACTAAAAAGCAAATATAAGCAAGTCGTAGACTTATCTCTTCCGTTCAAATTTTATAGTTTTTAGTTGTATACATTTCTTGTGGTGACTAGTATTTGATGAACAGAAGCTGGAAGGACTGAACTTACTATTGCAGGCATGTATTATCACATAATTATTGCCCCCTATAACACATCAGTTCAGCACTGTGGACCATTAAGCAAGCTTCAGCCACGTCTGTTCCTCTTTATGTAACACCAATCGTTCCCTGTGTTGAATTTGGGATAATCATGGCCCTGATTAGCCAAGGCCTGGCAAATAAAGCATCACACAAGATCTGGCTGGACCCAACATAGTGGAAGCAGCATCACATGTTGGGAGAGCTGAAATAGATAGGTCCTTTCCATCACAAATGAGATCAATGCAAACATGTGTTATCTGGTTTCTGCAAACTGCCAGGGGCCAGCTGAGTGCAGAGACAGTGAAACATATCCACGAGCAAATACAAGAAAAAGGGAGATGAGATGATATACATCTGCTCATTTGACACCTCCAAGGTGAGAAGGGGAAGCAGGTAAAATGGGCGGTGATGTGAGTTCCAGTAAATCTACAAAACGTTTTGCTGGTGAGCAAATAATTGGGCAATTTTCATATACATTAGGGTGTATATGCGAAGCCTAGGACCTAGTGGAGCCTAGTGGTTAGAGAGTTTTGATCATGATCAAGACATTTGTTCATGGAATTTTTTTCGCCTGGAGTTAACATCAGAACTGACTCCACTCTCCCCAAAGTCCTTCCATGAGACCAGAAAGAGAAATCATGTTCACGTGTGCAAACCGCACACACAACCTCTAGCACACATGTAAAATCCGTTTTGCCTTTTGGAAAAGTAGGCCATTGTATGCCAGCAAGAACATCATGATCGTGTTTTGCTTTTGCCTGTAGTACATTTTTATTGTGTCTGTCTAGCAGTTTCTCTGTCACTCTCTTTGCCCCCTTCTCCTCTCCATTCCATTCTCCCCATCCCTTTCCTCATTTTCTCTTATTTGTCATTGCATTTACTAAGGTTTCATTTAAGATGAGTGCAAGAATAAAAAATAGCACATCGAAGACTATCTGTTACCTTTTAATAAAAAGATTATTATTTTTTATCATCATCATCACCAACTTCTTTATCATCGTCGTTCTCAAATAAAACCCCTTGTGTGCATCAGACGATAGTTTCCCATGTGTGTATCAGTTATCAATCTTGTTTGTCCCTGTATTGTGTTGCATTGTATCATATCACATTGTGTTTTTGAACACTTTCATTCACAGTAGAACTCTCTGCATGAAATTCAGACAGCTGTGTATTCAAGAAATTGTCCAACAAATTCAAGACTGCACCAAATGGAAGGCATGGTAGTGTTTGGGAGTGAAGCAGCCAGAGCCAGGCCTAGTGCCCTTAGCAGGTGAAATAGGTCAGATGCATTAGGAAGAAATTGCAAATCCGTTTTCAGATATGTTGTTCAGTACAATCCCAAAAAGGTAGGTCAGGTCAACATTGGGGGCCTTTTAGCAAATCTCCAGTACAGATTCGCCCTCTTCCTCATTAACTAATGCTTGCTTTGTTGAATTAAGGATGATGACATTTCTGATGAGGGAAGGTTTGGTAAACAATGCATCCCACAATACCAGGCCACCTCGAGCAGTGTGAACGCAGTGGACCATGTTTGATGATCTGAAACGGATAGGTTCCTTCCATACAAATGAAGCCAGTGCAAACATGAGGTGTTTGGTTTTCACCACGTGCCAGGGGTCACCAAAATACAGAAAGTATGGACCATATCGATATGTAAATAAACAGTGGGCGTGAGATGGTAAATGTCTGCTCATCTGGAACATCTGTTATGCAATTAGAGAATCACGAGAAGTAGGTAGGTGATGCAAGTCTGGATACAAGCCTACGAAAGTGTTTTCTCATGAGAAAATAATTGTGTGTGATTTTTCTACTAATTATTAGAGAAAGATTTAGGATAATATTTTATTCTTGCTTGAAGCATACCTTTCTGTCTTCGTTGTTCTGTGTGTCTCTGTTTTTCTCTATCTCTGTGTCTGATATCTGTTGTCAGAAAGTGTCTCTGTGACACAACAGTTCAGCACTATGAACCATAACAAGCAAGCTTCAGTTCTGGCTCTTCCACTTTATGTAACACTAGTCATTCCCTTGGTTGACTTTAGGATAAACATGGCCCTGATTAGCGGAGTCCTGGCAAATAAAACATCACACAAGATCTGGCTGGACCCAGCATAGTGGTAGCACCATCACATGTTGGGAGAGCTGAAATAGATAGGTCCTTTCCATCACAAATGAGATCAATGCAAACATGTGTTATCTGGTTTCTGCAAACTGCCACAGGCCAGCTGAGTGCAGAGACAGTGAACCATATCCACGAGCAAATACAAGAAAAAGGGAGATGAGATGATATACATCTGCTCATTTGACACGTCCAAGGTGAAAAGGGGAAGCAGGTAAAATGGGCAGTGATACGAGTTCCAATATATCTACAAAACGTTTTGCTGGTGAGCAAATAATTGAGCAATTTTCCTATACATTATGGTGTATATGCGGAAGCCTAGGGACCTAGGGAAGCCTAGTGGTTAGAGAGTTTTGATCATGATCCAGACATTGGTTCAGTGGAATTTTTTCACCTGGAGTTAACATCAGAACTGACTCCACTCTCCCCAAAGTCCTTCCATGAGACCAGAAAGAGAAATCATGTTCACGTGTGCAAACCGCACATACAACCTCTAGCACACATGGTAAAATCCGTTTTGCCTTTTAGAAGAGTAGGCCATTGTATGCCAGCAAGAACATCATAATCGTGTTTTGCTTTTGCCTGTAGTACATTTCTATTGTGTCTGTCTAGCATTTTCTCTGTCTGTCACTCTCTTTGTCCCCTTCTCCTCGCCCTTCCTTTCTCCCCATCCCTTTACTCATTTTCTCTTATTTGCCATTGCATTCACTAAGGTTTTAATTTAAGATGAGTGCAAGAATAAAAGAAATAGCACATCGAAGACTGTTACCTTTTCATAAAAAGATTATCTTGTTTATCATCATCATCACCAACGTCTTTATCATCGTCGTCCTCAAATAAAACCCCTTGTGTGCATCAGACGATAGTTTCCCGTGTGTGTATCAGTTATCAGTCTTGTTTATCCATGTATTGTGTTGCATTGTATCATATCACATTGTGTTTTTCAACACTTTCATTCACAGTAGAACTCTCTGCATGAAATTCAGGCAGCTGCATATTCAAGAAATTGTCAAAAAAATTCAAGACTGCACCAAATGGAAACATGATAGTGTCTGGGAGTGCAGTAGCCAGTGCCACGCCTAGTGCCCTTAGCAGGTGAAATAGGTCAGATGCATTAGGAAGAAATTGCAAATCCGTTTTCAGATATGTTGTTCAGTACAATCCCAAAAAGGTAGATCAGGTCAACATTGGGGGCCTTTTAGCAAATCTCCAGTACGGATTCCCCCTCTTCCTCATTAACTGATGCTTGCTTTGTTGAATTTAGGATAATGACATTTCTGATGAGGGAAGGTTTGGTAAACAATGCATCCCACAATACCGGGCTACCTCGGGCAGTGTGAACGCAGTGGACCATGTTTGATGATCTGAAACAAATAGGTTCCTTCCATACATATGAAACCTCTGCAAACATAAGGTGTTTGGTTTTCACCACGTGCCAGGGGTCACCAAAATACAGAAAGTATGGACCCCCATATCGAATTGTAAATAAACAGTGGGCGTGAGATGGTAAATATCTGCTCATCTGGAACATCTGTGATGCAATTAGAGAATCACGAAAAGTAGGTAGGTGATGCAAGTCCGGATGCAAGCCTACGAAAATGTTTAAAAGGTAAAAGGTGTGCCATAACCTATAAGGTCGTAGGGGAGCGAGGCGTCAGAGACCTCACTTCTCTAGGGCCAGCATATTGAGGGCGAAGCCCATCTCCTCTCCCTCGCTGCTTTACCTTCCCTGATCCTAAAGAGGACAGGTGCCCATTTACAGCTGGGTGAACTGGGGGAACTGTACTGAAGCCAAGGCTCGCAAACGGTCACCCATCCAACTGGTAACCACGCTCGACCACGGTAAAATCCGTTTTGCCTTTTAGAAGAGTAGGCCATTGTATGCCAGCAAGAACATCATAATCGTGTTTTGCTTTTGCCTGTAGTACATTTCTATTGTGTCTGTCTAGCATTTTCTCTGTCTGTCACTATCTTTGTCCCCTTTTCCTCGCCCTTCCTTTCTCCCCCTCCCTTTACTCATTTTCTGAGTACAATTCATACAAATGACACCACTGCAAACATGAGGTGTCTGGTTTTCACCACGTGCCAGGGGTCACCAAAATACAGAAAGTATGGACCATATCGATATGTAAATAAACAGTGGGCGTGAGATGGTAAATGTCTGCTCATCTGGAACATCTGTAATGCAATTAGACAATCACGAAAAGTAGGTAGGTGATGCAGGTCCGTATACAAGCCTACGAAAATGTTTACTCATGAGAAAATAATTGTGTGTGATTTTATACTAATTATTAGAGAAAGATTCAGGATAATATTTTATTCTTGCTTGAAGCATACCTTTCTGTCTTCGTTGCTCTGTGTGTCTCTGTTTCTCTCTATCTCTGTGTCTGATGTCTTTTGGCAGAAAGTGTCTCTGTGTCACAACAGTTCAGCACTATGAACCATTACAAGCAAGCTTCAGTTCTGGCTCTTCCACTGTATGTAACACTAGTCATTCCCTTGGTTGACTTTAGGATAATCATGGTTCTGATTAGCCCAGATTTGGCAAATAAAGCATCACACAAGATCTGGCTGGACCCAGCATAGTGCAAGCAGCATCACATGTTGGGAGAGCTGAAATAGATAGGTCCTTTCCATCACAAATGAGATCAATGCAAACATGTGTTATCTGGTTTCTGCAAACTGCCACGGGCCAGCTGAGTGCAGAGACAGTGAACCATATCGATGAGCAAATAAAAGAAAAATGAGGACGAGATGATATACATCTGCGCATTTGACACGTCCAAGGTGAGAAGGGGAAGCAGGTAAAATGGGCGGTGATATGAGTTCCAGTAAATCTACAAAACGTTTTGCTGGTGAGCAAACAATATGGCAATTTTCATGCACATTAGTGTTGGGGCCGGTGAGCCTACTGGTTTGAGAGTTTCGATTCTGATTTGAAGGCCTAGGATCGAGCCACCACCAAGACACTCAGTCAAGGGGATTTTTCCCCTGGAGTTAAGCCTGTACTGACTCACTCCCCCAAAAGTCCTTGGATAAGACTATAAACAGAGGTCATGTTTGCAAATGCAGGTAGGACACCTTGCACACACGTTAAGTCTCCTTTTGCCTTGCAGAAGAATAGGCCATTGTATAGGGGTGAGAAAGGATGACAAAATATATATATCAATAAACTATGTGAACATTGGTGTCATGGTTAGACATCATCCCCGAAGCTAAAATGCCATTACCTTAATTGTGGCCCAAACTGTCACATACACACAAATCTCGCCATTTGCGAGCCTTGGACTCTAGCCAAGGAATAAAACAAAAACTACTAATTAGATGAAAACCAGCATCATGTCTTGCTTTTTCCTGTCTGTCTAGCAGTTTCTCTGTTGTGACTGTTTTTAAACCTTTCTCTTTTCCCTTCCTTTCTCTCCCCCCCCCCCCCCCCCCTCCTCCCTTTCCTCATTTTCTCTTATTTGCCATCGCATTTACCAAGGTTTCAATTTGATGCAAAGTTCACGATTGTCTATAGCATAATCATCATCACCATCATCTTTGTCATCCTCATCCTCAACTAAAACCCAAGATGTGGACCAGACAATAGTCTCCCATGTGTGTATAAGCTTTCAGTCTTGAGTGTCACTACATTCTATTTATTGTGTTGTATTGTATCATACTGTGTTGTTTACCATCTTTATTCACAGCAGCTCTCTCTCTCTCTCTCTCTCTCTCTCTCTCTCTCTCTCTCTCTCTCGTTATTAAATACTGGTTTAAGTTACTACAAATGAGTTCAAACAGATTGCCATACAATGCCTACCAAATGCTATTGGAACTAGATAAAAATGGAAAAGAATGCTGGGTATCAAAAATAAGAGAAATTTTGTGCGAAACAGGATTTAATATTGTATGGTTACAACAAGGTGTTGGTGATGAAAAGGCTTTTTTTACGTGTATTTAAGCAAAGATTAGTAGACATTCATTCAAGAATGGCATGGAACCATAAGAGATAAAGAGAGGTATGAACATTATAGATCTTTCAAAACTATCTTTGGAAAAGAGGAATACATTTACTTTACAGATACTTACTGTTTTCGAGTTGCTATTACACAGGCTAGATTAAATGTTTTGCCTCTTATGAATAATGTCCATAGATACAGTATTAATGATCAAGAAAAGTTCTGTCCATTTTGTAAAACAAAAGTCGAAAACGAAGCCCATTTTTTGTTCGATTGTCCAATGTACTCAGATCTAAGGGATAAGTTTTTTACTAAATGTATGAATATACCATTGTCAGTTTTACTTATAACATCAAATAGAGAACGTAGTCATTATCTATCCAGATATATTTTTCATTCTATCAATAGAAGGAAGAAATTGCTGTGTCAAAATATCAGTTAATGATGGGTGTGTTAAGGCTTTGTATTCACATGTATGATCCAGAGCCTGAATTGTAATGTTGCATTTTGACTGATACTGATTTTGATGTCTACTGTCTAAAGTATTGATGCAGTATGACATGAATGTGTATCAAATGCTAACCTTGTTCGAGATATGAGCTTCAAAGGATCGGTTGATTTCCATGTGTGACCAAAATTTGCATACCAATATATCGGTTTTCCTCTTTCCCCCAAACTCCGTGTATTGTGGCCTAAGGCCAATGTACATATTAAAACTGTTCAGAGTTCAGAGTTCAGAGTTCTCTCTCTCTCTCTCTCTCTCTCTCTCTCTCTCTCTCTCTCTCTCTCTCTCTCTCTCTCTGCATGAAAATCGGGCTGCTGAGTATTCAACAAATTGTCCAAAAATATCAAGACTGCACCAAATGGGAGGTATAGTTGTGTCTCAGGGTGCAGCAGCCAGAGCCACGCCTGGTGCCCATAGCAGGTGAAATAGGTCAGATGCATTAGGAAGAATTGCAAATCCGTTTTCAAATATGCTGTTCAGTACAATCCCAAAATGGTAGGACAGGTCAACATTGGGGGTCTTTTAGCAAATCTCCAGTACGGATTCCCCCCCTCTTCCTCATTAACTGATGCTTGCTTTGATAAATTTAGGATAATGACATTTCTGATGAGGGAAGGTTTGGTAAACAATGCATCACGCAAGATCGGGCCACCTCGGGCAGTGTGAACGCAGTGGACCATGTTTGATGATCTGAAACAGATAGGCTCCTTCCATACAAATGAAACCACTGCACACATGGAGTGTTTGGTTTTCACCACCTGCCAGGGGTCAGCAGAGTATAGAAAGTATGGACCACATCGATATGTAAATAAACAGTGGGCATGAGATGGTAAATGTCTGCTCATCTGGAACATCTGTGTCGCAATGAAGGAAGTACAACAAGAAGGAAGGTGATGCAAGTCTGGATACAAGTTCACAAAATTGTTTTCTTATGAGAAAATAATTATGTGTGTGATTTTCATAACGATTTGGAGAAGAAGAAAAACAAAACTGGATAATGTTTTATTCTTGCTTGAAGCACACTGTCTATTTCTCTTGCTCTGTATGTCTGTTTTTCTCTGTCTCTGAGTCTGATTCATTTGTCAGAACGTGTCTCTGTGACACAACAGTTAGGCACCATGAACCATGAAAAGCAAGCCTCAGCCACATCTGTTCCTCTTTATCTAACACCAGCCATTCCCACTGTTGAATTTGGGATATTCATGGTTCTGATTAGCCCAGGCTTGGCAAATAAAGCATCACACGAGATCTGGCTGGACCTAGCATGGTATAGAAGCAGCATCACATTTTGGGAGAGCTGAAACAGATAGTTCCCTTTCACACAAATATTTGGTTTTCACAAACTGCCATGGGTCATCAGAGTACAGAAAGAATGAACGATATCTATGAGTAAATACAAAGGAAAAAGTGGGAATGAGATGATAGACACCTGCTCATTTAGTGAGAAGCAGAAGCAGGAGAAATGGGTGGATAATGCAAAATTCGAACATAGATCTGTAACACCTTTGGTTGGTGAGCAAAATATGAGGGTAATTTTCATGCTTATCAGGGGGAAATCAGGATCATGTTCTGCTTTTGCCAAAGGGGGTATCTCTTTTTATGTCTATCAGTTTTTCTGTGTGCCTCTCTTTTTTACCTTCTCTCATTTATCTTTTTCTCTCTATCATCTTTTATTTCTCATTGTAAGTATCCTAGCCTATACCTAGGACAATGACAAGAATAGAATGATAGCATGTCAATGATTATCTCTTTCTCGTGGAAATTAAGATGATTGTCATCTCTACTACCCTAATCATTACTATCATCTCTATCATTGACATCCTCAATTTAAACCCAAGATGTGAATTTGGTAATCATTCACCATGTATGGATCATCTGTCAGTCTTGATTGTCATTGTATTGTATTGTATTGTAATGTATTGTATGCCTAACAACATTTTGATATAGCCTTGGTACTTAACTTCCATCAATACCTGACAAAGCCTTTGGCCTGGCATGAAATCTCCCTGTCATTCTCCCCCTCCCCTCCCCCAGACCCTTTCCCTACATCTCATTAACATTGATGCCTGTATTGTTGAATTTAGGATGCTTGCATTTTCTATGAGTGAGGGCTTCGTCAACATCAGATCACACACTATCTGGCCACCTCCAACATTACGAACGCAGTGGACCATGTTTGATGATTTCAAATAGATAGGTTCATTGCATAAAAAATGAAACCACTGCACACGTGGGGTACTTGGTGTTTACTAACTGCCAGGGTTCAGCAAGTACAGAAAGAATGGACCATAATTGTTGATGTGTAAATAAAGAAAGGAACATAAGATGATAAACATCAACTCTTTTGACACGTCTGTGGTGATATGGGGAAGTATGGGACATGGTGTGGGATATGCGACCTTGCATGTGTGTCTGCAACACATTATATACTCGTGAGCAAAATATTATGTAGGTGAATGTTATACCTAATTTGGGAAAATCAGATCATGGTGTTTTTCTTTTGCCAGAGGCGTATCTCTGTCTTTATCAGTTTCTTTATATCTCAGTTTGTTTGTTCCTTTCTATTGTCTCTCCTTTGTTTTCTTCTCCCCCTTTTTTGTTGCTGTATTTGTTATAGTCACTATTTAGGATCAGGACAAGAATGGAGAAGAGCATGTATTTTTTTTCCTTTTCATTCCTTGGCTAGAACTGCTAGAGTCACCAACGGTGATATTTTTGCATAATGTATGTGCCTATTTTTTGCCCCTCATAAAGGTATCCCTATCAGGTCATGTATATCATCATCTTGACCATCAGCATCAGCATCATCATTACCATTAGCTTTGTTATTGTTATTCTCAGCTAAAACCCAAGATGTGCACTGGGTTATAGTTTCCCAAACATGAAACATCCCTCAGTCTTGAGTATCATCGCATTGCACCGCATTGCATTGTATTGTACTGTATTGTATTGTAGTGTAGTGTAGTGTAGTGTAGTATATTATATTGTATTGTATGTATCGTATTGTATTGTTTTGCATTCTGTTGTAATGTATTTTATACTATTCATTCGCAGCAAAAACCTTTGGGTAAATTTTGAGCTGCTGAATATCTAAGAAGTTACCCATAAAAGTCAAGACAAAGCTATTTAGAGTGACATGGCAGTGAGTTGGAGTGCAACAGCCATAACCCAACCTGGTGATGCAAACAGGAGAGACAGTGAAGAAGTAATAGGGAAAATTTGATGCTGGCCTGATTTCAGACATGCTTATCAGTAGAAATTCCACAAAGGTGTGACTTGTCAGCATTGTGGGTCAGTTATCAAACATCTGATACATATCCCCCCCCCCTCTCTCTCAAAACCCCTCATTAGCACTGATGCCTGCATTGTTGAACTTGGGATAATTACATTTGTGATGAGTGAAAGCTTGGTAAACATTGCATGCATCACACAAGATCCGGTCACCTCCATTATCATGAAGGCGGTGGACCCTGTTTGATGATCTGAAATAGATAGGTTCCTTCCATACAAATGAAACCACTGCACACATGGAGTGTTTGGTTTTCGCCGCCTGCCAGGGGTCAGCACAGTACAGAAAGAATGGACCATGTGGATGTGTACATACACAGTGGACATGAGGTGGTAAATTTCCGCTCATTTGGCACGCCCATGTTCGAATTAGGGAAGCTCGAAGAATCATGAGCCAAAAATTCTAAGAGTAATATTCACGCAAAAATGAAAATAAAGAAGAATCAGGGACAATGTTTTATTCTTGCCATGGGGCACTTCTTTTTTTCTGTTTTGGTCTCTCTGCCCGTTTCTGTTTCTCTGTATCTAACGTCATTTATCAGGAAGTGTCTTCGGTAACACAACAGTTCAACACCCAGGAACTTTAAACCAGTCATAGTTATGTCCCTTCCCCTTCGTGTCACATCAGTCGTTCCCCTTTGTAGAACTTGGGATAATCATGGTTCTGATTAGCGGAGGCTTGGCAAATGAAAGAACATACAAGATCTGGCTGGACCCACCAACATGAAAGCAGCATTCCATGTTTGGAGAACTGAAATAGATAGGTCCCTTTCACGCAAATGAGATCAATGCAAACACTGGATATCTGGTTGGCACAATAGGCAGGGGTCAGCAGAGTACAGACAGAATGGACCATATTGACCTGCAGGAAAAAAAAGAGGGGGTGGGGGGGAGAGAGAAAGAAAACATGAGATGGTAAACACCTGCTCATTTGACATGAGTGTGACAAGAAACGGAAGCAGGGGAAAATGGGCGGGTGATGCCAGCTTTGATGTAAGTCCCCCAAAGCGTTTTGGTCGTGAGCAAATATGAGGGTGATTTTCATACAAATTAGGGAAGGAATCAGGATCTTTTTTTTCTTTTTTTTAGCCAGGGGCATGTATTCCTGCTTCTGTCTTTTTCTGTTTCTGTGGCTCTGTCTCCATGTCTGTCTCAATCTCTGTTTGTCGGTGTATCTCTTGGCCACTCAGTCTCTGACTGTATGTCACTCTGTATGTCTTTGTCTCTGTCTGTCTGTGGCTGTCTGTGCCTGTCTCTGTTTCTCTGTCTGTGTCTGTCTGTCTGTCTGTCTGTCTGTCTATTTATTTATACCACTTTTAAGTCACGGCCGATTTCTCTGCATGAAGTTCGGGCTGTTCTTCCTGGGGAGAGCGCGTCGCCACAAGAGCAGCGCCACCCATTATGTTTTTCCTGTCTGCAACTGTTTTTGTTTTTCCTATCAGAGTGGCTTTTGTTCTACAGAATTTTGCCAGGGACAACCCTCTTGTTGCTGTGGCTTCTTTTACGTGCGCTAAATAATTATGTGTAACACACTGGACCTCGGTTTATCGTCTCATCAGAAAGACTAGCATACAGACCACCATTCATGGTCTAATGGATGGGGTGGAAAGTTTCGGGCCCAAACGGGATTCAAACCATCGCACACTTCGACCCGGACTTTTCCGCTTTCTAGGCAGGCCTGTTACCTCAAGACCACCGATCTGTCTGTCTGTTTGTCTGTCTGTCTCTCTCTCCTAGAATTTTTCATGGTCACCCAAGTACATAATGCATCTGACATTTAGCTGGCAGCCTGAATATATCCTGAGTGAGTGAGTGCCATGCAGGGCAAGTGCTGGCAGCAATGATAACCCTTTTTCTACCTTACCTCTTTCCCCCTCCCCCCCCCCCTTCTCTCTCTGTGTTTCTGCCCTTGCTTCTCATTAACACCAATTTTCTGCTTTGTTTGTCTTTTGTTCATCACGTTTCTTATGACCAAGATCTTGGTATGTATGTATATATATATATATATATATATAAAATGCATGGTAAAGGATTTATCCATGAAAGCAGCGGAAAATAACGGTTTAGCAAACAGAAAAAGAAATGCGCTCCCAAAACGAACACACGAATGGAGGCAGAGACCAATATTGAATATGTGGACAAAGCGAGCACAATGGATCACCATAGTGCGGACATTATGAGCCACAAGAGACTGGCGAACTCTTTGCTTCCTTTCTTCAGAAAACAAAGAAAGAAACAAGCAAAAAATCTCAGAAAAGTTTATCACGGTACAGCAAACATTCTTACTGTAAACAGGTCTGTTGCGGAATAAAAAGGAAAAATGGAAGAAAAAACACCAAAAGGGATTGATATTCTAAAAATAGAGACAGTGTCCTAGAGGATGATGTTTGTTATAGTGTTTTTTGTTTGTTTGTGATTTTAGTTTGAGTATGCTGGTGGATGCTTATATGACCATGGAAAAAACTTAGGTAATTATTTTTGCTTTTTCCACGGGTGATGTATTTGTGTTATATCTCTGGATTATTCTTTGTCCGTCTTTTTTCTTTCTTTTGTTCTTCCTACCTTTTTTAAAATTCTGTTTTTTTGGTCGTCACTCTTCTATTCTTTTACCCTACTATCATTAGTTACACCCCCCCCCCCCCCCCACACACACACACACACACTACCTTTGCCAAGTATCCCCAGGGATTTTATGGTAATTAAAAGGAAAATGTATTGATCAGCATGATATTTATGAAACCATTCTTTTTCCATTTTTTGTAATAGGTACTTTTTCCACGTGTGTATCCATAACCCCGTTTTTTTTCTTTTGATTAAAGAAAAGTTAACATCAACCTCAAATTCAACAAAACTTTTACAGCTTATCCTAGTTTTCAACAAAACAAATTTCACAGCCTGGTTAAACACTTTTCATCTGCTGTTATGTATCAGTGACAAAATGCTGATGTCTTTTTTTTCAGTCATGATGATTTTCAGCACAAGCATGCAGCAGGTTTTAACATTGTGCAACTTTTAGTGACTCTCTGCAATGCTTCCCCCCTCAATGGGGACGGGATAGCTCAGTGGTCAGAGCACTCCCTTTCCCCCTGCTAAGGTTAAGTAGCATCCAGCGTGGTTACCACTTGGATGGGCGACTTACTGTTTGCGCGCTTTGGCTTCAGGGCAGCCCCCCAGTTCACCCAGCAGTAAATGGGTACCTGCCCTCTTTAGGGTCAGGGAAGGTAAAGCAGCGACGGAGAGGAGATGGGCGCCGCCCTCAATCTGCTGGTTCCTTATTTATTCTCTTTTATTCTTTTATTTCAAGGATAATGGAATAAGAATTCATGTGCTTTTTTTAAAAATCCAGTCCTGGTATGTATTCAGTTTTGTAAATTTTGTCATCCGTTCCCACCGGCACACAATGGCCTACTCTTCCGAAAAGCGGAACGGGTTTTAACGGGTTTGCAAGATGCTCTGCCTGCGTTCGCACACGGGATCTCGGTTTATAGTCTCATTTGAAGGACTTTTGAGAAGTTGCGGTCTCTGATGCCTCACTCACCTACGACCACATAGGTTATGGGACACCTTCACCTTTACAGAACATCTTGCCCGCACATTAAATCCTGTTCCATTTTTCGTAAGAGTAGGCCATTGTGTGCCGGTGGGAAAGATGGCAGAGTTAACAAAACCGCATAACAAAGGGACTGATGTAAAAATAAAATAAAATAAATATAAAAAAACACACAAGTCCTTAGTCCATTATCCTCGATATAAAAGAATAAAAAATTTTAAACATTGAAAAAATAAAATAAATACTTCATTAGCACCAGTAACGTCATGGGTTGTATTTGGGATAATGACGTTTCTGATCAGCCAGGGCTGGCCAGGTAAAACACTAACAGGACACAAGACAAGACAAGACAAGACAAGACAAGACAGGACAAGACAAGACAAGACAAGACAAGACAGGACAAGACAAGACAAGACAGGGCTGGGAGGACTACGTGCACTGACAGCAGTGGTCCATGTTTGAGGAGCTGAGACAGATAGGTTCCACCCCCCTCCCTCTTCCACACACACAAACTAATGAGATCAATGCAAATATTGCACACGTGGACCAAACCACCTGCCCTGGGTTTCCATAGTGCAAAAAAAAAGGAAAAAAGCATGGGTCATATTATGGATGGTTGAAAAACAAAAAATGGATGTGAGATTGTTAAAAAAAATAATAAAATCATTAAATCTGTCTGCATGTGGTGGGATGGAGAAAGGAGAGAGAGAGAGAGAGAGAGAGAGAGGGGGGGGATAAAGAGAGAGAGGGAGGGAGAGAGGAGAGCGAGAGAGAGATGAGAGAGAGAGAGAGCAAGAGAGAGGGAGGGAAGAGAGAGAGAGCGAGAGAGAAGAGAGAGCGAGAGAGAGAGAGAGAGAGAGAGAGAGAGAGAGAGAGAGAGAGAGAGAGAGAGAGAGAGAGAGAGAGAGAGAGAGAGATCTGGAGAAAGTTGGAAAGTGAGTCTGATGTGGCAAAAGGACTTTTGGTGAACAGATTTGAAAATAAAGTGTGGCACAGAATATAGAAAGGAATTAAACTAAGATGCTGATTTTACTGCAGGTAGATCTCTGTCATTGTTTTTAATTTGTATGTTTATTTGTCTGTCTGTCTGTCTTTATGTTTGTCTGATCGTATGTTTCTCTCTCTCACACTCTGTCTGTCTTTCTGTCTGTCTGTCTGTCTATCTCCTTTGCGGCATGATTTGATACACAACTTAAATTTTGGCAAAATAATTTTTTTTAAAGAACCCTTACAAGTCGTATGAAAATGAACAGAGGAAACAAAAAATGAATGAATGAATGAATGAATGAATGAATGAATGAATGAATGAATGAATGAATGAGTAGATGAATGGATGAACGAATGAATGAATGAATGATTTCACTCATTTAGGAAATGGGATGCTCTTTGCACGGATTAGACTTTTTCCAGGATTTTTCTGCTTTATTTATTAATTTTCATCCCGGAGAGACTGATAAACTGGGTGTTATTCTCTCCCTAAATGAAACAAATCATAACCCGCTCCTACCCCCCCCCCAAAAAAAAACAACAACAACAAAAAAATCCACCCAAAAACAACAACAACAACACCCCCCCCCCCCCCCAAACAAACAACAAAAACACACACACGCACACACAAAACAAAGAACACCAAACAAACATAAAGCCCCACCCACCCACCCTCAAAATTCGAAATATCCAGGTGGCAAACAGAAAATTAACGCTCACGAGAGTGCCTTTCTTCGCCAGGTGAAATTATAATGTAAAAAAACAAACACCCACTTGCAGACAGAGTAGATATGGGAGGCCCTGTGTTGTAGCCTTATACTACTTTAAAGTGGGGATGGGGCCCAAATCTCAAAGAGAGAAATCTTTTCTTTCAAGAATAGGTAGGACAGTACAACACACACGCACACATGCACACACGCACGCACCAACACACACACACACACATACACACACACACATATACACATGAACAAAACCACAATAGGATGCTGCTACTACTACTAATACTAAAAGAAAAAGCAGCCAACCAAACAAAAAAACCGACAAAGTCCTTCAAAATTCAAATTAGTATTCTCACTCCTCACCTCAACAAACGCTATGTGTTTTCTTCAAACAAGCAGTGCCAACCCAGAACGAGTAAAGACATTTCTTTGCTTGTTCTCAAGCCCCATTCACCTTTTTCCTTTCTTGCCCCCCTCCGCCCCCCCCCCCCCCCCCTTTCATAATTCCTCCTTTTCTACCCCCCCTTTCACCTCCCAAAAGGCAGTGTTTAGGAATGTCACAGTGCAGTCCCCCTCCTCTATGATTTCTTTTCTTTTTTCTTTCTTTCTTTTTTCTTTTTTACACGATGGACAACGAAGGAGTTTTTTTGTTTGAGCTGCCGAAGTTGACAGAGACTCTCTACCGGAAGCAGCAGCAAGGCCAAGGTCGCTAGGAATGCTGGGCAAGCTTTGTCGAGCGTGTCTTCTCGTGTCGGCGCCATGTCTCTGACACTTTCCTCTTCCGGTTTTCTGGTCGCTTCCTATGCGGACAAGGACTGGGTGACTGACCGGAAACTTAACTCTTTTTATTTTTATTTTAGTCTGTCTGTCTCTTGTCTCTGTGTCTGTCTGTCTGTGTCTCTGTCTCTTTCTGCTGTCCACTCTGTTTGTCTGCCTGTCTGCCCCCTGTCAGTCAGTCTGTCTGTCTGTTTATCTGTCCCTCTGTGTGTGTGTGTGTGTGTGTGTTTTGTGTGTGTGTGTGTGTGTGTGTGTGTGTGTGTGTGAGACACAACACACACACACACACACACACACACAGGATAGCCATTTAGGCACAGGATTTGACTTTTTTTCTCACTGCCTTTGACTGTGTTGGAAAACAAAAGAGAAGCCACAGCATGAACTGGTTGTCCATCTTCCTTCCAGCACGCGAATCCTGAACTTCTATCAGCAGACCTGAAAAACAATATCATTCAACCAGTTGAAACACAATACTACTGGAACATTCTGCCTACAAAGTTAACATGTCACGAATTGTGCACCAGTTATGGACAAGCCACAGACCACTACTGAGAAGAGCTCTTACAACAGCCAGGACAGAAAACCTCAACTTATAACTAGGGTCACATCACTGGAATCGGCAGCCTTTTTTTTTTAGACCGTTTTGCAAGAAACTATCATGGGAGACAGACGATAGTGCAGACCAAGAAAATGGATGTGTAGCATCCGTGAATAGACAAAGGAATCCCTCACCCCCCCCCCCCCCCCTCCCCATCCCCAAACCACAAAAACCCCCCACAAAAAACACGTAAAAACCAGACACACATACACAAAATAACAACAAAACCACAAGAACTTATGACGAAACCACAGCTTTGACACACCACAATCGCAAATGAAGATAACTGGTATTATTGACAGAATACGTTGTGCCCTCATGGTTGTTACTTTTAAGGGACAAGAGAAATGTAGTGTAATAATATAATGTACTTTTATCATTTCCTGGATAACACTAACCAGTCCCCCCTTTTATTTAACCTCCCTATCACGCTGGTTTTTGGTGTTGAACGTGACAGTTTTTGCCAAAAAATGTGACGTGGAGCATAATGCTTTTCTTTTTTCATGCAACTGATGATCTATATCATCATAGAGGGCTACACATTTTGAATGAAGTGTACAAAATATATCCCTTTTTCTTCATTCTTCTTCTTCTTCTTTCTTCTTCCTTCCTCTTCTTCTTCTTCTTCTTCATTCTTCTTCCTTCTTCTTCCTTCTTTTTTTTCCTTCTTTCTTCCTTCTTCTTCTTCTCGGCCACCATTGGTTTATTTTGTTCGTTCGTTTGTTTGTTTGTTCTTAAACATCAAGGTTTTTTAAAATCCTTATAAAAACACTTCAGTTTGTCCTTCTGTAGATGCTGCTTTCTTCCTCAAGGAATCCTCGCAATCCCCCCCCCCCCCCCCCCCCCCACCTCCTCTCCCTCTCTCTCATAAATCTCTCTCTCTCTCTCTCTCTCTCTCTCTTCTCTATATATATATATATTATATATGTATGTATGTGTGTGTGAGCATGTATATTAATACGCACACACATATAAAATCATATGTAAATAATAAAATAGGAAGAAAACACTACTATGTATGTAGATCATCTTATTTTCATCATTTCGACTACAACACATTTTCGTTTGTTGGAAAGAATAAGAAAGAATTATACAGTTCGGATCATGTGGCCCAAAAACTTCTTTTGTTATTATAGGAATTCAATAAACAGTGTTAAAGAAGAATGATACGTTTGACACAGTTCCCATTATTTGATTGACCTGAAAGGATATGTTGCGAGTTAGTTTTTATGAAGTACATGGTTTGGGTCTTTATATTCTAATTTGTGTATTTTTCTCAAAATGTTATGAGATGTGTTTTGATTTGGAACAAGATGAGAGCTCTGGTATTTATTATCTCAACACTCGACTGGACCTTAAAGAATTATTATTGAATTGAATAATTGATATAGAGACAGAGACAGAAAAAGCAACATTTTTTGCATTTTTTAATTCTTGTCACGCTAGAATTTATATTTGTGATACAATGTATAAACTTTTGTTTGGATGGTTGGTTGGATGGTTGGTTGGTTGGTTTCTTTTCTTTTCCAGCCCTTAACAGAGAGATGATTAGCTTGTTGTTACTATGTTGCCAATGTTTCAGTTTTTCGGTACAACTGTGTTTTGCTTCCTGATTAAAAGCTGTTTTTATGTGCTTGGGCGTGTGGGCGTGCAGTACATGGATGGACCCTGTGTGTACTCAACATGCCACAAGACATGACGGCACAGATCAACCCTTTCTTTTTATCCAGTTCACTTCACAAGAAAACCCCGGACCACAACATCCTTTGAACTCCCAACCCCCAGCCACACCATACCAACCCCAATACCACAACGATTTTCCTCCCAGAAACTGTCCTTCTGACAACCTGGAAAAGAGGAAGGTCTCCATCAAAGAAACTCAGCACAGATCACCCACAAGCCGATAGCACGTCTCCGTGACGTAACTTCCGTTCCCAGGATGCCACGGGGACTTCCGTCAGCATGCCAGGCGCGCCCAGAAAGAGGCAGGCCTCCATCTCACGTGCATGCGGGGCCTCGTTTTTGGCGGGCGGATGTAGAGGGGGGCGGCAAGGGAGTACGAAATGTTTGAGTGGTCGTAGCAGCCACGCCGAGGACCAGACAGAGAGGAGTCGGGTTAATCCCTGCCCTGCCCCTTTCTAAAGTGGCTTGTGGTCTTAATCTATCCTATTGTCTGTAATTCTTCTCCCCCCCCCCCCCCCTATCCCCCCTTCTTCTTCTCTCCTTCTTCCCTTCGCCCCTTCTCCTGTCCTGTGAGTTGTCTCCCGCCTTTTTTTTCTTCACCAGTGTCCAGGGTCATCACTCTCCTATTTTTCTCTATCTTCTGTCTGTGGTTGGGTAGCTGTGAGACTTTTGTTATTTAAAATTTGAAATAAATTATAAAGCTGAACTTTTTTTTGTTGACACTGTGACAAAGCTTTTATAATATTCGCAACGTACGTGTGTGTGTGTGTGTGTGTGTGTGTGTGTGTGTGTGTGTGTGTGTTGTGTGTGTGTGTGTGTGTGTGTGTGTGTGTGTGTGTGTGTGTGTGTGTGTGTGTGTGTGTGTGCGTGCGTGTGTGTGTGTATGTGTGTGTGTGTGTGTGTATGTGTGTGTGTGTGTGTGTGTGTGTGTGTGTGTGTGTGTGTGTGTGTGTGTGTGTGTGCAGGAAATGTTAAAATCTGTTTAAAAGAAAAGAAGGGGAAAAGAAGAGATTATACCTGAAGTTAAACAAGCAAGGAAATAAATCTAATAACTTGAGACACTCCCCTCCCTCCCCCCAAGAAAAAATGGGGAGCATGGGGGGTAATAGCAATAATTATATTCCTGCAGTGTCCTTTTTCCTTATGACAAATAGGGTTTTTTGTCTGTGCAAGCAGCTTGAGTCTATAGCTTGTGTTGCTTCAAATAGTTATTACCTTAGCTTAAGGCTGCTATACGTTGTGGACTGGTGGACTTTTTCTGCTAGGGTCACGTAACTACGGTTATATGCCCCGCTGCTGCGGTGTTGTGACGCGTTTCTTCTCCTTACTGTATGTCGATTTAAAAAAAATAAATAATAATAAATGGAATTTATATAGCGCTATATCTTGCAGAGACAAATCAAAGCGCTTGCACTCAACTCATTCTTACACAGTCATACAACCAGTGACAAGCAATAGTTCCATCAAGTCCAAATGTGCACACACGCACACACACACACGCACACACACACACACACACACACACACACAGGTCACACACCCTGACAGGGCAATAGAATCTTGGCTGTTGAAGGCAGGGAAAAACTATGAGATGAGGCAGGAGAAGAAAATCTTAGGTTTGAAATAAATATGTCTTGAGACTGGATTTAAAAGTGTCATAAGAAGGCTTTTGGCGGAGAGAGAGAGGGAGATCAATCCACATTAATGGACCAGAAATAGAGAAAGAGCGACGGCCGATGGTGGATTGGTTGAATCTAGGTATTCGTAAGGACAAGGTATCTTCAGCAGAGCGGAGAGAACGAGAAGGAGTGTACATGTGAAGACATTCACAGAAGTAGGCGGGTGCTGTTTCGTGGAGACATTTGTAACAGAGGGTACTGATCTTATAGTTTACTCTCTGTGGCACAGGCAGCCAGTGGAGAGATTGCAAGAGAGGGGTAATATGCTCAGATTTTTTCTTTCTGAGGATTAGACGAGCTGCAGAGTTTTGTATACGTTGAAGGGATTGGATAGATGATGCTGGCAGACCAGCCAACAGAGAGTTGCAATAGTCCAGACGTGAAAGAATGAGAGACGCAACAAGTTTGGATGTTGCATCTGTGGACAGGTACTTTCGAATTGCACTAATACGCCGTAATTGATAGTAGCAGGACTGGCAGGTCTGAGTGATGAATTTTTGCATAGAGAGTGTGTGTCAATAATGACCCCTAGATACTTCACAGCAGTGGATAAAGGAACTGATGCATTGCCAAGTTGTATTGAAGCTGTTGTGATGGAAGAGAGTTTGTGTTTGGTCCCTACAAGCATGGTTTCTGTTTTATCTGCATTTAGCTGTAATTTGTTCTGTATCATCCAATTTTGGATATCTTGAAAGCAGTGGGCCATATTTACAAAGAGAGAAGGCAGATTTTCAGGAGTGTCGCTGCTTAGAATCTGAGAGTCATCTGCATAAAAATGATGGTTGATCTGATGGCGGTTAATTATATGTGAGAGAGGAGCAGTGTAGAGGGTGAAAAGAACAGGTCCCTGTGGAACTCCACATTCCAATCTTGCAGGTACTGACTGAATCTTGTTTACTGTGACTGTCTGGAATCGGTCAGTAAGGTATGAACTAAAACCAGGTAAGGGCTGTACCAGTAACACCAAATGTTTTTTGAAGACGGGAGAGAAGAATAGAGTGGTCAATAGTGTCAAAGGCTGCAGATAAGTCGAGTAGAGTAAGAAGAGAGATTTTCCCTGAGTCAGAAGCGAGTAGAAGTGTGTTTAAGGTATGGGCAAGGGTAGTTTCAGTGCTATGGTTGACGCGATAGGCAGACTGAAACGCAGGAAGGAGACTGTTAGAGAGAAGGTGGTTGTTGAGCTGTTTTAGAACTACTTTTTCAAGGACTTTAGAGATAAACGGTTGGTTGGAAACAGGTCTATAGTTCTTCAGAATGTTGGGGTCAAGGTAATGTTTTTTTGAGTAGAGGTGTGACTATGGCAGTTTTTAGAGCTGAAGGAACATTTCCAGAGACAAGAGATAAAACCACATTGTCTAAGTAATATTTTTGGACGTTAGAGCGAAGGAAAAAAAAAGATGGTACCACGGTACTTGTTGGTCTCTGTCCGTTTCTAAAAGTAAAGTTCATACATCAATAAGCTATTTTTAAGTGTGTAAGTGGAAGGGGGACTATGCGTTGCCGTTTTCCATGAAGTGATGGAAGTACTGCAGGCCATGCGCCGTTGTTACGCTAATAACCCCCCACTTCAGAAGGATGGAACACACACTGCTTCTCTCTCTTTGATAGGGAAACAAATACAGTTGCAGACAGGTTTTTAATATAAAAAAGGTGGCGCTGCTCTTGTGGCGATGTGCTCTCCCTGGGGAGAGAACAGCCCAAATTTCACGCAGAGAAATCTGCGTGACTTAAAGTGGTATAAATAAAAAGAAATAAATTTATCTCCACCCTGCCCGCCATCTTTATCGCCTGTTTCTGCCCCTCCCAACCCGTTGCTCCTGGTAACAGGGGGAAGATAAATCACCAGGCAATTTGCCACCTCCCTTACCTCCCTCCCTCCCTCTTTAAGTCTCCACACAAAGGTGATTGGAAGTCCACATGAGGTACTACTTCGCGGTTCTTGTGAAGGTTACTATTTCAAGGGACACAGCAGAAGGCAGAGTTAGAAGGGTAGGAGACTTAAGATGACTGCCAAGACCTGGAGAAGCAGGCTGGGGTCGGATGGAGTCTAGGAATCACCTGAGGGAGGTTTTCTCTTAAATCTTTGCCTACGAACTTTTAAACTTTCTAGCACAGTTATCTTGTTTTGCAGTCGTGTATCGAGGACTAATATATTATCATAATATGTATGAAGGATCTTGTCAACCTGTCAAACGTTATGTTGATGTTGTCTTCAGCCGTGACAAAGCTCTTAACACAACAACCCACACTCTCCGTTAAAGGAGAGAGAAAAAAATCCTCTGAAGTCGGAGTGTGGCTGCCTGTATGGCAAGGTACTTAAAAACAAGTCATACACGCAAACTTCTCTTCCAGTGTGTGATTTTAATTTCACAATGATTCCCAGGTGGGATGATGAGTGAAGTCAGAGTGCATGTTCTGGGTGACCCCTCCCAGAGTGTTAAGCTGAGGAGCGTGCCACAACAACAACAATAACAACAACAACAACACACGTCATTAACATTATGAGAAGGATACAGAATAAAATATGAAGACCAAACAACAACAACAACAACAAGAACAACCTGCCAATGATCGGTGAGTTCAAGAAAATATCAATATATAAGATTAAGCCAACTGAGTGCTATTGGCGCCTGCTTGAAACACGTTTCTTTTAAATTCTCTCCATAAATGATGAGTCTCAATCACGCTCCTCCCCTTGAAAATAGCATAATACTCACACTACGAAACTGAGGACTTTCCCTAAGGATAGGGGAAGGGGGGGGGGGGGGACGGAATCACCATTCTAATATCAGCTTTAACAATAATGTTGATTGAAACAGGACTGAAAACCAACCACAGAGGAAAAGCATCGAATATGCAAACAAAATCATTTTATATTACGGATGTCAAATCGAGGGAAAAAATTGTTTGGCCTATGTCTGTCCTGTCGTTTTCATAATGTATTTTCCTTATTTGGAATACCGAATCCCAGTTTAAACTACGTCCACAGAGGTAGAGGTAGAGACACAGAGAGAGAGAGAGGAGGGAGGGGGGGGGGGAGGGAGAGAGAGAGGAGGGGGAGAAAGAGACAGAGGGGTGTGTAGGGGGGGAGGGGGCACACTGATAGACACACAGACATACTCACTGACAGACAGAAGGACAGACATACAGATACAGAGACACCGAATATCTGAGAGACAGAGACAAGACACAAAGCGAGAGAGAGAGAGAGAGGGGGGGGGAGAGAGAGAGAGACAGACAGACAGAGACAGGCAGACAGAGACAGACAGACAGACAGAGCCAGCCATCCATCCAGTCAGACAGAGACAGACAGACAGACAATAATACTAAAGAGATACACAGACACAGGGACAAACGCAACAAAAATCTAAGATAGACAGATACAAAGTCAGAGAGAGAGAGAAGAGAGAGAGAGAGAGAGAGAGAGAGAGAGAGAGAGAGAGAGAGAGAGAGAGAGAGAGAGAGAGAGAGAGAGAGACAGACAGACAGACAGACAGACAGACAGACAGACAGACAGACAAACAGACCGAAACAGAGTTATAATTCACGTCAGCAAGTCACTGTTTTCCGTTCACTTCTCTAAAGAAAGAAAAAACCCAAACAAAAACAACAAATACCAACCAGACACCCCCCCCCCCCCCCCACCCTCTCTCCCTCACTGATTGATGAGGATACTGTGGCCACCACCCACCACCCCTCACCACCACATATTTGCAAACCTTCTCCAGTCTCTGAGACGAGGTGAGGTCAAGGAATTACAATATGAAAGACCCCCTCTCCCCCCCCCCCCCCCCCCCCCCCCCCATCCCCGAAGTTAAAGGCAAACAACACCCACAACTTGCCCCATCTGCGCTGACCACAAAGGTCTCAGGGGTCATGTTTACTATTCGCCAGAAGTCAGGGTAGGGGTGGCAGGGGTGAGGGCAGGGGGGTGGGGGTGGGGGAGATTCTCAGTCCAAAAGTGTTTGATGTTGAAAAAAAAAAACCTGAAGAAAAAACTCAACCCGATCAACAGCAACAACAACAATAACAACAAAAACCACCACCACCACCTCGACCAACAACAAAACCATCAGAATAAAAAAAAAACAACCCGCAAACAACACCCCCCCCCCCCCCCCCCCACATCCCCCCCCAGCCCAACCAAACAAAAAAACCTGGGACTTTTCTCAGAAAGTGTGAAGCAAATAATGAGGAAAAATGTAAAATTCAACATGAAAGGAACAAAGAAAATGTCATATACTTTTTTTTTAAAGACAGTTATACAGAGTTAAAAGTGCTTTTTTTTTTTTACAGTAAGGTAAATCAAAAATGCAAGGCTAAATGAAAGATTCAAACAAAATGATTGCAATAAGTTTTAAGCATAAACATTTTTTTTTAGATTATGTTTAGGACCACACAAAAAAAAGAGATAAAAGAACATTTTTCATGAATCCAGAGATCGGGATTTCCCAGGCAGGCTACCTGAGCAAAATATTGTAAGGCCGAGACAGTAGGAGTGGTTTGAAATGAAGAAAACTAACTATTTTACTTGATAAATAAAAGATGTTTTTTCCATAAGAAATGAAATACAATTTCTCAAAACTATAGCACCAAAGCGCGTGTGAAAACAAGATTTAGTTGTTGGTTGCTTTTTTAAAAATCAACTGCATTTAAATTTAAGTTGGGGGGTTTTTGCGTAGAGTGAAGACAATAAGATTTCGACTGAGTGAAGCAAAGGTAGTGATTTGTAAGGAATGTATATAGAAAAATTAACTATTTTACGGAATAAAGGGAACGTAAGTAGAAAAAAATAAAGAGAAAATGGTTTGCATAGGTAGGGTAAAAACATGTAAGATTTGCTTGAAGTGAAAGCAATGATGAGTTGCCCAGGAAGATGAAAGTTTTCGCGGTGTTTAAAAAAAATATTTTAAAGATGTTTTGTGCAGAATAGAAAAGCATGAGAAATAGTACTGTACTAGAAGAAATGAAGCAGGCACACCTTGCACGACACAATACACAACAAAAATATCCAATGAATAAAGCTACACATTCACAACACACACACACACAACAACACACACACACACACACACACACACAACACATATACACACACGCGTGCGCAGTTTATATATATATATATATATATATATATATATAATATAATAGATAAGAGAGAGAGAGAGAGAGAGAGAGAGAGAGAGAGAGAGAGAGAGAGAGAGAGGGGGAGAGAGAGAGAGATAAACATTCAAACATTTTTCTAAAAAAATCGCATGCACACTGCTGTCGTGTATACATATCATCCCCGAAGTCGGAATGCAGCTACTGTAATGGTAGGTAAGTTGTCGAATATGGAAAATGTCAACTCATGCACGCACCACACAACACACACACACAACATAACACACACACACACACACACACACACAGAGGAGAGAGCACGCGCGCAAAGTTTACACACAGACAGAGGAGGTGGGCAGACGCGCTAACACACACACATATACAAACATACACACGCGCACGCGCGAGCTCGTGCACACACACACACAAACATGAACACGCGCGTGTGCACGCTCTCTCTCTCTCTCTCCCCCCTCCCCTCTCGCTCTCTCTCTCTCCTCTCTCTCTCTCTCTCTCTCTCTCTTTTCTCTCTCTCTCTCATCATTGATTCATTTGTCAACCGACCCAGAAAAGAAAAAAAACAACCCCAACAACAACAAAAAGCGTGCCGTCATTATTTCATTTGTAGAGATTTAATGAAATAATGACAACGCCTTCTTCTTTTTTTTCTTTTCTTTTTTCATTCTTTTTTAAATGGACGTGTGCAAGTAAGTCTGAAATGCCAGTCGGTCAATTTGACTTGAATCCAGACTTGTTTGATTTGATTTCATTCGATGTCAGCTAATTTAATTTTTCCGATTCGATTTTTCTGTTTTTCTTTCTTTTCTTTTGATCACTTATCGCTAGTAGCTTTTAACATTAAAAGCTAGAGAGCGAGAGCGAGAGCGAGAGCGAGAGAGAGAGAGAGAGAGAGAGAGAGAGAGAGAGAGAGAGAGAGAGAACGGGGAAGTGCATTATTTTCGTTAAGCCGCGGCTTGTATACTTTTCCATTTGAAGCGAAAGTGCGTGCAGAAAGTTTGATTTGAAAGGTCCGGTTGGCACAGTCACTTTCGTGTTCATTGTTGTGTAGGTTGTTTAGAAGTGTAATTGAATCAGCACTGCTGCAGGTACCTACCCACTCACCCGTCACTCCCCTGGCCTTTCCCCGTAGTTGAAAGGAAAATGTATGTTTGGTTCAGTCCGTGGAATGTCGGTGACTTTGTGTGGATGGTTTGTTTTATATACATCAGTGCACTTACAGAAGAAGAAAAAATCAACTGGGTAATACCAAAAGAAAAGAAAAGAAAAGCACACACGCGTGCTCGCGTGTATAGGCACACACACGCGTACATGTGTGTGTATGTGTGTGTGTGTTTGTGTGTGTGTGTGTGTGTGTGTGTGTGTGTGGAAGTACACACACACACTTTTCAGTAATGAATGTAGTGTAATAAAATTAAAAATAATCATGAATAACATTATTGTGTGTGAGTTGTTGTTGTTGTTTTTGTTGTGTGTGTGTGTGTGTGAGTGTGTGTGTGTGTGTGTGTGTGTGTGTGGGGTGGTGTGTGTGGTGGTGTGTGTGAGAGAGAGAGAGAGAGAGTGAGGATGTTATGTTTTGTGTTTTTAGTTTTTGGTTTTGTTGTTGTTTTTTGTTTTTTTTGTTGTTTGTTTGGTTGTTGTTTTGTTCTTTTTGCTTTCTATTACGAAAAAATTCGGTTTTTGTTTCTTAAAAGATCACTTGTTTGCTTTGTGCTTTGTTTCATTTTAAAGATTTTTTTTTTTAATTGACTGTATCAATGACTTTTTCGTCTTTATAGTTTGTTTCGTTTTGTTTTTATCTGCTTAATTTTGGTTCAGCTTTTATTCTTTTTCTTTTTTTTTTTTCTTCTCGTTTTTGGTTTGTTTTTGTTTGTTTTTTGCTTTTTGGGTGGGTTTCTTTTTTTTTTTGGGGGGGGGGGGGGTGAGTGGGTTTTTTTTGCTTTCTTTATTTTCAATATCTTATTTCCATCTGTCATGTACGTCATTGACCGAAACAAGCCACAGCTGATTTTTTTTTTGGACTCGTACTTGAAAACATACATGCAGCCAGATAGAACAGCCCTGAGAAAGATACCATGTGTCGCCAGAAGAGAAGTGAATCAATGGTTGGAGGGGCGGCCCCTGAAAGAAAATCATTCACTTACAAAACAAAACAAAAAACAAAAAAACCGCGCGCGCGGGCACACACACAAACACACACACACACACACACACACACACACACACAACACACACACACACACACACACACACACAACACACACACAACACTGCATATTCAATGTACCATCTGAAAATAAAAGTTTGACATTGACTTTGACTTTGACTTTGAACACACACACACACACACACACACCACACACACACACACACACACACACACACACTAAATACGAACAAAGGGAGGAAAAACCCTTTTTAAACGTCGGGACTTTTTAATAAAGAAAAAGAAAAGACATTATTTCATTCCTCAAGAAGTTGCGTTCTAACCATAGGATCTTTCTTGTGGTTTTTTTCCTTTCTTTTCTTTCTCTTGGACTGTTTCTCTCTTCCACATCTTTCTGTCTTTTTCTAGTTTTTGTTTATTTGTTTGTTTGTTTAGTTTTTCTTTTTTGTTTGGTTGTAAAAAAATTTTTTTTGTTTGGTGTTGTTGGTAGTGGTGTTATGGTTGTTGGTGTTGTGGTGATGTGTGTGTGTGTTTTGAGGGATTTTTGCTGTTGGTTTGGGTTTTTTGTTTGTGTGTTTGTTGGTTTTTTGGTTTGGGTTTTGTAATTTTTTTTGGGGTTTTTGGTTTTTTTTTGGGGGGGGGGGGGGGGGGGGGGGGGGGGGGGGTTGGTTTTGGGGGGGGGGGGGGGGGTTACAAGTATAATGCCTTCCAGTTTTCTCTTGTTTTTTTTAAAAAAAACGTTAGACTTTTTTTCCCCTTTTTGCGTAATTATGCAATCTGTCCCCTTTCTCTGTGGCGGTACTTACACGATTTGTACACAGGGTGGGTACAGAGGCTGTCCATTCTGCCGTTTTGTCTCTTTATTTTCTGTGATTATATTTTTTCTCTGACTTCACTTTTTGTTGTTTTTTCTTTGGTTGTTTTTTAAACCTTTTTTTAAATATCTTTTTGCGCGGGTTGATGGGAATCAAGAGAAAAGGGTTTGGGCGTTTCCAGGCAGGGTTTTTGTTGAAAATTTTGCTCAGAAGGTTTTGTTGTTGCTATGCGTTCCCAGCTTAACTCATAGAGAGAGAGAGAGAGGGAGGGGTGTGTGTGTGGTGTGGGGGGGGGGGGGGGGAGAGGGTGGGGTGTTCCACCCAGAATATCAGTCTGTTCACTATCCCACCGGGAATCCTATGGTGGAAGTATACACTGGATGGAGTTTGCATGTAGAAGTTTAAAATACTTCGCCACTTGGCGCCATCCCCCGATTTCGGGGGAGTTTTCCCTTTAAAAAAAAAGTAGAAATTTAAAAAAAATAAATTTGTGGAGAAACAAACCAAACAAAAAAAAACCCAAAAGGAAAAGAAAGTACAAGAAACAAGTCAGCAAAAAGGAACTGGGGGGGGGGGGGGGGGGGGGGGGTGAAAAGAAAAGTGAGAAAGGGAATTTAAAATAAAAGAAAAGAAAAAAAGTGTGAAGAAAGAAAGAAAAAAACAACAAAACCAGGGAAGAAAATACAAGGGAAAGAAAGAAAAGAAAGAAAAAAAACAAAAAAACAAAACAAAAAAAACCAAACCCCTTTTTGATAAATTTCCACAAAAATTCCAAACTTCCTCTTTTTTTTTTTTTTTCCCAAAAAACCAACCCCCACCCCTCTCGCCAACCCACACAGTCAAAACAGATGCTACCTACACCTGCCCACAAACCCCACCCCACGGAGCAAACTAAAAATTTCAAAATATTGACCCCCAAAAACCAAGCCCCTAACGGGGGGTTTGGGGGGGGGGACCCCTGTAAGCTAAAAATCCCAGCAGCATCTGAACTTTCCAAACTACGACAACGTCTGCTCCACCGCTTCCCAAATGTCAGTACCAGACGCTAAAACCCCTCCTGGCCCAAAAAAAGCCGTACACTGGCACCTTTCTGGGGGCGAAAAATGACACGAAAATTGACCCGGAAAAATTTAAAATACTACTGAACAACCCGACGGAAACCCACCCGAGAGCTAGGTCTTGCAAACGTGTGAGAATTTGGGGTTTCGTACAAATTGTCTTTAGAAATTCCAGTCCCTGTTCCCATACGGAGGACCCCGTCCCTTTAGAGTGTGTGAGGGGTTATAATGGCATCCCAAAAGTTGTGTTTTTTTTTTTCCTGTCAGGACTCTGGGAGAGGTTTTACCTGCCCATTCAACTCACCCAGAACGTCCTAGACATCCTCATCCGATTACGAAGCCGAGGCGACGGGCTGAGTTTGCTCTCACTGGAGGGTGTGAAGTTTGGTCATCATGTTAATTTTCTTTCCTCAAGACTTCATTTCCTCCAAGGGAGATTAACTGGGTTGGTTACTGGGAGAGGGCGTGGGTGTTTGTTCACTTGCGCAAGACACTTTCACTTCCGCCCAGGACTTTTTGTGGGGAAACCGTGGAAAAGAGTTTGAAGGAGGAGGAGGGAGGAGAAGGAGGAGGAGGAGAAGGAGGAGGAGGACTCGTGGAAGGTTTGTGGTGGGTAGATTACTGAGAAGTTCTTTGGTAGGATCTGTCTATTCTATGGTTAGCACTAGACATGTTTGTTCCTGCTTTGCTGTCCAAAAGGCAGGGAGAAATGTTGTCAAAATATTAAGACTACGGCACGAGAGCTCAGCACGGTTTCTGGAAACTCGAGTAGGATTCAGGTTTTTTTGTGGGGGAAGGATAGTGTCCTCAGAATTTGGTACAGACCCTCTTTTTTCTCTCTGTGGTGTTTGGTAATGGGTTTTTTTTTTGCGCTTGTGGTGTTGTGTATGTGTTGTGTGTGTGTGTGTGTGTGTGTGTGTGTGTGTGGGTGTGTGTGTGTGTGTGTGTGTGTGTGTTGGGGGGTGGGGGGGGTCTGTGGGTTGAGGTTCACTTACTTGCCCTGCTTCGGTCTTTCAGTAATATTGAATTAATCCTACAAGAAGACGACGACCGAATAAGACGAAGAAGAAGAAGAAGAGAAGAAGAAAGAAGAAGAAGAAGAAGAAGAAGAAGAAGAAGAAAACAACAACACAACAAACAACAACAATAACACAACAAGAACAAGAAGAACAAGAACAAGAACAAGAAGAACAAGAACAAGAAGAAGACGAAAAGCAGAATGCTGTGGCCATCAAACCATACAATTCGTATTCTCATATTTCAGCTGAAAAGACTTTGCTTTAAGTTAGTTAATAGGTAACAATTTGAATCACAGAGAGAGAGAGAGAGAGAGAGAGAGAGAGAGAGAGAGAGAGAGAGAGAGAGAGAGAGAGACACGCACACACACACCATACACATAAACACTTAACACATACATCCATACTAACACACCACACCACACAACACACACACTAACACACACACACACACACACCACCACCACCACCCTCCCCCTCTCCTACACACACACACACCAATGAAAAAAAGAAAACCCAAAACTCACAAAAGATGTTCTAAAGCCCCGTTTCACTTAATCCGATCAAACTAGAAGTGGACAGCTCTCAAAGGCTACAAACCCCCCCTTCCTCCCCCCCCCCCCCCCCCTCTCTCTCTCTCTCTCTCTCTCTCTCTCTCTCTCAGAAAGAAGTTGATCAGTCCCGCCCCTCTTCGAACACTAGAGTGAAAGGCTTGAACCTATGATAATAATAATTATAATAGGGAGAGGCCCACTACCAAGCCTCAGTGATGAGCAGACAATGAGTCCATCCATCATCCTCCCCTCTGCTCTCACTCCTCTCTATTGTTGTTCTAAGTGTGAAACTTGACAGACCCTTGTGTCCCCCTCCTCCTTCTCCTCCTCCTTCTCCTCCCTGCCACTGTCTCATTGTAGACATGCAGGTGGGTGGTGGTTGTGGGTGGAATGGGGGATGGGTGGGGTGGGGGTTAGGGGGTAGGGGTATGTGAAGTGGACGCTGTCCAAATTTGTTTTTGTTTTTGTTTGGGTTTTTTTTCTGTATAGGAATCAATCTGGGTTTCTTTTAAAAGGGATGCTGGTTTTGATATCCTATTTTTGTGTTTATTTGCTTTTTTTTTGGGGGGGGGGTGGGGGGGGGGGGGTAGGGTGGGGGGGGTGAGGGGGGGGGTTAAGGCTTGGAGAGTTGGTGATGGTGGTGGTTGGTATTGTAGTAGTAGTAGTAGTAGCAGCAGCAGCAGCAGCAGCAGCAGAGTAGTAGTAGTAGTAGTATAGTATATGTAGTAGTAGTAGTGTAGTAGTAGTAGTGTGCATGCGTACGTGTGTGTGCGCATTCGTGCGTGCGTGCGCGCGTGCGTACGTGTGTGTGTGTGTCCGTCTGTCTGTCTGTCTGTCTGTCTGTCTTTGTCAATGCCAGAGTTTGTTAGAAGGAGAAGCCAGTGTGTAAACATACAATTATGCTTGTTGTAATGATACAATGAAAAAACAATATTCATTTATATAGGTCTCATTACAAAAAATTAATGGTCTTACTTCTGTGTTTATTTTACTGCTGTGATCTGGGGTACCTTAATGGTGAGTAAAAAACCCAAACAAACCCAGAAAACCCAACCCCAAAACCCCAATGGCATATACAAAAATCCCACCATTGGTGAACCTCGGAGTTCTAGCTAAGGAAAGATAACTAAAAACAACAGAAAGATTCAGCAATCCACCCAGCGGACCAACCAACAAAATACGAGCACGAAATTAACAGCTACTGTCTGTGACTAACAGTTGAATTAAAAGAAGAAAAAAGCCAGTTAAACTTGCTAGCAATAGTGTATTAAGTAAAATGGTAAAGGTGTCCCATAACCTTTAAAGTCGTAGGGGAGCGAGGCGTCAGAGACTTAAGCTTCTCCAGGAGCCAGCATATTGAGAGCGGCGCCCATCTCCTCTCCCTCGCTGCTTTACCTTCCCTGACTCCTAAAGAGGGCAGGTACCCATTTACAGCTGGGTGAACTGAGGGAACTGTACTGAAGCCAAGGCGCGCGCACACGGTCACGTCACCCATCCAAAGCGGTAACCACGCTCGATGCTGCTTAACCTTAGCTGGGGCAAAAGCGAGTGCTCTGACCACTGAGCTATCCCGTCCCCCTGTTAAGTAAAATGGTGAAAATCAACTGGGATGACTGTAAACTGAAATCCCCCCCCCCCCCCCCCCCTGCCCAACAGAAAAAAATAAGCAGGAAACTAAGAATTGCTTTCAATGACTAACGCTGAATAAAAAATATGCCACTCAAACTGGCTAGCAATGATCATGGGTTAGGTAGGTAGGTGGTAAGAGTACAACATGTTTTACAAAAGCATGACAGCAAAAGAAAAGTGGGAGATTCAGTCTGTTGTACACCTGTCAATGCTCATTTGTATATCAGTGGTAAGTTGGCATCAGTGATACTGGTAGGTACTTTTGTTTTCAATTTTAGAACCTGTGTGTGTGGTGTTTTTGTGTTTGTGTGTGTGTGTGTGTGTGTGGTGTCTGTGTGTGTGTGTGTGTGTGTGTGTGTTTTGTTGCTTTGATTTGGGTTGGGGGGAGGGGGTTGTTCCTCAGCTACAGCTGTGAGTTCAGGGATGGTGAGAATTTTGCGTGTTGGACCCTTTAGGGTTAAGCTAGTGCAACAAAAAAAGCCCAAACCAAGAGGCAAACTCTTCTCTTGCATTTTACAGGTCAAGAAAATCAACTCTGTTTACAGTCATGTTTATTTCTCCTCTCGTGTTGTTCTGCCTCTTTATTAGTGCTAGCACAGACACTACTTCAGTCTGTCATATCATGCCGTATCTATCAGTCAACTTTTGTTCCCATACACAAAAACAAAACAAAACTTTGGTGCTTGAATAGAAGAACAATGTGTGGGAGTAAACAAGTGAACAAGGCCAGGGCATTCACCTGTGACCCCGGCATTGAGAGTTTGTTCACTTGTGCCTTCAGAAAGCAAACTCCATGGCAGACATGGCCCTTTGCAGACTGCAATGAACACGCCTGCTACTTTTGCATTCTACCAGGGGGAAAAAAAGATGATACAAAATGGGGAAGTGTGGGTGGAGTGTAAAAAATAAAATCTTGCCTACTATACCCTGACCCTACCCCTATACTCTGCTCCCCATCCCATTAAAAAGACTCCCCCCCCCCCCTCCCCCAAGCAGCTAATCAACCAAGCTAAAAACAAAAAGCCCAACACAAACAAACAACTCCCCCCCCCCCTCCCAAACAAACAGCAATTCTCTATCATCAGCACTAGCAATATATAATTATGCCTGTCTCAAACTTACTTTTTGGTGATTATGAGCTATAAAACACACACACTCTCTCTCTCTCTCTCTCTCTCTCTCTCTCTCTCTCTCACACACACACACACACACACACACACACACACACAGACACAAAATAATACGCACATACCCACACACACACAAAATATCACACACACACACACTCACACACGCGCACAAACTCTCTCTCTCTCTCTCTCTCTCTCTCTCCTCCCTCTCTCTCTTACACACACACACACACACCTCATGACAGCTGAAGCAAAAATGGTGGTCCTCTGTACAGCTGTCAATGCCTGGCCATTGTTTGGCAGTAAACAGTCAGCAGGAATGCTATTGCTAGGTTTTTTTTTTCTCACTTTCAGTAACTTTGGGGGTTGTTTGAATACGTGGCAGATGAAAACATTTGCTGAGGTGTGCTGCTGACTTCTTCGATTCCATTCTGTAAGAAAAGAAGATCTGGGCCTAGGTGTGGGTTAGTGTCACTGACAGAGGAAATGAGGTTTATTGAATTTAATTTGATAATGCGTGTTTGACACGGTATCCTTCACCAATTTGATAACAAAAACTATAAAAAAAAATATATATAAAAGAGCACTGAACTGAATTAACAACAGAGAAACAGGTATGAAATAATAATATCTAAGTTGGTAAAAAACGTCAACAACACTGTAATTTGTTCCTCAATTTTGTATACATTATTTGTTACGTATTATAGAGGGATTTTTTTTTACTAGATTATTAATTGATAGATGTATGGATAAATATATTGATTGAGTGATCAATTAAATGAATGCGTGAGTGATTGCTTAACTGATTGATTAAATTTTAAAAAAAAGATTTGCAGCTGAGCAAAAGGAAAATGCACGTGGTTTAGAGCAAAATGGAAAAAAAAAATTTCTTTGCATTCCTAGTTTAAATGTTTCTCGTTAAAACCATACATTCTTGTTCGCCTATTTGCTTGTTTGTGTTTTCATTTTGTTTCAATATTTCTGTATTTGTCTTTTCATCTGTGCTGGCAAATATACTGCTCGAGTCCATTATTCACTGTGAAGGTGATCTTAATATTATATATTATATATAATATAAAGATTTGAGAGAGAGAAGAAATGACGAGGAGAGAGAAATGAAAATGAGATAGTTAGATGTGGTAAACATAGATAGTGATAGATAGATAGTTAGAGATATGATAGATAGAGAGATATGATGCTGAGAAATAATAGATAAGTATATGACTGGATAGATAATAATAGATAATAGATAGATATGATATAGATAGATAGATAGATAGATAGATAGATAGATAGATGTAAACTACTGCTCCTTGAAAAGAACAGTTTGTGGAAGCGAACAACGGGACTATGCATGGGCATTCAGCTGTGCTTCCTACATTGATGGCTTATTTACTAGTGCCTTCAGAAAACAGACACCACGGTAAATATGACCGAGCGAAGAGTGTGTTAAGACGTGCGTCATTTTTGCTTTACTTAGAGCAGAAGAAAAACAAAGGGAAGGAAGTGGGGATGGAAAGTAAACTAAAATCTGGTCTGCTCCACATCCTTGATGCCCCTTTCCCCCTCCACACACACACACAATATGGGGAATTACACACACACACACACACACACACACACACACACACACACACACACACACACACACACACACACACAACACAAGACAAAGTCCTTCAGATGAGACTATAAACGGACGTCCCGTGTGCGAACGCACGCAGAACATCTTGCGCACGCATTAAAACCGGTTCCGCTTTTCGGAAGAGTAGGCCATTGTGTGCTGGTGGGAACGGATGACAACATTTATACAACTGCATACACACGGGGATTGGATGAAAAAAAAGGACGCGACTGCTTATTCCATTATTCTCGAAATAAAAGAATGACATACATAAAACACACACACACACACACACACACACACACACACACACACACACTGGGGACTGTATAATGCGACAGCAACCAGAAAGGATCAGGCCAAAAGTTCAACACTATTACAAAAGAAAAGTTTTTGTGTTTTTATGAGAAATCTTGTAAGCTTTATCAGCATGCTTGTAACTTATGAAACACACCAATAGTTATTTCCTGAACCCCCCCCCCCTCCCCCCCCCCCCCCCCCCCACATTTGGTTCTAATATTTCAGGCATTTACAATTCTTACAACATTTGTACAGAACTAATAACTAGACCATGAAAGTAAAAGTAAAATAGGAACAAACAATAAAAAGATCAAATCCCGCTCTCCTATTTACCTAAAACAAGGATTGATAATGAGATTTCCCCAGCCTTGCCTTTTTGCTAATTGCCCTTCATGGGATGATTAAAGTGTTTTTGACTTGACTTGACTTGACTTGACTTGACTCAGCAGGCAAAGGCCCTGCCATGCTTCAAAGTCTATCAACCCATTTTGTCCGGACAGTTTCTCCTGCCATAAAATTCCCCTCCTCCAGGAAAAAGAAGGGCTCGTGGAAGGAACCAAATTAATGTACAAGGCGAGGCCATTCAACTGTGGCCCCTGTATTGACGGGCCTGTTTACCTGTGCCTTAAGGAAGCAAACTCCCTAGCAAATAGTGTGACCTGCTGCTGCTGCTGCAAACAGTATTGAACACGCCCCCCCCCCCCCCCACCCCCATCTTTGCTTTGTGGAGAGGAAACTTGGAAGAAAACAGGGTGCAGGGAGGGGGGGGGTAAGAAGTGAGGAGAAGTAAAGAGAGAGAGAGAGAGAGAGAGAGAGAGAGAAGAGAGAGAGGAGAGAGAGAGAGAGAGAGAGACAGACAGACAGAGAGAGAGGGAGAGAGAGAGAGTTGAAGAAAGGAGAGAGAGAGAGAGAGAGAGAGAAGAGAAGAGGAGAGAGAGAGAGAGAGAGAAGAAAAAAACTTCTAAGAAAAATATTCATCCTGACTGGTGCTGAAGGAATATTTGCCAGTCAAACTCATAAGCGATGATCACTGCCTGACAGTTGATTAAGAAATAAACTGACAGCGGAGGTCCACGTTGGTGGTCCCACGCCTCCTGGCTTCGTAGCTGTCAACCCCTCCTGTTTGCCAATAATAGTGTTGCCAGTGTCAAGCTGCTTGAAAAGATCTCGCAGCGGCGGGGGCAGTGATTTTTTTCTTCTTCTGAGTTACAGTTGTCGAACCGACGACTGTGATGGTAAACAGTGACCTGCACAGACAGGAAAATGAAAAAATAAGTGGTGTTGCACAATCAGGATGCAGTCTTGTCTAGGGAAGTGGGAGGGGGGGGGGAGGGGCTTCCTTGCATAGTCTTCATGTAAATGATATCTGCCATGACTTGTTGTGTCACTTGCATGCTGTCAGTGACAGTGTTGCCAGTGGTATAATGCGGTATTACTTTTATGGATTTTTTTTCTCTCTCCAGATGTGATGATTGACACAGGCCTCAATAGTAACGTGTATTTAGTATTCAGAAAAAAAACAACAACCCATGAAACTAAGAGATGTCCTGGTAAACTTCTCTAGAAACCAGCCATTCTTGTAGGAAAACAAATGCGTACGCAGACAAGAACTTTTTCACAAAAGGTGTGGTGATTACAATGTGAATTTGTAATGTGGCAGTAACCAAAAGCAAGGGTTTGAGGTTTTCACTGAGGTGTCTGTTTGAGGGTCTTTATTTTTCGTGCCTTTGGCTAGAGGCCCAAGGTTCACCAATGGTGTGATTGTAACTTTCAGTTGAGGTATAAACCTAGATCTCATAAGCAACTGCTTGCAGAATATATTATGCAGCTGTTAAAGCTTCATTCACTTTTTGCCAAGAAGTAGGTCAGCTAAAGCCAGTGGGGTTGATGACACAAATGTACACAGCATACACCTACAGCCTGTAGAGGGATGGGCTCCAGCAGATTTAACCTGCCAATGAGGTACTGCTTGAAACATTGAGTGCAGCGACAAAAAGTCCTCTCTAGGTTTTAAAGGAAGAGTCAAATTAAGTCAAAATATTGTACAAGAGGGCAGGATAGCTCGGTGGTCAGAGCACTCCCTTTCCCCAAGCCAATGTTAAGCAGCATCGAGCATGGTGAGCATGGTTACCAAGTGGATGGGTGGTCATTTGTACACTTAAGCTTCTGTAAAGTCCCCCAGTTCACCCAGCTGTAAATGGGTACCTGCCCTCTTTAGGTTTAGGGAAGGTAAAGCAGCGAGGGAGAGGAGATGGGTGCCGCCCTCAAAACGCTGGCCCCTAGAGAAGCTGAGGTCTCGGACGCCTCAATCCCCTATGACCACATAAGTTACGGGACACCATTACCTTTTTTTTAACCTTTTATTGTACAACGGCAAAACACTCTATATTGAGAGATCAACCTGATATTTAAGCATATGCTGAAAATATTGCACAATATTGCAGCATGTAACATGTGTACACACATGTTACATGCTGTAAACTAAAGACACTGTACAATGGTAGACACAGAACTCAGCGCCTTTACATAATTATGAATATGTAACAATGATTCAGCTGTCAACAAAAGCATTGCTGTTGAGTGTACGGCTAAATAGTTTTTTCTACATTTAGGGTCAAAGGGGTACATATCAATGATATATTTGTATTCCTCAGCTAGAGCTCCAGAATTTCTACCAATGGTGAGATTTTTTACGTATGTGACCGTTTTTGCCCACAGTTAATTAAGATAGCCGCATTCCGACTTCAGGGATAGTTCAATGAATGGAATTTTTAAAAAACCTAATGAATGACAATACAACACCACAACGGGGGTTGACATGTCTTGTTTCTCTCGCTCATTTGTTTCATCTAGCGTTTTTCCTGATGACAGACCATAATAGTCATGACTTCCTTTTTCCGACTCCAAGCAACTGTCAGTCGTGCGTTTTCAAAGCAGCAAGCATTAGAGAGGGGTGATTGAGCAGGCCGAGCTTGCTTTCTTTCTTTCTGCTTGAGTGCACGTGCAACGAGGAGCTAGTGTCAAACGAATTTCGCACCTGAGTCACCTGGCCAGAAAGAGAAATGAGTAATGGGAGATGAAGGGCTGGGGGAGAGACAATGGAATAATTAGGAAACATATGGGCTTGCATGAGCTTATTAACCCTTTGTGTTCTCTTCTTTCATTCTTTTTTTTTGTGGGGGTGGGGTGGCGGGTGGTAGGGGGGGTGGATTGTTTGTTTGTTGTTGGTCTCTAGTTGTTTGCTGTTTGAATGTATTGCTTGTTCTTCTTTGTTGTGTCTGCCTGCCTGGCTGGCTGGCTGGCTGGCTGGCTAGCTGGCTGGCTTTGTCTCTCTGTCTGTCAGTCTTTCAATATCTCTTTCAATCTCTGTGTGTGTGTGTGTGTGTGTGTGTGTGTGTGTGTGTGTGTGAGACACAGAGAGAAAGCGAGAGAGAGAGAGAGAGAGAGAGAGAGAGAGAGAGAGAGAGAGAGAGAGAGAGTAAATTATATTCAAAATGTTCTATGAAATGTCAGTGCTCCAGCTAACTTCAAAGAGAGAGATTTTCTTCAAAGCTATTTAGTCTCCATAAAAGTAATCATAACCTGAGTTGATGACTTAAATCATAATTACTTTCCACCCATTCCCCCCCCCCCCATCCACCCCACCCCCCTCTTACATACACACACACACGCACGCACGCACGCACGCACGTACTGCCCCCCCCCCCCCCCCCACACACACACACGTGAAGACTGTTCGTACTGGGAATCCCCTCATCAATAGACAATTATCTTCCAGCATCTTTGATGAAAAGTGCAAAAAGTGACAAGTATTACCATTGCAAATGGAGCATCCAACAAAAAGGGAAATCAACAGTGCAAAACGTGTCAAGGTTTTTTTTCCTGTTAAATCATTTTTTCATAGGAAGATATACCCCTGCAAGCTTAACAACGTTCATGGCCAAAGACTCAAAAACAAAAAAAAGTAGAGCGACAAGCAGCGAAAATTGAATGAATATAGAAATAAATCAACAAAAAAAGCATTCTAAAATCGGACAGAAGGAAATGAAATCCAACTGTAGGCTGCTGTAAGCAAAATGGCTGGGCTCTGCTCTACAAATCAAAGGGGCACGGGATAGCCTGGTGGTTAGAGTGATGCATTCGTGATCTGCTGACCCGGGTTCGATTCTCGTTCAAGAGGATTTTTCCTTTGGAGTTAACATCAGTGCCGACTCCACTCTTCCCAAAAGTCTTTCGGATGAGACTATAAACCCAGGTGCGAACGCACACAGAACACCTTGCGCATACACACGGGGAGTAAATGAAAAAAACCACATAAGTGCTTATTCCATTATCCTCGAAATAAAATAATAAAATAAAAATAAATTTAAAAAATTGCATGTCAAATTTTGTACTGCCTAGCAGGGAACAAAGCAAACCAAACAGACCAACAATGAAATAAGTAAACACGCTAAAAGTAGGGAATTACAACCAAGAGTCAAGGATATGGAGAATAAGATCCATCTTCACCCCTGTCCCCATCCCTATGTTTGATTTGCCCTCCCTTTTCCCTTTCCTAAAAAGCATACAACCAAAAAGCATAACAGCAAAAGAAAAAAAAGCCACATACAGAAAGGCCCCAACAAATAGCAGTGTCACACACACACACACACACACACCACACACACACCGCTCATGCAGGGGCGTGTACACACACATATTATACACACATACACAACACATCTCTCTCTCTCTCGATACACACGCACACACACACACACACATATATATATATATTATATATATATATATATATATATATATATATATATATATATTATATATAATTATATATATAATTATATATATATATATATAGAGAGAGAGATATATATATATATATATATTACTGTTTTACCTCAACTGTGTGTTTGGAGCGAGTGGTGCCCAGCAGAAGTTTGGGGTTTTATCAAGACAATTATATATATATATATATATATATATATATATATATATATATATATATATATATATATATATATATATATATATATATATATATATTGAAGATTTTGAAGTCTTTTTCACAGGAGCTCAGCCATGAAAACAGAATAAAAGAAATCCGAAACAATATTCCTCCATGATTCTCTTTTAGACCTGGGCAGCATAGGTTTACCTATTCAGAGACAGTTTTCTCATGATGCGTGATTGATTAGTGATGATGATGAAGAAGAGGAAGAGGAGGATACAGTCTTCCAGCCAAGTTTGAGACTTTGTGACAGTTTGTGGTTGTTTTTATCACACAAGCTCTAGTATAGTTCATAATAGATAGTCACAGTGTTGGTCAAGTAAGTGTTTGGTCCTGCTCGGGCAAGACTATAAAATAAAATCCCCAAAACTGCATAATTCTTGACTCTGTAGTTTTCATTCTTATCATTTTAAGCCCAAGGAATTTTCAACACTCAATAGGAGCCTTTTGAGAGCCAAGTTAAAAGTTAAATTATGTAACGGACCTCAAAGCAACAACTTTCAGCCATCACTGATCGATCATGAATTCAAAATAATTGGCCAGACTGCTGAAACTCATCAAACATCAACTTATCCTATCTTCAACCTCATTAAAAAAAACCCATTGCTGCTGGAGAAGAACAACTGCTGGTAGTAAACGTGTAAGTAGGGCAAGAATACTTTAAGCCATGTCCCACTTATAATGATGGCAAGTGGCACAGCTTAAAAATATTTTTGCTTGCTTATTTGCGAGTTCAAGAAAGGGATACTATAGCAAAAAAAATTTCCCACTGCAGACAGCATTGAACACATTTGAAGGCCCCATTATACTGATATGGTTTTTTATTTTAAAGGGAAAAAAATGGCCGAGCCTTACCAAAAAAAAAATGTATAGAACCAAAAGGTAACTGTTCACCAAGAGAGGGGCTGAATGACGATTTTCTGGTCAAACCTACAAATGATGATGATCTGCCTGTAACTTGTTTTGTGTAGGGGAAAAAGGGACCAGGGAAGAACAACTTTGGTGGTCTTCTGTCTGCCTGTCAACCTACACAGTTGAGAGGATGAGTACTGAGGATTTAAGTGGCGCAGACAGACATGTCTGTATGTGGCGAAAGAAAAAATGACAATGAGCAGAAATAGAGGGGGAGGGTCGTGAAGACTGGTAAAGAGGAAAAAGGGGAAATGGGGAAAAGGAAAAGGGAAAGGATGGGGGGTGGGGGTGGGGTGGGGGTAGGCTTTGTGTGACATGTCATAAATCATTATGCAAGTTTGATGGATGAGTGTGAGTGTGCATTCCTTATATTTAAAAAAAAAGTTGCTGGTTTTTTTTTTGCTGCTGCCACTGGGTTTAAACTGTCTGTGCATTTGTGCATTCTTACACATGCCTGACTATCTATCTTCCTACAGCATCTATAGCATACATACATACATATATGTATGTTTGTGTATATGTATGTATGTATGTCTAGCTGTATGTATTTATAAACAGACAGACAGACAGACAGACAGATAGATAGATAGATAAAACGATAGATAGATAAATAGATAAATAGATAGATAGATAGATAGATAGATAGATAGATAGATAGATAGATAGATAGATAGATAGATAGATAGATAGATAGATAGATAGATAGATAGATAGATAGATAGATATATGGACAGTTGATAGATAGATAGATAGATAGATAGATAGATAGATAGATAGATAGATAGATAGATAGATAGATAGATAGAGAGATAGATAGATAGACAGATAGACAGACATAAAGACAGACAGACAGACAGACAGATAGATAGATAGATAGATAGATAGATAGATAGATAGATAGATAGATAGATAGATAGATAGATAGATAGATAGATAGATAGCAAAGTGGATAGAACATTCGATTTCCATTCCTGTTGATCCCTTAAGTCATGTTTTTGAATTGTGGCAGCAGCATCTAGAGAACTAAGGGTAGGAATTTTACAATCTTCTGAGTCACCTTACATTGAAAAACTGCCATTGCCTTAACTCTGGTAGTGTATTCACATATGCAGAATATTCTACGCACCTGTTAAATATCCCATAGTTTATGCCAGCATTTCAAGGGTTATGAAAGCATATGTATACCCAGCATGCACCTTACATCCAGATAGGGATGGGCTCCACACATATTCAACTTGCCTAAGAGACATGGCATGAGCAATTCAGAGCAGTGCCAAATGGACTCCTCAAGGGGTAAAGGGAGAAGAAAACATGCGCGCGCGCTCACGCGCGGCGGCAATGTGGATGGGTGGTGTGTGATGTGTGTGTGTGTGTGTGTGTGAGAGAGAGATAAGAGAGAGACAGAGAGAGAAAGAGCAGAGAGAGAGAGAGAGAGAGAGAGTAGAGAGAGGAGATGAGACAAAGAAATGTTTAAGGAACAAACAGAAAACCAGACAGAGGCAGACAGAATAAATGTATGGGTTTAAAAAAATTTCTTTCTTTATGTTGTCTTTCCCGCCCCCTGCCCCCTCCCCAACCCCTAGTTGTCCCCCCCCCCCTCCATCTTTTTCTTTCACTTTTAGCTCACCTCTTACTCTCCTTTCTGTACTAACAAAAAAAAGAAAAGAAAACCCAAGTTCAAAGACAACTTAGTCCAAGCCAGTTTATCAACACCAAAAAAAAAAACCCCACTGCAATGAGGTTGACAGGTCTGTCAGGGGGAAACAATTTGTTTCATTGCCTTTCATGCAGGTGAGGACTATGGTTCTGGACTTCTTTTTCCAACACTGGTGGTCGTCTGTCGCGAGTGTTCAAAGGGGCCAAAGAATGACGATTGAGCCATTGAGCGATTGAGGGCAAAATCGACCTTTCCCTTTTTCTATTCAGGAAACGCACGCACGTGCAACTAACGGTTAGCGTTAAGCTAATTTCATGCAGGGTCCATCTACCAATTACAATGACATTTCTCTCTGTTCATACCCTCCCTCACAAGAGACTTCCATTCCTTGGGTCTGTGGAGTTTTGTGTTTCGAATCTTGGCAGCAGGGTGTGGTGAATTAAGGGTAGGAAAATTTTTTGCTTTATTTTCAGGTAATGTTTTAGGACAAAAAATATGGCTGGACTTGCATTAAAGAAATTCTTACTGTAATATGATTCTGGAATTTACTATGTATAAGCCAGTTATTACCTACCTAATGCATTGCAATCAGATGTACTATAACAGTCAGACTAGATTTTGAAAATTGTAATGGGCAACAAAAATCAAAACTATAACAGACACAATTTAGGCTTGGCTGCTCTGAAGTTCTTCAGTTTTGTCATCAGTTGAGATTTTACTATGTGCTAATTTTTTACTGTATTTGTCTAATGTCTGAAATGGACAACAAGATTGTGTTCCATTTCATTTGTGTTGTACCACTCTGGGCAGTTTAAAAAAAAGTACTTATGTCAACACACATTTAGCAGACATTTGCCTAAAAGGTTCCACAACATGGTGAGTTGTCCTAAAGAAAAACAACACCAAAGACAGGAAAAAGCATAACAAACACAGAACTACAGAAAGTCCTTATGCAGACAGGCAGGTACACATACACCCAGCCAGCCAAACAAACCCATAGGAGGTGCGCTTGGATCTGTTCATGCGCTTTACCTCGCAAAGCAGCTCAAATTTGACAGGAAAGGTTCTTGTGACAACCAGTCCAATACAACACAACACAATAAAGATATTTCTTAAACTATGATCCCTGCTTCCGCGCCCCCCCCCCCCTCCCTACCCCCTCCATCAACCACTCTCTTCTCCTATCCCATCCCACCTCCTTCTTTCCTTCTCTGGGTTGTCTACACTTGTCACTAGTGATTGTTCACATTGTCACCACCAACCAGATTCAAATGTCAGATACTACAAATACCTCTTATTCATGAGCTGTGTGGCAGTATTGAGGGTTATAGTATGCCAAACCGGTAAGTACACATTGGCATTTGAATACATACTTCAAGTCAGCAAAAGGCATCAGGTTTGGTTATGATTTAACTCATTCTCTATGGGAAAAAAAGAAGGCTGTCTGCAGAGGGAGTGAAGGTAGGGGCGTGGTATGATCGACATTCACCTAGATATATAGAAAGGAATTGGGAGGTCGTTCTGATTCACTGAACACAGCCATGAAATCATTCAATAGAAGCCCTCTATAGAACAACCTAAGTTTCTGTCCCTAGGTAGATGTCTGTCCTTGAAAGAAGACTACAAACTTTCCAGATAATGTTCATTGCTAAGCAAAGCGCTTAAACTAGGCACACTGTCTTTTTCTCTGTGGTTGACTTGAAGTCTTGGGCACCTGCATCTACGTCATTTATATTTTAAGCTGTTGATCTAAATGACTGGTCATTTTAGTTCTGCAATTTGATATTTAATAGTTTTTATTTCCCCAGTTTCAAAGTTCAATTACTTTTACAAGACAAACTCAGACGAAATTTCAAATAAGCCACTTTTACTGGTGCAGTACATTGGAAGTTATCTGTTGATAGTCATGGATAAGCGTAATCATGGCTCCTGAAGGGTAGAAAGAAACATATTATGAGGACACAACTGGAGCAACAGCATGCACTAGCTTCTTCCATCTGCCTATAATTCTGCCTGTACAGTTCCCCCAGTTCACCCAGCTGTAAATGGGTACCTGCCCTCTTTAGGGTCAGGGAAGGTAAAGCAGTGAGGGAGAGGAGATGGCGCCGCCCTCAATATGCTGGTCCCTGGAGAAGCTGAGGTCTCTGATGCCTCGCTCCCCTACGACCATATACGTTATGGGACACCTTTACCCTTTTTTTTTTATAATCATGCCTGTCCTGGAACCTAACAGCAGACCTGCGGGGAGGGACTTATATCAAGCAGTTGAAAATAATGTGATCTATCTAGATAACTCTTGGTATCTCCTTCGCGAACCGTGTCACATATGAGGGAGTGCTCAACATCATCAGACGAGCCAAAGGCTTTCCATTTAAGGCCCAAATACCAACTACAGACACACAGTGTTGTTGTTGAGGTGGCCCCATCTCTTATCATGTCTGTCTGTCTGTCTGTCTGTCCCCATGTCTTTTCTCCACAAGTGTCCAGTAGCTGTCTTCTTCCTCACCCAATGGGCCCAGGTGTGCAAGAATCAGTCCTCTTTAAAGGGTGGGTGAGAAGTGAGGGTGGAAAAAAAAGGTTAGGAAGAAGGGTGGAGGTTTGAGACTGTGGTGGTGAGGGGGAGGGGTAGGGATAGAAGAAGGGGGGGGGGGGGGGAGGGTGAGTGTGTTGTGTGTGTGTGTGTTCTTCCATTGACACTTAATTGATATCACCTCACACTTAAATGTTTTGGTATGCATATATTGATACGTCTTAAGGGTTTCAATCAGGGAATTCCCACACTTTATTTCTCCCCCCCCCCCTTCTCACTCTCTCTCTCTCTCCTCCTCTCCTCTCTCTCTCTCTCTCTCTCTCTCCTCTCTCTCTCTCCTCTCTCTCAATCTCAGATTTTCTTCTGTCTGCCTGTCTGTTTGCCTGTCTCTCTTTCTCTGTCCCTCTCTCTCTCTCTCTCTCTCTCTCTCTGACAGTGTGTGTGTGTGTGTGTAGGGGTGGAGGTGGAACTGGAAAGCAATAAAGCATCGAAGTTTGCATAACCGAAAAACGGAAATACCTGCCCCTCCCACCTAACCCCCCCCCCCCCCCCCCCCACACTTACTCGTGTAGACAAAATAAAAGAGAGAAGCAAATAGGTAAATACATTAATAAATAAAAGCGACCAACCAACCAACAAACAAACAAGCACAACGTATGTGTCTATCGCAGGTAGACATGTTGATCAGGTGTTGCAAAATAACCATGTTTCCTGGGTGAAAAAGCAACACGGGACAAAACTGATGGATACTGGTATCCAGTGTTATGTTCTTTTTGTTGTTGTTGATGTTCTTGTTGTTGTTTAGTTCATATTTTCAGGGCTTTTTTAATTGTGCAACTACGATGTGATCAAATCGTATCCCGCAGGCTAAGGAGTACTGAAGTGGGAATCTTTGTTTTCCTGTTGCTATTGTGATGGACATGGATTGACCATGCATTACTCTCTCTCTCTCTCTCTCCTCTCTCTCTCTCTTCTATCTCTCTCTCTCAGCATTTCCCTTTGACTGTCTGTTTATCTGTCTGTCTGTCTGTTATGTTCTTAATTATCAGTTAAAATCGTGGTATCATATTTACATCGCCACAAGATGATACACACAGAAATAATTAGCAAAAATATTAAATGCAGCGTAGTGTTATGAAATTCAAGACTTTTTGATGTAGAAAGACTATATATTCTATTATGATATGCCAACAATAGATACAAAATACAATGCTTTGCAATACAAAACAGTTAGATACACTCAATACACATCTATTTTCTATCTTTTTCTCAGTTTCAAAACTTTGTTATTGTTTGCTTGTTGAGCTTGCTTACAACACTTCATATTTGTAGTGTTTTGAATATATTTACCACCACCCCAAAAAATCATGTTTACAATTGTTTTCATAACCCAAAAACCCCCAAACATTTTAGTCAGATATAAATGTAAAACAATCCTTTGTTCCAAGTTCAGGCCAAAAAAATGTTAAACCGTGTTAAAATAATACTTTTTTTTCGGTAAAACTTTTTAGTTTAACAAGAACAGTAACTGACTTTCTCCCCCCAAAAACAAAGAGGCCTTACATTATTAAACCTATTGGCTTGCTTTGAAAAAAAAAAGTCACCTTTTTCTTGTTTATACCTTCAATCAAAAAAAATCAATTAAAAAAATAATCTTAAAATCGCCAGGGATAAGATTTCACATGGCACTCTCGCTTCTTTAACACTTTTGTTTTTTTAGGTGACACCGACCAGGTTTGGGACGGTAGCTATTGAGCCCTATGGAGAGAAGAGAAGGAAAAAAAACCCACACCACACCAACACACTTTGTCACCTTGTGTCCCATTCACTTTTTGTTCTCGCCAACTCTCGCCACCCAGGCTGAGACAGGGGGAGGCTATTCTTTGAGCTTATTGTCCGGCGTTTATTCGCTCTTGGTGTTCTCTTGTGTCCATGGGCCTTTTTTAATGGGTTGTATGGGAAGAAAAAGAAGAGTAGGAGGAGGAGAGAAGAAGAAGAAGAGCCGGTAAGGAGAGGGAAGGAGGGATGAGGTAGAGGTGGGGGTGGGGTGGGTGGGAGGGGTAGAGGCGTAGGGGAAGAGGGGGTGGGGAGGTGGGGGAGGGAGGGGGTGGGGGGAGCAAGCCTCCACTAACGCAAAAAAAAAAGGAAGTAAAGAAATGACATGATGAAGTTTGTACGTAGAATGAGAGGGGCAGAGTTTTTGTGACTGTGTCGTCGAAATTTTGGTTATGCTAGTTGTACTACAACAATTTCTTAAGTGTGTGTGTGTGTAGTGTGGTGTGTGTGGTGTGTGTTGGTGTGTGGTGTGTTGTGTGTGTGTGAACTTTAAGATTTTTGTCTAGAAATCGCTAGGATGTTCTTTGAATTAGATTTCTAACCCACGTTGATGTGACCTTTATACAATTATTATTATTTAAATAGATTGCTGTTTACAAAAGTTGAGTTGTACCTATATGAGTAATACAGCTTATATCAAAGAAAATTATGCAAGAAACACAAATTTTAAACAAAAACAAATGACCGACTTGAATACATAACAGGGAAAGAATCAACAAGCTTAGCATAATTCCTAGTAAACTATGATACCCATTGCTGGAGCTATGGCTTTTTTTTGCGGAAGAAAAAAAAATAAACCTTGACTTTTTTCAAATTGTTTTTCTTTTTTTCCCCACTTCGAATTCGCTGTGTCGGTTGCTACTAGTAATTTACTTCATATCTTGCTCACATGTTCCCCACTGTTACAATGAATGTATATCTCCGAATTTGGAATACGTCTACGTCAATCGTGGGTCAAACTGGTCGCATACGCAAAATCTTACCATCGGTGAACCTCACAGTTCAAGCCAAGGAACAAAAACAAAAATATGTCAAATGTAGGCCATGCGCGTTCGTGTGAACATCCTTGTTGAATCAGTGAGACTTGAGGTGATCAGAAATAATCATTAGCTCAACAACAACGATGATGATTGGCAGTTTGGATGTTCTATACAATAAAAATGATAATGATAATGAAGCACACCGGTGTCATTGTTGTTGTTGTTGTTGGTGGTGGTGGTGTGGTGTGTGTGTGTGTGTGTGTGTGTGTGTGTGTGTGATATCTTCAGTTTAACGTCTAGTCACATTTAGTGATTTTAGACGTGTGTGTGTGTGTCAAAAACTTGCTGGTCATCATTAAGTTCTGACACCTTTTCCACTGTTTCAGCTGTCATGCTATGGGGTGGGCTAAATTGTCAAGTCATCCATGGCTCCCTACTGTGTAGAAGATCTTCTCTATCTATGAGATAATACAGTGTTTGAAATTGAATTGAGTTGAATTGACTACGTGATAATTATAGGTTATAACAATGCCATGCTGGAATCGAACGCACAGTGCAGGTAACACCAGATCTGTTCAGGTCAACTGGCCCCCAAAAGGCATCCTGGCACACATAACATCTTATAATAGGAAGCATAATTATCTGCACTAATTCATTTATTTATTTATTTATTCATACCACTTTAAGTCACGAGATTTCTCTGCGTGAAATTCGGGCTGCTCTCCCTGGGGAGAGCGCGTCACCACAAGAGCAGCGCCACCCCCTTTTTTTTTTTGCAACTGTATTTGTTTCCCTATCAGAGTGGCTTTTTTCTAAGAATTTTGCCAGGGACAACTCTCTTGTTGCCGTGGGTTCTTTTACGTGCGCTGAATAATTATGTGTAACACACAGGACCTCGTTTTATCGTCTCATCAGAAAGACTAGCGCCCAGACTACCACTCATGGTCTAATGGATGGGGGGAAAAGTTTCGGGCCCAAACAGAACCATACACCTCCATCCATACCCTATCCACAGAGACAACTTCAACATCGAAAGCTGACGTGGTAGTTTGACCCTCATGGTTGAATCATCCTGTGTTGGTACCAAAAAGAATTTGGTTTTGATCTTGGTGGGGTTTTTTTCTTATATAATACGCAGTTTCAAATCTGAGCTTTAACTGTTGACATGGTGATAATAACTCTAATAAGAAAACCGAAAAATAATCTGTGGTATGTGGGAGCTATAAACAATATTATGATTAGATTGGATACGATTCAACATGGAAAGTAGCTTCAATTCTTCAAGACTTGCCTCAGAAACCTACATTTTTGCTCTTTTTTGTGGGGAGGAGGGGTTACATTTTTGTTTTTCCTATGTAATTTCAAGACAATACTGTCAATATTCGTATAATCAGCATCGTCAACATATCATAATGTCCCCGCACATCTAGATCTATTAGAATATTATGACCACGTGGTCAGAACAGACGCTCTCATTGGTTCCTACCCAAACACCACACTCTGGACACTTTTAAAAAAAATATTTTGATCCTGCTTCATGATCATCGCCACAAGAGCGACCACCCCTGCTGCGAACGAGGGGAATCACTCTCATCGCGCTCATCCTTTACTTCTCTGGAGTACTGTCCCCTTGACAGTGTGAGTGGCTCAGGGTAGAGGGGGGAAGAAAAGCACTCAATTTCAGGGCCGGGCCACCAGGCTGCCTCACGTTGGGAGGGAGTCCAGAATCCCTTTTGGAAAAGGATCCCAGTTTTCATTTCGGTGCTGCTTGAAAAGGTGAGAGGAAGAGACAGATGGGTGGGTGGTGGATGAGGGGGGGTTAGGGTAATTCAGTGTTAGATCTACAAGAAGGACGGATCTCTGGTAAGAGAGAAGAGAGAGAGAGAGAGAGGAGAGAGAGAGAGAGAGAGAGAGAGGGGTGGAGAGGGGTGGTGGTGAGCGGTGAGCGAGAGAAGGGAGAGCAAGCAAAATAAAGTTTTTTCCGCCCACTCTGCTTGCTTGTGACTTGCCCGCGCTGTGTGTGTGTGTGTGTGTGTGTGTGTGTGTGTGTGTGTGTGTATGTGTGTGTGTGTGTTTTTTCTCTGTATCCTTCCAATTTTAGTATATGTACTGCGTGAATAGTACATGGTTGTGTGTGTGTGTGTTGTATTTATTATTATTCATTCTTTTATTTCTTTATTTATTCTTTTATTTCCGAGGATAATGGAATAAGCAATCATGTGCTTTTTAAAAAAAAAATCCAGTACCCGTCCGTGTATATGCAGTTTTATAAATTTTGTCATCCGTTCCTGTGTGTGTGTGTGTGTGTGTGTGTGTGGTGTTGTGCGTGTCGTTGCGTGCGTGCGCGCGCGTAGTGTGTGTGTGCTGCGTGCGTAGTGCATGCGTGCAGGTCATGTGTGTAAGTAATGCCAGTGATCCCGTCCGTGTATTTGCAAACTTTTTTAAAATTTTGTATCCGTTATTCAGTGAATTGGGTACGCTTGATTGTGGTGTGTGGTGCGTGCGTGCGTGTGCGTGGAGTTGTGGTTAGTTGTGTGCGTCGTGTTGGGCAGACGTGCAGCATGTGCGCATGTGCGTGTGGATCGTTTCCTTCTTCAAACCGTTTTTTTAAATTCTCTACAATGATTATTCAGGAATTAGGGCTACACATACTATTAGGGAGTTGGGTAGAGGGTGGTGGGTGGAAGTTGCATGGTATCATAATTTCTCTGTTTGGGACAACTGAGAACGAAGGTAGATGTCAAATGTAGAACATTCCTTCCTTCAAAAGGTGTTAGAAGTGGGGAAAACACTTGACTACTAAGGATGCATCATGCATCTTCAAACACGCTTTTGACTGTGTGATGTTTTTTCACGCGCTTTATAAATGATAGACTAAGTCATTTATCATTCATTTATTGATTGATTCTTGCTGATGTGCATTTGATACCAACAGCATCTGTTCTTGTTGAAATAGTTTGATTTTCCTCGTTTATGCGCCTATGTGCACGTGCACAAATTAATACACATGCCGGCACATATACGTGTATGCTAATCTACGCGTACGCATATAGTTATATGTTCTTTCTATTTGTCTTTGTGTCTGCCTCTCCCTGTCTGTGTTTATGTCTTCATCTCTGTCTTTGTCTTTCTCTCCTCCTGTCTTTCTCAACTCTCTCAGTCTCTCTCTCAACACGTACATCCTTCGGATGAGACTATAAACCGAGGCCCCGTGTGCGAACGCATGCAGAACATCTTGGGCACACGTTAAAACCTGTTCCGTTTTTCGAAAGAGTAGTCCATTGTGTGCCGGTGGGAACAGATGACAAAATTTACAAAACCGCATACACACGGGGACTAGATGTTTTTTTTTTTTAAAAAGCACCCGAGTGCTTATTCCATTATCCGCGGGAAAAAAATCTGAGCGCTTTGATTTGTTGCTTTACAAGATTCAGCGCTACATAAACTCCATACATTATTATTATTATTAGTAGTAGTAGTAGTAGTAGTAGTAGTAGTAGTAGTAGTAGTAGTAGTAGTAGTAGTAGTAGTAGTAGTAGTAGTAGTAGTAGTATTATTAACGTATGTACTCACAAACAGCATGCGTATACCCTGAGACAGACGCCCTTGCTCCCGCGCACACCAAATCACATCTACCCACCCATATAGAGAGAGAGAGAGAGGGAGGAGAGAGAGAGAGAGAGGGAGAGAGAGAGAGAGAGGGAGGAGAGAGAGAGAGAGAGAGAGAGAGAGAGAGAGAGAGAGAGAGAGAGAGAGAAAGAGAGAGAGGGAGGAGAGAGGGAGGAGAGAGAGATAGAGAGAGAGAGCGAGAGAGAGAGAGATAGAGAGAGAGAGAGGAGGAGAGAGAGAGAGAGAGAGAGAGAGAGAGAGAGGGAGAGAGAGGGGGGGGAGAGAGAGAAAAGAGAGAGAGAGAGAGAGAGAGAGAGAAAGAGAGAGAGAGAGAGGAGGGAGACAGAGAGAGAGAGGAGGGAGAGAGAGAGAGAGAGAGAGAGAGTTATGAAGGGAGGGGGGGGGGGGGGGGGGGAGGAAGAGGGAGAAACAAAAAACCCACGGAAAAAAAAAAAAACCCAACAAGACCGACAAATAATCCAAAGGAAGACAGAAACAGACAGGCAGACAGCAGACGCAATCCACGCACAAAAACAAACGAACAAGAGACCAACAAAATACCACACCAAGCTAAGAGAATACACTTGTTCTCTCCCCACGCTGATCTAACAATGCATCCTTTACAACAAAAAAACACCAAAAAACGCCTCCCTTCTTGAACCATCGCATTCTATAATTTCCTCAAATGCAACAACAAACAAACAACCCATCAAACACAGACCACAAAGCAACAGAACACACGAAAAATAAAAATAAAAAGAAAAAAAATTCCCACACCAAGAATCGAACCTTTGGACCAAAGAATGTTGGGCCACACTAAATTACTGCATTGCAGCAAAAGCAATTGTCAGCACCTGCTGCTGTGGCGAAGCAACAACAAACATGGCCGCAACACGCCCTTTCAAATACCCATGTCACAACACCATTTCCCCACGGGATTTTGGCCAACGCAAATTCTGCGCGTGATTACGTGGTTGTGCAGCTCAAATTTCATTCACTGATTTTGACCGTGGTTGTTGACCTGGATTTTCGGGGGATGGGGTGGGGTGGGTGGGGTGGGGTAAAGATGATACCTTCATCGTCATGGTGATTTCATTAAATTTTTCATCTTCGTCGTCTTTTGTTACTGTGATCCCATCGTTATCATCATCACACACGCAATATCCCCTCATTGTTGTTTTTAAACTGCTATCACCGTGTATCATTATCATCACATCGCCAGCGCAAGCAATATCATCCTCATCCTCTGTTGTTGTTGCTGCTATCAACGATGTCATCATTATCAGCAGCAGCAGCAGTATCATTCTCAACATCATTGTTCTTGTTGTTGTTGCTACTTTCAATGATGTCATCATCATTATCATCATCATCACCACTACCACCATCACCATCTCCACCATTACTGTGATCATATTCATTACTTTATTGCTTATTGATCGCCAGTATCACCATCATCTTCATAATGTAAAAAAAATCAATATTATCTTTAGCTTTGCAACAACATAATCAAGGACTACCCTAAAGCAAAAATGGTAATGACACTACGACTGCTGCTGCTGCTACTTCTACTACTACTACTACTACTACTACTACTTCTATTTCTTTTACTACTACTACTACTACAACTACTACAACTACAACAACCAACAAAACAACAAAAACACTACACTACTACTACTCCCTACTACTAACTATTTATACTACTACTACTTCTACTTCAACTAATACTTCTACTACTACTTTTTTCTACTACTACTACTTCTACTACTACTACTACTACTACTACTACTACTACTTCTACTACTACTCCTACTACTACTACTACTTCTACTACTGAGACGATGACAATGACTGCGACTACTATGACTACCATGGCTACTATTATAATTGTTGTTGCTATTCCTGCTGCTGTTGCTGCTGCTGCTGTTGTCGTTGCCATTGCTGCTATTGCTGTTGCTGTTGCTACTGTTATTCTTGTTGCTTCAGTTGCTTCTGCTGTTGCTACTAGAACAGCTTCCATCATTTCTATTACTAGCACGACTGCAGCAACAACGATAATAACAATAATGATGATGATAATGATAAAAAAATCATAATAAGTACAGAAAACAAGAGATATCACAATCATGTTATTGTACAGCAGATTCAACAAATAACATGTAAATAATAATAATAATAATAATATAATAATATAATAGGACTTTTTATTGCACTGATTCTTGTAAAACAAACATATCAAAAAAGCGCTTACAAACATATACAAACCATTCTGTCTATATATAAAAAATCAGTCAGCTAACCCAATTAAGCCTTCAAAGAAACAGACCCAAAACAGAATTCATAAGAGTACAAAAAAATGAAAGAAGAGAAACCCTAAAAGCACCATCCATGAAAAATCTTAATCCCCCCCCCCCCCCCCCCCCCCCCCCACACCAATCTTTCCCGTATCCACACCCCCCCCCCCCCACCCCCCCCCCCCCCCCCCCCCCCCCACACCCCCTCTTCCAGCCCCTCCTCAACAATCCAGGTCAGTTTTTAAAAAAAAAAGTCTAAAGTTCTCCACACTCCAGACCCACAGAGAGGACCACCACTCTTTTCTCCCCAACACAAACTGTTTGTCCACACTCACAAAGAACAGGAAGAAAAAGAAACTGATGAGGAGGAGAAAAAGAAGAAGAAGAGGAAGAAAAAACCAACACTAACAAAAGAAGAAACTGGAAACAGGAACAGGGGTACAATGAAGTGAAGCCCCACCCAACACAGGTTTTGCAGGCCTTGATACTAGAAGGATAATCATGATCCGCCCACCATCTAGTAGGCTTAGAGAGAGAGACAGAGGGGGAAGAAAATGACCACTGGTCACTTCAGGCTCTCTCTCTCTCTCTCTCTCTCTCTCTCTCTCTCTCCTCCCTCCCTCTCTCTCTCTCTCTCTGCCTACCCTTCTCCCCCCCCCCTCTTGACCCAAAGACTGAAAAACTTGGAGTAGGGGTATTGGTATTGACCTCCTCAATACTGCCTTTGCTTCTTCCTTGGGCCATGTTTGCTTATGGAGTACTTTTATTTTTTCTCCCCTCCTCCCCCCTCTCTCTGTCTCTCTCTGTCTCTCTCTGTCTGTCTGTCTGTCTCTCTCTCTCTCTCTCTCTCCTCCCCCCCCCCCTCTCTCTCTCTCTCTGTGCTGCTGTTGAATGAAGCTTGACCTGTGAGTTTTACGCCCCCTGTTTTTTTTTGTGTGCTAGCCTTTTGGCCAACTCCATGAAGCTTTGAAAGTTGAGAACCCGGGTTGCAAATTTACAGGGGTGTGCCCCAAGGGTCACTAGACTCTCTCTCTCTCTCTTCTCTCTCTCTTCTTTCTCTCTCTCACTTTCCCTCTCGCTTTCTCCTCTCCTCTCTCTCTCTCTTTTCTCTCCTCTTCTCTTCCTCTCCTCCTCTTTCTCTTTCTCTGTGCTCCCTCTCCTTTGTCCCCTTCCCTTGTCTCTGTCTCTGTGCTCTCTTGTCTCCACTCGGGCCCACACAGAGAGACCAACACTCTTTCTCCCACACAAACTGTTATCCACACCACAAAGAACAGAAAAAAGAAACTGATTGAGGAGAAAAAAGAAAAAAAGAGAAGAAAAAACCAACACAATAACAAAAGAAGAAATTTGGAAAAGAACAGGTTTACAGCGAAGTGAAGCCCCCCAAGACGGTTTTGCAGGCCTATACTAGAAGGATAATCATGATCCCCACCACTATAGGCTTAAGAGAGAATAGGGGGAAGAACATGCCCACTGGTCACTTCTCTCTCTCTCTCTCTCTCTCTCTCTCTCTCTGCCTCCTCTCCCCCCCCCCCCCCCCTCCACCCACCCCCTCTTGACCCCTAGACTAGCAACTTGGAGTATTGGTAATTGTTATTGACCTCCTCAATACTGCTTTGCTTCTTCCTTGGGCCAAGTTGCTATGGAAGTACTTTTATTCTCTCTCTCTCTCTCGGGTCTCTCTCTGTTCCTCTGTCTGTCCCCTCTCTGTCTGTCTGTCTTCTGTCGGCTGTCTGTCTCTCTTCTCTCTCCTCTCTCTCCTCTTCCCCCCCCCCCCCCTCTCTCTCTCCTCTGTGCTCGTTGAATGAAGGCTTTGACCTGTGAGTTTGAGCGTGCTGTTTTTTGTTGGGTGCTTAGCCTTTTTGGCCAAACCCATGAAAGCTTGAAAGTTGAGAACCCGGGGTTGCAAATTTACAGTGGTGCCCCAATGGTCTCTAGACTCTCTCTCTCTCTCTCTCTTCTTTCCTCCCTCTCTCCCTCTCCCCTTTCTTTCTCTCCCCTCTCTCTTTCTCTCCCCTTTCCTTTTCTCTCTCTCTTTCTTTCTCTCCTTCTCTCTCTCTTTTCCTCTCTCTTTCTCTTTCTCTGTGTCTCCTCTCTCTCTGTCTCCTACTGTCTCTGTGTCTTTTGTCTCTTTTCTTGTCCTCCATTTCCGGGCCCACAAGAGAGGACCACCACTCTTTTTTTTTCCCCAAAACAAAACTGTTTGTCCCCCACTCTAAAGAACAGGAACTGAGAAGAAGAAAAGAAGAAGAAAGAAACAACACTAACAAAAGAAGAAACGGGAAGCGGGAAACAGGGTACGTAAGTGAAGCCCCACCAACACAGTTTTGCAGGCCTTGATACTAAAAAGGATAATCAGATCCGCCCCCCAAATAGTGGGCTTAGAGAGAAGACAGAGGGAAAACATACCACGGTCACTCAGGCTCTCCTCTCTCTCTCTCTCTCTCTCTGCCTACCCTTTTCCCCCCCCCCCTCCTTCTTGACCCTAACAGAAAATTTGGATATGGTATTGGATTGACCTCCTAAAATACTGCTTTGCTTCTTTCCTTGGGCCATGTTTGCTTATGGAGTACTTTTATTTTCCTCTCCTCTCTCTCTCTCTCTCTCCTCCTCTCTCTCTCTCTCTTCTCCTCTCTCTGTCTCTCCCTTCCTTTTCTCCTCTTGTCTGTCTGCTGTCTCTCTCTCTCTTTCTCTCTCTTCTCTGTCCTGTCTCTCTATCTATCTCTGTCGTCTCTCTCTCTCTGTCTCTCTCCTTCTCTCTCTCCTCCTCCTCTCTTCTCTCTCTCTCCCTTTCTCTCTCTCTCTCTCTGTCTCTCTCTCTCTCTCTCTCGCTGCTGTTGAATGAAGGCTTTGACCTGGTGAGTTTTGAGCGTGTCTGTTGTTTTTGTTGGTGGTGCTTAGCCTTTGGCTAGAACTGTACGAAAGCTTAGAAAGCTGAGAACGGTGAAGAGTGGAGAGAGAGAGCTTGGTTGTAAAATCTCCAGTGATGGCTCAACGGTCCACTGCAGATCTGGATCTCTTATTATTGCTGCTTGACTATTAAGTAATCAAGAGCTGTTATTTTGTATGTCATGCATGACTGTATTTGTTATGGTAAAACAAAATATATATTTTTTTTTAAAGTTTGATGGTGTAGTGTAATGTCAGAGAACAGAACCCCTTTCTCTTCTCTTCAACACTCTCGATAAAATCTTATGGGATGATTATCTCCCTTGGAACCCCCTTTTTTTTTCCCCCAGTTTGACAAGAAAATCGAACTGAATGTCAAAGTCCCTCAAGTGAGACAATAAACCGAGACTCGTGTTTGAGAGCATGCAGAACATCTTAGGCACACGTTAAAAACCTTTTCTACCTTTTAAAAGAGTTGGTCATTTCGTGCCTGTGGGCACGAATGACAAAAATCTTTTTTTTTTAAAACAAAAAACAAAAACACCAAAAAAAACGCACACACACACAGAGGTGTTATGTCTAGACACCACCCTCCAAGTCGGAATGTGGCTGCTTAAATTGTGGGCGGATTAAAAAAAACGCCAAACCAAAAATCTCACCTTGGTGAACCTCAGAAGGAAACTGAGGACGAAAACAGAAACAAAAGAAAGAAAAACGAAAGCAGGAGGTTTGAGGGATTTTAAAAATTTTTTTATTTATTCTATTCTTTTTATCAGGATAATGGATACACTTATATGCTTTTTTTACATTATCCCCGTGTTATCGGTTTTTTTAAATTTTGTCTCTGTTCCACCGGACACATGGCTTTCTTTTTTTCGAAAGCGACAGATTTAACGTGTGCGCAAGATGTTTTGCATCGTTCGCACACGGGCCTCGTTTATAGTCCTCACGAGGATTTGAACATTCATTCGATTTTTTTGCAACTGGAAAGGGCGAGGCTGGGAATTGAACCCAGAACCTCACGGTTTACTTGTTGGCAGGCAAACGTCTTAACCATCCTGCCACCTTCCTCCTCTAGACACCACCCTCCAAGTCAGAATGTGGCTTACTTAAATTGTGGGGGATAAAAACAGTCGCAAACGCAAAAATCTCACCATTGGTGAACCTCAGAGATCAGAGATCAGAGATCTGAGAAACGAAAAAAGAAAGAAAGAAAACGAAAGCAGGAGGGTTTGAGGCATTGGATGAGTAGTCTAATAGATACCAACTCGGCTAACAAAGTCGAGAATAAAGTCAACAGACAACTGCAGCAGCAACATCAACAACCACACAAACCAGTGAAGAAACGAACAAGCCATGAAAATACCACACACGAAAGAGCCACCATTTTAGTGTGTTTATTCTGCTATTCATCCCATGACCGTGAGGTTCTGGGTTTGATTCCCAGCCTCGCCCTTTCTTCCCAGTTTGACAAAAAAATCGAACTGAATGTCAAAGTCCTTCGGCTGAGACTATAAACCGAGGCCCCGTGTGCGAACGCATGCAGAACATCTTGCGCACATGTTAAATCATGTCCGCTTTTCGAAAGAGTAGGCCATTGGGTGCCGGTGGGAACAGATGACAAAATTTACAAAACCGCATACACACGGGGACTGGAGTAAAAAAGCACATGGGTGCTTATTCCATTGTCCTCGATATATAAAAAATGGTCATTTGAGCGCTTTGATTTGTTGCTTTACAAGATTCAGCGCTATATAAATTCCATACATTATTATTATTATTATTATTATTATTATAACCCCCAAAAAGGGCAAGATTTCAAGCTATGTAGGCAAAGTCACAAACCAAATCACTGGTTGGTAAATCCAGTAGTTATGTGGATATTCTGAAGTCGCAAACCATTATGAACAACTCATTTCCATGCCGTTAAGAGAGAGAGAGAGAAAGAGAGAGAGAGAGAGAGAGAGAGAGAAATAATGCCAATGATTACAGTTTTAACGCATGAGAAAAGAAAATTATATCTTTGGTTTGAATTGTGTTTGTTAAATAAGGAAGTTTTCGTGTCATTTTTCCCGATTTTTCCTGATTTTTTTCCCCTTTTTTATCCCCCCCCCCCCCCCCCCGCCCCCCCCCACCTCCGTAAATAAACATCCCTCTTCTTTTTGTTTGTTTTTTTAGCTCTATTTGTTTTGTTTTCCTGTCATTTCTTTCCTTATTTTTCTTTCTTTCTTCCTTTTCTTTCTTCTTCTTCTTCTTTTTCTTCGCAATTCTTCTATTTTCTAGATCAATTTCTACAGCACTGAAAAACCACCAGCAACGGAAGCAGCCGGGAAATCCCGATCGGTACCGAAGTTTGCCGATCATGCCCAATGCGGGGGTTTTCTCTTTCTCCCACGGTGCAGTGTGTCAACCATGTGAGGCAGGCAGAATCTTTTTGGACGCTTGTCACGAAACAAAATAATGAGCTTCACCCTGACCTGCTCCTCAAAGAAACCAGTCCCTTTCATTGGGTTGTTGTTTTTTTCTTCTGTCAGTGCCTCCTCTTCTTCTTTAGAACAATTACACAAGAACAAGACGTGTGTGAGTGATGTTAAATGGATTCCTTGTCGCTTTACTTTTATTTCATTTGTTTATTTTTTTTATATCGAGGATAATGGAATTAGCACTTGTGTGCTTTTTTACACCAGTCCCCGTGTGTATGCGGTTTTGAAGTCCTGTCATCGTTCCACGGGACACAATGGTCTACTCTATACGAAAAGCGGAACAGGACTTTTACGTGGGCAAAATGTTCTTCGTGCGTTCCACACGGGGCCCCCCGGTTTATAGTCTCATCCCAAGACTATTGGGAAAGGGGGAATGCCTGTGTTAACTCCAGGGAAAATATCCCTTAGTCTTAAAGTAGCTTGGAATT
>CM054137.1:33932379-33969879 GCA_028751875.1 Rapana venosa | reverse complement strand
CTCCTTCTGTCTGTCTTTTTCTTCGTCTTTCTTCTACTTCATCACCGGTGATTTCCATCCCAAAAAATTTAGAAACTATTTATTTACTTTGTAAAAAGACCTTTCTTTGATTGAATCTTGCTTCACATTTTCTTGGAAAGACTGGCAGCTTTGCAAAAACAAAGAAAGAAAAACCCAATAATAAAAAGAGAAAAAGTTAAGGAAAGAGACCCCCCCGCCCCCAAATCTCTTAGTATGGGAAGACAGCATTCAGGTGTTCGGTGGAGGTGGAACAGCAAACTTGTAGCTAGCTCGAAAAGGCAAGGAATCGTTTATTCTATGTTGGCACCATCCTCTCTTTCTAGAAACAGCAGACCAAACTTCTCGCCAAAAAACCCCATTGCCTATGATGTTAATACTGTTCAATGTAACAAAATACCATACAATGCAATACAACATAATACAACACAGCACAATACAGCGATCATGCATAAGAAGGGGCACAATCTTTTCACAATGCAGGTGGTGCGAGTTGTCCAAGGGAGAAAACTACCCTACAGCAATCACACGCTTTTGGGTGGCGGTTTTCTCTCCCTTGCATTTTACAGTTATGGTGACTGTTCCTCCCCCCTTTCTACCACTCTCTCATTCCAACGCCAGGATATCTGCTTCAACACTCTCATCTTTATTTAGAGACATGCACACTCCCCTCTCTCCTCCTTCATAAACACAAACACAGATTATGTCTCTCTATCATACACACACAATGACAACACATCAAAATTGCAACACATACACGCACGCACGCACGCGCGCACACACACACACAACGACAACACATCGAAATTGCAACACAAACGCGCACGAACGCTCGCGCTCACACAGAACACATGTACACACACGATGACAACACATCAAAATTGCAACACAAAACGCGCACGCATGCGCGCGCGCACACACACAGCACACATGTACACACACACACACAATGACAACACATCAAATTGCAACATACACGCACGTGCGCACACACACACAACACACACAACACACATGTACACACACAACACACAATGACAACACATCAAAATTGCAACACAAAACGCGCACGCACGCTCGTGCTCACACACACATGTACACATACACACACGTGTACACACACACAATTAACAACAACACATTAACACCGTTATTGAAATTGCCAGCTTTATTCAAGACCACTAGGCAGCAAACCTTGAATCCCCTAAACTGTCTTCACATCGTACTTAGGTTTGGAAACTTTTTATTACAGTTATTATGCCAGATGCATCATTCAACAAAAAATCAAAACAAAACCCACCAAAAAAACAAAGAAAAGAAGCAATTGAAGAAGAAGAAGAAGAAGAAAGATAAGATACAAAAAAAAAGAATACAACAACGACTTAAGCAGTAATTCATTTCATTCAGTTTAGAACATACTTTCTGAACAAAAAAAATTATAAACAAGCAACAACAACCCATACTCCCCCCCCCCCAAAAAAAAAAAAAAAAAAAAAACCCAAAAAAAAACACACACACAAAAACACAAAACAACAAAACAAAACAACCCCCCCCCCCCCCCCCCAAAACCCAACGACAAACAAACAAAAAAACCTAAACCACCCCCCAAAAAAACAAATCAAAAACCAATAACAAGCAAAGCAACAAAGCAGGTACGGGGAAAACAAGTGTTGGTCGATCTCAACTCCTTAAACTCAGTGAAGAACAACAGCTATAAAACCCAAGGCTTCAAACACTAGCGGCTCCCAGACTAAGACTTCCTTCCTGTCCTCACTGGGCAATGGCCTGCGCATCCGAGCGATTGTGCACATCCTTCCGGTCATGCGTCCTGGCAGCCACGGTGGCCAGAATGCCTCTGGCGATGAGGTCGTGACCCATGCTGTGGGGGTCAGAGGTCGGCATCTCGCTATCGGGCTGTGTCACACAGAGTAATGATGATGATGATAATAATAATAATAATATTAATAATGATAATAATAATGATAATATTAATAATAATAATAATGATAATAGTAATGATAATACATGGAATTTATATAGCGCTATATATCTTGCAGAAAAACAAATCAAAGCGCTTAAAACAGTACAACCGCCATGCGATCGCGATATTGATGCGATATTTGTGTGGAGATAAAATTAATGCGTGTATGCCCCTCTTTCCCCTCCTCACTCACACACGCATTCACGCACACACACACACACACACACACACACGCGCGCACACGCACGTAATCACGCACGGACGTAATCACGCACGCGGACGCACACACACACGCGCGCGCGTACACACACATACACACACACCCACACACACGCCTACCTTACTTTCCCCACCCATTCAATTTCCGTCCTTCATTCTTTGACTTGGGCTCTCTACCACAAAGAAACGCTCGCGCGCGCGCGCGCGCGCACACACACACACACACACACACACACACGCACTCAACACCCTCCTCACTCCCCCCCCATCCCCACCACACACACACTAACCTAGTTAGCCGCCCCACCCCCCACACCCACCCCACTCTACCCCACCCCTTGCAAGTACCCCACCCTCACCTTGGCCTGTATCATACAATGGATCCTGAATTCGCAGAAAGCCAAGTTACTGTCCTTCAGCTCTGCTCGCACACAAGTAGAAAACCCGTGCAGGGCCCCCGAGGAGATGCAGATGAGAGAGATACCAGGTGCCATGTAGGTGTCCCCTGCACCTCCTGTCAGCATCGTGTAGGTGCTACCTGTCACAATCACAAGCCATCCCACTCATCAGGCCTATCTACCTGTCACAATCACAAGCCATCCCACTCATCAGGACTATCTACCTGTCACAATCACAAGCCATCCCACTCATCAGGACTATCTACCTGTCACATGAGTCACGCACTCATCAGACCCATCTACCTGTCACAATCACAAGCCATCTAACTCATCAGACCCATCTACCTGTCACAATCACAAGCCATCTAACTCATCAGACCCATCTACATGTCACAATCACAAGGCATCTAACTCATCAGACCTATCTACCTGTCACAATCACAAGCCATCTAATTCATCAGACCTATGTACCTGTCACAATCACAAGCCATCCCAACTCATCAGGCCTATCTACCTGTCACAATCACAAGCCATCCCAACTCATCAGGCCTATCTACCTGTCACAATCACAAGCCATCCCAACTCATCAGGCCTATCTACCTGTCACAATCACAAGACATCCACTCATCAGGCCTATCTACCTGTCACAATCACAAGCCATCCCAACTCATCAGGCCTATCTACCTGTCACAATCACAAGCCATCTAACTCATCAGACCCATCTACCTGTCACAATCACAAGCCATCCCACTCATTAGACCTATCCACCTGTCACAATCACAAGCCATCCCACTCATCAGACCCATCTACCTGTCACAATCACAAGCCATCTAACTCATCAGACCCATCTACCTGTCACAATCACAAGCCATCTAACTCATCAGACCTATCTACCTGTCACAATCACAAGCCATCCCACTCATCAGGCCTATCTACCTGTCACAATCACAAGCCATCCCACTCATCATACCTATCTACCTGTCACATGAGTCACGCACTGATCAGACCTATCTACCTGTCACAATCACAAGCCATCCCACTCATCAGGCCTCTCTACCTGTCACAATCACAAACCATCCCACTCATCAGACCTATCTACCTGTCACAATCACAAGCCATCCCACTCATAATACCTATCTACCTGTCACAATCATAAGCCACCCACTAATCAGGCCTCTCTACCTGTCACAATCACAAACCATCCCACTCATCAGGCCTATCTACCTGTCACAATCACAAGCCATCCCACTCATCATACCTATCTACCTGTCACAATCATAAGCCACCCACTAATCAGGCCTATCTACCTGTCACAATCACAAGCCATCCCACTCATCAGGCCTCTCTACCTGTCACAATCACAAGCCATCTAACTCATCAGACCTATCTACCTGTCACAATCACAAGCCATCCCACTCATCAGACCTATCTACCTGTCACATGAGTCACGCACTGATCAGACCTGTCACAATCACAAGCCATCCCACTCATCAGGCCTCTCTACCTGTCACAATCACAAGCCATCCCACTCATCAGGCCTCTCTACCTGTCACAATCACAAGCCATCCCACTCATCATACCTATCTACCTGTCACAATCATAAGCCACCCACTAATCAGGCCTATCTACCTGTCACAATCACAAGCCATCCCACTCATCAGGCCTATCTACCTGTCATAATCACAAGCCATCCCACTCATCAGACCTATCTACCTGTCACAATCACAAGCCATCCAACTCATCAGGCCTATCTACCTGTCACAATCACAAGCCATCCCACTCATCAGACCTATCTACCTGTCACATGAGTCACGTACTGATCATGTCAGGCCTATTGAGACCTGTGTACCTGTTGTACGAGTCATGCATGATCAGATCTATCTACCTGTCACATGAGTCATCCACTCATCAATCTACCTGTCACGTAAGCCACCCACTCATCAGGCCTATCTACCTGTCACAATCACAAGCCATCCAACTCATCAGGCCTATTTACCTGTCATATGAGTCATCTACTCATCAGACCCATCTACCCATCACATAAACCACCCACTCATCAGGCCTGTCTACCCATCACATAAACCACCCACTCATCAGACCTATCTACCTGTCACATGAGTCACGCACTGATCATGTCAGGCCTATTGAGACCTGTGTACCTGTTGTACGAGTCATGCATGATCAGATCTATCTACCTGTCACATGAGTCACGCACTGATCATGTCAGGCCTATTGAGACCTGTGTACCTGTTGTACGAGTCATGCATGATCAGACCTATCTACCGGTCACATGAGTCAACCACTCATCAATCTACCTGTCACGTAAGCCACCCACTCATCAGGCCTATCTACCTGTGGCATAAGCCACCCACTCATCAGGTCTATCTACTTGTCACAATCACAAGTCATCCACTCATCAGGCCTATCTACCTGTCACAATCACAAGCCATCCAACTCATCAGGCCTATTTACCTATCATATGAGTCATCTACTCATCAGACCCATCTACCCGTCACATAAACCACCCACTCATCAGGCCTATCTAGCTCTCACAATCACAAGCCATCCACTAAGCATACCTATCTACCTGTCACATGAGTCACGCACTGATCAGGCGTATCGTGACCTGTCTACCTGTTGTACGAGTCATGCATGATCAGACCTATCTACCTGTCACATGAGTCATCCACTCATTAATCTACCTGTCACGTAAGCCACCCACTCATCAGGCCTATCTACCTGTGGCATAAGCCATCTACTCATCAGGCCTACCTGTCACAATCACAAGCCATCCCACTCATCAGGCCTATCTACCTGTCACAATCACAAGCTATCCCACTCATCAGGCCTATCTACCTGTCACATACGCCATCCACTCATCAGACCCATCTACCTGTCACAATCACAAGCCATCTAACTCATCAGACCCATCTACCTGTCACAAACACAAGCCATCTAACTCATCAGACCCATCTACCTGTCACAATCACAAGCCATCTAACTCATCAGACCCATCTACCTGTCACAATCACAAGCCATCTAACTCATCAGACCTATCTACCTGTCACAATCATAAGCCACCCACTAATCAGGCCTATCTACCTGTCACAATTACAAGCCATCCCACTCATCAGGCCTATCTACCTGTCACATGAGTCACGCACTGATCATGTCAGGCCTGTTGAGACCTGTGTACCTGTTGTATGAGTCATGCATGATCAGACCTATCTACCTGTCACATGAGTCATCCACTCATCAATCTACCTGTAAGCCACCCACTCATCAGGCCTATCTACCTGTCACAATCACAAGCCATCCAACTCATCAGACCTATCTACCTGTCACAATCACAAGCCATCTAACTCATCAGACCCATCTACCTGTCACAATCACAAGCCATCTAACTCATCAGATCCATCTACCTGTCACAATCACAAGCCATCTAACTCATCAGACCCATCTACCTGTCACAATCACAAGCCATCTAACTCATCAGACCTATCTACCTGTCACAATCACAAGCCATCTAACTCATCAGACCTATCTACCTGTCACAATCACAAGCCATCTAACTCATCAGGCCTATCTACCTGTCACAATCACAAGCCATCTAACTCATCAGACCTATCTACCTGTCACAATCACAAGCCACCCACTAATCAGGCCTATCTACCTGTCACAATTACAAGCCGTCCATTCATCAGACCTATCTACCTGTCACATGAGTCACGCACTGATCATGTCAGGCCTGTTGAGACCTGTGTACCTGTTGTATGAGTCATGCATGATCAGACCTATGTACCTGTCACATGAGTCAACCACACATCAATCTACCTGTCACGTACGCCATCCACTCATCAGGCCTATCTACCTATCACGTACGCCATCCACTCATCAGGCCTATCTACTTGACACACAAACCATCCACTCATCAGACCTATCCACCCGTTAATACAAGCCATCCACTCATCAGACTTATCTACCTGTTAACATAAGCCATCCCATCCACTCATCAGGCCTATCTACCTCTCGAAGAAACCATTTACTCACCACAGCTATCAAGACCTATCTAAACGCATTGGTCGCTCTCCCCAAGCCAAGGTTAAGCAGCATTGAGCGTGGTTACCGAACGGATGGGTGACCGTTTGTAACCCTTGGGCTTCAGTACACCCCCCCCATCCCCTAGTTGTAAATGGGTACCTGCCCTCTTTAAGGTCAGGGAAGGTAAAGCAGCCAGGGAGAGGAGATGGGCGCCGCCCTCAATATGCTGGCCCCCTGGAGAAAGCTAAGGTCTCTGAGGCCTCGCTCTCCCAACCACTGCATAGGTTATGGGACACCTTTACCTTTTCACCTGACATAGGCCATCCTTTGCACAGAGCAGACATATATATATATATATATATAGATAGATAGATATATATATATATATATATATATATATATATAATATATATATATATATATATATATATATATATATATATACCTATCTAGACACAATGATGTATGGGAGTTTCTTTTTAATTTTTTACGTGCCCTGCCTAGATCTCAGAGGTTCCCCAATGGAGAGATTTTGCGTATACCACCATAATTATTTTTTGCCCACCATGTAGGTAGATATATTCCGACTTTGAGGATGGTTGGTGTATGTTCAAAAACTATCTACCTGTCACGCGAGTCACGCACTGATCAGGCCTATTGAGACCTGTCTACCTGTTGTACGAGTCATGCATGATCAGACCTCTTCAGACCTATGTCTGAATTTGTGCATGATCTGGTACTTGTATAGGACACTTATAGACACCTTAGTGTATAATTAAAATTAATTTACGCATTGCCAGAAACTTCTTTAAGAAACAAATGTAACTTAAGCCTATGCAATCCTACTATTCCTCCCCTCCTGCCCCCCCCACCCCCACCCCCACCCCACCCCACACTCTCTCTCTCTCCTCTCTCTCTCTCTCTCTCTATCTCTCTCTCTCTCACACGTTAAAACCCGTTCCGCTTTTCGAAAGAGCAAGCCATTGTGTGCCGGTGGGAATTGATGACAAAATTTACAAAACTGCATACACACGGGGACTGGATTTTTAAAAAATGCACACGAGTACATATTCCATTATCCTCGAAATAAAGGAATAAATAAATAAATAAATGAATAAATAAAAATCTCTCTCTGTCTGTCGGTCTGTCTGTCTCTAACTTTGGCATTTTGCCTCTGATTATTGACAGTGTCTGGTCTCCGCAGAAATTCAAGCTGTTGTTAAAAGTGAATTAAGAGTTTCTAGGGAGCACACTAAAGGCCATTTGATGCCTAATCCCACCTTGTTGCTTTTCCAGGTATGCGCAGAAGGCTTTGAACAGCAGGAAGTGACTCGTGACCCTGTCCTTGATATTCTGGTTGAACACTTCCAGTGATTGGTCCACCAGCTTACCTCCCTTGGGATCAAACAACAACATAATCATTTATAGACACACACGTTCAGTTTTAAACAAAATACTGTAGAGAAAAGAGATGGGGAAGAAGGAGGAGGAGGAGAAGGGGGAGGAGGAGAAGAAGAAGAAGAGGAGGAGGAGGAAGAAGAAGAAAATGAAACTAAGCACGAATCTCTCTCAATTTCTTGATGAGAATGTTACCTCTAAACCACCAACACATTTTGTGTTGTAAAAAGAATAATTGAATAATTAACGATTACATGAAGAAAAAAATAGATAGATGATTGATAGATAGATAGATAGATAGATAGATAGATCTCTAAGTAAACAGATAAATAAATGAATAAAATCAATCAATCAAATCAACCAATACAGACATACATACATAAATGAATAAGCGTTATCCTTGAAGATCCTTTTCTTTTCATCATTTTTTTCTTCTTATTCTTGAGAGATTCAAACGTTAAACCCGGACTGACCTGCCACCAGCTGCCAACGCTGGCGATCACGTGCTGAACTCCTCCCGGCTGATTGGTGCTCTGAGCAAAGATGGCTGCCGTCCCTTCTTCCGTGCTGACGTCCGCCTAGGTAGATGGAGCACAACTGATAATAATAATAATAATAATAATAATAATAATAATAATAATAATGATATATGGAATTTATATAGCGCTGAATCTTGTAAAAAAACAAACAAATCGAAGCGCTTGCACTCAATCATTTACAGGCATGCAACTCTCCTTCAACATAATGAACAACAGATTTCAAAACCATGCGCGCGCAAGCATGCACGCACACACACACACACACACACACACACACACACACACACACACACACACACACACACACTCGGAACAACACTTAGAAGGTGAAAGATGCTGTTGAAAATTAGGGACAGATATTTGGAGGAAAGTCTCAGGTAGGAAATAAGTGTGTTTTGAGGCTGGATTTGAAGGTATCAAGTGAAGGCTTTTGTCGAAGTGAAAGAGGGAGGTCATTCCAGGTGGATGGACCAGAAACAGAGAAGGAGCGACGGCCAACAGTGGTTTGTTTGAATCTGGGTGTTCGAAAGCACAAAGTATCTGCGGCTGAACGAAGGGAACGGGATGGAGTGTACAGGTGAAGACAGTTACAGAGATAAGAGGGTGCAGATTTGTGGAGACATTTGAAACAGAGGGTATTGATTTTATACTCCAGTCTTTGTGAGACAGGCAGCCAGTGAAGAGATCGCAGAAGAGGAGTGATGTGTTCAGATTTTTTTCTTTCTTAGGACCAGTCGAGCTGCAGAGTTTTGTATGCGTTGAGCTGGTGAGTTGTGTCAGGTTGGCTGGTGGGGGGCTTTTAGGGTTAATGCAGAATATGAACATATATGCGCTTGTGCACTTCTTAAAAATGTTCAAACTTGTACTTATCATCATTGTGGGTGGGTGAATGGGTGGATGTGGGTAGGAGGTGGTGGGTTAGAGCGTTGCACTTATGATCGGGGATAGGTCGGGGGTTCGAGCCACTACCGATGCATCTGTTCATAAAAACAGGATTTTTTTTTCCTCCCAAGACTTCACTCCAGTACCAACCGACTCCACTCCTCCGGAAAGTCCTTTGGATGAGACTGTAAAACCGAGGTGCAGCGTGCGAGCGTACGCAGAATATCTCGCAAGCACGCACACACACACACACACACACACACACACACACACACACACACACACACACACACACACACGCGATAACATGTTTCGCTTCTCGGAAGAGTAGGCAGGCTACTGCGTGCCCATAGGAGCGGACCCCCCCCTCCCCCCAAATGAAAACACACTGTTATGCACATACTGTTATGCATAAATGCATGTATACACACTGTTATGCAAAAATGCATATACATCCGTGTTTAGACATCATCTCCGAAGTCGCAATGCGGCTATCTTCATTGTGGGCCAAAACCGTTGCACAGGCAAAATCTCGCCATTTATTGAACATCAAAAATGAAGCCGAGGACCCAGAAATGGTTAGGAATCATTATTATTATTATTATTATTATTATCTATTATTATTATTATTATTGATTTTATTATTATTATTATTATTATTATTATTATTATCGTCATCATTATCATGATAATAATGTATGATAATCATGATCATCATTAGTATTAGTAATACAACTAGCTGTAACTATAAAACCAAAACAACAACAACAAAACAATTCAATACAAAAAGGACTGACCACGATACTGGATAAGTTGGCCTGTCTGTCTGCTGGTATCTTTTTCTTCAGTTCTTCGAAGCGTCCTTGCGAGCGAGTGGTCACAATCACCTGAAACAGAGTGTAAAACACACATACACACACACACACAAAACCAACTAACATAGTCTGACAAAATGTATAACCATAAACAAAAAAAATATATATGATCACTGTCATGGATATTATTATAACTATAAGCAACACTGTTATCATCATTTAGCTACTACTACTACTACTACTTCAACTGTTAGTACTACTACTACTTCAAATACTTCTACAACAACAGCAACAACAACTACTACTACTACTACTACTACTACTACCAGTACCACCACCACCACTACTACAACTACAACAACTACTACTATAACTACTACTACTATAACTACTACTACTACTTCAACTACTACTACTACTACCACCACCACTACTACTACTACCACCACCACTACTTACCACCACCACTACTACTACTACTACTACTACTACTACTACTACTACAGATGATGATGATGATGATGATGATGAGTAATAAATCACCTTTCCCGCAATAGTCTAAAGCTGCAATCAGCCATACTTCAAGAACTGAGTCAATCTTTACTTTAAACGTATAGGTTCCTGGTACGTGACGTTTGCAGTGGCCGAATGGTTAAAGCGCTTTGCGTCCAGTCCTAAGAGTCTGAACAATACCGAGTTCGAGTCTCTGCCCTGTGCGGTGGATTAATGGTAGGAATCTTTACAATCTTCTATGAGGTCAGTTCATGAAAATAGTCGATGTACGAATCCCTACTCTTCTGTAAGCGCACACAAAACCATTCCACAACACATTGCACCACACTATTCCATTCTTCACCACTTCACACTATAAGCACATCGTACCACACAACACCATACCACATCACATCATACCATTCCACACCATGTCATTCCATACCACATCATACCATTCTATATCACGCCACATCGTGCCATTTCACACCTCATCAAACTAGATCTATAGCCCACCACACCCACCACAACACCATACATTAGACCAACCACATCCCATTCCACATATTTCACCGTAAACATTAGACCACACCACACACATCCCACCACACACACCACACCACCACGCCACTCCATACCACCACCACATACCACCACACCACACCACACACATCACACCACACTATACTACACCCACCACACCACACCACACCACTATCACACCAACACATACCACATCACGCCACACCACGCACACCCACCACACCACCCATACCACATCACAACCATACCACGCCACACCACACCACACCACACCACCACACCATACCACCAACCATACCACACCACACCATACCATACCACAACCACATACCACACCACACCGCACCTTGCTCCTCTGGCGAGGATTCCTGTACCACAGCTGTGCCGATTAGCCAGCCCCTCCGGCAACCAGTACTCTGCGTCCTGGAAAACAACACATGAGGCCATGATAGTATACCGTAGTAGTACTATGTAGTAGTATAGTGTATAGTAGATATGATATTAGTAGTAGTAGTACGATAGTTAGTAGTAGTAGTAAGCAAGTAGTAGCAGCAGAAGTAGTAAGTAGTAGAAGAAGTAATACAAGTAGATTAGTACTGTGATGAGTTTAGTAGTATGTGTAGTAGTAGTAGTCAGTAGTGTAAGCCGTAGTAGTAGCCGTAAGTAGTAGTGTTGTTGTAGTAGTAGTAGTAGGTAGTAGTAGTAGTAGTCTTAGTAGAGTAGTAGTAGTAGCAGCAGTAGTAGTAGTAGTAGTAGTAGCAGCAGCAGTAGTAGTAGTAGTAGTAGAGAGCAGCAGCAGCTAGCAGCAGTAGTAGTAGTAGAGCAGCAGCAGAGCAGGAGTAGTAGTAGTAGTAGTAGTAGTAGTAGAGTAGTAGTAGTAGTAGTAGTAGTAGTAGTAGTAGTAGCAGCAGCAGCAGTAATATCAACATCATCATCCTCAGTAGTAGTAGTAGTAGTAGTAGTAGTAGTAAGTAGTAGTAGTTAGTAGTAGTATCAGCAGCAGCAACATATAGTAGTAGTAGTAGTAGTAGTAGTATCAGCAGCAGCAGCATAGTAGTAGTAGTAGTAGTAGTTAGTAGTAGTATCAGCAGCAGCATAGAGTAGTAGTAGTAAGATAGTAGAAGTAGTAGTATTGTATTGTATTGTATTGTGTTATATTGTATTGTGTTTGCATTTACCGTATAGCCGTTTAAGTCACGGCAAATTTCTCTGCGTGAAATTCGGGCTGCCCTTCCCGGGAAGAGTGCTTCGCCACAAGAGCAGCGCCACCCAATATTTTTTTTTCCTGTTCCTGTTTTGCATGTGTGTTTGTTTCCCTATCAGAGAGGCTTTTTTCCCCTGCAGGTTTTGCCCAGGGACAACTAACTCTCTTTTTGCCGTGGGTTCTTTTGCCTGCGTAAATGCATGCTAACCTTTGGAACCACGGTTTATATGTCTCATCTGAAAGACTAGGACCCAGACTACTACTCATGATCTTGTGGATGGAGGAAAAGTTCGAACCGGACTTCGTTTTCTAGCAGGTGCGTCCCTCTAGCCGTCGATCCACTAAGTAGTTAGTATAGTGAATAGTTTAGTATATGTATGGTAGGGGTTAGTTGGGTGATATGTAGTAGTAGTAGTAGTAGTAGTAGTAGTAGTAGTAGTAGAGAAGATAGAAGAAGAGAGAAGAAGAAGAAGAAGTAGTAGTAGCAGCATCAGCAAGTGGAATTAGTATAGTAGCAGTAGAAATAGCAGTAGAGAGTGAGAGGAGGAGGATAGCAAGTAGCACAGTAGCAGTAGCAGTAGCAGCAGCAGCAGCAGTAGTAGTAGTAGTAGTAGTAGTAAAGAGAAGAAGAAGTAGTAGTAGTAGCACACAGTGAATAGTAGTAGTAGCAGTAGAAGTACAGTAGTAGTAGTAGTAGGAGGAGAGTAGCAGCAGCGCAGCAGCAGCAGTAGCAACAGTAGCAGCAGCAGTAGTAGTAGTAGTAATACTAATAGTAGAAGTAGTAGCAGCAGCAGCAGCAGCAGCAGCAGCAGCAGCAGCAAAGCAGCAGTGGAATTAGAAGTAGTAGCAGTAGGAGTAGTAATAGGAGGAGGAGGAGTAGCATCAGCAGCAGTAGCAACAGTAGCCCAAGCAGTAGAAGTGGTGGTAGCATCATCATTATCATCAGCATCAGCAGCAGCAGCAGCAGCGGCAGCGGCAGTAACAGTAATATTATTATAGTAGTTGTTGCTGTTTTTGGTGGTTGTGGTAGAAACAGCTGCTGCAGCAGCGATAATTGGTAGTATAATAGTATGACGAGTAGTAGGCAGCAGATGCAGAAATAATTATCTTTTAACAGGCATAAAATTCCTAAAACTTGGAATGGTATGGCGTGGTGTGGCGGGGTGTGGTATGGTGTGGTCTGATGTGGTGTTGCGAGGGGTGGTATGGTTTGACAATCTTATATGTGGATCGGTGGTCTAGAGGTCACGAGTCTGTCTAAAAGCGATAAGTCCGGTTCGGAAGTGTGCGGTGTTCGAATCCCGTTTGGACCCGAAACTTTTTCCCCATCCATTAGATCATGAGTGGTGATCTGGGCGCTAGTCTTTCGGATGAGACGATAAACCGAGGTCCCGTGTGTTACACATAATTATTTAGCGCACGTAAAAGAACCTACGGCAACAAGAGAGTTGTCCCTGGCAAAATTCTGTAGAAAAATGCCCCTCTGATAGGGAAACAAATACAGTTGCAAACAAGAAAAAGAAAAAAAAACCTGGGTGGCGCTGCTCTTGTGGCGACGCGCTCTCCCCGGGGAAAGCAGCCCAAATTTCACGCAGATAAATCTGCGTGACTTAAAGTGGTATAAATAAAATTAAAATAAAAGGACATGCAGACTTGCAAGTGCTATAACATTCGTTGTTATACACATGCATAAATCAATTATATGTGAAAAATCCTCAATTTATCATCAGTTTTCAAATAGATCAACACAACTGGGACTACCTTTTTTTTGTTAAAATAAAATATCGATTATTGGCAAATCTAATTATTAAACCAAATGGATCATAACTGACACAATACTGATTGGGACATTAAATCTATGAGACAGTAAAAGCGTCTCACATTTTACGATGACTTAAAGGGAAAAAAAGAAAGAATTATCGCGACACCGAAAATGCACAATCAGCATTTAGTAGTCTGGACACATTTCAAAGATATTCATTCATTGTGTCGCAGCATTTGTGCCTCCTTTTACTCTTTTTTTGAGGTGGTGGGTTTGTTTGGTTTTGTTATTTATCTATTTATTCTTTTATTTCGAGGATAATGGAATAAGCGCTCATGTGCTTTTTTTTAATTTTGCATCCAGTCCCTGGATGGGGACGGGATAGCTCAGTGGTCGGAGCACTCGCTTTCCCCCAGCCAAGTTAAGCAGCGTTGAGCGTGGTTACCAGTTGGATGGGTGACCGTTTGCGCGCCTTGGCTTCAGTACAGTTCCCCCAGTTCACCCAGCTGTAAATGGGTACCTGCCCTCTTTAGGGTCAGGGAAGGTAAAGCAGCGAGGGAGAGGAGATGGGCGCCGCCCTCAATATGCTGGCCCTAGAGAAGTGAGGTCTCTGACGCCTCACTCCCCTACGACCTTATAGGTTATGGGACTCCTTTACCTTTCCTTTACCAGTCCCTGTGTGTATGCAGTTTTGTTAATCTCGTCATCCGTTCCCACCGGCACACACTGGCCTACTCTTCCGAAAAGCGGAACAGGTTTTAACGTGTGCGCAAGACGGGGACGGGATAGTCTTGTGGTTAGTACATTGCGCTCGCAATCTGACGACCCGGGTTCGATTCCCGTTCAAGGGGATATTTTCCCCTAGAGTTAACATCAGTGCCGACTCCACTCTCCCCAAAAGTCCTTCGGATGAGACTATAAACCGAAGCCCCGTGTGCGAACGCACGCAGTACATCTTGCGCACATGTTAAATTCTGTTCCGCTTTACGTAAGAGTAGGCCAGTGTGTGCTGGTGGGAACAGATTACAAAATTTACAAAACCGCATACACACGGGGACAGGATGTAAAAAAACACATAAGTGCTTATTCCATTATCCTCGATATAAAAGAATAAAAATAAATAAATAAAAAAGATGTTCTGCGTGCGTTTGCACACGGGACCTCGGTTTATAGTCTCATCCGAAGGATTTTGGGGGAGAGTGGAGTCGGCAATTGTTAATTCCAGAGGAAAAATCCTCTTGAACGAGATTCGAACCCGGGTCAGCAGATCACGAATGCATCACTCTAACCACCAGGCTATCCCGTCCCCGTGTTTTCTGATGCTTTCGTTTGCTAATGCTTCCAATTCGGATTATTTTTGCAAAAGTGAGGACAAAATTACACACACACACACACACACGAGTGCATATGCAGTTGACCTAAAACAGTTAAAACCATCTCCCCTGGAAAAAAGAAAGCCACCCACACCTTTTTTCTATTGAAAAAAAAATACAAGAAATCGAATTCAGGTAGACATCTTTCGCTATAATGTTTTATTTCTCTTTCCCGATCTGCTTGGTTCTCTGTTTGTGGCCCTTATGGCGACCACAACTGGCGCACACCCGTACAAATGAATCTCCAGCTTGAGCTCTCATCAAATTGTGTGTGTGGGGTTATTTTTTTCAAGTTTTAAATTCCATTACATTAAAAGGTGAAGCCTATGTGTCGTAGGGGAGTGAGCCATCAGAGACCTCAACCTCTCAAAGGGCCAGCATATTGAGGGCAGCTCCCATCTCCTCTCCCTTGCTGCTTCACCTTCCCTGACCCTAAAGAGGGAAGGCACCCATTTATATCTAGGCGAACTGGGGGTGACTGTACTGAAGCCAAGGCACGCAAACGGTCACCCATCCAAGTTGTAACCACGCTCGATGCTGCTTGACCTTAGCTGGGGGAAAGCGACTGCTCTGACCACTGAGCTATCCCGTCTCCATTACATTCATTACATTAGAAAGAATATATGGGTGTTGCACTGGTAGAATCTTATAAAACAACGGAAGACATAAAACTAGATTTTGTTGTCGCACTCAACACCAAGGATATCAAGCTAGAGTCTATACCGCCATGACAAATGATACACTAGCCTAGCACTGTTTCAGACCACTCAGGAAGTGAAGCAAACATGACTCAGCATCTTCACAGACTAGACCTACGTTCGACAATCAGAAGCCACACAGAGATACAAATATACACAGTCAGTCAGACAGACAGACAAACAGACAGACAGAAGATTCACCTGAAAAATCCATGACCGGTAGAATGAGCTGCGGTCTTCCGAACCCAAGCCTAAAAGTAGAAGTAACAGGGAAAAACAACCCTCTCCTCCCTAGAAACACGCAGTACTGACAGAAACCGGTTATTCCCGGGTTCGTTTAAAAACTGACCAACGCTTGACTGTTGATCTGACAAACAAGGTCATCCCATTAGCTGCCTACTCACGCAGCACATACCGGCGCAGGGAACATCTTTTACTGGATTGGTCTATTCTGGGAGTTGCAGCCTATCGCGGGTACAGCTGTAGTAGTTTAGAGCTTCGATATTTTCTGCGTGTGTCGGTGCAGACTTCGCGTGGTGGAATTATGAAACTGCCGTGGAGTGAAGTCATAGAGATATGAATGGCGAGATTGAATTTCTTTGTTGTGCAGGAATTTAGTGTTTGCAGTTCACCGTGCCTCTTGTCCAGGTATATCCCCCCCCCCCCCCCTCTCTCTCTCTCCTCGAAATAAAAGAATTTGGCATTGTCATTGTCATTGTCATTCTCTCTCTCTCTCTCTCTCTCTCTCTCTCTCTCTCTCTCTCTCTCTCTCTCTCTCTCTCTCTCTCTCTCATGTTAATGTTTGATTTATTTGTGAATTATATGTTTATTAACGTATATCTCTTTTCTCAAAAGAGAAATATATGTATCTCTTGAAATTAATGCTCAAGTCATTTAAGGATTATGTATTGTTAAATATGTGATTTTTATTTTAAAAAATCATGTTGTCGTTGTTGTAGTAAGATTTTTACTTTCTTTTGTTGATAGTCCCTAATCAGGGCAAGGGCCGGATGAAAAAAAATATGTGCATGCTTATTCTGTTACCCTTGAAAAATAGATTAATTCATTCATTCATTCATTCATTCTCTCTCTCTCTCTCTCTCTCTCTCTCTCTCTCTCTCTCTCTCTCTCTCTCTCTCTCTAATTAGTATTATCCCTAAAACACAAACACACACACACACACACACATTCTCTCTCAATGACTGTATAGGTTTAGATTTCTTCTTTTGTTTTGTTTCTTGTTTTTATTATGTGAATGTATGGGTATTGGGTTTATTTCATTATCATGACATATAATTTGAACGAGTATAATCAAAAATGAGTGTTGATGGTGATCGTGTACTGTCTTGGGAATTATATATTGGATATTATCTCTGAAATACACACACACACACACATACTTCTGTCTCTCTGTCTCTGCCTCTCTCTCTCACCTTTTATCGTTTTGTTTATAGTTATAGTGTATCCTGATGAAGGATTCATATTTTATATTTTCAATACTTATTGGGCTTGTCTGCTGTACTTAAGTTTTAATGAGTGTCCTATTTCAAGATCTTATTGTTATATGTAACAAGTATATGTACCATTTGACAATGCGTGGATGTTCATCTTTATGACTTATTAAGTTTGGTTGTTGTTATTTTGCTTGGTTTTTGTTGTTGTTCTTGTTGTTGTTGTTTGTTTTTCTCTGTTTTTCTTTTTTCTTCTTTTGTTGATTTGGTTTTTCTTCGTTTGTTTTGGTTGTGGTGTTTGTTTGTTTTTGTTTTTTGGGGGGGTAGGGTTTTCTTTTTGTTTTTGTTTTGTTTTTTGCTTTATTTTGTTTTTGTTGGGGGGGGGGGGGGGCTGTTTTGAAAAGGGTTATTTCCCCTTGTTTCTACTGTGAGAGTGTATAAGTGTTGGGTTATTATTAAGATGTATCCCTACGGGCGGGGACTAGATGTAAAAAAGCACATGAGTGCTTATTCATTATCCTCGAAATAAAAGAATTTGTCATTGTCATTGTCTCTCTCTCCCTCCCTCTCTCTCTCTTCTCAGACCAGTTCGTTGTGCGATGTTGATTTTTTATTAATACAGTTTTGTGGAAATTCCTCCATCTTTCCAGTTCCTTTTGTAAGGGCTAACCAAAGCTTATGAAAAAAAAGGTATCTGAATCTATCCTTTAACCATGTTATGGATTCCATGTCATGATGACTGTCTGGGCTGTTGTAAACTAAGCTTTCTAATATGCCATTATGTGTCTTGTGCCCAGTCCTCTACCCGCTGTCCCCTTGTAAATGGGCATCCTGCTTATTACAATATATTAATAAACTTTTGTCATTGTCTCTCTCTCTCTCTCTTCCCAGTGTGTGCATCCCAGATGTAGCCAGTGTGGTTGGCGGTGTTATAAACGAGATGGGTTGTTTCCTCTGTGTGTGTGTCAAGTCAAGTCAAGTCAAAATTTTATTTCCAGATGGTACATTGAATAAGCAATGCATTTGCTTTTTTTCATCAAGCCATCTATCTAAGAACAAACTTCGTAATGATTATACTAAGACACTACATTATTGCATCATTTACCATTGAATTAAACCAGTAAAAAAAAAAAAGGAAAAAAATCGATAAGGAAATACATTGAAAATACAAATTACCACATATACATATACACGCACACACATACTCATGCACACCTGAGCGCGTGCGCGCTCACGTCCACACACACATTTAAATAAAAATGTTTTAGGAATTAAAAAAAGAAAATCATAAATCGTCAGGACAAACAAATTACTTCACCTACTGTTTCATCCATTCTTACACGTTTATACTTTAGATAATAAAAAGGTACAGGAATAAAACGTTAGAAAATACTAGGCATTCGTCATTACTGACAATATTACCTTCAATGACCTCCCTCCTCTCCTCCTCCACCCAGCAAACGTGTGTGTGTGTGTGTGTGTGTGTGTGTGTGTGTGTGTGTGTTCTCCAAGTTTACGTCTCTTCACACAGAGTTTATTTGCTTTTTTAAGCCGAGAACATGATTCCATCGAAGCGTATAGGTTTAAGTGTGTAGGCACATGCGCGTGAGTGCGTGCGTATGAATGCGTGTATTAATGTTAATGTGTGTATTCGTATGCCGCGCGCGCACGTGTGTGCGTGTGCGTGGTTTTATATGTTATATATATATATATATATATATATATATATATATATATATTAATATAATATATATATGTATGTATGTATACACACACACACATTATCTACAATTATATATATATATATATATATATATATATATTATAAGAGAGAGAGAATGTGAGTGTGTGTGTGTGCTCGAATATAACTGTTCTTGACCAAAGCCTATGAAAGGCAAATGTTTCTGATTCCATGAATGTTAACTATACAGGCATTTTATTGGAATGGAAGCAGGGCAGATGGTCATGTTTTGAAGGGAGGTTGTCATTCTTTATTGATTTACTTGCACTGGCATATATTTGAAATAACTAGTTCTTGCTGTTGCTTTTTTTTTTTTTTAAACTTCCATCTGATAAATGATTTTACAGCGCGACTGAATGTTTGCTTTGTAGGTGTTGTATATATAAGTGACCATATAAATGGACGCTGCATGTATTCATGATGCCTAATTATGCGTATGTCAGTTTCACAACGAATTGTGATATTGTAATGGAGAGGACTTTTGACTACTTATGATAACTCTTCGTAGGTTTAGACAGTGCTGCGTTACTATGTTACAGCTGTTACCTAGCATCAGCATGATAGCTCTCCTCATCTTGTTTCTCATCCTACCCATCATTGTTATTGTTTATGATAGTAACAAAAAAAGCGACTGAAAGTGAAAAATCCCAGCTATGTAAGTAATTATATCTAAAAACGGGGACAACAATCCTTTTTTTTTCTCTTTTTACTTGTTGTTTTCAGTTAGTAGTGTGGAAATGGCATGAAGAAAATTATCCCAAGCGAAACAGACCGACCTGTTTGTACACGGGACAACTATGTTTAACGTGTGTGTGTGTGTGTGTGTGTGCCGGGGAGGCCGCTTTCCTGTCAAGGATTAACTTTTCCGATAATCGAGGACTTTCTTTGTGTACATTTGGGTTTAGGGACAACAGACAGCACACAGAGAGAGAGAGAGAGAGAGAGAGAGAGAGAGAGAGAGAGAGAGAGAGAGAGAGAGAGAGAGAGAGAGACAGCAAGCAGAAAACTGGTAGTACAAGAAGATATCAAGTGACATATCAAAGAAAAATTACCAAATGCCCCATGGAAAAAACCGGCCATGTCTAGAGAAACAAGTGGCTATGTACTTAGGGGAAAATCGGCTTTGTGAAACTGGAAAAAACTGGCTATGCACCAAGGGAAATCCCACTAAAATGATGTATCAACTAACAAAATAAAAAACAGCTACCTATTAGGGAAAACCTGGTTAGGTCCCAAGGAAAAACCGGCTATATCTCAAGGAAAAACTGGCCATGTCCCAAGGAAAAACTGGCTATATCTCAAGGAAAAACTGGCCATGTCCCAAAGAAAATCCAGCTATATCTCAAGGAAAACTGGCCATGTCCCAAAGAAAAACCAGCTATATCTCAGGGAAAAACTGGCCATGTCCCAAGGAAAAACCGGCTATATCTCAAGGAAAAACTGGCCATGTCCAAAGGAAAAACCTGTTATATCTCAAGGAAAACTGGCCATGTCCCAAAGAAAAACTGGCTATGTCCTATAGAAAAACTGGCCATATCCCAAGGAAAAACTGGCTATGTCCTATAGAAAAACTGGCCATATCCCAAGGAAAACTGGCTATGTCCTATAGAAAAACTGGCCATATCCCAAGGAAAAACTGGCTATGTCCTATAGAAAAACTGGCCATATCCCAAGGAAAAACCGGCTATGTCCTATAGAAAAACTGGCCATGTCCCAAGGAAAAACCGGCTATGTCCTATAGAAAAACTGGCCATGTCCCAAGGAAAACCGGCTATGTCCTATAGAAAAACTGGCCATGTCCCAAGGAAAAACTGGCTATATCCCAAAGAAAAACCGGCTATGTATAAAATGGCTACGTACAAAACGCTACATGCCAAGAAAAAGTTACCTCAGTCCCAAGGACAATAAACGGCTATGTCCTTTAGAAAAACAACAACAAAAGACGGGCTATGGACATGGTCTTGAAACTCTTAACTGTTCACCTAAAATGTGTGTGTGTGTGTGTGTGTGTGTGCGTGCGTGCGTGCGTGCGTGCGTGCGTGCGTGTGTGTGTGTGTGTGTGGTGTTGTGTTGTGTCTCTGGACACAGATAAAGAATATACATTCACACACGCCACTTAATTTCTCTCTCCCCAAAGTACACACACACACACACACACACACGCACACCACGCACGCACGCACGCGCACGCACGCACGCACGCATGCACGCTTGCAGGTATTACACAAGTCACACACTACTTTTTAGTAACATTTTCTTTATTTCTTTGCACCAAAACCAACGTATTTCGACAACGTAAATAACGTTAATAAAATTCTATAAATAATCATGAACAATCTACCTTGTTTCTTTCTGTTTTTTGGTTGTTTTTTACAAAAAGAAATCTAAAAAGTTACAAGATGTTATCACAGAGAGAAATTAACTATTTGAGAGAGAGAGACTGAAAGAAGAGAGAGAGAGAGAGAGAGAGAGAGAGGGGGGTGGGGGGTGGGGGCAGAGGGAGGGAGAAAGGGAGAGAGAGTGAGAGAGAGAGAGAGCGAGAGAGAGAGATCTCGAATATTTTAATGAGAGAGAGTGAGAGAGACAGAGAGACAGAGAGACAGAGAGAGAGAGAGAGAGAGAGAGAGAAGAGAGAGAGAGACAGAGAGACAGAGAGAAGAGAGACAGAGAGTGAGTGAGAGACAGAGAAATCGAATATTTTAATGAAAGAGAGAGCATGTTGACAAGCAAACATGTTAAAAAATGTTTTTAAAAAAAGAATAAAGGAGTATTGTTAGAAAAAACGAAGTTTCCAGGGCAAAAAGACATCGTGTGGGAATAATCACCGACAAAGGCTAGTTAGTTGTGGTATGGGGGGAAAAAAAGCGTTGCACTCAGAGAGAAAAAAAAAAAGACAAAAGATGCACAAAAGTATAAGGAGCTGACCAGCTTGGGAGGAAATTTGGGAGAATGTTTGTGTCCTAAAGTGGGTTTGTTGTCGTAAAGTGGACAGGCTTAAAAGGAGATAAGCGAATCTACCTGGGTCTGGAAAGTTCCTGCAAGAAAAAAAAAGAAAAAGAAAAAACCCCAGACTTCTTATTCCCTTCACCAGCCAGGTTGATTTCCAACACACAGACAGCAAATCGCACGACCCAAAAAATAATTTTAAAAAAATATTAAAATCTGACAATTCTTATGTTTTTTGTTGTTGTTTTTTTGAGCGTACGAATCTGGTAAAAATAATAGTTTCCCAAGAAAAGAAAAGAAAAACAGTTAGAGAGTCGTCGTTTCACGTTCGCTGTGTCATCTGAGTTTTTAATCCACGTAACATCCATCTTTTTATTGCCATTATTTTGCGTCGTGTTTTCACGGATGTCGATAGAAAACGATGTTTTTAGCCAGTTTAAAAAGAATTTCGAGTTACTTTTTTTTTTTTGGAGCGGGGTCGCGCAGTTTGAACGTCTTTGTCCAGTAAGCGACAAAGAATCCATTAAAACGAAACGACAAAAAGCGTGGAAAAGATAATTAATTATAAGGTTTGTTGGTTAGCAGTTATGCATGGACTGAGTAGGAGGTGTGTTGTGTGGGGGGGGGGGGGGGGGGGCAGAAGGCGTGGGGAATGAATGGGGGTGGGGGTGGGGAGGGGGAGGGGTTGAGATTTGGGGTCAAAACGGTAAATGGAAGAGGTGTGGACATTGTAGAATGTTAGGAAGTTGAAAAGCAAACCGGTATGGACATGTGCAACAGTGAGGCTCGGAAAGTGGGTGGGGGGGGGGGTTGTGGGTGGGTGGTGGTGGAGGGGGCAGGTGATAACCCAATAGAGATCATTCAGAAATAAATATCATATTAATGTTACATCTCAAAAGAATATATAAAAAAAAAGAGTATTTTTTTCTGTGTGCTATATCGCCTACGGTAGACTATATATAGACTGACATACACTTGCTATTAGTTTGTATACTTTAATAACTTTTTTTCTGAACACTGGCAAACGAAGGGTTTGACTGAATGACGAAAACGTGTGTGTGTGTGTGTGTGTGTGTGTGTGTGGTGTGTGTGTGTGTGTGTGTGTCCCTCTAAGTGTGTGACCATGTTTTATATGTTTATGTGTACTTGCAAGCAAGTATGTACATTTTCTCTTGACTTTTCATGTTTTACCAATTATTGTTAACATTTTGCCTTCTGGTCTACAATTCTTTTAAGTTCTTCCCCTTAATTTTTGAATGTCTATTTTTCAATGCCACACTCTTTTTTCTTTTTCTTGGATTTGTTTGCTTTTTTTGTTGGTGTTTTTTAACAGTAGGTTGAAATTTACATTATATAACTTTTTATCACATACTGCGATGTTTACTGTATATAGCTATCTAATTATCAATAAAATATGACAATTTATCATTCCTTTAAAAAAAAAAAAAGCTTTAAAATGGCTGCTAACAGGTGAAAATGTTCACGCTAGTTTCTTTTTTTTTCTAATGAACTGTTTTGGTGGATCGAAAATTCTTTTGATTTAAACAAAAAACAAAAAAAGGAAAACTTAAACGGCATGACATGGCACACGGAAAAAAAATTGATCACACGATTACAACACCATCAGGAAAGACTGTAGAAGCAAGGAGAGGAAAAACAACAAAGAAATAAACACAGACGTTAAACATTGAAAGAAAAAGATTTTTTTTTTTAAAAACGCAAAAAACAAAAAAGCCAAGCAAACAAACGATGTTTACATAAGGTGGTGAAGAATAATGATTGTGGTAGTGGTGGGTGCTGTGGGTGAGACAAATTGGCGAAGAGACTTTACCAAAAAAAAAAAAAAAAAAGATAAAAACAACCAGAAGGAAAAAATGTAGTTGTTCTTTTTCCCCCCACAACTAGATAGAAAAATCTAAGATAGTATAGAAGCACTGTATATGTTGAACGCTCGCAAACACTTAACATCCCCGCAAATTGTGCATAAACGCACACACACACACACACACCCCACACGCACACAACACACAAAACACAAGGCAAACATTCCCTCTCCCCCCCTCTCTCTCTCTCTCTCTCTCACACACACACACACACAACACACACCACCAGCCAGCCACCAGCCAGCCAGCCAGCCAGTCAAATAGAAAATGTTATATCCAAATTTAATCTACTTTCTATGCACATTTATAATCCTACACACATCTGTCCCACTCCCCTCCCCGGTGTCATTTTCTTAAAATTCAAACACGGTATAAAAAGTATGCATAACAATAAAAAAAAAATTGCCAATTTACAAGGAAAATCGTCTGAGCTAAAGCACACACACACAGACACACATTGTCAAAGCAGTTGTCGAGAGCTGAAAGCACAATAAAATCGTATGGATTCGAGCAAACACAAAAATTCGTCTGGATTCGCAAATCTCTTTACAGTATGAAAAAATCGCAAACTAATCAAGTTGTAAGAGAACTAATTTAAACACCTTTTTATTGGGGTAGATCATGTTGAAAAAACGTTTTGTTCACACGGATACACACTCCAAAAATCACTGATTTGTTGAAACTTTAACATGCATCACACACTGATAGATACAAATTAACACATTCATACTCAAAAAGGGGAAACAAACAACAAACAGAAAGTAGCAGATTTTCTCAAATGTTCCAAACATGTAGTCTACTAGTCCTATAATCTATCATAACTTTCTCCCTCGCTGCAAAACACATTTAAAAGCACATACATACACCCGCATGCAGAGCACAGGCGCGCGCGCACGCAGATGAGTACACACACACACGCGCGCGCGCGCGCGCGAGTACAGAATGTAGACAAGATATAAATATGCTGCATCAGCAATTGATAATAGATAACATACCTGTAGATGCATCACAATCGCTCCTTTTCATTAAATCAGAGACAAAATTCTGAATACATCAATCTGAATAAGTTAACAAGTTTACATACACTTATATCACATAACAAACAATAAACCAAAAACATAGAAAAACAAAAACAAAACATTAAAAAAATATATACAGACAGATGTAAGCACAACACACTATCTCTTCATTGATACTGACAAATTGTAATTCCAGAACAACAAGACTACCTAGAAAACATGCCCCACCCCTCCCCCTTGCAAAAACAGAACAAATTACAAATATATAGATCTTACCTTAAATAAAGAAACTGATGAGTCATAAAGCAGCCAAATGACTTACTAGTGATAATCTCTCTGTGCTGAAGTGAGCTAGCAGAGCTGAAACCAGTCTTTTTGCATATTTTTTTTCTTCTTCTTAATCATGGAAGATAAACAGAGCCTTAAATGGCTGATATCTTTATGGCCATTTTGTTCCGATTCAAACAGGGATTGAACATAATTTTTTTAGTTCTCTCTATTTTAAGACAGATGTGTTTCCTACCACACCACACAACCGATTCAATGTTAACGAAACTTTATGTTTGTGACAAGCACGAGTTAAAAAAACCCCAAAAAAACAAAGCACACTCTGTTAAAAGCGCAGAGAATTTGTTGAACAAACTGTCACCATTACATTACTCTGATCAGCAGATATGTTCTTTGTTCTGTTACGCGCAGTAAATATAGCCATTTCTGTATAAAAACCAAACAACAATGTTTATAATCTATATGGTAGAGCACAGCTCACACACACACACACCAGCGTGCACACAAAAACCATACTCCCTTACATCCACTGAAGTCGGAGTATGGCAGCCTATGTGAGGGCAAGGTGTTTGAAAACAGTCCTACACACAAACTTCTCATCATGTGTGCACTGTCAAAGTGATTTCTTGGTGTGATGAGTAAGAGATAAAGCGTTTATTCCGGGTAAACCCTGGAGCACTTAAACTTGGACACGCTCAACAGCAACAACAATAAAAACATACTGTCTTACTTTTATGGTGTATTAAGCGAATGCTTCATACAACGGAACACAAAGTGTCGTTTGATAGATGTGACAAATACTCCATGAAGAAGAATTTATCCATCAGTAAAGCCATAAAAAAACAACTAAAATTGATGAGTTGTAAGATAGTTCTCCCATTTAGTCAAGTTCATGAACTTCTCTAAGACACGAATCTAGACACTTTTCTTTAAAATTAAAATAAACAAAATCCCTATTTTCCACCACCCCCAAAACAAAAACTAAAACAATAAAACAGACAAAAACACCCAAAACGAGGACACCCCCCCCCCTCCCCCAAGAAATCAACAACCAAAAAAAAAAAAGAGAGATAAAATGCAATTTATTAATAACATTATCAATAACAGTAGCATACTTCACAAATAATAACAATAATACCAAGAATAACAGTAACAATAATGAATTTCACAATTTCACGCAAACTTTCAGAGACATACATGCACAAAAATGTCAGCCCTAGTCATAAGAAAGTAGATTAACTATCTTGCATTATTTTTTTTTCTCCATTTTTCAAAGACAAAAAGCAAACGCAGCAGTAAAATCGACAGGTGTGTTTTATTCTACAAAGCTGTCTAACCATCAACAAGGAACGCACACAACAACAACAAAAATCATACAGTTTTGTGCGGTACAGGAATCTTCAAGGGGGAAAAAAACAACAACCCACAATCGGCAAATACAGTTCACTCAAGAAGCAGTTCCCTCAAAACGGGGAAATATCGGTCAATTGTCTTTCAATGAGATATGAAAAATGGGTTCAAAACTCCTCTCTCTCTCCAACAATGGAAAAATATCCACTCTGTCGTCCGTTTTGCTGTCCATTCCTGTCGCTATCATATCTGTAGGTTATTTTTCCTGCATTCTGTATTTCTTCTTTCTTCCTACATGCATTTTGTGGCACAGCTATGCCAAGTTCTTATTGTTCTTCTCATCAAAGCTTTAAAAGAAAACCACGGAGAAAGATGCTACCTCCTGCGACTAGAGCGAGTTATTACCATCAACACCCTCCCCTGCTCCTCAAATAATAATTGCTAGCCCAAAGAATTTCTTTTTGAAAGGGTGGCACCAGCCGTAGGCATATTTGCTGTGTCTTGAAATACAATATGCCACTAACACTCAGCATGATAACCGTGAAGAAACGTTACAATGTCTTCCAAGCAGCAGCGAAGAAAAACAGAGGCTTCATCACCTAGGAATTGAAAGTCCCTGTTTAGCAGCCAGGAAAACGTGTGTGAGCATGGTGAAAATGACACACGCAGTGGAAGCCTAGTAGACTTCAGTTAGGGGAAGGTATTTCCAGGTAAGAACAGGCAAATCTGTCTATAATATAATATCACAAAGCATCACTCTCCAGAGCTAACAGTAGAAGATATAGAGAGACCAGCACTCTGGTTGCAACACCTCTAATAGTACCTGATGTCTCAATAGGACAACATACAAATCATAACCTTTGTTTTTCTGTTAGCAGTACCTTCAAAGTACCTGGCGTTATGATAGGACAACGTAATAGCTATAACTTTTGTTCTCCTTTTTGCAATATCTTTAAAAGTACCTGACGTTACAATAGGATAACGAATCGTCTTTTTTCCTGTGTTTGCACTATCTTTATAATTACCGGACGTTACAATAAGATAACAAATCGTCTTTCTTCCTATGTTTGCACTATCTTTATAATTACTAGACGTTACAATAGGACAATGAATCGTCTTTCTTCCTGTGTTTGCACTACCTTTATAATTACCGGACGTTACAATAGGATAACGATTCATCTTTCTTCCTGTGTTTGCACTATCTTTATAATTACTGGGCATTACAATAGGACAATGAATCGTCTTTCTTCCTGTGTTTGCACTATCTTCATAATTACCAGACGTTACAATAGGATAACGAATTGTCTTTCTTCCTGTGTTTGCACTATAATCACCGGACGTTACGAATTGTCTTTCTTCCTGAGAAATATATATATATATACTGAAATGTACGGTTACTGTCAGTAAGGAAAGTGTGTCACTATGGTACCACCACAATATGATATCGTTATTCTTTGTCAAACTTCCCTTTCTTTGTTTTGGCTGGCTCGTCTAAAGTGGTTGTTTTTTTTTCTATACAGTTTTGCAAAAGATTGCTCCTTTGTTGTTGTGAGCTCATTTATAAGAACTGTATATGGGACTTTGGTTTATTGTCTCATCATTAGGACTTCAACACAGTCGACTACTCATGGTCTAGTCTAGTAATGGCTATAATTGATGTCCAGGTTAGACAGGCTTCTAACCCCCCAAAATGCATGGCTTCTCGGACGGGTGCATTTCCTTTGAACTGCAATACTTCACATGCCCTTGGCACCTAAGGGGAAAACCTCTTGATGTAGTCACAAAATACTGTATTGTCTCTCTCCTGTCTTTGCAATAACCACCATGTCCTTCAAAGCAATCGCTGCTAGGACAACAATTCAAATTTCTCCTTCCCTTCAAACAGAACATCGTGATAATTATCTTTTACCCAATATAGCAAATTGTACAAAAAAGATCATTAACTTTGATCTAACTCTGGGATGCCATTTCGTTATCTCATTATTCCCCCATCAAGCACAAAGCTTTTAGAAACTCCCCCAGTCTGGCCAAGAATGACAACATCGCGCGTCTTTCGCTGCTCACCATAACAACCATAATGTCATGAAGAATGTCTCAAGGTAATACTGTGATACCATAACATTCTTCCTCCTTCGCTTCTCCACAGGGATTGCAGTCTTCTTTCAGATCCAGTGATCTGATAATGGGACACCAATGTCACATTTTGTTCTCTCCACAGAGTCAACAAGCAGTTTAAAAACACTTAATGTAAAAGAACACAATAATAATAATAACCTTTCCTCTGCTTTGTTTTTTTTTTTCTCTCTTTGTCTTCTTCAGGAAATCACATTATCTTTAAACCTACTGCACACAATCAAATGATTCATTAGAATTCTTCCATCAAACAATATAACACTAAATCAGCGTTCTATTTCTTTTTGACAAGAAGTAAAGTATGTTTAAGTATTTCTTAAAGTAGCGAGGAAACACTAAATCACCATGTCCTCGCTATCAGAATCTCTACATCCTTAAAGTTAACGTCCACAATATCCTTCGAACACCTTTGACGCAGTGAGACATACTGTACCTCTTTTCTTTTTCTCTCTACAACCCTAACATGCTTAAATATGCCTCAGTGTAATAGTAGGAAACATAGTATCGTCATTCTTTTTCTTTTGACAAAAGTCTTTAAAATATCTACAGCAGGACACTGTATTATTATTATTATCTTTTTCTTCTCTCCATAACCAATTCCATCATATCCTTAAAACAAGAACTGCCATTCTCCTTCTCCTCTCCGCAATCCCAATAATTGTATTATTACCCCTTCAGTGCCAGTTATTACCCCATTCAGCGTCAGTTATTACCCCTTCAGCGCCAGTTATTACCCCTCCAGCGCCACGCCCATGTTTTGTTGCATAGAGTAAATGTCACCACAAATTCTACCTAGTTAACCAACGTTTACATAACCTGTGATACATACTCGAAAGGGGAAAAAAATGACCATACTATTCCTTGACAGAGGTTTGGAACACTTATCTAACAATTCAACAATCTTTTGAAGTCACAAAAGCAGAGACTCAAGAGGTTTTCTGTGTTAAAGAATCGCTCTATTTAAGTTTTAAGAAAACGGACAAAGAAAGGTTGCTACTGGTTTTGAAAAAAGTTGCTTGCAACGAACATGAGAAAACGAGTTTACAGTTCAAACCAGCTAGCTAGCAGACACAGTTAGCCACACACTGTTGGCATGGTGTCCGGGAAAAGAAGAGGGGTGGAGGGCCGTTGACCTACATACCATCCATGCTCAGATCAACCTTGTTGTCACCTAGGCATTACCAGCTCATGAATAGTTTAAAGCCGACCATGTTAAACGTCCACAATAGTGTTGACTTCCTGGGTCCTCATTTGTCCACAACGACAGCTACAAAAAAGGTCTGGAGTATCAGAAGGACGTATATACAACGTCCTTGGCACATAAGGGAGGGGGACCACTCTACGCAGCAACGGAAAATCCTATTCCCAGTCCTCACCCCCCCCAGTGTCCACAGCAACGCATCTTATCAGTGAAATGCTTCCTCGTCACGAGCAGGACATCAACGTTCACGATCAACATTCCTTCCTTCTCTCAAGCAACGTCAACGCCCTCTTTGAAGATTCATCGACAGATCAGCCTCACCACGGGTTCCTTCTGGACGTGCACCTACCTACCTACCCACCTACCTACCTACCCACCTGCCTACCCACCTGCCTACTCCCCAAAGAATCCGGTCCTTGATCAAAACCCTTCAATGTAACAGTAGGACACCAGGGAGGAGATGACGATGTACACTATCCAGAAGAAGACCAGCACGCAGGTGGTCACCACTTTCTGACAGTGGGGACCTCCCAGCTCGCCGCCGATGGACGGCTTCCGACGGAAGATGAGGATGAAGACGGTCATGAGGGCCATGACGCAGAAGACGGTGACGGACAAGGCCAGCGAGCCCGGGTCCACGTAGAAGCTCTGGCCCTTGGCGGCGTGGTAGATGGAGGCCAGGCTCCAGGCCGCTCCGATGCCCAGGAAGACGTTGACGGCGTTGGAGCCCGTGACGTTGCCGATGGAGGAGTCGGCGTAACGGTCGTTGATGGCCGACACTTTGCTGGCAAAGGTGTCTGCAAAGAGAGAGAAAGAGAGAGGGAGAGAGAGAGCGAGAGAGAGAGAGAGAAGAGAGAGAGAGAGAGAGAGAGAGAGAGAGAGAGAGAGAGAGAGAGAGAGAGAGAGAGAAGAGAGAGAGAGAGAGACAGAGAGAGAGAGAGAGAAAAGAGAGAGAGAGAGAGAGAGAGAGACAGGGAAGAACAGATGCGTTTACTAGTGATATGAACAGAAGAAAAAGGAAAAGGAACACTATCATATCATGATCATGATCATCGTCTTCATCACCATCGTCGTTATCTCCATCAACACCACCCTCCTCCTCCTCCTCACCACCACCACCATTACCACCACCACCATCACCACCATCACCACCACCACAATCATCATCATCGTGATGAGCACCAAGCCCGCACTGACCAGGCACGCTGGTGCCCAGCGCCACAAAGGAGATGGCGGTGACGGCGTCCTTGAGGCCGATAGTGCAGCCAAAGCTGGAGGCCAGGTCCCCGATCACGGCCGTCAGCATGCCGATCATCAGGATGGACACGATGAAGCAGGCCCAGCCACCCCAGTAGTCTGTACACACATAGACACATACACATACACATATACGCATGCACAGACACACGAGCACGCACAGACACGCATGCACACAGGAGCACGCCACGCTCGCGTACACACGAGCACAGACACACGTACACACGTGCACGCCACGCTCGCGTACACACGTGCACGCCACGTTCGCGCATGCACACACACATAAACACACGCGTGCACGCACGTTAATACCCGTTCCGCTTTGCGGAAGTGTAGGACATTGCGTGCCGGTAGGAACGGATGGCAAAATTGACAAAACCGCATACACGCGAGGACTCGAGTGCTTATTCCGTTATCCTCGAGATACAAGAATAAACAAAATAATAAAAATAGATAAAACGAATCAAATGAAAATGCACGCGCGCGGCGCGCGCGCGCACACACACACACACACACACACACACACACACACACACACACACACACACACACACACACACACACACACACACACACACACACACACGCACGCACGCACACACACACACAGAGATAGATATGGGGAAAAAGTGGCATGGAAGGCAAGGGTTTAGACTGGCATGGGTTGTGGAGGGGATTGGGATAGGGTGTTGGAGTATGGGGGGAGAGGGAGGGGGTTAGGTAGGGTGGGAGTGAGGTAGAGTAGCTCAAGGTAAAAATGGGATAATAATAATAATAAATGGAATTTATATAGCGCTATATCTTGCAGAGACAAATCAAAGCGCTTGCACTCAACTCATTCTTACACAGTCATACAACCAGTGACAAGTATTAGTTCCATCAAGTCCAAATGTGTACACACACACACACACACACACACAGAGGTCACACACCCTGGCAGGGCAATAGAATCTTGGCTGTTGAAGGCAAAAACTATGAGATGAGGCAGGAGAGGAAAATCTTAGGTTTGAAATAAAATAGGTGGGAGTGGGGTGAGAATGGGAAGGGGTCGAAGGAGTGGGGTAAGGTGAGTATGGGAAGGGGTCGGAGGGGTAGGGTAGGGTAGGGTGGGATGGGCTGGGGTGAGGATGGGAGGGAGTAGGTTGGGGTATAGTTGAGTGGGATGGGTTGAGGTGGGGTGGGAAATGCTGGTTGATATGACCTGAGGTGGGGTGAGGTGGAGTGGGGTGGGTGGCTGTAAGGTAGGCGGGTGGGGGTGGGGGTGGGGGGGGGTTAAAAGGTCGGTTGGGTGGGGAGGGGCAGGAATGGAGTAATGGTGGGAGTAAGGTAAGGTGGGTTGGGTGGGCTTGGGGTGGGTGGGAGTAATGCGGTGTGGGAGTGATATGGCTTGGTTGGGGGGAGTGTAGTGAAGGCGGGAGGGATGTGGTGTTTGTGGGATGACAGATTGTGGGCGGAAGTTGATATGGTATGGCTGGAAGGGATGTGACGCGGGCGGCAGTGATTTCCTGTCGGTGGAAGTGATATAATGAGGGTGGGAGTGATGTGGTGGTGGTGGTGGGTAGTGTGTGTGTGTGTGTGTGTGTGTGTGTGTGTGGTGTGAATGATATAGCGTGGGTGGAGGTGATACAAGTTGGGGTAAGATAATGTGACTGTTATGTATTAAAAGACGTACAAAGTAAGAAGGCCACAATGTGTGCCACGAAGCTTCAGTCCCATTCACAAAGCACCCCCCCCCCACACACACACACACACACGCACATACGTACACACACACACACACACACACAAAGTGACCTGCAACTTTCACCCGAACGACGATTGGCTCTGAGGTTGTAAACTGCCCCGTTTCAACACCATTCAAATCAGAACACGATCAATCTTGAACGATCTATCTTCAACTAACGCCCCTACAAGCCGCTTGAGACGCACGTTGACACTAACAGACAACCCGTTTCGGATCCTTTTTTGGGCCTGACCATCCCAAACCTTACGGGGTCAGGAGGCTAGACTGTCGGCTGCTTAAAAAGATGATTATGGGCACGGGTGATCGATCACTGGCTGCAGGACGTACCAGTGGGCGGGATGATGGCGAAGAGAACTTTCCAGAAGAGCGTCAAGAAGTGCATGACGTAGTCCATGCAGGAGGGAAGCTTCTCGTCCGTCTCATCGGCAGCGTCGTCCTCTTCGTCCCCTTTAGAAAGATGACGGTACATTAGAGTAAAGAAGGGGATTACATACAATGCAATACAGGCATGCGTGCGCACCCACCCCCGCCCCCCCCCCTCCCACACATACATACATACAGACTGACATACATACATACATACGTACGCGCGTGCGTGCGTGCGTGCGTGCGTGCGTGCGTATACATACATACGTACGTACATGCATGCATGTATGCATGCATACATACATACATACATGCATGCATGCATACATACATACATGCATGCATGCATGAATACATACGTACGTACATACGTACGTGCGTGTGTGCTTGCGTGCATTCATACATACACACATACGTACATACATACGTACACACATACGTAGGTAGGTAGGTACATATATACATACATACGTACGTACGTGCGTGCGAGCGTTCGTGCATACATACATACATACACACATACGTACATGCATACAGACAGACAGACAGACATACACGCACGCGCGCACGGATAAATGCACTCACATGCGCGTCCGTGTGCGCGCGCACGCACATACACCCACACCCATCCATCCATCAATCCATCCATCCATTCTTTCATATATAACATATATTTTTCCTACACACATACATACATACATACATACATACAGACAGACAGACAGACAGACAGACTACATACATACATACATACAAACATACATGGATGCATGCATGCATACATACATACATACATACATACATCCATGATTCAGTCAACCAACCAAGCAATCCACCAACCAATAATTAATCAATCATATCAATATCTTCTTTTATAATACATACATACACACATACATATATACATACACACGCATGCATGCATACATGCATACATACATACATACATACATACATAAATGCATACATACATACATACATACATACATGCATGCATACATACATACATCACCCAGTCAACCAACAGACAACCAACCAACCAACCAACCCACCAACCAATTAACCCACCAGCCAAACAGCCAGCCAGCCAACAAATCAATCAATCCATCAATCCACTAATCCATCCATCCATCCATCCATCCACCTATCACTCACTCACTCACCAGCGCTGACGGTGATGGCCTCCACAAACTGTTCCCTCCACGAGGAGGTGCCCACCACCAGGGACATGTTGGCCTTCTTCAGCATCTTGTCCACCACGTTCTGCAATCCATCCACGCACGCACACACACGCGCGCGCACACACACACACACACACACATGCACAACACACACACGGATATATATATAACACACACACGGACATACGCACGCATACAAAACACACACAACACACACACGGATACACACACACACACACACATACACACACACACACACACATACACACACACACACACACACACGGATATATACACAACACACACACGGATATATATATACACACACACGGACATACGCACGCATACAAACACACACACACACACACACACGGATATACAAACACACACACACACGCACATACACACACACACACGGATATACACACACACACACACGCACATACACACACACACACATACACACACATACACACACGGATATATACACACACACGGACATACGCACGCATACATACAAACACACGCAAACACACACACACACAATACATAATTTACAATACCAAATTTACAAATACCGCATACACATGGGGACTGGATGTAAAAAAAAAAAAAAAGCACATACGTGCTTATTCCATTATCCTCGATATAAAAGAATAAAATCAAAATAAATTAAAAAAATTAAAATTAAAAGAACCAATATCAATATCCGTCTAATATCACAACTTGTGAAAAGAGGTTAAATGAATGTCAACATACACACACACGCGCGCGCGTGCGCACGCGCGCACTCACGTACACATAAACACACACACATATTGTGTAAATAATGTATTGCATTGTATTGTTCAGTCACGCTGAACAACCAGCAAACAATGACATTGTATTGAAATATGATCGAGTTTATTTCGTTGTGGCCATGCCAAGAAGTCTCTGTGACTTTTAAAGCAATAAATAATTTCTGATTCCGAGTCTCACACACAACACACACACACACAACACACACAAACACACACACACACACACACACACACCACCACCACCACCACCACCACCACCACCACCACCACCACCACCACCACCACACCACACCATCACCACCCACCCACACCATCACCACCACCATCAAATCCCACCACCACCACCCACCACCACCCACCCATTCACACTCACCACTACCACCACCACCACCACCACCCACCCGCCCAACCATCACCACCACCCACCCGCCCACCCATCACCACCACACACCACCCTACCACCACCCACCCATTCACACTCACAATACCACCACCACCACCCACCCACCTATCACCACCACAATCAACGACCCCCCACCCATCACCACCACCACCACCACCCTACCACCACCACCACCACCCCTCCACCTCCACCACCATCCCCACCACATTCACCACATAACTTGTCCACTGACCTTGAACTCTTGAGATTCTTTGATGCAGATGGAGATTTTGGTGATATCTCCCAGTCGAGGCTTGCCCAGTTCGGCCAGACGAGCTTGCGCCGAGTGTGTGGTTTTCAGGGCCTTGGGGGAGGGTTTTTTCCCTTTTATTCGTGAACACAGCACAGGACAGAAACAAGTACCGGTCATTGCAGGCCTATACTCAGAAGAAAAACAAAAGGAAGGAAGGTGGGTGTGTGGCAGAATGGCTGGCTTTTTGCTCTACTCGTGAAAAAAACAGCACAGGACAGAAGAAGTACTGGTCATTCCAGGCTTATACTAAGAAAAAGGATGGGTGACAGAAGGGCTGCCTTTATGCTCTACTTGTGAAAAACAGCACAGGGCAGAAAAAAAACAACAGTGCTAGTTATTTCAGGCCTAAAAGGAGGGAGAGAGGGGCAGAATGGTTGGTTTTATGCTCTACTCGTGAAAACCAGCACTGCAGAGAGAAAAACAGTACCAGTCATTCCAGGCCTATTCTAAAATAAGAGGGAGGGTGGGGCAGAATGGCTGTCTTTATGCTCTACTCGTGAAAAACAGCACAGGACAGAAAAAGTACGGGTCATTCCAGGCCTATACTAAGAAAAAGGAGGGTGGGTGACAGAAGGGCTGCCTTTATGCTCTACTTGTGAAAAACAGCACAGGACAGAAAAAAGTTCCAGTCATTTCAGGCTTATACTAAGAAAAAGGAGGGATGGTGTGGCAGATTGGCTGGCTTATGCTTTACTCGTGAAAAACAGCACAAGTAAGAGAAAAAAGTACTGGTCATTCCAGGCCTATACTAAGAAAGGAGGGAGAGTGTGGCAGATTGGCTGGCTTTTTGCTCTGCTCGTGAAAACCAGCACAGAAGAGAGAAAAACAGTACTAGTCATTCCATGCCTATTCTAAAATAAAAATAAAATAAATTTTAAAAAAAGGAAGGAGGATGGGGCAGAATGGTTGGCTTTATGCTCTACTCGTGAAAAACAGCACAGGACAGAAAAAGTACGGGTCATTCCAGGCTTATACTAAGAAAAAGGAGGGTGGGTGACAGAAGGGCTGCCTTTATGCTCTTATGGTGAAAAACAACACAGGACAGGCCTATACTAAGAAAAAGGAGGGATGGTGTGGCAGAA
>CM054137.1:33914879-33922379 GCA_028751875.1 Rapana venosa | reverse complement strand
AATGTATCCCCTAAGTCAGAACAAAGCTATCTTCGTGGTGGACAAAAAAACGGTCGCATACACAAAATTTCACCACTGATGAACCTCAGAGCTCTAACCGAGGACCACAGGGGAGAACAAGACCACAAAAAGCTTCCACAATTTTAAAAAAAAATCCTGAACATGTCATTGCATTCATATAGTTACAGGCTGTTTCAACTTGTTTCCAGTCACGTCACCCAAACACACCTGTATGCTTCATCCCTTAGGTAAAAGCCCAAACCAAAGCTGATCGATGTTCCTTCCCTTCACAGCCAGGTTAATGTCTACAAGGCAAGTCTTTGATAGTACAACCCAGGTTGTGGACCCCTTATCCACACAGGACAGAGTGTTTTGCTATGTGTCACCACGCCCTGATGCCCCGAGGGCGCTGATTAGAGCTTCTGAGTGGACACAAATAGGACGGTTCAGTTTTTTATATCTATATATTCTTTTTACTGATGCTACTAGCTTCATTAGTGTCAGTGGCAGCAGCAACAGTACAGACTGAGCATGGGTGGTATCATGTGATGAGCTTTTTTTGGTTTTTTTTGCACACACGAACAATTTTAGGATGAACGCATATAATTATACAACTGGATGTCTATACAGTAACGCTTTGAGTGCACAAACATGTGTGTACACTTGCATGCACAGAGAGAGAGAGAGAGAGAGAGAGAGAGGAGAGAGAGAGAGAGAGAGAGGTGTTTTAATGACAAAACTTTGCACAATAACGGTAATACAAAGCTACAAAATCCAGAAAATGTTTCATTTCAGAATATATATATATATATATATATATATATATATATATATATATATATTATATATATATATATATATATATATATATATATCAAACTCAACCTACAAAGGACACAAATCTTCCCTCAACCAAAGGTGCAATGCCTTATCAGCAGGGTCACGTGTATTATGCTGTTCCACCTTCTGCCAATTATCAAAACATCCTTTATTCCATGAACACTGATTGGGCTTCCCTTTCAAAGCTATGTTTATGTCTATGGATTTCCTTTCTTTGTCGTTAGTGCAACCAGGTTGACAGCCCCCATCAATGTAGGCTCCACTCTCTATGTATGTTATTTGTCACCACGCCCTTACGCCCTGAAAAGCTAATCACACCTTCTGACTGGACGAACAAAAATAGCATTGCTCTTTTCTTTGCCAATGCAACAAGCATTGTTAGTTCGATGGTAGCATGAAAAAAGCAACAGGATGCTATAGAGTGATGTTTTTCTCTCCACTCAAATAAAAACAGGCTTGAATAAACAGATGTGTAGGCATAACTACAAACGTTTGCACAAGTGTACAAGCGTAGACTCACACACACACATTCATAACGCAACACAACATAACATAACACAACACCACACACAACACACACACAACACAACACAACCAGATATAGACACAGACAGACACACACAGACACACAGACAGACAGACAGACATAGACATACACACACACAAGCATGCACATGCACATATGAGTAAACATTTGAATACCAGCATTAACTGAAAGAGTGAGCGAGCGAGTGAGCAAGAGAGAGAGAGAGAGAGAGAGAGAGAGGAGAAGAGAGAGAGAGAGAGAGAGAGAGAGAGAGGAGAAGAGAGAGAGAGGAGAGAGAGAGAGAGAGAGAGAGAGAGAAATACATACATACAGACAGACAAACAGACAGACAGACAAAGCAGAAGATAGAATGGAAGACAGGTAGACAGACAAATAGCTAATCTTGGAGACAAAATGAGACCAAGACAGATAGAGAAAGGGAGACAAACAGAAAAGACATACAGACATGACAGAAAGATACTATGCGTTCATAAGGGTAATACATCCCGATTATAAACGTAGACATTTTTTTTTTATAAATCAAATATGTCAAACTTTCACAATGAAAGATGTTACAAAGCCTTATCTTCAGAATTACAGGTATAGATAGATTTAACATGTTGACAGTGAAAAAAACAAACCTGTAGCTTTCAATAAACGATCAATTTTTCTCAGTTGTCGCCACACCCTGATGCCCTGAAGGGCTAATTACAGCTTCTGGGTAGACAAAAAATGGAGCAGAACTGTCCTGCCTTTGAAGGGCTGATTATAGCTTCTTGTTGATAAAGTACAATGGAATCGTTCTGCTCTTGAGGGCTGATTACAGCTTCTGGATAGACAAAAAGCAAACAGGACTGTTCTGCCCTCGAGGGCTGATTTTTGTTTTCTATTTTATTCTTTTATATCGAGGATAATGGAATAAGCACTTATGTGCTTTTTTTTTTTACATCCAGTCCCCCTGTGTATGTGGTTTTGTAAATTCTGTCATCTGTTCCCACTGGCACACAATGGCCTACTCTTACAAAAAGCGGAACAGGATTTAACGTGTGTGCAAGGTGTTCTGCGTGCGTTCGCACACGGGACCTCGGTTTATAGTCTCGTCTGAAGGACTTTTGGGGAGAGTGGAGTCTGCATTGATGTTAACTCCAGGGAAAATATCCCCTTGAATGGGAATCGAACAAGGGTCATCAGATTTCCAGTGCAATGTTCTAACCACTAGGCTATCCCGTCCCCTAATGTGGGTAGACAATGATAGAACATGACTGTTGTTCTTGGTAGGCCTAATTATAGATTCCGGGTATACAACAATAGAACAGGACTGATGTTCTCTGAAGGCTTAGTTACAGCTTCTGGGTTAGACAGAAATAAAATAGCACTGTTCTGTCTTGAATAGCTGATCATAACTTCTATTCAGACAAAAATAGAATAGCACTGTTCTGCCCTGATTACAGCTTCTGCATAAACAAAAACAGAATTGCATTGTTGTGCCCTGATTACAGCTTCTGCGTAAACAAAAACAGAATTGCACTGTTCTGCCCTGATTACAGCTTCTGCGTAAACAAAAACAGAATTGCACTGTTGTGCCCTGATTACAGATTCTGGGTAAACAAAAACAGAATTGCACTGTTCAGCCCTGATTACAGCTTCTGCGTGAACAAAAACAGAATTGCACTGCTCTTCCTGATTACAGCTTCTGGGTAGATAAAAACAGACTTGCACTGTTCTGCCCTGATTACAGCTTCTGGGTAAACAAAAACAGAATTGCACTGTTCTGCCCTGATTACAGTTTCTGGGTAAACAAAAACAGAATTGCACTGTTCTGCACTGATTACAGCTTCTGGGTAAACAAAACAGAATTGCACTGTTCTGCCCTGATTTCAGCTTCTGGGTAAACAAAAACAGAATTGCACTGTTCTGCCCTGATTACAGCTTCTGGGTAAACAAAAACAGAATTGTACGGTTCTGCCCTGATTACAGCTTCTGGGTAGACACAAACAGAATTGCACTGTTCTGCCCTGATTACAGCTTCTGGGTAAACAAAAACAGAATTGCACTGTTCTGCCCCGATTACAGCTTTTAGGTCAACAAAAACAGAATTACACTGTTCTGCCCTGATTACAGCTTTTAGGTAAACAAAAACAGTCCTAATTTTGCCCAAAAGGATGAACTATAGCTCTTGCGTAGATACAATAAACATTGTTTTGCTCTGAACGGTCTTATAACAGTTTCTGGGATGCCCCCACCCCCCATGCCACCTCCCCCCTCCCCCCAACAAGGAAAAGTACCCTTTACCCTGAAGGGGTGATTATTAGCTTCAGGGCTGACAAAAATAAGGGTGGTTTTCTTTTCTATATCAATGCTACGAGCATCATTCTTGTCCGTGGCGATATGAAAAAAAAGCAATACACAGAGAATACGTGATGCGTTTCTCTCTACAAACGCAGGTGTTCCTCTTCATATTTACATTTTGCGCATCACCATGCAGATACAAATATATGCAATGCCAGCGCATGTGGATGCGCCCCATCCCCGCACTTTCCACCCCACCCCTAACGCCCACAGAGGGAGTGTGGGTGTGGGACAGGGGGAAGAGCGAGAGACAAAAGAGAGGGAGATATCTGATCATCAATGTATACAAATTACCTTGATTATAAAAGTTTTTGTTACAAGCATATAGAACAAAAAAACCAAACAAATAAAATTCTTCGAACATGGCAAGTATATATCATTTAAGTTTACAAAGAAAAGCTCAGATTAACTTTTAAAAAAAAAGAAAGAATCTTCAGATCCGAAAGAGCAGATCGTTCCACCTATCATAATAATAAGGTAAAGGAGTCCCATAACCTATAAGGTCGTAGGGGAGCGAGGCGTCAGAGACCTCACTTCTCTAGGGCCAGCATACTGAGGGCGGCGCCCATCTCCTCTCCCTCGCTGCTTTACCTTCCCTGACCCTAAAGAGGGCAGGTACCCATTTACAGCTGGGTGAACTGGGGGAACTGTACTGAAGCCAAGGTGTGCAAACGGTCACCCATCCAAGTGGTAACCACGCTCGACGCTGCTTAACTTGGCTGGGGGAAAGCGAGTGCTCCGACCATCTAATAATAACCCTTCATTATGACCTACAGAGGGCAGGGGCTATCTCTGTGAGCGGCCAGCATCTGTCGAAACACAGCCAATATTTCTGTTTATTATCTGTCATCTGTCACCACACCCTGATGTCCTGAGGGGCTGATCATAGCTTCAGCATGGAACACACACACACAAGCACACACACACACACACACACACACACACACACACACACACACACACACACACACACACACACACACACACACGCACATACACAAACACACAAACAAGCACACAAACACAATGACACACTTTGTGTGAGAGAGAGAGAGAGAGAAGAGAGAGAGAGAGGAGAGAGAGAGAGAGAGAGAGAGAGAGAGAGAGAGACAGACAGACAGACAGACAGACAGAGAGAGACAGACAGACAGACAGAGACAGACAGACTGACAACAGACAAGACAGACAGACAAATATATGCATATGCCAGAGCACGAGCATGTGCCCCCCCCCCCCACACCCCCCCCCCCCCTCTCCACCCCACCCCAACGCCCACAGAGGGAGGGTGGGGCGAGGGGGAGGAGAGTGAGAGACAAAGAGAGGGAGACACACAGACAGACAGACCAAGACCAAGACCACAAAAAAAAAGACAAACAAAGATGCGAAAGGAGCAAAGTTATAATATTTTCTGTACTTGTTAACCTATAGAAAAGGAAGATGTCTTCTTTGGAGCTGCTAGTATTACTAATGCCAGAACAGATATTCTTCTTCATCGTCTTCTTCTTCTTCTTTCTTCTTCTTCTTCTTCTTCTTCTTCTTCTTCTTGTTCTTCTTCTTCTTCTTCTTCGTCGATATTATTACGGACCCAAATGAACGTGCACCTTTACCAAGATCCAGCCTGAAGATGTCATCAGCCCTTGAGGGGAAGCTGGGCGGGACGACAACAAACGCTGATCCTTGTTTGTTGATGTGAGTCAATAAACATGGCCATGCGTCCACACACGCACACTGTCCACAAAAGACATAGCCCTGGACCCTAGAAAGGGGGGAGATCAATCAGCGACCTGGGTAAGGAAGGATTTAGTTTTGTTCGGATAATTGGCAAGCTGGGAAACGATCTATACCTATAGATCTAAAGCGGGTTTTACGTAACATCCCTGTTTGTCCACGCCTTGTGTGATTTGGATATGACAGGTTTGTATGTTGTTGCGGTTTTTTTTTTGTTTTGTCCTTCATGAAAGTAATATTGTTTGCTTATTCAATTCTTGTATTGCACTACGTTGTCCTGTACTCTTGATGTTTTTTCTTTTGCTTTTTTGGGGGGTATTTTAATAGAACTGGATTGAATTGGGTTGTATTGTGTTGGTTACTGCCTTATAATCACAGCAGACGTCTCTGCTTGAAGTTCGGATTCATCACCCTCAAGAAAGCTCTTTACCTTAACACACCTCACACTTATTCTCTTATATACTGAAATTCTCCGTTGGCCCAGGCCAAAAGCTGTGTCAGTTATCGATGTCAGCTAATATGCCAAGGCCTACACTAAAATGTTGTTATGTTGTAAAATGTTGTGTCGAGATTGCCTTCAGTCATGACAACCTCCTAACATAACAACCTGCACTCTCCTTTATAAAGGAGCAAAAATCCACTGAAGTCGGAGTATGGCTACCTATATGGCGAGGTACAAAAAACAGTCACACACGCAAACTTCTGATTCAGTGTGCATTTTCAATCTCCCAGTTATTCCCAGGTGGGATGAGTGAGTCAGAGTGCACGTTCTGGGTGACCCTCAGAGTATTAAGCTGGGGAACGCACAACAACAAATTCTCCGTCAGTTTTGCATGTTTGTTTTTTTTTTCCTCCAGAATTAGCGAAAGATCCATTCTCTTACTGTTGAGGATTCTGTTATGTGCACAAAATGTAAGCTGCATACCGAACCTGAGATTATGGTTTCATCCAGAAGATTAGCTCCCAGACAGCCTATTAAGCTTTATTTCAGGATGACAGGGACAAACTATAGAGATTCTGACTGAATCCAAAAGCAAGATTTCTCGCTTCTTAAACGAGTGTGCTAGTTTTTGTATCATCAAATCATGAAGTTATGTTCTGAGACAAAATTCTATTGCAAACGCAAACGCAAACGCAATTTTATTTCACGAGGGTAATAGATTAAGTAACAAGACTCTGATACCAAATGCAACCTATGACCAAATGGCGTGGATGATACGAACACGCCCAGCATGCATCCTGGACAGATTTAGGCCCAACCAGGTTTAACTTGTTCACACTGCCGGAAAAATTCAGTGCAGCATCGGATTCTTTAAAGAATCAAAGAAGTTAGCAAACAAAGGATACTATTTTCACTGTCGTTTCTGGGCTAGAACTCCGAGGTTCACTAATGACGAGCGTTTTTGCGTACGCGACCGTCCCCCCCCCCCCCCCCACCATTAAGATAGCCGCATTCCGACTTCGGGGATGATGTCTATACACAACACCTGTGTGCATGCGTTATTTTTTTAAATTAAAAAACTGTACGAAATTATTTGTTATCTCTTTTTATCGCCTACTCTTCCGAAAAGCAGAAGATGGCCTTAAACGTATGCCCAAGATGGTCTGCGTGCGTTTTCACGCAGGAACTCCGTTTTATAGTCTCACCCAAAGGACATTTGAGGGAATAGAGTCATACTGATCCCAGGGGAACCCCCCCCCCCCCCCCCCGGACCCCTCCCTCCCCCCCCCCCCCCCCCCTCTTAAACAGGCGCCTCAGTCGGTGGTGGCTCGAACCAGGGCTGTTGACTCGCAAGCGTAACGCTCTAACCACTGAGCTATCCCATCCCATCCCATCCTCTAGGACAATCATTATAATGTGAACGATTTGCAGAGATCCCCTCGAAGCCTTTGATATGGCATAAGGAGACTACTAGTATAGTATGGCAGGAGCAACGTCAACACAAGTGATCGATTAAACGAAGCAAGTCACATAGAGAGATTAGATAGGGATGTTTGTATTACGTAATCAGCTTCATATTCAAGTATTCCATCCTCCTCCTCCTATCTCTCTCTCT
>CM054137.1:33899879-33907379 GCA_028751875.1 Rapana venosa | reverse complement strand
CCTCTACTCCATCAAACTATAAAACCACAGTAAAACATTTCATTGAACCACCAGTCGTGCAGTCTTCGAAAATGAGAAACAGCTTCCATTTGTAAAATGCACAGACATAGGCACAGAATCAATTCCATTTACCACAGTCCATTTCACTCATGCTGCAAATCTCCCAGCCAGCTTAGTGAAGACCTTGGTCAGGGAATAACAACAGCTCAGCAACCTCCTGACTTTTCCATTGATTATCGCTTTAGAAGTCTCGATAACAAAATGATTGAAGACGGATGACGAAGAATGGCGTAAAATAGAGAGTTTCCCCACCATTACATGTCGATATTTTCTTTGCATCTGATTCCCATGCTGGCAAATGGAAAGGTTTGCTTGCTACATTTCACAAGTCACGCAAGGAAACCAGTGAGCGAATGAGAGAGAGAGAGGTGTGTGTGTGTTTGCAACCTCAACAAATACGTAACCTCTATTGCATCAAACCACAAAAATGTTACAGATCATTTCATTTATTGCTAGCCATGCAGGTCTGGAAAATGAGAAACAAGCTCCATTGTCAGATGCTCAGGCATACACAAAAAACCCATTCCATTTACCTCGGTCCATTTAGCTAATGCGGAAATCTCTTGCCTGGTGTAATGTACCCCTTGGTAAAAGGGAATAACAATAGTTCAGCGACCTCCTGACTTTTACACTGATTGTTGCTTTGGAAGTATTGATAGCAAAATGATTGAATACAGATGAGGAAAAATGGCATATGACTGTGGAGAGTTCTCCCTGCATTATATGGCTACATTTTCTTTGTATCTGGTTTCCATGTCCGCCAATGGAAAGATTGGCCACATTATCTTGCAGGTCATGTGAGTGAATATGAGAGAGAGAGAGACAGAGACAGAGATGCAACCTTGACGGAACACAGCATCTCCTCCATCACATCGCAAACATTTTTACGGATCATTTGCTTTTATTTACCAGCCATGCATTCATAGAGAATGAGAAATGGTCCCCACGGACTTTTCAGGAACATATACAAAACCCATTCCATTTACCATGCTCCATCATGCTTATGCTGCAAATCTCTTGCCCGTGTAATGCACACCTTGGTAAAGGAATAACAATAGTTCAGCCACCTCCTGACTCCTTCACCAATTGTTCCTTTGGAAGTATCGATAACAAAATGATTGAATATGGATGGATGTGGAAGAACGGCATACAACGGTAGAGAGTTTCTCTTTGCATTATATGGCTACATTCTTTTCTCTGTCTGGTTTCCATGTCAGCAAATGGAAAGATTTGGTCACTTTATCTCGCAGGTCACGTGAATGGACATGCATGCAAAGGAGAAGAGAAGACAAGAGGAGAGAGAGAGAGAGAGAGAGAGAGAGAGAGAGAGAGAGAGAGAGAGAGAGAGAGAGAGAGAGAGAGAGAGAGAGAGAGAGAGAGATTCGTGGCCTTTCCTCCATAAAATCACAACAATTTTACAAATCATTTCCTTTTAACTACCAGCCATGCAATTCATAAAAAATGAGAAATAGCCCCCATATATGGGTTACACGCAAAATCCATTCCATTTACCACAGTCCATTTAGCTTATGCTGCAACTTTCTTGCCCCCCCCCCCCCCCCCCCCCCACGTAGAATGCAGACCCTAGTAAAGGAATAACAACAGTTCAGCAACATCCTGGGTTTTCGATAATGACTTGTGCGTTGGAAGTATCGATAACAAAATGACTGAATACAGATGAGGAGGAATGGCATATGCATATGTTTAAGAGTTCATCCGGCAATATATATTGAAATTTTCTTTAAATCTGGTTTCCATGTCAGCAAATAGTCATTATCTTTCGCAGGTCACACAAGCAGCCATGAGAGAAAGAGAAAGAGAGAGAGAGAGAGAGAGAGAGAGAGAGAGAGAGAGAGAGAGAGAGAAGAGAGAGAGAGAGAGAGAGAGAGAGAGAGGGAGGGAGAGAGAGAGAGAGAGAGAGAGAGAGAGAGAGAGAGAGAGAGAGAGAGAGAGAGAGAGAGAGAGAGAGAGAGAGAGAGAGAGAGGGGGAGCGAGAGCAAGAATGAATGAATAAGTAATCTTTATGTTGCAAACTTTGCAGATAAGCGTTCACATACTTTTTTTTATTCAGCCCTTGCCATGATTAGGGACTTCAACTATCGAAACAAAACTTAAAAGAGATGAGAGAGAGAGAGAGAGGGCCTCAACAGATTTGTGGCCTCTCCTCCATCAAACCAGGACTATTGTACAGATCATATGCTTTTAACTCACCAGCCATGCAATTTATAGAGAATGAGAGATGACCCCCTGCCCAGTTTCCCTCCCGAATGGTCAAATGTGCAGACACACAATTCATACAAAATCCATTCCGTTTACCACAGTCCACTTAACTTATGCTGCACATCTCCTGCCTGGTGTAATGCACACCTAGGTAAAGGAATAACAATAGTTCAGCCACCTCCTGACTTCTTGCTCAATTGTTCCTTTGGAAGTATCAATGACAAAATGATGGAATATGGATGAGGAAGAATGGCGTGCTGCGGTGAAGAGTTTTCCTTTGCATTATATGTCGATACTTTCTCTCTGTCTGGTTTCCCATGTCAGCGAATGAAAAGATTTGGTCACTTTATCTCGCAGGTCACGTGAGTGAACATGGATGCAAAGGAGAAGAGAAGACAAGGAGGAGAGAGAGAGAGAGAGAGACAGAGACAGAGAGAGAGAGAGACAGAGAAGAGAGAGAGAGAGGGGGGGGGGGAAGAGATTCATGGCCTTTCCTTCATAAAACAACAACAATTTTACAAATCATTTCCTTTTAACTACCAGCCATGAAATTCATAAAGCATGAGAAATGGCCCCCATATATGGGTTACACACAAAATCCATTCCATTTACCACAGTCCATTTAGCTTATGCTGCAAATTTCTGCCCCCTGTAGAATGCAGACCTTAGTAAAGGAATTACAACAGTTCAGTAACCTCATGACTTTTTCATTAATAACTGTTGCTTTGGAAGTATCGATAACAAAATGACTGGACACAGATGAGGAAGAATGGAGTATGTAAGGTGGAGTTTCCTCTGTGTTATATGTCGACATTTTCTTTACTTCTGGTTTCCATGTCAGTAAATGGTCATTATATTTTGTAGGTCATACAAGCAGCCATGAGAGGGAGAGAGAGAGAGAGGTGTCAACCTCTACAGATTTGTGGCCTCTCCTCCATCACACCACAACTGGTGTACAGATCATATGCTTTTAACTCACTAGCCATGCAATTCACAGAGAATGAGAAATTACCCTCCCCCACCCATCTCCATCAAATGTGCAGGCATACACACAAAATCCATTCCATTTACCACAGTCCATTTAGCTTATGCTGCAAATTTCTGCCCCCCCCCCCCCAAGTAGAATACAAACCCTAGTAAAGGAATAACAACAGTTCAGCAACCTCCTGACCATTTCATCAATAACTGTTGCTTTGGAAGTATTGATAACAAAATGACTGGACACAGATGAGGAAGAATGGCATATGCATGAGGGAAAGTTTCCTCTGTATTATATGTCGACATTTTCTTTCCAATCTAGTTTCCATGTCAGCAAATGGAAAGGCTTGGTCTTTTTATTTCACAGGTCATGCACGCAACCACATGAAAGAGAGAGGACAGAGAGGAGAGAGAGGAGAGAGAGAGAGAGGAGAGAGAGAGAGGAGAGAGAGGAGAGGAGAGGAGAGGAGAGGAGAGAGAGAGAGAGAGAGAGAGAGAGAGAGAGAGAGAGAGAGAGAGAGAGCGAGAGAGAGAGAAGAGAGGAGAGAGAGAGAGAGAGAGAGAGAGAGAGAGAGAGAGGGGGGGGGCGATTGCAATGTCGACAGAAACGTAGCCTCTCCTCCATCAAACCACAAAAACTGTACGGATCACCTCCTTTTAACTACCAACTATGCAAATTCATAGAAATTGAGAAATGACCCCCATTGTAAAATGCTCAGGCATACACATAAATCCTTTCCATCTACCACAGCCCATTTAGCTTATCCTTCACATGATCTTTTCACTTCAGGTTGTTTATAGCCCTACCAATCATGAAAGCCATATCAGGGCTGTCATATTTTTCAGTTTCAGTGGCTCGGGCTCCAGCAACTTTTGACTTGAACTTCAAGCCCCCTCACCTCCTGTTCCCTTTAAACATCAAACACCGTCAATGTGGGGGGAAAAAATAATGTACATGACACAATACCTAAATCATTTCATTCCTTTAGGCTAATAAAGCCAGGCTGTTTGAGGATGCCAGTCATTTCACTCAACTTATTACCTCCAGGTCACAAAAACGTTAAAAAAAGGATCTGCAATTCACAGGAAAAAACGTACACAAAGAATGTCATATGGGCAAACAGCACTGCAGACCGGACATCCTGTGCCCATTCCAGTGTTAACATACCACACTACCTGGTTGCCAGAACTAAACAATACAAGCCAAATGCCATATATTTAAAAGACAAAGAATATTTCACAAGGGTTTTTTTCTTGAAAACAGGCAGGTGAATGAATTGGGAAAGTAAAAAAAAAAACTAAGCAAGATATACAACAGAAAAGTAAGGGAAAAGACAGAGAGAAAAATAGAAAAGAGGAAATTCCTCGCACTGAATTTCCAGAAAGTGAGCATATACTGAAAGAACCCCCAGCATACCCACGGGGGATGCAAATCTCTTAGCTCGGTGTAATTCAAATCTGAGTAAAGGAATAACAACAGATCAGCGACCTCCTGATTTTTTTCTTTGATAGTTGCTTTGGAACTATCAGTAACAAAATGACTGATTACCAAATGAGGCAAAAATGACGTATACGGAGAGCTCTCTCTACATTATAATGTCGTTTCCTTTTTAAATTTAGTTCCCATGTCAGAAAATGGAGAAAATTGCTCATTTCGTTTCGCTTATCACGCAAGTGAGCAGAGAGAGAGAGGGAGAGAGAGAGAAGAGAGCGAGAGAGAGAGAGAGAGAGAGAAGAGAGAGAGAGGAGAGAGAGAGAGAGAGAGAGAGAGAGAGGGGAGAGAATGATATATGATGGGATCAGTTCACCCTGTAACAAGAAGCGCGCGCACGTACACACATACACACACGCGCGCGCGCGCATGCATGCATGCATGTATACACGCACACACACACACATATGCATGCATATGCATATATATGCATACACATCCACGCGCGTGTACACGCATAAAACTCTTTGCTCTCCGCTTAATAAAAAAGATTTAAAGGTAAGAAAATCCACAAACCACTGTCACCCCAACAAAATACCCTCCTCTTCTGCTGTTCATCTGTCCAACTGTCTGTTCATCCAACCATCCATCCATTCATCTTAATGCTCGTCCCTTCATTCATCCATCTGACCTGTCCATCCATCTCTCCACCCAACCTCTGGTCCCCACCCAGTCGTCCGTCTGTCTGTCCATCAGACTGTTCTACCATCCATCCATTCATCCATCCATCCACCCTTCCACCCACCCATTCATCCATCCACCCATCCATCCATCCATCCACCCACTCACCATCCGTCCATCTTTCAGTTTGTTTGTCAATCCATTTGTCCGACAGTCAAGTGGTCATTCAGAGAAAAAAATAATGAAAATGCCATGACCTCAAACATATGAAAAATGTAAACAACAAAATAATAGACCAATCCACCCCCCCCCCCCCAAAAAAAAAGAAAAAAAAAAAGAAAACACAACCCAACCCCAACCAACAACAACAAAATAATAAACCAATCCACCCCCCAAAAAAACCCAACCCCAACCAACAACAACAAACAATCAAAACCAACCAACCCAGAAAACCCTCACCTCAGAACTATCAACCAACTTAATATCAAATCGTAAAACAGCTAAAAGTTAACTAAGGAACAAATAAGAATAACAATATCAGCAACAAACAAATTAACGACAACAGCAGAAAAAAACCCAACCCAACCCATCATCAACAGAACAGCAGCAACAGCAACAGCAAAAAGCAGCCAAGCTCGATGCCTTACCTACTGATGATTTGATAATGTAGGGCTCTTCGAGCTCCAGAAAGAAGGATTCCGTTTTCTCGTATTCCTCGTCATCCACAATGTTGATCTTGATGAATTGCCTGCAACAGCCAAACATAAGCATCCGTTAGTTCATGGTTTAAGGTGTGGTAGTGGTGTGGTAGTGGTGTGGTAGTGGTATGGTAGTGGTGTAATAGTGGTGTAGTAGTGGTGTGGTATGGTAGTGATGTGGTTTTGTTTGGTGTGGTGTTATAGTTTTGTGGTGTTGCGCCGTAATAATAATAATGTATGGAATTTATATAGCGCTGAATCTTGTAAAGCAACAAATCAAAGCGCTCAAGATGTAGGCGAAATGCATGGTGTGGTATGGTATGGTGAGGTGGGTAGTGGTTTGGTGTGATGTGGTGTGGTGGAATGTGGCGTGGTGTGGTATGGTGGGGTGCAGTGTGGTGGAGTGTGGTATGGCGTCGTATTGTATGATATGGTTTAGTGTAGTGTTCTGTGGTGTGGTTTCGTTTGTGTGGTAGGGTGCGGTGAGGTGTGGTGTGATGTGGTGTGGCTTGGTATGGTGCGGTGGGGTGTGGTGTGGTGTGGTGTGGTATGATGTGGTGTGGTGTGGTAGTGGTATGGTTCGGCGTGGTGTGGTGTGTTATGGTATGGTGTGGTGTGATGTGGTGTGGTTGGTATGGTATGGTGTGATGTGGTGTGTTATGGTATGGTGTGGTGTGATGTGGTGTGGTATGGTGTGGTGTGGTGTGAAAGTTCGGCCTGAATCTGTGATATCGTTTTGTTTTATTTTCTGTGAAAATATTGACTTCATTTATGTTTTAGTTGTGCTCGTAACCCACATGTTTTTGTATTGTATTTTATTGGGTATGACATGGTGTGGTGGTGTGTGTGGTGTGGTGTGGTGTGGTAAGGTATGGTGTGGTAGTGGTGCGATGTGGTTTGTAGTGGGAGTGGTGTGTTTTGGTGTGAGTGGTGTGGTGTGGTGTGGTATGGTGTGGAGTTGTGTGGTATGGTGTGGAGTGGTGTGGATGGTATGGTGTGATAGTGGTGCAATGCGGAGTGTAGTGGAGGGTGGTGTGATAATACTGTTTTGGAATATGCTCTTTTGTACTAACTTGCAATGTGATGTAAAGTTATTTGGAGCAGTGCAATAGGCTGGACTGGATCAAGTCATGTCGAATCGTATCGTACTTTCGAAGTCAAAGTCAAAGTCAAAATTGTTTATTTTCAGTTGTCACATTCAATAAGCAAAACACTAACTTTTTTTCGTCAAGCGATCTATGACAAACGATACATAGTAAAGATTTATATGCACACGTATACCAAATACACACAACATGAAAATGCATCATGCAATCAATTTATGACAAACAAGCAAATAATTATTAAAGAGAGAACTCGAAATCTTATTATGTACAGAGAGTAAATGAATAAGCACAGGGCATCTTTACACCATGCTCTCAACAAACAAAC
>CM054137.1:33874879-33897379 GCA_028751875.1 Rapana venosa | reverse complement strand
GCCTGCCTTACTATCAATAAATCTATCAATCCACCCATATGCCCACAACTATTTTACTATTAATTTAACCTATACACCCTATCTAATCTAGCAACCTGTCTCTGTATCTGTCTCTACCTAGGGATCTGCCCGTCTACCTACTTCGACCTAACTGTCTAGCTACTCTCCAAGCTGCTTGATTCCCAAGCTACCTACCAATCTATTACGTCTGTAGGTTCAACCATCCATTGATGCATCACCAAAACTCGGCCGTTTTGTATTCCGTTTTGTGTGCGTTCGTTGTTCAGATTGTACGTCTTTTCACTATCAGTGCTACTCGACGGTATTTGTGTGTGTGTGTGTGTGTTCTTCTTTAATTTAACGTCTTTTCACATTACGTGGTATTTGTGTATGTGTGTGTGTGTGTGTGTGTGTGTGTGTGTGTGTGTGTGTGTGTGTGTGTGTGTGTGTGTGTGTGTGTGTTTAAGCGCGCGCGCGTGTATGTGTGTTTTGCATGATAAGTTTTTAATCTTCTGCTCTGGAACCCCCCCACCCCCATTACCTACTCCAACCCCTTTTCTCTACCAATGTCTGGAAGTAATATCTGTCACTGGTACCAGACAAATACTTTGCACTCTTGTTATGATTGACCCTTAAGCTTCTCGTGCCAATCGCCCGAGGAAAAGATTAGGCGTGCAGTAGTCGCTGATGCCTCGTTATGTGGGAAGGATGGGGAGGAGGGGATTTGGGAGAGACCTGAAAACGTATATGGAAAAGGAAAAATGGGAAGATTAAAGACACTGGAAAGTCTTAGGGAGAGGGGGAGAGGGAGGGAGGGAGAGAGAGAGAGAGAGGGGGAGAGAGAGAGAGGGAGAAAAGAGAGAGAGAGAGAGAGGCAGGCAGACAGACAGACAGACAGACAGAAAGAGAGAGAGAGAGAGAGAGAGAGAGAGAGAGAGAGAGAGAGAGAGAGAGAGAGAGAGAGAGAGAGAGAGAGAGAGAGAGAGAGAGAGAGAGATGAACCGAAAACGGAAAACCGACATCGCAAGGATTGTGCATTAAAGGTCGTTGCTCTGAATAAAACATACCTTCTCTGAGTTAGTTTTGATTGTTTATCTTTTGAAAGAAATAGTGACAGGCAGACAAAGAAAGAAAAGGCAAGGGGGGGGGGGGGCGAGGGGGGAAAGGAGGGGTTCCCCAATGCAAACAGAATATATTTAACAGAACAGACTACATGATGGTACTATGATTGGCACTTTTATATTAATAAGATTTGAATGATAAAAACTGGACAGACAATTTTAAAACAAGAGGAATCCCTCAACACAGAGAAATCTTGTTCTTTTTTAAAAGATGCATTACGACCCAATGAAATCTGTTATTTTTTAAAAAATTCCAGAAAACAGCTTCTAAGACGCTGATGACAGCATTTTCAAACTCGAGATTTATCAGTACAAAGGAAAGCTAGCTATGATTTATAACGGTATCAGATCAGATAACGAAAATGTAGCTGCACCCTGCTATCAAAGGTGATCGGATTTTGAGAATATGGCCACAGCTTTAAACGATTATTCATCAGAGAACGTGGATATAACAGCAGTTTCGAAAGACACTTTCCCCAAACGTCCAGTGCATGTCCAACACAACAATGAAGCACCCGTCGGACTGTCAGTCAACATAAAACTCAGTATGCTGAGATTCAGACCACAAGTTCGATAAGGACTTGAGCAAATGATAGGGGGAGGAGGGGGGAGGGAAAGTATGTCCTGTCCTATGAAAGGCACCTGATTGGATGAGAGAATAAAAATGGCTGCAATCTCCAGACTTGATCGGGTGGTTAAAGAATGAACAAAGTCTTTCAGATTCAGAGGAAGCTGCCCAGTGCAGTGCAGTGGGAACATGACCCCATCTTCCAAGGCGACACCAGCAGTTGAACAATAAACCTTCCACACAAACCTGTCAGCAGAATGGAAATTCGATCATGATCTCTAAGGAGAGCGGATCAGAGAAGAGAATGTGAACGTGTCTTCCAAACAGCCCTAACCAGACAAGGAAAACGCGACCACCGTAAAAAAAATCCTAGCTATATATAGACAAACGAACGAAAAGCAAGTATTGATCAGACAATCATAGTCTCATAGTGATTGTCAAAGAAAATCAACCAGGCGATACATTTGTGACACATTGTTTTCATTAAAAATTTGATCGAATAATTGCGGTGTGATTACAGTGTGCTCAAGAGTTTAGTCAAACAAGTTTTCAATTTTTCAGCCGTTCAAAATGCTACTGCGTGCAGAACGTTACATAGTATAACACTCCTGCCAAAATCCCCCCTTAGCATATTATTGACTAATGCCTGAGTCATTGTGCTGGTTAAGCCTTGAGTGCATTATTTGTTTCGTCGTGTTCCCACACAGCCCATCCAACCCATCTAATCTTGTTGTTTAAAACCTTGCAGACCACATAGGCCACATCAGGGCTTTCTTCTCGTAACAATTTTAATTATTTGATGAGAACTGTGCAACTATTATCAGAATAAAGCAGAGCTTAAAACCGACTCTACTGTCGTTCGTTATATCTTTCATTTTTATTTATTTTATTCATTCTTTTATATCGAGGATAATGGAATAAGCATCGTGTGCTTTTTTTACATCCAGTCCCCGTGTGAATGCGGTTTTGTAAATTTTTTCATCTGTTTCCTTCGGCACACAATGGCCTATTCTTCCGAAAAGCGGAACAGGATTTAATGTGTGCGCAAGATGTTCTGCATGCGTTCGAACGCGGGGCCTCGGTTTATAGTCTCATCCGAATATCAACGCCCGGATTAACCATAAGGGTCAACCCAGGACGATCACCGCTTTGTGGAAGAAAGCACATCAGCTACGCATAAAATCAGACAAAAACCGAACTCAAAAGTCCTTAAAATCAACCTTGTTCCTATTGAATGACTATGAAATCTTCATCCATATCAACCGTATAATGCCTGATTCTCTCGGAAAGTTGAAAATGTTATCACGAGAAAGGATCTTTAGGAAGTCTGCAGTAAAATGCTTGTGCCTAATGTTGTGGACATCTCAGCAATCCAGAAGCAGATGCTTGATGGTTATTCGCAACACCACAAGTCACGCACCATGGGGTTCTCTCGCCTAAGCGCACACGCAACACCCTGAACACTTGCATGCTGTACGGAACATTGAACATGCATGTTTTGATCTCTCACCTCCTTATCCACAAATGGTATCGAAGCAGTGAGAGGTCTACAAATGAACTGACTAAGGAGTTGCGAAACTAGCCACATTATCAATCCACCGGGCACTGCATAAGCTCAACCCTAGTGTAAAACTCTTCTGCATAAAGCTGTTTACCTATCCGACCACAGCAGACAGTGAAATCAGGTTAACTCATGGATTCTGATCAGGCAAAGAGAAACTGGCGGCGATTTCCTCAGGGAATGGAGACGTTGATGAGAATCTGACCACCGTGTGTTCAAGGGAACTACCCAAGCGCCGGGAACACTGACCTACATTTTGAAGGGAACGAAGTGTATACCTGATTACAGACGCCAGGGAATTGCCCAGACGGTCGTGATGCGGTCACTGGTTCCAATGAATTGTCCAAATTAGTTCCAGGAAATTTACATGACCACAAGATGCTGACCATGGCTGTACAGAGGATGACAGTTTGATCAGGAGCTTTGATTAGACATGGCCAGACAGTGATCTGATTTGCAAGTCCCCCAGGATTTGCCTGGAGGATAAGGATCTGACCAGGATCTTGAAGGAAAGTAATCAAAAAAGAAAATTAATGATCTAAATATCCAAAGTAATTGATCAGGAATTGACTGCCTCCCCATATTTGTTTATGCATTCTTCATTTGACATGTTGTAGACAAAGAAGAAATGGACATCTCATAACTCACATTTGTACAAATATGGACTTAGAGAAAATACATCAGTTTTTTCTGTCTTTTTTGCGTGAGAGATGTATTTGCATGTAGTTCCTGCCACGTCTTATTTACAGGTACACTAATTCAAAATATGGTGTGTCCACCACAGGATTAAACTGAACACACTTCTCCTTTTGGAACATGTTTTGTTCTTATTTCATGTTTTAACAGTGACAGTCACGTCTTACTCTGATTTATATCAAATACAGAAAATAGGTCAAGAGTAGAGCATAGGAATAGTCTCCCAGTTCATTACACGTCCAAGATTGTGATTGTACATGAAATGCAACGAAATCTCTTCTGACACTGCACATCATCTTCCATGCATTGTAATCCGTCCATAGCAATAACAAAGAAAATCAGACATTTTTTCCTTCTTTAGTTTTTCCAAATTAACTGAAACACAAAATTTCAACTCTCTCTCAATTTTACTTTTAAAAGCAAAAGCTGTCAATAAAAAGTAAATCAATTTACCATAGTTGAACCTATCAGACCTATTCTTATGTCTGTAAGAAACCAACAGATTCTTCACATTTTTAAATTGACAAAAACAAACACATTTTTATGTAGATTTTTAAAAACCATCTTAACATAACATACCCACATCTATGAACACTTTCTCCAATCCTTTTTTTTAAACAACCTAACACCGAAATGTACAACTTTCGAAGCAAAAACACCGCCATACATTTAACAATCGCATAATAATTATTATCAAGAACACGAAAAACCATGGACAGTACAGAAGGAGGGATGAGGTTTAAGGATAGATCCGTAGTGGGGGGAGGAAAAAAAGAGAGAGTGAGAGAATGGGAAAGGGAAGGGAAAGAAAAAAGAAGATAAGAAGGAAGGGAGGGAGGAAGGGACTGGACGGGGTTATGACGTGAGGGGCGATCAATACAGGACGGAGATGGGATCATGGTTGGAATCGAAATGGGAGCTAAAGCTCTGACGATGAGGTATCAGGCAGAGGACTCTTGGCCTAGTTTAGGTGTAAAATACAGCTTCTGTCCTTGTTCGGGTTGCTTTTTGTTGTTGTTGTTGTTGTGTTGCTGTTGTGTTGTTGTGTTGTTGTTGTTGTGTGTTTTGTTGTTGTTGTGTTGTATGACTGCTGTGTATCTGTCTGTTCTATCTTCCACTGCTGCTTTCTGTCACTTGTGTGTGTGTGTGTGTGTGTGTGTGTGTGTGTGTTGTGTTTGTGTTGTGTGTGTGTGTGTGTGTGTGTGTGTGTGTGTGTGTGTGTGTGTGAAAGAAGACAGAGATGAGAGTCGTCTAGTAGGTCAGGGTCAAGTAAGGGTTGGTTAGAGTGTGTCTGCATATGTCAGGGTATGTAAATGTATAAGAAGGCAAAGAAGAGAAAAGATAGAGACGAATCATGTAAACTCATACTAGATATGTTGACAACATGGGCATGTACGTACACACAAACAAAAACTACCAAAAAACACCCTGAAAACAGAAACAGACATAAACTCACTACAACTAAGAACTAGAAACATCCAAACAACACACACACACACACACACAACAAACACACACACACAACACACACACACACACACACACACACACACACACACATCGCAACACGTACATACAGCATGCATGCATGCACATACATACACACATCACATACATACATACATACATACATACATACATTCATACTACGACACATACATACATCATACATACATACATACATACATCATCATACATTCATACATACATACATACACATACATACATCATACATACATACATACATACATACATACATACATACATACATCATACATACATACATACATACATACATACATACATACATCATACATACATCTATAAAATAAATATACACTACATACACACATACTATACAACACAACACATCACAACACAGCCGCGTGCCGCACCACACACACATACACACACACATACATAAATACATACATACATACATACATACACACAATATACAAACACACACACACACATAACCATACAACATACCATACAACATACTACATACATACATACATACATACCATACATCATACATACAAATACATACATCTACATACATACATACATACCATACATACACCACACCATACACATACATACAACATTCATACATACATACTTACACACAAACACACACACACACACACACACACACACACACACACACACACACACACACACACACACACACACACACAACACATGCTGATACACAATCACAAACAAGACAAAGAGGTTAACAGACAAGGCAGCGCAGACAGAAGAAAAAAACACCCACAGACAGACACACAGACAGACAGAAGGACGGACTCTGAAGAGAACTTGATTTCTTCTAACTACCGAAGCGAGGGAAGCACTTCAGAGTAAGATAGCGACGTAAAGAGATTCCTGGTTTTTCCCACTTCAGAGCTTCCAACAACAAACAAGCAAACAAGCCAAACAACACTTTGAAAAAAACCCACCAACGAAGCACACACACACACACACACACACACACACACACACACACACACACACACACACACACACACACACACCACCACCAAACAGCAAACAACAACAACAAAACCAACCCCGAAACAAACCGGAAACAGACATAAACTCACTTACAACTAAGAACTAGAAGCACGCACTACACACACACACACAACAGTAACACGCACGCAAGTATGTGCACACATTAACAGACACACACACACCATGCACACGCACTGCACACACACGGACACACACACGGACACGCACTGCACACACGACAACAACACAACACACACACGGACGGACACACACACACACAACACACATACAACACAACACACACACACACACATATAAACAACACACACACACAAACACACACACTCACACACACACACACACACCACACACACACCACACACACACACACACACACCACACACACACCTTTCTAAGAGTTTGATTTGTTTTTTTGTGTAATTTGACATCCTTCCCTTTGGTATTTTCTGTCTTTCGTATTTCTGTTTCCTTTCTCCAGTTTTTATTTTATACTTTTCCTCACTCTCTCTTTATTCTGAATTGTGAATTTTCAATTTTTTAAACAAGTTCTACTTCTTACATTTATACTTGTTCCTTTTGTTTTGAACATTAACGTTCTTTCTTTGGGTTAGTCTGTCTGTCTGCATTTTTGTCTGTTTGTCTGTCCGTCCGTGTGTCTATATGACTGTCTGTGTGTCTGTCTGTCTACCCGCTTGCCTGACTATCTCTCGTATGCCCCCTGCACGCGCGCGCGCGCGTTCGTGTGTGTAAATGTGTTGTGTGTGTGTGTGTGTGTTTGTGCGCGCGCGCGTGCGCGTGCTCGTGCTCGTGGGTGGGTGGGTGGGTGAGAGGGGTGCGCGTAGAGGATGGTTGAAAGAGTGCATCCATGGGTTATGGTGAAATCTTTTAATATGCCTTTGAGCCTTCAAGCGCTGACAGACAGAGAGAGAGAGATGAAGAGAGAGAGAGAAAGAGAGAGAGAGAGAGAAGGAGAGAGGAGAGAAGTGAGAGAGAGATACAGAGACACAGAGACAGAGAGAGAGAGAGATTATCTTGAGTGATAATCCTTTATTTTCAACTATATAATAGAAGAAAAAAAGTATGTGTGGGTTGAAGTAATAGTAATAATAAAACAAAATCAGTAATAGTAGTGGTAGTAGCATTGAGAGTAATAATTGTAATGTGCTTGCGCGTTCACGTATGTGTGTGCATGTATGCGTGCATGCGCGCGCGTTACACGTGCGCGTGTGTGAGTGTGTCCATGCGCATTCGTGTGTGTGTGTGTGTGGCGCGCGCGCGCGGGCGCCTGCTCGTGCTCGTGGGTGGGTGGGTGGTGAGGGGGGTGCGCGTAGTAAGGATAGTTGAAAGAGTGCATCCATGGGTTATGGTGAAATCTTTTAATATGCCTTTGAGCCTTCAAGCGCCTGACAGACAGAGAGAGATAGATAAAGAGGAAGATGAGAGAGAGAGAGAGAGGAGAGGAGAGAGAGGAGGAGAGAGGAAAAGAGAGAGAGAGACAGAAGAGAAGAGGGCGACAGAGAACAGAGGACAGAGAGACAGAGAGAGGAGAGAATTATCGAGTGATAATCCTTTATTTTCAACTATATAATAGAAGAAAAAAAGTATGTGTGGGTTGAAGTAATAGTAATAATAAAACAAAATCAGTAATAGTAGCATTGAGAGTAATAATTGTAATGTGCTGGCGCGTTTACGTATGTGTGTGCATGTATGCGTGAATGCGCGCGCGTGCGCGTGTGTGAGCGTGCATGCGTGTGTGTATGTGTGTTCTGGTCTTGGTTCTTTCATGCTGGAAGACCATAAACATGAGGTAAGCGGGTGCCAGGCAAATGTCACTTCCTTCCAGTGAAGTGCTCCCTCTTGTTCGGGTGTCACAGGAGATCAGCAGTGATTTCTCTTAGTTTCTCTCTCTCTCTGTGTCTCTGTCTGTCTGTCTGTCTGTCTGTCTGTCTGTCTGTCTGTCTGTCTTCTCTCTCTCCTTTTCTCCTTTCTCTCTCTCTCTCTCTCCTCTCTTCTCTCCTCTCTCTCTCTCTGTCTGGCAGACTGGCTGGTTGACTGGCTGGTTAGTGGTTGTGTGTGGGTGCTTCTAGTTTTTAGTTGTAGTGAGTTTATGTCTGTTTCCGTGTTTGTTCAGGGTTTTTTTTCTGGTAGTTTTGTTTTTTTCTTGTACGTACATGCCCATGTGTGCACACATATCTGTATGTATGTTTGTATGTTTGTCTGCCTGTTTGTGTCTTTGTCTGTCTTTGACTCTGGATAAAAGAAAATAGCAATCACTGTATGTTCATATACACAAACGCCCACAAACGCGCACAAACACAAGAACAGACACTCACACCCATACACACGCACACCCATTATTACGATTACTCTCACTACAACTTCTATTACTACTTCTATTACAATAACTACTTCTTCAGTCCACTCATACACTACATACTACATACATACATACATACACATACATACATACATCACATACATCATACATACTAATACATACTACATACATCATACATACATACATACATACATACATAACATACATACATATACATACATACGTGCGTACGTAGTACATACATACTATGTACATACATACATATATAACACACATACATACACACATACATGCACACACATACATACATACATACATACATACATACACACATACACATACATTACATACATACATACATACATACATACAATATCACATATACAACATACATCATACATACATACATACATACATACATGCATACACACACATACATACATGCATACATACATACATGCATGCACACATACATGCATGCATGCACACATACATACACACACATACATGCACACATCATCCAACCATCCATCCATACATACATACACACATTCATACATGCATACGTACGTACATGCATGCATACGTACGTACATCATACATACATACATACAAACTACATGCATACTACACACACGCATACATACACACATACATACATTCATACATACATACATACATACAAATATATACACACACATCCATCATCCATACATACATACATATATACAAACATCCATCCATACATCCATCCATCCATACATACATACACACATACAACTCATACATACATACATACATACATACATCACATCCATACACACATACATACATACAATACATACATACACACATACATACATACATCATACCAATCATCCATCCATCCACATATCACATACATACCATACATACATACATACATACATACATACATACATACATACATACATACATACCCATCACTGTTTTTCTCTTCCTTTCTTTCTTTCCCCCTGACTTTCTCACGTTCGTTTTCTTTTCATTTCTCCAACCAGTCTCTTTTTCTTCCTCACGTACGAATTTCTAGTGTTCATTTTCCTAGTAGGTTTTTTTTTTCTTATTATTATCTTTTAGTCTTTCATGTCTTCGTTTTGTGACCTTTCTGATGTGCCAGTCACCATATTCTCCATTTCCGTCTGTCTCTGTCTTTATTTCTGTCTGTCTGTCTGTCTGTCTGTCTCTCTGTCTCTTCTCTCTCTCTCTCTCTCTCCTCTCTCTCTCTCTCTCTCTCTCTCTCTCTCTCTCTCTCTCTCTTCTGTGAGAGGGTGTGGGTGTGGGTGAGCCCGCGCGAGTGCGAGTGTGTGTGTGTGTGTTTATGTGTGTTAGCTCTCGTCCACTTCCCTTTGTGTTGTTAAAAACCCATAGTCTTGTCTAATCATCTTATATGAAATTGGTTGACTCTCTCTCTCTCGGTCTCTCTCTGTCTCTATGTCTGTCTGTCTGTCTCTCCCAAACAAGCATACACATAACACACACACACACACACACCTACACTACACAACATTCTACACTACACTACACACAAACTCACACATACACACCCCTCCCACCCCCCACACTTCACATTCTTGCTTCGCTTTCATTGTCGCTCAACCTCCTTCCCCCCCCCCCCCCCCCCTTCTCTCTCTCTCTATCTTTTTGCCATTTGTCTGTAACTTAACTTTTCTTTTCTTGCATTCTTTCTTCCTAACTGTCTCACGTTCGTTTTCTTTTCATTTGGCCAACTACTTTCTTTCTTTTCTTCCTCGCGTGCTTATGGTCCTTGTTTACTTTCCTACGGGCTGCTCTTGGGTTTGTTTGTTTTTTCCTCTCTTTCTCTTTAGTGTTTTTTTCTGTATTTTCGTTTTCTGACCTTTCAGTTTAAAACTCATCATATTTTCTGTGATGTCCTTGGTGTGTGTAAGTGTGTGTGTGTGTGTGTGTGTGTGTGTGTGTGTGTGTGTGTGTGTGTGTGTGTGTGTGTGTGTGTGTGTGTGTGTGGCGCGCGCGCGCGCGAAGTCAAGTCAAGTCAAATTTTTATTTCCAGATGGTACATTGAATAAGCAATGCATTTGCTTTTCTTTCATCAAGCCATCTATCTAGGAACAAAAAAACTTGCTCAATGTTATCTAACTACATTATTCTATAACCAATAATATGTGTGTGAGAGAGTGTGTGTGTGTGCGTTTGTGTGTATGTGTAAGTGTGCATGTGTGTGAGCGTGTGTGTGTATGTGTGTGTGATTGTGTGGTCTGTGTGTGTGTGAGTGAGAGAGAGCGAGATGAAAGGCAAAGACACACACAACTACACACACACACACACACACAACTACACACAACAAAACACAACACAACCCCTCCCCCCCCCCCCCTGCCCCCTCCCCCCCCCCTTCCACACTCGGAGATAAGAAGAAAAACTGAAAGATACATACACACACAAACAATGACACAAACAGATGCAGAAAAAACCAAAAACAAAAACACGTGAGAGACATAGACACAGCTACATAGACCTAGAAACACAGATAGAAAAACAGACAGAAACAGACACAGAATCACAGCAACACAGACAACAACCGAGAAACAACAAAGACCAAAAAAATACCACCTGCACATTTTATATATGAAAATAATAAAAATAATAATAATAATAATAATAATAATAATGTATGGAATCTATATAGCGCTGAATCTTGTAAAGCAACAAATCAAAGCGCTCAAATGACTTTTTTTATATCGAGGATGATTTTTTTTTTACATCAAGTCCCCGTGTGTATGCGGTTTTGTAAATTTTGTCATCTGTTCCCACCGGCACACAATGGCCTACTCTTTCGAAAAGCGGAACAGGATTTAACGTGTGCGCAAGATGTTCTGCATGCGTTCGCACACGGGGGCCTCGGTTTATAGTCTCATCCGAAGGACTTTGACATTCAGTTCGATTTTTTTGCCAAAACTGGGAAGAAAGGGCGAGGCTGGGAATCAATCGAACCCAGAACCTCACGGTTTACTTGTTGGCAGGCAAACGTCTTAACCATACTGCCACCTTCCTTCCTTATATATTATATGAGAATACTACTACTACTACTACTACTACTACTACTACTACTACTACTACTACTACTAATACTACTACTACTACTACTACTACTACTAATAATAATAATAATAATTATAATGATACTACTACTACTACTACTACTACTACTAATAATAATAATAATAACATTTTGTAGCGTCCCAACACGAAACTATTGCGAAATGTGCTGAGGGCCTGGTGTGCCTGCCCGTTCGCTTCCCCAATCGATATTCATTCTCCTGTGTCAGAGATCAGCCCATAAAGTTTCACCGTGGCCTGTGCCTGCCTCCTGATATGCTGCTATAACCCAATCCATGAATTGAGATCTCGCTCTATGCTTTGGGCCCAAACATGCTGCTATGCGCTAGTTTATTTTGTTGTTGGGTGAGAAAGTGTTGTGTTGTGTTGTATTGTGTTGTGTTGTGTTGTGTTATGTTGTGGAGGAGTAGGGTAGGGCTGTGGTGGGGTTGTAGGGGGTGTGGCGTGGTGTGGTTGTGTGGGATGGTGGTGGTGGTGTGGTGGTGGTGGTGGTGGTGTGGTTGGGTGGGATGTGGGGGTTTGTGGTGGTGGTGTGTGTGAGTGTGTGTGTGTGTGTGTGTGTGTGTGATGTTGGTGTGTGTGTGTGTGTGTGTGTGTGTGTGTGTGTGTGTGTGTGTGTGTGTGTGTGTGTGTGTGTGTGTAATTGTGTGTGTGTTTAACATTTATTTCAAGGATAAGAGAATAAACACTCGTGCACTTTTTACATTCATTCCCTGTGGGCACGAAGTTTTGTCAATTTTGTCATACACACACACAAACACACAACACACACACTGTTCATATCATTTTCTAGTGCAGTCGGACTATAGATCCCTGTGGTTTAACAATCCTTTGCCATCCCTTTGCCATTCCTTTGCCATCACTTTGCCATCCCTTTGCCATCTCTTTGCCATTCCTTTGCCATCCCTTTTGCCATCCATTGCCACCTATTCTAACTGTTGCTTGAAAAGGGCCAACTGAAGTGGACTGCCCATACAGAGGAACTGAATCAACAAACACCGAGAACACACCAGCACGTGAGCTTGCATGGTGCTGTTGTAACCTTCGTTCTCTAACAGTCTTTGCTATCTAAATCATGCATACACAACCAAACACAGTCTCACAGAGACACAGGCGCGCGCGTGTGTGTGTGTGAGTGCACGCAGGTTCGCACGCACACACACACACACACACATACACGCGCACGCACATTACATGTATATGCACAAAAAGACAAACTTTATTTTATTTTATTCTTTTATATCGAGGATAATGGAATCAGCACTTGTGTGCCTTTTTACATCCAGTCCCCGTGTGTATGTTGTTTTGTAAATTCTGTCATCTGTTCCCACCGGCACACAATGGCCTACTCTTACGAAAAGCGAAACGGGATTTAACGTGTGCGCAAGACGTTCTGCGTGCGTTCGCACACGGGGCCTCGGTTTATAGTCTCCTCCGAAGGACTTTTGGAGACACATACACACACATACACGCATGCATACAGACATGCGCGCGCACACACACACACACACACGCATGCACGCACACGCGCAGGCACACACACAGACACACACAAGATGATGCCGCACTTGCGGTGACGTGATCATACACAATCTTTCTTTCAGAGAGAGAGAGAGAGAGAGAGAGAGAGAGAGAGAGAGAGAGGAGAGAGAGAGAGAGAAGAGAGAGAGAGAGAGAGAGAGAGAGAGAGAGAGAGAGAGAGAGAGAAGAGGGATGGTGCCCCTCTTGTGGTGACGAGCTTATTCACAATCAATACACACGCGCGCGCGCGCGCACGCGTGCACACATACACACACGAGTATGTGTGTGCGTGTGTATGTATATGTGTGTAATTTGTAGTTTCCAATGTATTATCGATTTTCCTCTTTTTACTGGTTTAATTTATTGGTAAAGGTTGCAATAATGTAGTATTTCAGTATAATCATTAAGAAATTTGTTCTTAGATGGATGGCTTGATGAAAAAAAGCAAATGTATTGCTTATTCAATGTACCATCTGGAAATAAAAATTTGATTTGACTTGACTTGTCACACAAGAAAGAGACTTGACGAGCTCACTCACATCACTACAACACACACCACACACAACACACACACAACACACACACACACACACACAAACAACAGACACACAGACACACACACACAAACAGACACACACAGCAGTACACACACACACACACACACACACCATCCTCTCTCTCTCTCTCTCTCTCTCTCTCTCTCTCTCTCTCTCTCTCTCCTACACCCCTCTACACACACACACACACAGGCAGGAAGACAGACAAGCAGACAAACACACACACACACACTCTCCCTCTAACCCCTCTACCCCCCTGACCCCCCCCCCCCCCTCCATCCCCACCCCTCCCCCCGCACACACACACACACACACACGCAACACCAAGTACAATCTTATACATCGCAGACAAAAACTGTTTCTCTTTCAATTTCGCAGTCTACTGCCGTGTCTCTAAAAAAAACAACACCTTTATTTGCTAGTGCTGGGCATGGTAGGGGAACGGCCACATTCGGCTTTACTGTCGGTACATACGACAGACAGGAGAGTGGAATAAAGAATCAAACGTAAGAACACGCTAACAACACGTAAGCTGACATTTTAACGATCTCAAGTTCTCCCCAAATACTACTTACTGCACGACTCAATGTGCGCACAACCAGCCAGACTGACAGAGAGAGATAGACAGGCAGACAAGGAGGCAGGCAGACAGATCAGGCAAGGAGACAGACAGGCAGGCAAGGTGGCAGACATACAAACACACACACAAGCATATATTGGTTGGTTTTTTTTAGGTTCTCATTATTCTTATATATGCACATATACTTATGATTTGTAGATGGATGGCTTGATGAAAAAGTAATTGCGCTGCTTATTCAATGTACCATCTGGAAATAGAAGTTTGACTCTGACTTTGACTTTCACACACACACACAACAACAACAACAACACCAAAAACACCAACAATAACACCACCACCACCACAACAACAACAACAACAATAACTACTACTACTATTTTCTACTACCTCTACTACTACTACTACTACTTCTACTACTACTACTATACACTAACACACACAAAATACACGCCCTCACACAAGCCACACACACACACACACACACACACACACACACACATACCACACACAAACACACACACACACACACACACACACACACACACACACACACACACACACACACACACACACACACACACACGATGTTTGTCACTTTTTACTTGTATGCCCAAAATATGCTGTATTGCGAAGAAAATGTATTCCTCTGTATTATTACAGATTTCCATCGAATCTGAAAGTGCAGCTTCTTTGTATGAACACTAAACCTAGTTTGATGTTTAAAGTTGGATTATTTATTACTAAATGTTTAGATATCAGAAGTAAGGATGTTCACCTTACATGAAAGTATATGATTAACTGTTGTTCCTATGGGCCATATGGCCTGCAAAAACTGAATTAAAATTATTGTTATTGTTATTGTTGTTATTGTTACACACACACACACACACACACACACACACACACACACACACACACACACACACACACACACACACACACACGTACATATTTATTTTCAATCTTTTATTACGCAGCCAGGCTTTTTCACTCCGTGAATTTTGAAGAGTCCACTGCCATCTCTTCCAGTCTATAGTCTTGATTGCCTGCATGCTGTGCAGGAATGGCTTGCTTATGTTGACTGTGCCTATGCCGGGGGAGTTAGATAAACAGATGCAAGAACACACCAGCTCGTGGCATGGCAAGTTGCATTCTAATGTGATCTTAATATTCTTTAACTACTAGACAATGCGTGCACAGACGCACGCACAGACTGATACAAGACACACACACACACCACACACACACACCACACACACTATATATATATATATATATATATATATATATATATATATATATATATATATATATATATATATATATATATATATATATAAATTCTTGTATATCGAGGATAATGGAATAAGCACTCATGTGCTTTTTACATCCAGTCCCCGTGTGTATGCGGTTTTGTAAATTTTGTCATGTTTCCACCGGTACAAAATGTCCTACTCTCCCGAAAAGCGGAACAGGATTTAACGTGTGCGCAAGATGTTCTGCATGCGTTCGAACACGGGGCCTCGGTTTATAGTCTCATCCGAAAGGACTTTGACATTCAGCTCGATTTTTTGGTCAAACTGGGAAGAAAGGGCGAGGCTGGGAATCGAACCCACAACCTCACAGTTTATATATACAGACGTAAAATCGAAGACAACAACAACAACACACACACTATCTCTTCCTCCTCATACACACTCACACACATATCCCCCGCACACACGCACTCACACATACACACGCGCACACACAGACACACGCGCGCACGCACACACACACACACATTACACACACACACACTGCACACATACAGACATATTACCCCCATCCCCATACACACACACTACACACTATCCCCCCTCCTCACACACAAATACCACAACCCCACACCCCCGACACACACACCACATACAACACACGCACACACCACACACACTACACACACACACTCACACACACACAACTATACCCCTCTCCTTGCCCCTCCCCCACCCCCATAACCATCAACCCACACACCACCACACACACCTCACAGAGAAGTTCATAAATCGCTATCTTTTGCAAGAGCTCATCCCCAGTAATGATAAGCCTTTCACTCCCACACCCCCCCTTCACCACCTCCAAAACCCTCACTTTCTGATGTTGTGTCGCAACAGGTTGTACTATAGATTCTGTTGTCCCCACAGTTTCAACCAAATCCAAATAATGCAAGATCAGTCCGGCGTGTGTGTGCATGCACTCACTCACACGAGTGGGGAGAGAGAGAGAGAGAGAAGAGAGAGAGAGAGAGAGAGAGAGAGAGAGAGGAGAGAGAGAGAGAGAGAGAGAGAGAGAGAGAGAGAGAGAGAGAGAGAGCACTATGAGAAATTATGGCACAGGGAGAGAGAGAGAAAGAGAGATTGAGAGAGAGAGAGACAGAGACACAGAGGGAGACAGAGAGATATACAGTAAACAATGAACAAGATTTATTCTAGAGAGACAGACATACGGACAGTCAGAGAGAGAGAGAGACAGACAGACAGAAACAGACAAAGATAAACAGAGAGAAATACAATGAACAATGAGCAAGATTTATTCTTCAGGCTTCCATGAGAGGAAGAGAGAGAGAGAGAAGAGAGAATAGAAGAAGAAGAAGAAGAAGAAGAAGAAGAAGAAGAAGAAGAAGAAGAAGAAGAAGAAGAAGAAGAAGAAGAAGAAGAAAAAGAAGAACACCCCCCCCACCCACCCACCCCCCACACACACACCAACACACACACACACACACACACACAACACACACACACACACACACCAACTTTAAGATAGACAGACAGACTGACAGACTCACACACACTTTAAGACAGACAGACAGACTCGAAGACATAGCCATATATTCCAATCCATTTGTCATTTCATTTCACCTAAAAGCACTTTCTGTGTCAGTTCTGGTCTGTGTATTGATTGGCAAGAGATGTATGTTTTACAGCAGACAGAGAAAGAACATGGATGGGGCTCGGCAATCTGATCTGATGAATTTGTCTGTACTGGAGATGCGTGTTCGTTTGGAACTGTATGGCAGAGTCCGGACAGCCACAGAGATGGCTTAGTCTGCTTGGAGTTTTAGTACCGTTTTATTCCGTTCTTTTCTTTCGTCCTTATTCTTTTTTTGTTGTTGATGTATTTATAATGATTTCGTTCGTTCTTTCTTTCGTTTTTCATCTTTCGTCTTTTTTTGGATTTCTCTGTTGTTGTTTTTTTCTTCTTTCTTTCTTTCTTTCTTTCTTTCTGTTTCGTTCTTTCTATTTTTCTTTCTTCTCTCTTTCTTTCTGTGTACATTTCTATTCTCTTTCTTTCTTTGTTTTTTCTTTCTTCTTTCTCCCCTTCTTTCTTTCCTTCTATTTTTCTTCCCTACTTTTTCTGTCTGTCTACATTTCTATTCTCTTTCTTTTTTCTTTCTTTCTTTCTTTCTTTACTTTCTTCTTTCTATATCTTTTCGTTTCATTTTCTCTTTTCTTGCTTGTTTTCTTTCTTTCTTTCTTTCTTTATTTCTGTTCTGTTCTTTTCTTTTCTTTTTTGCTAGCTTGCTGTGACAGGACGATACGTGATTGGTCAGGGCTCAGAACGTTTTAATGTCTTCCTTCCTTTCGTTCTTTCCTATTCTTTCTTTCTTTTTATTCTCTTTTCGTTATTTTTTTTTTGGGGGGGGGTGTCTTTCTTTCATTGCCAGGCATATTACGTGATTCACTCTCTCTCTCACACTCTCTCTCTCTCACCCACTGTCCTCCCTCTCACTCTCTCTCTCTCTCACTCTCTCTCTCTCCTCTTATCTCTCTCTCTCTTCCCCCTGTCTCTCTCTTTCTCTCTATCACTCACTCTCTCCCTCTCTCTCCCCTCCCTCTCTCCTCACTCACTCACTCACACTCCCCCCCCCCTCTCTCTCTCTCTCTCTTTTCTATATTTCTCTCAAATATTTCTTTCTGTTCTTTTCTTATTTTTAATTATTCATTTATTCACACACACACACACACACACACCACACACACACACACCACCACCACCACCACCACCACCACCACCACCACCACCTGTTCTCAAGGACCTGGTGTAAAAAAAAGCCTCTGGCTTACCCAGTTACCATCATTAAAAAAAAAAATTCGAGTTCTAAAAAAATCAGAGTTCGAGTTCTCTCCCTTTCTTTCTTTCTTTCTTGTTTGATTGCTAGCGTGCTTGCTTTCTATCTTTGACAGGCACAATACATGGGTGGTTAAAGCAAGGGATTTCTCATCTCAATGATGTTTAAGTCATAGGCTTGAATCTCAGAGGCAACCAGAGGTATGAAGCTTACACGGTTTTCAAAATCCTCCAAGTCACCGATTGTAGAGACCTAGTACTATCTCCATCTGCTACCCGTTCTCTCTCTCTCTCTCTCTCTCTCTCTCTCTCTCTCTCTCTCTCTCTCTCTCTCTCTCTCTCTCTCTCCTTATGTAAATATGCATGCAGGAATTTAAAGACAGAGAGATGGAAGGGGGAGACAGGAAGAGAGAGAGAGAGAGAGAGAGAGAGAGGGGGGGGTGAGAAAGAGAGAGATAGAGATAGAGAGAACTCAGAACTCTGAAATAATTCAATAGTACACCGACCTTTGGTCACAACAATACATCAAAAGGGAGTGGGGAGCAACAGACGAGAGCAGTGGTTTCACAAATTAATTACAATTTATGAGAGAGAGAGAGAGAAAGACAGACAGACAGGCAGAGACAGACAGACAGATATAGACAGAGACAGACAGACAGAGAAGAAACAAACACATGAGTAAAGAAGTCAAACCACCCCAGTCAGCCAGACAAAGAGACACAAACGGATTAATCAAAAAAGAAAAAGAAAAGAAACTGTGGGACAAGTAGACAGACAGTAGTCAGTAATTGCGAAACCAAGCTCCAGGCACCAGAGAACAGGACAGAAGGGACACCGCACCAAGTCTTTTACTCAGCCCCAGAACCACAAGTAATCTCAGGACTCTCCTTTCTTCCCCCCCCCCCCCCCTCCCCTCCTCCCCCCCCCCCTCCCGCCTCTCCCTCCCCCCTCCTCCTCTCCACCTCCTACCCTTTTCTTAAATGAACAGTACCGCATTCTAAGACACGACAGCCCCAATCACAACTCCTTGGCTCAGTAGTAGGTCTAGGGCATCACTAGTCGAGGACCCGCAACCCCTTATTAACAACACCCCCACTCGACCCCTATCTCCAGCCCCGCCTCCCACCCTCCACGGGAAAAGAGAGAGCCCCAATTACACCTTTGATATCTTCAATTCGGGTGGAAAGATAATGGACAGTTTGAGAGAGAGAGAGAAGAGAGAGAAAAGGAGATTTAGAAAAGAGAGAGAGAGAGAGAGAGAGAGAGAGAAGTTTGGGTGAGATGGTGGATAGAAGGAATATACGTACGTGGGTGTCACAGGTACAGATATTTGGAATTCACATATATATCGATATGTACTACGTGCATGCATGTAGCCACACAGATGTTCGTATCATTATGCGCATGCATATAGATAGTTTGTCCTGTATGCACACACAGAGAAACACACAGGCGCATACACAGATACATACACACACATACACACAGACGCACGAATATACAGACGCACACACGCATGAGCGCAAGCGCGCCTACACACTAAAACACAAACACACACACACACAGAAGAGCCAATATCCACAAAATGTGTCCCCATATGCAACTAAACAAGACATATGTACACACACAAATAACTCCCCCCCCCCCCACACAACACCACACACACCCCAGACACACAAGAAAACAACACAGACATACGAATGTATACACACACACCTCTCTCTCTACATACACACACACACATATAAACAACCCCCCCCCCCCCCCCCACACACACACACACACACAAAACAAGAAAACAACCACAGACATAGGAATGTATACACCCACACACCCCCCCTCTCTCTCAAAAATACACACACAAAACCCCCCCCCCCCCCACACACACCCCACACACACCCTCCTACCCCCCACACACACACTCAACCTCGTCCCCCACCCCCACCCCCCGCCTCCCAACACAAGAAAACATAAGGCTACAGTTGGAGAAAAGAGGGAAGGTAGTTCATTCCACCTAAGCTAAGGCAGCTACCCTACTGCACTGCACTGGTTGCTCAGGCCTGCCTGAGTCTTGGCAAGGAAGGAACGATTCAGAAGAGTACAGACAGACAGACAGAGAAGAGACAACTGGGCTGGGCCTGGCCTGGGCAGCGTCATAAATTTAACAGGGGGGGGAGGGGGGGGGGGGGGGAAGGGGGGATGTGTGGGTTGGGTGGTAGAAATTTATGGCCAGGCATGGAGGGCAACAAAGATGGTTCATTTTGGTTTTGTTTTTGCTGTTATTGGTTCTTTTCTTTCTTCTTTTAAAATGCTTTTTTCTGTCTTTTTTTAACTGTTTGTTTCCTGTTTCATTCTTAATTTTTCTTCTATATTCTTCTTTTTTTCTGTCTTCTATTTTTCCCAATCTTGTTTTGTTGTTGTTGTTGTTGTCTTTAATTTGTTTTTCCTTTTTCTTTTTTCTTGTTTTTTTTGGTGCTTTTAAAGCTGATTCGTTGAGGAAACAGGTTTTCCCAGTCTGTATGGCTACCGGTTCTGAGGTCAAAGATTTAAAACTTGGTAGTGCCAGGAGAATTGAAGGTGACGAATATCCCTAAAGTCAGAATGCAGTTTCCTGAATGGTGGACTAAAAAAACTCGCATTTGCTGAAACCTCGCCAATGGTGAACCTTGGAGTGCAGGCCGAGGAACGATAAAAAAAATTAAAATAAGGTTAATGATTGTTAAGTCTGTTCATTAGTGGTCATGTCGCATCAATACCTTACCTCCTGTTCTGTTCCCGTATACATAGGATCAAGAGAGAAGGTCAGATACAATGACAGGGACAAAAGCAAACAAGACAGAGAGAGAGAGAGAGAGAGAGAGAGAAGAGAGAGAGAGAGAGAGAGAGATTCAGCAAGTCACACACGCACAGGCAGGCAGGCAGGCAGACAGAGAATGGATACTCAAGACACACAGAAGGAACACACACTGGAATGGACCAGACAGTCAGTAATTGTGAAGTCAACTTCAGGGCAAACAACAGGAAAGAAAAGCCACCCAGGGTAGCCTAGCTTGAGGGGAAAGGTGGGGGGGGGGGGGGGGGGGGGGGGCTACCAAGCTTATTCAACCAACCCAGACCAGAGCCATACCACTCTCCACAGATAACAGGACTGTCAAAACAATTCCTTGCCCAGCAGGGCTTTTAACCCATGACCCACTGACCCTACTAACCTAGAAAACGGTCAAGAAGAGATATTTTTTAAAGTTATTGATTCATTCCTTTTGGAGGATTACTGTCAAAATGAGAGAGATGATTGAGTGGGGTGAAGAGTTGAAGCATGTATGAAGAAATACTTGTAGACACGTCAGCACATTGTGCATGCATGAGGTGCGCGCACATACACACATACGCACACACAAACAAACACACACACACAGGCAGACAGACAGACAGACAGACGGACAGACACAGAAGGATACTCACACACAGACACACACAGAAAACACACTGGAATGGACCAGACAGTCAGTAATTGCGAAGTCAACTTCAGGGCAAACAACAGGAAAGAAAAGCCACCCAGGGGCAGCCTAGGTCTTCTACCAAGCTTATTCAACCCAGACCACAGCCGTGCCACACTCCACAGATAACAGGACTGTCAAAATAATTCCTTGCCCAGCAGGGCTTTTAACCCATGACCCACTGACCCTATAAACCTAAGGGGAAAAAAAGCCAAAAGAAAGGGTAAAAAGTCTGGATGGAAAGAAAAAAACTGGTTATCGACCACAACAAC
>CM054137.1:33859879-33872379 GCA_028751875.1 Rapana venosa | reverse complement strand
GTTGTCTTCGATTTTACGTCTGTTCACTCTCAGTGATATTAGACGAGAAAGAAAAAAAAAAATATATATATATACAAGGGGTGTATGCTAATTGAGGTGGTTGTAGAGGCCCTACTGAAAAATGCGAGGGGGGAAAAGTAGTCTAATCATGAAAAGAAACCGCGCAAAGCAAAAGATACAATAAAAAAATTAATTAAAAAAACCACCACCGAAACAAAAACATGTCTGTCTGTCTCTGTCTGTTTGTATGTCTGTCTCTGTATGTCTGTATCTCTGCCTCTGTCTTTCTTTCAGTTTCTCTCTCTCTCTCTCTCTCTCTCTCTCTCTCTCACCTCTCTCTCTCTCCCCTCTCTCACCCTCCACCCCACTCGCTCTCTCCACATATACGATCTCTCCCTTTCTCTCCCCTCCCCCCCTCTCTCTCTCTACATCTCTTTCTCCCCCTCTCTCCCACCTCTCTCTCTTTCTTCTCTCTTTACCCTCTATCTCTCTCCTATTTGATGAAACACAAAACCCACTGTCGCCTTGGGCTCTAATACGTGCACAAAATGCATAATGCCCCAAGGAACCTCAGGCTTACCATCTCATAATAAACAACAACAATAACAACAAAACCCAATAACAACAACAAAAACAACAACCCAAAACAACCCGTCAACTCGACCCCAAGCCTAAATACGAGAGAGAGAGAATTAACATGGTTGAAAGAGAGAGAGAGAGAGTGAGTGACTGACTGAGTGAGAGAGAGAGAGACAGAGAGAGGGAGAGAGAGAATTAACATGGCTGAGAGAGAGAGAGAGTGAGTGAGTGAAGAGAGAGAGAACAGAGACAGAGAAATACAAAATACGAAGTTTATTCACGAAAGGCCTTCGCCCCATTGAAGGATGTGTGTGTGGGGTTGTGTGGGGTTGTGTGTGCGAGCAGAGAGAGAGAGAGAGAGAGAGAAGAGAGAGAGAGAGAGAGAGAGAGAGAGAGAGAGAGAGAGAGAGAGAGAGAGAGAAAATGACAATGACAATGACAATGACAAATTCTTTAATTCGAGGATAATAAACAAGCACTCATGTGCTTTTTTACATCCAGTCCCAAAGGGGACGGGATAGCTCAGTGGTCGGAGCACTCGCTTTCCCCCAGCCAAGTTAAGCAGCGTCGAGCGTGGTTACCAGTTGGATGGGTGACCGTTTGTGCGTCTTGGCTTCAGTACAGTTCACCCAGCTGTAAATGGGTACCTGCCCTCTTTAGGGTCAGGGAAGGTAAAGCAGCGAGGGAGAGGAGATGGGCGCCGCCCTCAATATGCTGGCCCTAGAGAAGTGAGGTCTCTGACGCCTCGCTACCCTACGACCTTATAGGTTATGGGACTCCTTTACTTCCTTTACTACCCCTCCCCAGAAAAGAGAGAGAGAGAGAGAGAGAGAGAGAGAGAGAGAGAGAGAGAGAGATAGAGAGAGAGAGAGGCAGAGAGAATTAACCTGGCTTACGGGATCAGCCGAGAGGAATTCTGAACTGAAGACTCCTCCTGGGGACAGGAAACTCGAGAGGACCAAAAGCTACAAGCACGTAGTCAAAGAGAATGATGCTAGTAAGGTGTTAGATGGACGTGTTTCTCTGTCTGTCTGTCTCTATATCTGTCTGTCTGTCTGTCTGTCTGTCTCTCTCTTTAAGAGCACCAAAAGCTACAAGCACGTAGTCAAAGAGAATGATGCTAGTAAGGGTTAGATGGAACGTGTTCTCTGTCTGTCTGTCTGTCTGTCTCTATATCTGTCTGTCTGTCTCACTCTCGTCTTTCCCCCTCCATCTCTCCCCCCTCTCTCTCTATCTTTCTCTCTCTGTTTGTCTGTCTCTCACACCTCTGTCTGTCTGTCTCTTTCTCCCTTTCTCTCTCTCTCCCTCTCTCTCCCTTCCTCCTTCTCTCCCTTCTTTCCCACCCTCTCTCTCACACACACTCTCTCTCTTCCTCCCCCTCTCTTCTCTCTTCACCCCCCCCCCTTTCTCTCTCTCTCCACACACACACTCTCTCTCTCAAACAACACACACACACACACACTCTCTCTCTCTCTCTCTCTCTCCTCTATCACTTCATCACTGTCTGTCCCTCTCTGTCTCTCTCTCTCCTCTCTCTCTTTCCCCTTCATCTCTCTCCCCCCCCTCTCTCACTTTCTCTCTCACTCCCCCCTCTCTCTCTCTTCCGCCTCTTTCTCTTCCGCCCACCTCTCTCTCTCTCTCTCTGCCCCTCCACTCTCTCTCTCTCTCTCTCTCTCTCTCTCTCCTCGTCTCTCATCCTCTCTCTCTCTCTCTCTCTCTCCCACACCCCTGTTCTCTCCCACCACCCTCTCTCTCCCACACTCTCTCCTCTCCCTTCCCTCTCTATCTCCCCCCTCTCTCCACACCCCTGTTCTCTCCCACCCTCTCTCCTCCCTTCCCCTCTCTATCTCCCCCCTCTCTCCCACTCCCTGTTCTCTCCACCCTCTCTATCTCCCACACTCTCTCTCTCCCTTCCCCCCTCTCTCTCTCCCTTCCCCTCTCTCTCTCCTCCCCTCTCTCTCTCTCCCTAACCCCCCCCCCTCCCACACACACCTCTCTCTCTCTTCCTCTCTCTTTCTCTGGCTGATGCATGGTGAAAAATTGATAAGGGTTCTCCATGGAACTGTCCAGAATTAATGGGTCTTTTGTCGCCAATGGCGCTGGAAAGCTTGTTCTGGCCCTCGACAAGATTGTGAAATGGGGTGGGGGTGGGGAAGGGGGGGGGGAGGGGAGGGGGGGGGGGGGATGATGAGGGTTTGACAGGGCAGAAGGTGGAAGGTAAGTGGGGGGTGTGTGGGGTGGGGGTGGGGGGGGGGGGTTGGGGGGGTGGAGGAGGGAGAGGGCGAGAGAAGGAGAACAAAGAGAGACAGAAAGATGAAGACATCAGGAGGGGGGGGGGGGGGGGAGGGAAGAGAGAGAGAGAGAGAGAGAGAGAGAGAGAGAGATATGCAGAGACAGACAGAGAGTGATAGACAGACAGAGACAAAGAGTGACAGAGACAGAAACAGACAGACAGACACAGAGAGACAGACGACAGACAGACAGAGACAGACAGACAGACAAAGACAGCAAGTGACAGAGATAGAGAGATAGAGACAGATTTTTAAAATATTTATTTATTCTTTTATATCGAGGATAATGGAATAAGCACTCATGTGCTTTTTTTACATCCAGTCTCCGTGTGCATGGAGACACATGCACACAGATCACATAGGGAGAGACGCACACCAGACAGAGTGAGAGATGGGCGGGGAGCGGGGTTGGAGACCAGTTTTCTGGAGACAGAGACAGAGGAATAGAACAGAGGAAGGAAAAAAACTCACAGAGACAGAGACTAAGATATAGGGAGACTGCGAGACACACAGACGTATACCAAAAGAGGTTGAGTGTGTGTGTGTGTGTTGTTGTGTGTGTGTGTGTGTGTGTGTGTGTGTGTGTGTGTGTGTGTGTTGTGTGTGGTCTCTGTCTGTCTGTCTGTCTGGGGTGGGGGTAGGGGATGGGTGAGGAGTGGAGAAAGGAGCTACGTGATGCACCTGTATAAATGCATGCTACCACACACACACATGGCCTTGAGTAAAATGCATGGATTATTCCAGCTATAGAGAGGAAGTCACTATAAGTATAAAACACTGCATACTGACGACGACGACGATGATCATGATGATGAAGATGATGATGACGACTACGACATCGACGACGATGACGACGACGACGACGATGATGATGATGATGATGACGATGACGATGACGATGACGACGACGATGATGATGATGGTGATGGTGATGATGATGATGATGATGATGATGATGATGATGATGATGATTACGACGACGATAACGACGTCCATAAAAAAACACGCAGAACGAAATTAACATGAGCAACGACAGCAGCAGCAGCATCACCACCCCACCACCACCACCCTCACCAACATCAACAACAATAACAACAACAACAACAACAACCCAGCTACAATGTATAGTTTGTTCCATCTCTCAGTACACCCCATGTGGTCATGCTTTTACAAGGCGAACACTTTACATAATACTCGTTAAAGATGCATACACCGCAACTCTGGTAACAATTACCCATAGACGATGACACTGAAGACCTGTCACCTTTCGCACCATTGGGGTTGGCTAGTTTTACGAGTCACATTTTAAACTAAACTGTTTTCAACGAGCACTTTGGAATCAATGGGTCAGTAATTCGAGAGGTATTAAAAGAAACAACTTTCACACCGAGAGAGGATGAGTAGAGAGTCACATAGAGACAAATAGTGAGAATAAGAGACTTGACAGGGACAGTAATCAGACGTATAAAGACAACCGACAGACGAGAACAATAGGAAGAGAGACACAGAGAGACTAGACAACGTCACCATGAATGACAACACACACAACAACAAAGACCGTACAGACAGACATGAGAACAGGCAGACAGAAACAAGGATAGAAAGAAAACTACCCGACAGAGTCGCGAAATACAGAGAGGAAAAGAGGCAGAAACAAGAGACAGACAAACAGGCAGACAGACGACAAATAGGAGATAGACAATAACAGACAGACAGACAACAGCAGAAACACACAACAACAGTGAGATGCCATAAAACAGTACACACAGAAGACAAGAACCATGAATCCATCCACAGAAACTACAACCAATACCCCAATCCGACACACACCACACACACCCACACACACACACACACACACACCACACACACACACACACAACACACTCACACACACCACCACCTCCACCCACCACCACCACCACACACACCAACACACACATCCCCCACCACCCCCCCCCCCCCCCCCCCCCCCCCCCCCACCTGTACAGTTCACCCCAGAAACCAATGTTTAAAAGCAAACGACCTAGCCCCTCCCCCACCCCCCCCCCACCCCCCTTCCCATCAAGGCTGGCTCTCATAGCTGGGTCCAATATCCATGTGTGAGTTTCTAGGTCAACATAACAACCAGTGTCCACAGGTGGCAGGGAAATAAACTATACCATAAATCCCCCAAAACAAATGATACGAGGCTGACTTCTTTATGTTCTGCCATCATTTAAGTCTCCTTTAATACGTAATTTTGGTGTATGTGTGAATGTTGTGTGTGTGTGTGTGTGTGTGTGGTGTGTGTGTGTGTGTGTGGGTGTGTGTGTGTGTGTGTGTGTGTGTGTGTGTGTGTGTGTGGTGTGTATGTGTGTATGTGTTTTGTGGTGTGTGTGTGTCGGAACACACTATATATCATAGCCCAGCTAGTGGTGAAGCGGTTAATTCCACACCCGTGTCAAGTGACAGGTGCAAATTTCCACTGGCACTTTACTATAACCTCAATGAATCACACGCGCAAATCCTATCCCTGTGTGGTTGAGGGGGGATTTTTTTGTTTGTTTGTTTTGTTGCTGTTTTGTTGTTGTTATTGTTTCTTTTAACTTTTTCGATTTTCCAGGTCAATTCTTGTGCAGAACGGCCACTGCTTTCGTAAGGAGACAAGTGTTGAGCTGTAAATTATAGGTTCCATATTTTAAAAAAATCCCTGCAATCCCTGTCAGCATGTGGTAGCTTTTAAAGGAAGCAAAATGAAAAGAAAAGAAAAACCAACAGCAACTACAAAAACAAAACAAAAACCATATCAAGAGCACATATTTTTTTGGAAAAAAAAACCCAATGAGGGAAATAAAGTCTATACCCCCCCCCCCCCCCTCCTCTCTCTCTCGCAACCTGTCTGTCTGTCTGTTTGCCTGTCTGTCTGATTTCTCTCTCTCTTGCCTCCACGCCCTCACCCTTACCCCTTCCATCCTCTCCCACAAGAAAAAAAATTTGACATTTTCAGAAATCATATGCTTCCCTGCACCAATACAGGAAAAAGCCCACCCCCACCCACCACCCCAACACACACACATACACAACCATTTCTATGGAAACGACAAAACACACATACATACACACACACACACACACACACACACACACACACACACACACACACACACCACACACACAAACCCCTCCATCAATGTCTGTTGTTCCAGTACAAGTAATCCAGCTGACCTTCCTGAGAGGTTTAATAACACAGAGGTCACACGCACACACACACACACACAACACACACACACACACTTCTGGGCATTTTCTTTGGGATCTCTCTCTCTCTCTCGATCCTCCCTCCTCCCTCCTCTCCCCCCTCTCTCTCTCTCTCTCTCTCTCTCTCTCTCTCTCTCTCTCTCTCTCTCTCTGTTGCTTCATTAGCATTTCTGTCTTGGATCAGCATTTCCTGCTGCTGGTCTTCCTTCCTTTCTGTCGATATTGCTTCCCTTTCCTTCCCTTCACAACAGGTCCCTGGTGATGCTCCTTCTTTTCTTCTCTCTTTTCTTTAAAGGGAACAGCAAGTTAGAACAGAAAAGTGCTGTTATGTCTATAGTTTAAAATATATTTGAGTAAGATTTGAGTAGTGAAGAGTTTTTGATTTATTTCTTGTTCATTTCTTACATGCTTCTCTCTCTCTCTCTCTCTTCTTCTCTCTCTTCTCCCCCTCTCTCTCTCTCTCTCTCTCCCCCCCCCTCTCTCTCTGTATCTCTGTTGTGTGTGTGTGTGTGTGTGTGTGTGTGTGTGTGTGTGTGTGTGTGTGTGTGTGTGTGTGTGTGTGTGTGTGTGTGTGTGTGATTGAGAGTGTAGCATCAAAACTAAGACAAAACATAGATAAGGTTTCTTCTCAGCTGCCTTGATGAAAATCAGAAATGTCGGCAGACATACAGAAAGTAAAAAAGAAAGAAACAAAGAAATTAGACAGACAGAAAGAAGAAAGAAATAAAGATAGAAAGAAAAAATAAAAAAACAAACAAAAGAAGGGAAGAAAGAAAAAAGAAAGAAAAGAAAGAAAGAGACAAAGGCTTACTGTGGAAGACAGAAAAAGAAAAACAGAAAAAAGGGAAATTTCACTTTATCGTACTGATTTTTGTTGCATCAAAAAAAAAACCATCTAAAGTTCATTTCATTATTAGTTTTCATAATTCCCCCCCACGATGTACACATTCTCAATAAACACTCCTCTCCCATGGTGTCCACTTTAACAAACCCAACTACTGAACCAGTTGCTCTCATTACTCCTGATGACCCCTATTCATATCCAGTCCACTCAGTGTAATACCTGGTACTTCTCCCTAGTTTGATAACGATCAACATGAGTTCATAAAGCAAGACCAATACTTGTGGCCGCAATCATAGCTCTTCACCACAACACAATCAGGCACTGGAGTTTCTCACAGGGCTTCATTGTAATTCTAGAATCCTTGGACTGTCTGCAAGAAAATGGTCAAAGACAGGAGGCTCGATACTGGCTGGGTTTTCTTAACAAGAAAAGGGAGAGTGATTTTTTTTTTATTAGGAAAGCAATTATTGTTTATCTAACGAAGTACAGAGGAAATGCTTTTAATTAATTGTTTGAGGGAATGATTGTTGTAGTAAGAAGTGTTTAGGTAGAGAGTAATATGTTTTCTTGTTATTGTCTATCTGAGAGTTGTTGATTTTGTATTTTATTGATATGTCTTCCAGTCTCTTTGTACATAGTTCTTGCTAGGTGTATCTGGTGTGTGCATGTGTGTGTGTGTGTGCGTGCATGTATGCATGTGTATGTGTGGTGTGTATGTGCATGTACTTAAGGAGCATGTATCATAAAAATCAGGGATAAGCACAGAAAAGCCTTCATATGCAATTGCCTCAAACAAAAGATAGAGAGCAGGGGAAAGGGAAATGAAGGCAAAGGAAGAACAGGGAATAAACCATAAGAAAGAAACACAGACATGCTGAGACCAAAAGACAGCACAAAAAATACTAGAAAAAAGGAAGCAAAAATATCAAAGCATTTTTCTAGTACATCACAATGAAATTCTCTCAAAAAGAAAACTCAAATTCACCCCTGGTTAGTTTTCTTGACCTTTTCCTAATGCACACTTTCCAGATAAGCTATTCTGCTTGAAACAGACTTAACTACTGCACTGAACCAGTTGCTCTGATGACTCTTGATGACCCCATTCACATCCAGTTCACTCAGGTAATACCTGGTACTTCTCCCTAGTTTGGTAACAATCAACACGAGTTCATAAAGCAAGACCAATACTTGTGGCTGCAATCATAGCTCTTTACCACAACACAATCAGACACTGCAGTTTCTCCACAGGGCTTCATTGGAATTCTAGAAACCTTGGACAGTGTGCAAGGAAATAATCAAAGACAGGAGGCTCGATACTGGCTAGGTTTTCTTGATTAACAAGAAAATGGAGACTGTTTGTTGTAAGGAAAGCAATGATTGTTTACCCAGTGAAGTACAGAGGAACTGCTGGTAATTGTGTCGGAATAATTTTTGCAGTAATTTTTAATTTATTCTTTTATATCGAGGATAATAGAAAAAGCACTGATGTGCCTTTTCACATCCAGTCCCCATGTGTATGCAATTTTGTAAATTTTGTCATCTGTTCCCACTGGCACACGGAAGTAAGAAGTGTGTAGGTAGAGAGTAATATGTTTTCTTTTCTTGTCTGTCTGGTAGTTGTTGATTTTTTACATTTTATTAATGTAACTGTCAGTCTCTTTGCAGTTCTCTCTCTCTCTCTCTCTCTCTCTCTCTCTCTCTCTCTCTCTCTCTCTCTCCTCTCTCTCTCTCTCTCTCTGTATGTGTGTGTGATCAAAATCAAGAACAAACCCAAACTTCTACATTCAGTTGTCTCAACCAAAGAAAAGAATAAAGAAAGGAAGATAAAAAAAATATCAAAGAAAGAAAGATCAAACAAAGAAAGCATATTCAAAAGAAAAAAAATAAGCAAACAAAGAAAACACACTGCCCAGGAATATTTTTGACATAGTCATCACAACAAATTCTTAAAAGTGTAAAAAAAAAAAAAAACCTCTCAAATTTATTTCTTGTCAGTTTTTGTAATTTTCCCTCTGCTCTGCTTACCCAAGAATACTCTCTGCCATGGTGTCTACTTTTACCAAACCCAACTACTGAACCAGTTGCTCTCATTACACCTGATGACCCCCAATTCCATCCAGTTCACTCCCTGTAATACCCTTTCCTCTCCCTAGTTTGATAACGATCAACACGAGTTCATAAAGCAAGGCCAATACTTGTGGCTGCAATCATAGCTCTTCACTACAGCACAATCAGACACTGCAGTTTCTTCACAGGACTTCGTTGGAATTCTAGAAACCTTGGACAGTCTGCAAGAAAATAGTCAAAGACAGGAGGCTCATACTGGCTAGGTTTTCTTAATTAACAAGAAAATGGAGACTGTTTGTTGTAAGGCAAGCAATGTTTGTTTACCTAGCGAAGTACAGAGGAACTGCTGGTAATTATGTGAGGGAATAATTTTTGCAGTAAGAAGTGTGTAGGTAGAGAGTAATCTGTTTTCTGTTTCTTGTCTGTCTGGTAGTTGTTGATTTTTGTTGTTGTTGATGTGTCTGTCAGTCCCTTTGTAGTTCTTGCTGAAGTGTGAGTGTGTTGTGCGAGTGTGTGTGTGTGTGTGTGTGTGTGTGTGTGTGTGTGTGTGTGTGTGTGTGTGTGTTGTGTGGTGTTGTGTGTGTGTGTGTGTACGAGACAGAGAAAAAAAGATAATGATAGAGAGACACAAAGGAACACAAAAAGGTAAGGAAAGAGACAGAAATAAGAATTGTGTATGTGTGCATGCGTGCACGTAAATGTGTGTGCATGCATGTGTGTGTGCACGCTCATGCGCTCGTGCATGTGTGTGTTTGTGTATTTGCATCTGTGTATAATTGCGATAAGAAAAGAAGAAAGATGCCACGCTCTCTGCATGTCTGTCCCTCTTCCGCTGCCCGTTCATCAGCATTACAGTTTCAATCGATGTTCCATCAATAAGGGAGAAGACAGGCAGATGAGTAGTCTATCCACAAATCAGAGGTTTGTTTGTTGACTTCTTTAGTTGGTTCTTTTGCTTGTGTGTGTGTGTGTGTGTGTTGTGTGTGTGTGTTGTTGGTTGTGTTGTGTTGTTGTTGTGTTTGTGTGTGTGTGTGTGTGTGTGTGTTTGCTTTATTTGTTTGTTTGTTTTTTGCTTTGGTTTTAGAAAGAACACATTGTTTACAATCATTGGCAAAGCTTTTTCGTATGCAGATGAGAAAGCTAGAAGTCATGGGAAAGAAGAAGGGTGTGTGTGTGTGTGTGGGGGGGGGGGGGGGGTGTTAGAGTGTAGAGGGGGAGAAGGATGCCAAGAGAGGATAGGGTGTGTGGGAAAGGAGAGCGATAAGCAGAGAGAGAGAGGAGAGATGAGAGAGAGAGAGGAGAGAGAGAGAGAGAGAAGAGAGAGAGGAGAGAGAGAGGAGAGAGAGAGAGAGGAGAGAGAGAGAGAGAGAGTGAGAGAGAGAGAAAGAGAAAGAGAGAGAGAGAGAAAGAAGAGGAGAGAGAGGAAGAGAGAGAGAGAGACAGACAGAACGGACAGACAGACAGATAGGCAGGCAGGCAGGAAGGCAGGCAGGCAGGCAGGCAGAAACCAAAAAAAGATCACAGACACAGAGCAACAAAGCCAGAGTCAGACACAGATAGCCACAGAAGACGAAAAATAATGTTCGTTTCTTTTCTTAATTATAAAAACCAAACTATTGTAAACACTTGGGGCGTTTGAATATTATTTATTTTTATCATTATGACAACATAATGCACAGCTGGTTACGTCAGTGACATTGATCAGTTTTGATTGGGTGTGTTGGCTTTTTTCTGGTTTATTTGTTTGTGATGGAACATGAGCGAGGAGAGGTTGCTATCATTTTAATATAGTGTCATTTGCTAATCTGATGATGGTGACATTTATGGTTGCATATCTTTGTCTTTAATTTTGAAGGTTGCAATTGTGCCATGGCTGCACGATTCTGGGCATATTCTGTATTTATTTTGATGTTTCAATAGAAGGCAGAATTCTTAATTTTTTTACATACATACATACATACATACACACACACACATACACACACACACACCACACCACACACACACACACACACACACACACACACCACACACTACTCTACTCCAGCTACACTACCACAGTTTAGGATTGGAGGGGAGCTAATTCAGTACACAAATACTGTCAAATTTTTAGGCATTTTACTTACATCAAAATTGACTTGGAATGCTCATATTGGATACATTTTAACAAAAGCGAGAAAATGTATTAATTTTCTTAAAATGGTTACCAGACAGTCTTGGGGACAAGATGTGGTCACTCTGAAATGCTTAGCTACGTCACTTATACGGGCCAAGCTGTCTTATGGACAAGAAGTCTTTTTTAGTGCTCCCAATTATTTACTGAAAAAACTCCAAAGTGTAGACTGTAAAGCATATAAACTTGCACTTGGTGTACCATTCCACACCTCCACCATAGGAACTTATAACGAAATTGGGGAACTTCCCCTAGCTGAATACCGACAACTTTCATGTGCCAAATATGTTTTACGCAACACAACAAATGAAAACTTTGTTTCTAGTGAAATAAAAGTCGAAGCAAAAACAAATTATCCTAAAAGGGCTAGACATATTTCGTGTTTAACGCCTATTGGTACTTATGTATCAGACCTTTTTCAAAAGTCTGAACTTAATCATTATGAATTAGAAATGCAGGGAAAAAGAGCTTTGCCATGCCCATCGTGGGAAATAAATAAAGCATATTTTGATATAGAATGTACTAATGAAAAAAAGAACGAAAACCAAAATATCAGGGTTGCAGATATCCAATCACATATTGAAAATAAGTATACTGACAACTTAAAAGTATATACAGATGGGGTCAGTTTTAGAAATAATGAAGCTGGGTAAGCATTCGTCATACCAGCTCTAAAAACAGAGAAATCATACTATCTTGGTAAAAAATTTATCAATATTTTACAGCTGAATTATTGCAATTCTTATGGCTCTTAACTATATTCTTGATTTTGCATTTCCCATCATTCCTATCTTACTTTGTGTAGATTCTAAGTCGGTACTGTATGCTATCAAATCCCAAATTCCAGGAAAGTATCCAGAATCATTTTTGAAATTAAATATGTCATACCCTTTTAAGTTAGAAGTACTCCTGTCTACTTTTGTGGGTACCTTCGCACGTTGGAGTTTTTTTCAAATGAGTGGGCTGACAGAGCTGCAAAAAGCGGGGGGGGAAGGGGCAAAAAATATTTGAACAGTGGAACTGCATGTCCATTATCTCTACAGGAGGGATACCGTTTATTAGAACGACGTCGTGGGAAGGAGGGAATAGAATCAATTCAGGAACATCTTTAAAAGAATTGCTCTGACTAATGGCCTATTTAGTGTTACATGACTCCTTCTCAAACACATTTAAGTATCGCAGCCACAAGAAGAGGTAATGCACTATATTTTAGAATAAAATTAAATGCATTTATAACAAAATTTTGTAAAAATGTGAGGTGCCTCTGTGGGGAACATATTTCCAACACTCACATCATATTTGAATG
>CM054137.1:33847379-33854879 GCA_028751875.1 Rapana venosa | reverse complement strand
TTTTATGTTTTCCATGTGCCCAACTTAGGTGGGTTGTTTATTTAATAAAGAATTTGACCTTGATTTTTGTTGGGAGGTTTCAAGCAGGTCTGCCATGTGGAATCGTGTCCAGTGTTCCCGAGGACAAAAATCAGTTAGGGACCTGAGTGAGTGAAGGACTCTGTATGTCCCAAACTGTTCGTCTTGGAAGTGGAGCAAGAGGAAACTGAAATAAGAGGAGACTCGCTATGTATTATGTAAGTAATTAGCGCTAGTGTCTGTAGGCCATGGTAAGCTCAGGAAAATTAGATGAGACTGGAGGGTTAGAGAGGAAAAACAATCAATCAAAAAGTACTTTACTCTGTCTGTCTGTCTTTCTTATTAACAAACACATGAAACACTGTCTGTATGTCTATCTGTCTGTCTGTCTGTCTGCCTGCCTGCATGCCTGTCTGTCTGTCTGTCTCCGTCTGCCTGTCTGTCTATCTGTCTGTCTGTCTGTCTCTCTCTCTCTCTCTCTCTCTCTCTCTCTCTCTCTCTCTTTCTTTCTTTCTTTCTCTCTCTCTTCTTTCTTATTAAACAAACACAAGTAACACTGCCTGCCTGCCTGTCTGTCTCCATCTGTCTGTGTCTGTCTGTCTCTCTGTATCTCTCTCTCTCTCTCTCTCTCTCTCTCTCTCTCTCTCTCTCTCTCTCTCTCTCTCTCTCTCTCTCTCTCTCTCTCCCTCTCTCTCTTTCTCTCCTCTTAACAAGCAAGGGGAAGAAAAAGCAAACAAACAAGAAGCAGACAAACAAACAAACAAACGGAGTATTTCCATTTCCAACTGTCTAACAAGGTGGACACCAAATGACATCGCAGACTCATAACTCCGAGTGTAAAATAGTTTTCGTTTCCCACTGGATCGAGCAAACAAACAAACAAAAAACCAAATGCATGTCATTCTGTCTTTTTGTATTCGTGTTATCTTCACATCGAAAACATGAGCAGCACCCCCCACTCCACCCCCCACCACCCAAAAAAAAAAATATATGGGTGCAATTTTCGACTTGTAGAAAGAAAATGAACAAATCAAATAAACAAGCAAAACTATACCATTCTCTTTTGTTATTCGAGAATATTATTTCCAACTTGAAAGAACTCCCCGAAAAAAACCCATAATATACGTGCAATTTTTGACATGTAGAAAACACACAAAAAACAACCAGAAACAAACAAACAAATAAGCAAACAAAACAAATAAGCAAATTGAAAAGCGAAGTCCTGAGGCAGTGAGGACTCCAACAAAGCCCAGGGGTAAACCAATTGGAATTTGAAAGAAAAACTGATAGGTTTTTTTGTGCTAGTTAGGATTATGTTCGGGTTTGTTGTTGTAGTTGTTGTTGTTGTTTTAGTTTGTTTGGTCATGTAAATGTTTGATTGTTTGTTTGCCTGTTTCTTAAATTGGCTGCATTTTCAAGTTGACCATTGTGCTCATTTTTCGCTTAAGTTTGTTTGTTTCGTTTGAATTTTTCCTTTGATTGTTTTGTTCATTTATGGGTGGATGGGAGGGTAAAGAAAGAAATTTCTACCTGGATATATATATATATATATATATATATATATATATATAAGAGAGAGAGAGAGAGAGAGAGAGAGAGAGACAGACAGACAGACAGACAGACAGACAGACAGAGAGGAAGATAGATAGATAGATAGATAGATAGATAGATAGATAGATAGATAGATAGATAGATAGATAGATAGATAGATAGATAGATAGATAGATAGATAGATAGATAGATAGATAGATAGATAGATAGATAGATAGATTCGTAGCTCAATTTTCTTTGAATGATTTCAATCACATGACTTGGGAGTTGCATTAGCAATTTTATATATTTAATTCTAGCGGATGATAAACAAATTTCCCCGCTAGATTATTGCATTACTCTGCTTTATTAGGTACTGGCATGAAATTGCCATGACGGTTTGTCATCCAAATAAATAATTTCACGTGCGTGCATGGCTTATAAACCTAACTTGATTAAAACTAGCTCCACGAAGAACTCAAAACCAACCAGCTTTTTATGCACTTAACTTGGAGTAGAAAAATATTGTTTTAATTCAAGATTTTGAGTTTGGTCAAAAGTCGAATTTTTCTTCCATGTTTCACTACATTTTGAACAATTGCTTGGGTGGAAGTATCTTCAAGATGAGACGATAAACCAAAGCAAGATACAACGTATGAAACCAGCCGCCATGGCGCAGTGGTTAGCGCCTTGGGTTACGGACTGGAAGGTCGCGGGTTCGATTCCCATAAGAGTCATAGGGATTTTTCGGACTCCGGCCGGCTCCTACCCAGAGTGAGTGTGCTGTGGGCTCAGTGGGAAGACTGGGACCACACAGTCGAGCTTCATCCACTTAACGGATGCGAGTTTGAGAGTTGCTCAAATTACCTGACCAACACTGCAGGTGTCTGTATCTCTCGGGCCCGGTTGACGCCGGGATATATTATGATAGTAAGCGTAGAGTACAACCCTGTCAAGTAGTCTCAAAGCATATGCACTTCCACAGCAGCATCATTACGTCATCCTCATTGTCATTGATCATCATGCATTAAAACAATTGCCTCTGATTTGGTGGTCCCGGTTTCTCTGGTCTCATGGTGACCTCAGATTCGGTTTGCCCATACACTTCTGTGCCTGTGGTGAGTTTGTGCCAAAGCCTTTGGGGTTGGAGGTTCGCGGGGGACGGTCGTTGGAGGGACGTTGTGGTGGTTGCCACCTGGGGTGGGCAACTCACTCAGTCTGGCTCCGCGACTGAGCTAATACTGTCGTTAGTAGGGGGCTTAGTAGGTGGTGTCCTGCGTATGTTAGCTCAGAACAGGCACCACTGAACACCACCAAAGTGACCCAGCAGCAGTGCAGGGCCCCTCTGGCTGGTGGCCCCACGGCGGCCTGATAGTGATGGGCTCCCTGTGGACTTCCGACCCTGAGGATGAGACATAACAAATCTGGGTGTGGTTGTGGCGGGGAGATTGGAATGAGTGGCGTGGGAACAGTGGGACGGGGATCGTCAGAAGATGAGGCAGCAAAAAAACCCCAAAAAACAACGTATGTAATACGCATTACCAAAATAACAAATTAACAAATCACACTGTCAAAACACTATGTTCAGTAAGGAAAAAATCTGTTTAAAATACTTTGCTATGCCGTATTACGACATTATGCCTCTGATAATAGCAACCTAAAGTTCACATCAAGAAATATAGAAATCTGTTGTTATCAAAAACACAACCAAAAAATAGCTAACCTACAAAAATACACTATGTAAAACTACTAATACTCCAAATCATTATTTTAAAAAACCCACTACCAACAAAATAGTTAACCTACAAAAATACACTACGTAAAACTACTAATACTCCAAAATCATTATCAAAAACACAACCAACAAAATAGTTAACCTACAAAATTACACTACGTAAAATTACTACTACTCCAAATCAGTATCAAAAACACAACCAACAAAATAGTTAACCTACAAAAATACACTATGACTGTAAAACTACTAATACTCCAAATCAAAGCTGAGAACAAAAAACCAACCCCCCGAAAAACAGCTACTAAGTCTAAGGTGAGCCTTAAGTCAAGACATGACTGTGACGGCTCGGTGTGTGAGGCGGGCTTTAGAGAGCGTCCTTGGACGCCTCTGTGTGTGACAGGTCTTATTTAAGGGCATGACAATGACCGACATTGTCACACAAAGCCAAAAGGAGTCAGCACGAAGAAAATGTCAGCCACAGATTGAGACTCACACCTCGTGCTCCTGGCTAATCGGGTTTTCTCCCTTGTTTTGTTTTTGTTCTTGCTCCCTCCCCCCTCCCCTTCTTTAGAAACACACACTCCTCTCTCTCTCTCTCTCTCTCTCTCTCTCTCTCTCTCTCTCTCTCTCTCTCTCTCTCTCTCTCTCTCTCTCTTCCTTCTTTTTGTTTTTTAGCCTACTGGTGGCTTTTCTTTATTCCCCTCAAGGGTTTTCTGGAGTTTTCGTTTCTTTTCCTTTCTTTATCAGCTTAGTTTTTTTTCCGCCTTTTTTTGGGGGGGATGGTTTCTTCTCCAAAACTGGTTAAGTCTGATTAGCTGGGTTTTGGGTTTTTTTGTTGTTCGTTGGTTAATTAGTTAGTTAATTAGTTAGCTAGTTAGTGAGCTGGCTAGTTAGCGGACTGGTTAGTTAGTTAGTGACTGGTTAGTTAGTTAGTTAGTTAGTTAGTTAGTTAGTTAGTTAGTTAGTTAGTTAGTTAGTTAGTTAGTTAGTTTAGTTAATTGGTTGGGTTGGGTTGGTTGGTTGGTTGGTTGGTTGATTGGTTGGTTGGTTGGTTGAGTTTGTTGGGTTGGTTGGATTGGTTGGTTGGTTGGTTGGTTGGTTGAGTTTGTTGGGTTGGTTGGGTTGACTGGTTTATTGGTTGGGCTGGTTGATTGGTTTGGTTGGTTAGCTGGATGGCTGGCTACTTACTTACTTATTTAGTTTATTACTTACTTACTTCATTACTTCTTTATTGCTTAGTTCCATTTTAAAAAAAGTTGGTTGATAAGTGTGCTGCTTGATTGGATGGTTGTGTCTGGGTTGGTGGGTGGGTTGGTTGGTTCTTCGGTTTGGTGGTTGGTGTATTGACTGGTTAGCACTGATTTTGCTGCCTTTCATATTTTCATTTCTTCTATGTTTTCTCCTCTTCCTCATCCTTTGCTTTTTCTTGTCGTTGTTCTTGTCCTCCTTCTTCTCTTCTGTCTGTCTGTCTGTCTGTATCTGTCTCTCTCTCTCTCTCTCTCTCTCTCTCTCTCCTCTCTCTCTCTCTCTCTCTTCATTATATATATATATATATATATATATATATATATATATATATATATATATATATTATAATCTATATAATGTACATGCATATACATACTCACAAGCATACTCACACGTACATACACACACATACATACATATATTCATACATACATACATACATACATACATACATACATACATACATAAATACATATATACATGCATACATACATGCATACATATATACATACATACATACATACATACATACAAACACGCACATACACATACACACTCATATCAATCTGTCCGTCCGTCCATCCGTCCATCTACACACACACACACACACACACACACACACACACACACACACACACACACAACACACACACACATGCACACCACCCACACCACATACACACCTACCACGAGATAGATACACAGACGCATAATGATTTATATCTATAAGACATATGCACGCTCGTGCGCGCACACACACATACACACACACACACTTATCGCAAGATAGATACACACAGACACATCATTATTTCTATCTTTATGTCATACGTATCACTCGTCTTCTCTCAACGTGTGACATCGATCGTTCCTCACCACACCACCACCCCTTCCCCCCCACCCCCATCTACCCACCCCACCCCCAACCCCATCTTACACAGAGCAGTCGGTTTATTATTTTTGTCATCGTTATTATTGTCATTGTACTGCTGAAAACGAATGTATTTTGGTCTGTGTTGTTTATTGGTGTGTTGTTGACCCACCCGCTCTTCATATATATATATACATATATATATATATATATATATATATATATATATATATATATATATATATATATATATATATATACATATATATATTTATATATATATACACATATATATATTTATATATATATATATTTTTATATATATATATATATATATGGGGATTTCATGCTGGCACTATTTTTGTAGCAGCCTATTTTCTATACTAGTTGCACGCACACATTACAACACAAACTAATTCTGTGTGTGTGTGTGTGTGTGTGTGTGTGTGTGTGTGTGTGTGTGTGTGTGTGTGTGTGTGTGTGTGTGTGTTGTGTGTGTGTGTGTGGTGTGCTGTGGTGTGCTGTGGTGTGTTGTTGGTGTTCTTGTTGTGCGTTGTGTTATGTATTAAAGTGTGTGCTGTGGTGTGCGTGTTGTGTTGTGTTGTGGTGTGGTGTGTGTATGTGTGTTGTGTGTATATTTGTGAGAGAAAGAGGCAGACAGAGAGACAGACAGACAGAGACAGATAGATAGACAGGCAGAGAGAGAGAGCGAGAGAGAGAGAGAGAGAGAGAGAGAGAGAGAGAGAGAGAGAGAGAGAGAGAGAGAGACAGACAGACAGACTGACAGACAGACTGACAGACAGAAAGACTGACTGACAGACAGACAGAGGCATAGAGAGAGGCAGACAGTGACTGAAAATGAGGATGACAATGACAATGATTTATTGTATTAAGCTGTCAATCCCATTCACAAAGAGACAGCTGGATGAGGAATGGGCACAGAACATATAAAGATATTTCATATTACATAGAACATAATCATAACAGACAGACACAGAGAGACAGACAGACAGACAGACAGACACAACAGGAACATAAAGTGATAGAGAGAGAGAGATCACAGAAAAGAGACAGAGACACTGAGACAGTCACAGAGAGACAGACACATAGCGTGAAACAGACAGACAAAACAGACGGCACAAAAACAGACTGACACACACACAGACAGACAAACTCAACACAAAAAAGATGTAGAAACATACGACTTAATAACCATAGATAAGTACATACTCACGTAAACATTATACACATGGAGAGTGAGAGGTAGAGGAATTAGAGGGAAAGTGGGAAGAAAGGGGACGCGTGGGGGGGGGGGGGGGGGTAGGCGAATTCCAAAGATTTCCCATGGGTTTTAAGACATATCGTACTCGTCTATACTCGCAAAGACACGCGCGCGCGCACACATACACACGCACATACACACACGCACACTCAACCAGCCAGCTCACACCTATACCTAACTATACAAAAGAGTAACAGATGGAGACAGACACACAGAAACAGGCAGATAGCCAGCCAGCCAACCAGCCAGCCATCCAGACACCCATCCAGACAACCACCCATACAGCTAGCCAGCCATCCATCCAGCTAGCCAGCCAGTCAGACAGCCACCCATACAGCTAGCCATCCAGCCAGCCACTTAACCAGCCAGTCATCCAGAAACCCAGCCAGTCATCCAGACAGACAGCCAGCCAACCAGACAGTCAGCCAGCCAGCCAGACAGACGCCCAGCCAGCCAGACAGACGCCCAGCCAGTCAACCAGACGCCCAGCCAGTCAACCAGTCAGCTAGACACCCAGCCAGTCAGCCAGCCAGATAGACACCCAGCCAGTCAACCAGCCAGCTAGACAGCCAGTCAGCCAGACAGACAGAGGATAGACGTAAGGTTTGTTCAGCATCGACAGGGCAGTAAAGAGCAGTAAAAATCAGTCATTACGTGCCTGCAAGGCTTTTTCGCAATAGAATCTGCTTTCTGCCTTCTTTCTCTGCATTGCAGTTAATGTCCTGTTGTGACACTGATGGAGAGTAAATGATCCTCTCTCTCTATCTGTCTATCTGTCTGTCTCTCTCTCATCCTCTCTCTCTCTCTATCTGTCTG
>CM054137.1:33814879-33842379 GCA_028751875.1 Rapana venosa | reverse complement strand
GTGTGTGTGTGTGTGTGTGTGTGTGTGTGTGTGTGTGTGTGTGTGTGTGTGTGTGTGTGTTTGTGTGTGTATGTTTGTGTGTGTGTGTTTGTGTGTGTGTGTGTGTGTGTGCGTGCATGTGTGTGTGTGTCTATATTTGTTTTCTTTTTTTGTTTATGTCTGTGTCTGTCTGTCTGCCTGTCTGTCTGCCTCTCTCTCTCTCCCTCTCTCTTCGTTCCCAGTCTATAAAAGAAAGAAAGAAACAAACAAACAAACAAAACCCACAGATTTTGTATCCTGTGGTTTCCCTGCAATAGTTTTGTGCTTCCTTTCACAGATTTATTCTTCCACATGAAAGTTCAGATTCGATACTAAGTGCATTTCTGAAAACGGACACAGAGACACCGTGATTTTTTCAAGGAAAGGGAGGGATGGGATAACTATGTATCGCTCGTGTGTGTGTGTGTGTGTGTGTGTGTGTGTGTAAACCACACTGTTATGCTCGTCCATGATTTTTTTTGTCCATAATTATCTGTGCAGCACACACACACACACACACACACACACACACACACACACAGTGAAAATTCAGTATGACAGAATGTCCTGTCTGACTCTACTAAAATGGCCATAGAAACGTATCGTTTTCTTTTATTTACTGCATTCACATAGACAGTTATTATATTTTTCAGGTTTTTTTTTGAAACTTTCTTCTTCTTTTATTCTCTGTATTCATATTTTTCCTTCCATCCCTCTCCATCCCCTCTTACCTCTTTCGTTTATTTTGTTCTCCTATCCGGAACAAAAAGCTATCGTTTTCCCCTCCTCCTCCTCCTCCTCCTCCTCCTCTCTCTCTCTCTCTCTCTCCTCTCTCTCTCTCTCTCTCTCTCTCTCTCTCTCTCTCTCTCTCTCTCTCTCTCTCTTCTGTCTTAAAGAAATAGACAAAGATATTGCATCCTGTAGTTTCCCCAGCGAGTTGACTGGTTCCTTTCACCGTTTTATCTCGTAGACAATTTCAGACTCCTACACGCTGCATATCTAAAAACCAACACAGAAATACCTGGATTTTTTTGTGTGTTTTGTTTTTTTGAGAAATGCGTAAGGGTTATGCAGGTAGCGCCCTGTGTGAGTGTGTGAGTGAGTAAGTGAGGGAGAGAGATAGAGCGAGAGAGAGAGAGAGAGAGAGAGAAGAGAGAGAGAGAGAGAGAGAGAGAGATTGTGTGTGTGTGTGTGTGTGAAGTCAAATTTTTATTTCCAGATGTACATTGAATAAGCAATGCATTTGCCTTTTTTTTTTCGTGTGTGTGTGTGTGTGTGTGTGTGTGTGTGTGTGTGTGTGTGTGTGTGTGTGTGTGTGTGTGTGGCGCGCGCGCCAACCATACTACTATCCTTTTTCAGAATAAACTGTGCTGCACACACAAACGCGCGCGCGCGCGCGCGCACACACACACACACACAGTGAAAATTCCACATGACAGAATGTTCTGTCTGACTACTAAAAATAATGGCCACGGAGACGTATAGTTTTCTTCTATTCCCTGCATTCACTGAGACAGTAATTATCTTTCATGGTTTTGTTGTTAATGTTGTTTGGGGCTGGTTTGGTTTTTTTAAAGCTTTTCTTCTCTTTTCTTTTTCTCTCTCTCTGTCTTCCTCTCATTTCCTCCATGATCCAAACTTACACCCGCTTGCCCTCTTTTCTCTCTTCCGTTGATTTTCTACTCCTACATACATAAGGTGAAACTATGTCATTTTTTTCCTTTTTATTTTCCCTCCATTTTTTTTCTCTTCCGCTATCTCCGTTCTCAACGAACGAGCAAACAAGCAAACAAAACAAACAAACAACACAAACAAAACAAACTGCAAACAAAATGACAGTTATTGCATCCTGCAGTGTCCTGTGGTGCATACTCGCTGCTGTGTGGTTCCCCCTCACAGTTTTATTGCCAGGGCAATTTTTAGATTCGTGCAAAGTGCGTTGGAGAAAATGGACGGGACTATTGTTTCAGATGGTTCCCCGTGTGTGTGTGTGTGTGTGTGTGTGTGTGTCTGTGTGTGTCTGTGTGTGTCTGTGTCTGTGTGTGTGTGTGTGTGTGTGTCTGTGTCTGTGTCTGTGCCTGTGTGTGTGGAGGAGGAAGAGGAGGGGTGTGTGTATGTGTGTGTGTTTGTGTGTGTGAGACAGACAGACAGACAGACAGACCGACCGACAAGACAGACAGATAAACAGCGACAAAGAAAGCTAACATAGCCATCTTAAAGTACGCCCCCCCCCCCCACCCACCCACCCCCCACACAAAAAAAATTGTGATATGAAACATAAGACTTTCATCATGTAAGCTTGGAGTTATTATTGCTGGGTTGTTTTTTTTTTCTGCTGCTGCTGCTGCTGCTGCTGCTGCTGCTGCTGTTGATGTTGCATGCTGCTGCTTGAATAAAAGAATATCCCCGGGAAGGTAACTTCTACAAGAAGGGTGTTACACTCTAGTAAAGAGACGCCGCTCTATAGCAGCATAATGGGGATAATTACCATATGCAAATCAGACAAGGTTTAGCTCTGGTGGGTTTATTTTTGCGTGGGTTTTTTTTTTCCATTTTGGCCAGGATCCACTCGCAAGCAGGGATGCAGGCAGGCAGGCAGGCAGGCCGGCAGGAAGGCCAGAGAGTGCAGTGGGTTCGTTTCCTGTCAAACTCTTCAGAATCCTCTGGCATCGATTTCATCCTAAGGTGCCTCAAGCACCGCTGAAGGATTCGTTCAAGAGTCTCTTCTTGTGCTGATGGATGGATGAATGGATGGATGGATGGATGGATGGATGGATGGATGGTTGGATGGATGGATGGATGGATGGATGGATGGATGGATGGATGGATGGAAGGATGGATGGATTGATTGAGGGTTTTGGTTGGTTGAGTAGGTGGGTGGGTGGGTGGTTGGTTTTGTGGATGATTGGTTGGTTGGTTGATTGACTGGTTGGTTGGTTGGTTGGTTGATTATTTGGTTGGTTGATTGACTTGTTAGTGGATTGGTTGGATGGTTTACTGATTGACTGATCTTTAATAGGTTAGTAAGTATTACACACACACACACACACACACACACACACACACAGCACACACACACACACACCTGTACACACACACACACACACGTGTACACACACACACGCGCGCGCGCGCACACAAACACACACACAAACAAACAAACACACACACACAAACACACACACACACACAACACACACACAAACTCGAATCGTTCGTCCGTTCTGTGAATAATAATAATAATAATAATAATAATAATAATAATAATAATAATAATAATAATAATAATAATAATAATAATAATAATAATAATGTATGGAATTTATATAGCGCTGAATCTTGTAAAGCAACAAATCAAAGCGCTCAGATGACATTTTTATTTTATATCGATAATGGAATAAGCACTCATGTGCTTTTTTTACAATCAGTTCCCGTGTGTATGCGGTTTTGTAAATTTTGTCATCTGTTCCTACCGGCACACAATGGCCTACTCTTTCGAAAAGCGGAACAGGATTTAACGTGTGCGCAAGATGTTCTGCATGCGTTCGCACACGGGGCCTCGGTTTATAGTCTCATCCGAAGGATGCATAATCGTGGTTAGAAAGGCTCTCTCGAGATGCAGAGTTTGAATAAAAAGTGAAGTCTACACATTCCAGGGAACTCTGCCCATGCTGGCCAGTGTTTCTGTCAGACGATGAATGATATTCAGAGTGCACCAGGGCTTTCCTCTGGGGATTGCGTGGGAGTGGGGTCCATAGTTTCTTTCTTTTTCTTTTTTTTTTTTAAGGGGGTGGGGGGTGGAGGGTGGGGGAGGGGGAGCGGTGAGGAGGGGAGGGGGGTGGTAGTGCAGGGTTGTTGGGGGTTTTCTTTGTAGACCTTTTCTCTTTTTTTTTCTCTCTGCTTCTTTTCTTTTTCTTCTCTGTTCTCTTATTTTCAGTTTCGCTACTTTTCGGTCTTTTTTTGTTCTTTCTTTTCTTTCTTCTTTTCTGTATTCTGTTCTTCTTTCTTGACTCCTTTTTTCTTTTCCTTTCTTTTTTTTTTTTTCGTTCTGGTCTTCTTTTCTTTTCTGTTCTTTTCTCCTCTCTTCCTTTCTCTTTCTCTTCTCTGCGTTTTCTTCTCTCCTCGACTCCTCCTTTCTATTATACCCCCTCCCCTCCCCCCCCCTCCCCCCCTTCTTTCTCTCTTCTTCTCTTCCCTTTGTCCCCCATCTCTCTTCTCACCTTTTTCTTCTTCTTTTCTTTCTCTTCTATTCCCTTCTTCTCTTTCTTCTTTTGTCGTCTATTCTTCTTTTCTATCCATTTTTTCTCTCTTCTCTTTTCTCTTTTCTCTTCTATTCCTTTCTCTCTCCTTCTTTTCTTTCTCTCTCTCTCTTCTTTCTTCTTTGCTCTTCGTTTCTCTGCTCTCTCCTTTTTCTTGCTTTTCTCTTTCTTTCTCTTCTCTTCTCTCCTCTCTCTTTTCTTTCTCTTCCTCTCCTCATGCTTCTTCTCTTCTCTTCTCTCCTCTTTCCTCTCACCTCTCCTCTCCCTTTTTCTCTTCTCTTTTCTTCTCTAATGCATCACCTCAACATCGAAGGTCATTCTTTTTTTTTTCCTACCCCCGCTATTTTTCTTGAGCAGGTTTCTTCAAATGGAGCCCTTACCCTTCTCCCGAGTAAAAAAAAAATGTGCATGCTGGGTATAGAAGCGTTTTCGTGAGCCATCAAAACCCTAACATGAATTACAGGATCTTTAACGTGCATGCAGCATTTTGATGTTCCAGCCCATACTCTACCCGCATAGGAATGGGGATCAAGCAAGTGAAGCAAGGTTGTCTTGATTGGAGCTCCCAGCCCCCCCCCCCCCCCCCCCGCGCGCCACAAAAGAAGCGCCACCTTTTTTTTTTTGTTGGTCTGCAACTGTATTTGTTTCCCTATCAAAGTGGCTTTTTTCTAAGAATTTTGCCAGGGACAACTCTCTTGTTGCCGTGGGTTCTTTTACGTGCGCTGAATAATTTTGTGTAACACACGGGACCTCGGTTTATCGTCTCATCCGAAAGACTAGCGCCCAGACCACCACTCATGGTCTAATGGATGGGGGGGGGGGGGGGGGGGGGGGGGGAGTTTCGAGCCCAAACGGGATTCGAACCACCGCACACTTCCGACCTTGCGTCAGCCCATCATTCTGTGGCTGAATAAAGCGACCAGTTTGCAACACACCAGGCTAGGTCACCCCAGTTCTTTGAAGGGCTGGATGGTGTGGCAGCTAGGATTTCTTCCTCCGTGTCTGTTAAAATAGCGACAGCAAGCAGCAGCATCTGGTTTGCTTTCCCTGTCTCCGTCATATCACAATAATTCTCCGTATCTGCCTGTCAGAGGGGGAAAAAAAACAACCAAACCCAGGCATGAAATCACGCCCTTTGAATTACGATGTCTCTGTGAATTTACTTTCTGTTTCTTCGGCTAGAGGTTCGACGTTCAACTTTGTGAATTTTAAAATAATGTCACAGGCTGTCACAAGGAAGAAAGGCAGATTTTACATATTATCGTTGTTGTTGTTGTTTGTTGTTGTTAATGTTGTTGTTGTTGTTGTTGTTGATGATGATGATGATGATGATGATGATGATGATGATGATGATGATGATGATGAGATGCATATCGATAGTAATTCTCGCTATGGTTCTGCTAGCATTCATTCGTTAGGTGGGTGTTGCTGGGTTTTTTTTTCTTCTTTTATGTGGTTAAAATGAGAGAGAGAGAGAGGAGACGAGAGAGAGAGAGAGAGAGAGAGAGAGAGAGAGAGAGAGAGAGAGAGGAGAGAGGAGAGGAGAGAGAGAGGAGAGAGAGAGAGAGAGGGCGAGAGAGAGAGAGCGAGAGAGAGAGAGCGAGGAGAGAGAGAGCGAGAGAGAGAGAGCGAGAGAGAGAGCGAGCGAGAGAAAGAGCGAGAGAGAGCGCGCGAGAGAGAAGAGCGAGTGAGAGAGCGAGAGAGAGAGAGAGAGAGAGAGCGAGAGAGAGAGAGAGAGAGAGAGAGAGAGAGAGAGAGAGCGAGGAGAGAGGAGAGAGAGAGAGAGAGAGAGAGAGCGAGAGAGAAGCTAGAGAGAGAGTAGAGAGAGACATAGAGAGAGAGATGATTTATGCTTGCTGATACAGGACCGTGTGACATTCTGGGTCACTAGGCTTTTTGAAGTTCTGGGGCGTGTGTGTGTGTGTGTGTGTGTGTGTGTGTTGTGCGCGCGCGCGCGCTGTGTGTGTGTGTGTGTGTGTGTGTGTGTGTGTGTGTGTGTGTGTGTGTGTGTGTGTGTGTGTGTGTGTGTGTGAGATCTTATTCTTTTATTTCGAGGATAATGGAATAAATAAAAAAAATGTTCGTCTTTCACACTCTTTAAGGTTTTAAGAGGCAAATGATCGACCATCCCACCTTCACCTTCTTCTCATCTATGCCTATTAGTGTCTATCATCACTATTTTTTTTTAAACTTACAAAGAGAGTCACAAATGTTATGTCAACATTTTCCTAAAGACAAAAATATTATGTCAACATTCTCCTAAAGACAAAACTGTCACGTCAACATTCTCCTAAAGACAAAACTGTCACGTCAACATTCTCCTAAAGACAAAACTGTCACGTCGACATTCTCCTAAAGACAAAATTGTCACGTCAACATTCTCCTAAAGACAAAACTGTCATGCCAACATTTTCCTAAAGGCAAAAATCAATTGAACCTCACACATTGTTCCTTTACACAAATGTCCATAACAATATATATATATATATATATATATATATATATATATATATATATATATATATATATATATATTATATTGGTTTTGTTTTACATTTGTCAGCACTGATCGATTAAACAATCATGGCGAGATTAAAATTAAGAAAACGGGCTGACACAAAACGGCTAAAATAGGGGGCTTAGCATGCATATTTTAAAGGTATTCCGCTAAGGGATGGGATCTTCCCGTCACACACTGACAGCAACAGCTTGCGTGTAGGGAATAAAACAAATGCTGCAAGTTCAGCATTCAGTATTGATTCGGAGGCAACAGTTGTATTTGGCGAGTTTGTAAGCTAAGGCTCACCTCACACTACTTAACTGTATGATCTGTCTGTGTTACTAAGGCCCGCGTTACACCGCAGTTTAGAAACAAGCTTTAACAGACCGTAACAGGCTCTCCAAAAACTGTTTAAAGTTGTGGGTTTTGAATAATGTAAGTGTTTAGGATACGTTTTAGACTGTTTTGAGATTGTTTTGTGACTGAAAATGTATTCTCTTCTTTAAAAAAAAAATCAAGTTTAATAAATTTGCGTAATTCAGGGGAAAAATGATGTCTAAACCTCCATTTCAAAAGAAATATGGTGGAAAACTAGAAGCGCATTTTTAAAACTAAAAATGCCAACACAAATTCGCATTTCATAATTCTATAACTATAATTCCAGTTAAAAACGTCAAAAACCAAATACGACACAAATAAACCTAGCAGATTTTAAGCACGAACGCATACTGAACTTGTAAATATATTTCGGTTCGGCTCCTCAAAATATGAGTTTCAGCGAAGGAACATAACAATCCAATGCTAGCTTAACTTGGCCTGGCCATGAGAATGAGTTAGTTTGCAGTGTTAAGGAAAGGAGAGAGGAGAGAGAGAGAGAGAGAGAGAGAGAGAGAGAGAGAGAGAGAGAGAGAGAGAGAGAGAGAGAGAGAGAGAACAATGAACAATGAACAAATTTTATTTATAGAGGGTTATAGAATAAGCATTACAATAGCTTTTTTACATCCAGCCCTCTGCGAAAAAAAAAATCGAAAGTAATTAACGTGCAATACATAGCATGAAGAATCATACAAAGAAAGAAAAAATACATACATTGATGATGGACTTTCCATGCAAATTCACCCCAATCTAATTTCATACATTACAAAAATATTGAAAGTAAACATAAACAGGAATAAGCCAAGCAAGGATAGGCACGGCTAATTAAAGAGAGAGAGAGAGAGAGAGAGAGAGAGAGAGAGAGAGAGAGGAGAGAGAGAGAGAGAGAGAGAGAGAGAAGAGAGAATGACAAATTCTTTTATTTCGAGGATAATGAATAAGCACTCGTGTGCTTTTTTACATCCAGTCCCCGCCCGTAGGGATACATCTTAATAATAACCCAACACTTATACAGAGAGAGAGGGGAGAGAGAGAGAGAGAGAGAGAGAGAGAGGGAGAGAGAGCGAGGAGAGCGAGCGAGCGAAAGAGACAGACAGACAGACAGTCAGACAGACAGAAAGAGAGACACAGAGCGAGAGAGGTGGGTGTATCTGTGAGTTTGATAGAGAAACAATGCACACGCACGCGCCGGCATATCTTCATTTATAATTATGTGTGCATTGAAAAGAGGGAGGGAGTGAAAGATACAGAGAGAAAAAGTCAGCGTGAGAGATAGAGACAAATAAAGAGAGAGACACACACACAGCGGGTTTGTGTGTGTATGCGTGCATGCGCGCGTACGTGCGTGCGTGCGTGCATGCATGCGTTAGTTTGTGTGTGTGTGTGTGTGTGTGTATGTGTGTATGTGTGTGTGTGTGTGTGTTGTGTGTGTGTGTGCGTGCGCGCGCGCGCGCGCGTGTACGCCCGCCTATGCGAAAGTGTTTGTGTGAGTACGCATTCATTAGTACACATGCTGAACAAGAGTGCAATCCGTTTATGTAGTCTCATCCCAAAAGTCTTGCACCCAGATTGCCAGGCATGATGTAATAAAAACGAAGGAGTGTGGTGTTATTGGCTGGAATACGTCCGAATCCAGAGCCCCTCGTTTAATTAAACAAAAGCTTGTTCGCGTTTATGCAAACACTCCAGTGGGTGTCCTATTTCTTGCTCTCCTTCTCCAGCTCCTCCACCTTCTGTTTATCTTTCCTTCCTCTTGCATTAAATTGGGAACATGCACACACACGCGCGCGCGCGCACACACACACACACGAGCGCGCGCGCACACGTACACATCTTTTTTTGTTGTTTTATTCAGTTGTTTGTATGGTTGAAGGTTTGTGTGTGTATGTGTGTGTGAAAGGAGGGGGGGGGGGGGAGGGAAGCAGTTGGTATGGGTTTTTTTAAATTTAAATTTTATTTTGTCTTCTCTGTTTGTTTTGGTTTGGTTTTTCTTTGTTGCTTGCTTGTTTGTTTGTATTATGACGGATATTTTTTCAAGAGTTTTGAATTATTTGAATTGTATGGTTTAATATTTTTCTGGGTTTTTTGTTTTGTTTTTAATTCCATATTTATGCATATGTTATTGTCTTTTCTTGTTTGATTTGTATAGTTTACTATAGATTAGGTTTTTTATTCTATGTCTGCATATACATTATCTTTTTTTCTCGCTTTTTTTTTTCTTTAGATAGATGGCTTGATGAAAAAAAGTAAATGCACTGCTTATTCAATGTACCATCTGAAAATAAAAGTTTGACTTGACTTGACTTGACTTTGACTTGACTTGACTTGACACACACACGCCCAGCCACCATTAGTTTGTGCTAACATAGATGATCTTCTCATTCAGTCTGCACAAAGGAGTTTCATCTTATACCATCAACGCCAGACAATTATACGGACTGCGCTGTAAAATCTGCTGGGCTGAGGCCAAGGTACGTATGTACACCCATGGAGCTTGCAGTCAAACCTGGCGCCCCTGTGCCTAGCAATAACATTCAACCAGTCTAATCAATAGTCCAATTAACACTGTTTACCTCCTGCAAACATAGGAAGGATACTAATACTCAGACAAATATCTACGATTCACGTGTTGAATCCCCATTGAGGCACTTCGTTTGAGGGCAGTTTTCCTCTGCTGCAGCTGACTACACCAGTACTGATTCCACTCATCCCCCCGGTTGTCCTTCAGATGAGACTAAGACTAAGATGAGACTAAAATCCCGTCTAAAATCACTAAATGCGAATAGACGTTAAACTGAAGATATACCAGATGAGACTATAAACTAAAAGTCTCATTGTGAATGCATACAGAACATCTTGCATACACGTTAAAACCTGTTCCACTTTTTGAAAGAGTAGGCCATTAAGTGCCGGTTAGGTAGGAATGGATGACAAAATTTGTGTTTTCAAAACTAATAAACACGCTTTCACATGAGTGTAGTATTTAAACAACATCTTTTAAGTCGGAATGCGGCTACCTTAATGGGGGGGGGGGGGGGGGGGGGGGGGGGGGGAGGGAGGGAGGTCGCATATGTAAAAAAATCTCACCTTGGAGTTCTAGCCAAGAAAAAAAGAACAACAATGTTCCATGACTATTACCATACTCCGTTTATGCAGACCCCTTTTCTCCCCACAGTTCAGACCACCACAACAACAAAAGAACCCAACAGGAATATTTTATATCTTCTCACGGCTTCCAAACTTTCTCTGTATTTTCACCGCAAATAAATCAGTACGTGTCGGCGTGTAAAAGTGTCGCCCAGTGGTGGCACAACAAGTTGCTTAGTACAAACTACTGTGTCTCTCTTTTTCTGTTTTTGTTGTTGGTATTGTTGTTGGTATTCATACTGAAAAGATCGCTTACAGTGTACTTGCTTTGTCACTTTCCCACCATCCCTCTGACCACCCCACCAGAGAAAAGTTCTGACAGGGTTATTCGTCTTCTTGCTGCTGCTGCTCTTGCTGCTGCTGCTGCAAGCTTCTCTAGAGTATGCTTCAGAATGGATGTTCGCTTTCAAAGTGTCTCCTGGGAGGTCGGTGTCTGCTTAATATTATGAGCGGCTCCGTTTTTTTGGGTGTGAATGTGTATGTGTGTGGTGATGGGGGGGGGGGGGGGGGGGGGGGGTGGGGGGGGGTGGGGAGGTAGGTGGTGGGTGGGTGGGTGGGTGTGTTGGTTGTGGTGGTGTATGTGTGTGTGTGTGCGTGTGGGGGTTTTTGTGTATATGTGCGTGTGATGTGAGTGAGAGAGAGAGCTCAACTCTGACTTGAGAGAGAGAGAGAGACAGAGAGAGACAGGGAGAGAGACAGAGAGACAGACAGACAGACAGACAGACAGGCACACAGATACACACAGACAGACAAGACAGACAGACATGCAGACAAACACAGAGAGCATCTGGTCCTACATCGCACCGTCAAAACAATCAAATATTCATTCATAAGGAGAGTATCGAGACCCACCCCATGCTTGTTGTGTGTAGGGCAAACAGGCCATCAAGCCAGTCACTTCAAGACCGACAAGATAACACAAGCTACACCCAAAACTCAAACCGCTTCCATCCATTCACTCCTACACATTCGAGTAGCTTTATGAATACTGTATGCAAAGAAACACTTAACGGTTCAGACCAAACCCCCCACCCCCTTCTTCCCGCAAACTCTACCCCCCCCCCCCCCCCCTTCAACGAGTTCTGACCACACACCACCAGAGAGACCAGCTCTAACAGGGGGCTATTTTGTCTTCGCACTGCTCGCAGGCTTCTCTGGAGTCCACTGCAAAATGGATGTCCACGGTTTTATGAGGCCTCAGGGGGACAAGACTAGCGGCCTTATTACAAAACGCTGTTTTGTCCTCTCTTGTCTGTGTGTGTGTGTGTGATGTGTGTGTGTGTTGTCTGTCTGTCTGTCTGTCTGTGTCTGTCTGGTCTCTGTCTCTTGTCTGTCTGTCTGTCTTCTTCTTCTTCTTTCTTCTTCTTCTTCTTCTTCTTCTTCTCTCTCTTTTCTCTCTCTCTCTCTCTCTCTCTCTCTCTTCTCTCTCTCTTCTCTCTCTCTCTCTCTCTCTTCTCAACTCTACTCAGCAGCATCTGCATGCAAGCATCATGTATACATTTTGCTTTTTGCTGTCCATATTAATCTTAGCGTTACTTCCCTGTTAATTAGTCCTCTAATTCTTTTAGACACTGTTTTTCCTGCGTCAAGTCTCTGGTTGTGCCTGCTCTCTCTTTATCTCTGTTCTTTCTCATTGTTCTCTCTCATTTTTTGTAGCTGACTTCTTTTCTTTTCTAACTTCTTTCTCTTACTCTTGCTTTTCCCCTCCAAATCTTACATTTCTCTCTTCCTTTCATCTATGGGCCAATGCCTCTTTTCTCTTCTCATCTTCTTCGATTCTCTCTCCTCTCTCTCTCTCTCTCTCTCTCTCTTTTCTTCTCTTTTCTTTTTCTCTCTCTCTCTCCTGTGGTTGGGTAGTCCACGCTTCTTTCGTCTGTCAGATTATACTTGGAAAAGGTACACTTGACAATCCACATGCAGCTTCATGTTGTGTTTGCATTTGTATACTGCTTTTAAGTCATGGCAGAATTATCTGCATGAAAATCAGGCTGCTTTGTGCTTATGGAGAGTACTTCGCCACAAGGCAGCGCCACCGGTTTCTTTGTGTGTGTGTGGTGCGTGTGTGTGTGTGTGTGTGTGTGTGTGTGTGTGTGTGTGTGGTGTGTGTGTGCTGTGTTTTGTGTGTGTGTGTGTGGTGGTTTTAACTTTCCTGTATTCATGTGTATGTCTTTCCATGTCAAAGAGGCTTTTTTCTGTAGAATGTTGCCGATGATTCTGTTAAGTGCGCTAAATTACTTGTTTTGAACACGTGACCTCGGTTTATTGACTCATCTGAAAGACTAGCACTCATACCACCACTCATGGTCAAGTGGATAGCGGAAAAGTTTCCACATACAAGCACGGAACAAACTCGCATTCTTTGCCTTGTAGGTAGGTGGTGCCTAACTCTAGAAACCTCTCCACTGAACTTAGTAACAGGAGAAAAAGCTGGTAAAGTAGAGTCTGCGACCAGAGACAGAGGACTGTCAAGACCTGTCTGTACTGTTGGTTTCTGAGGGGAAAAAGGACAAAGATACAATGACAAGAGCTGATTAAACAGAAAAAGTCCCCAAGTGAAGGGGTAAAAATCAAGACACTTAAGAGGTTACTGACTCTTTCAAGTGCCACTGTCTATCTGTCTGTGTCTGTTGTTAATGTGAGTACATAATATATGCATGCAAGTGTGCACACAAGATGACTTGAGAAAAAAAAGTAAATGCATTGCTTATTCAATGTACCATCTGGAAATACAAAATCTGACTTGACTTGACTTGACAAGAATTTGAACCACCTTCTTTAGAGCGCAAGTTTGACAATCTAGAAACAGTTGAACTTAAAGAACGCTCCACTTCTACAAATACAATGGGGGTTTATTTAAAAAACAAAAACAAAAAGCCTCCCAGAAAGTTGCAAGAGTAAGAACAGCCTGGGCATTGACAAAGACTATTCTCTACGCTGCCCTGCAAGGAAGCGATAACAAAAGAAGCAGAGAGAAAGCGACAGGCTAAATGACAATGTGGACAGGGCAAAGTTTTGCTTTGATTCCAGCCATCCTTTGTGCAAACTATAACTGTAAAAAAAAAAAGTTGAAAACTTGGTGTAGAGTTTGCCACCCGCCAGTGCAGAATTACTGTGTGTGTGTGTAGTTATGTGTGTGTGTGTGTGTGGTGGCGCATGTGTGAGAGAGAGAGCGAATGTGTGCGTGAGTGTGAGTGTGTGTGTGTGGTACATGTGTGTGCCTGTCTGTCCATGTGAATGTTGAGCAAATATATGCAAATGTATGCATGCACGTGTGAATACATGCATTTTAACTAGCTGCTCTAGACTTCAAGTAAGAAGACACTCTATAACAGATGAACTTAAAGGGACGTTTCACTTCTACATTATTCTGGAGCTACTGCAACCCCCCACCCCCCACCCTTCTCCCATCCCGCCAAGAAAGTTGGAAAAGTGACAACAGCCAGCGGATTGACAAAGACCATTATCTGCCCTGCAGTGCAAGGAAGTGATAACAAAGGAAACAAAGAGAAAATGACAGACCAAATTACCTTGTGGACATTCCAAGTCATCCAATGTATAGCCTATCGCTGCAAAAAGGTGTTGAAAACTTGGTTTAGAGTTTGCGAAAAGCCAGAGGGTATATACTGCCTGCTTGTGTGTGTGTGTGTGTGTGTTGTGTGTATGTATTTGTGTGTGTGTGACTGTCTGTCTGTCTGTGTGAATGTGCATGCATTTGAACTAGCTGCTTTAGAGCGCAAGTTTGACCCTAATAGTTAAACTTAAAAGGACGCTACGCTTTTACAAATACTCTGAAGTTACTGTAACACCACCACCAACACACACACACACACACACACACACACACCCAGAAAGTTGGAATAGTAACAACAGCTAGCGGATTGACAAAGACCATTATCTACCCTATACTGCAAGGAAGTGATAACAAAGCAACGATAGAGAAAGAGACAGACCAACTTACCATGAGGACAGGGGAAAGTTTTGCCACGATCCTAGCCATCAGGGATTCTAAAGCTGCAAAAGGTGTTGATAGATAATTGATGATAATAATAATAATGTATGGAATTTATATAGCGCTGAATCTTGTAAAGCAACAAATCAAAGCGCTCAGATTTTTTTTCCGAGGATAATGGAATAAGCACTCATGTGCTTTTTTACACCCAGTCCCCGTGTGTATGCGGTTTTGTAAATTTTGTCATCTGTTTCCACTGGCACACAATGGCCTACTCTTTCGAAAAGCGAAACAGGATTTAACGTGTGCGCAAGATGTTCTGCATGCGTTCGCACACGGGGCCTCGGTTTATAGTCTCATCCGAAGGACTTGGAGTGATATGGAGTTTGCTACCAGTGCAGCAAATTATACTGACTCTGCATGTGTGTGTGTGTGTGTGTGTGTTGTGTGTGTGTGTGTGTGTGTGTGTGTGTGTGTGTGTGTGTGTGTGTGTAAGAGTGAGTCATTGGGCCTGCGTGTTTAAACGAGTGTGTGCTTGCGTTCCAGGCATATACGTCTGCCTGCCTGTCTGTTGATCTATCCTGAGGCACATGTGTGGATATTAAGCCGATTGAAGCATGCACATTTTTATTTTTATTTTACTGAATATGACATAGCACTGCACTGGAAAAAAAACAGGGAGCCACTCTATCAACTGACGCACGCACAGAAGCAGACAGCAATTTTACCCAAACTTATGGTAAAAGGTAATGGTGTCCCATAACGTATAAGGTCGTAAGGGAGCGAGGCGTCAAAGACCCCATTTCTCTAGGGGCCAGCATATTGAAGGTGGCGCCCATCTCCTCTCCCTCGTTGCTTTACCTTCCCTGACCATAAAGAAGGCAGGTACCCATTTACAGCTGGGTGAACTGGGGGAACTGTGCTGAAGCCAAGGCGCGCAAACGGCCACCCATCCAACTGGTAACCACGCTCAACGCTGCTTAACTTGGCTGGGGGAAATCGAGTGCTCTGACCACTAATCTATCCCATCCATGTGTATGTGTCTGTGTCTGCATGCCTGTCTCTCAGCCTGTACACAGGCATATGTGTGGACATTAAGCCGATTGTAGCATGCACAGATTTTTTGCTGACTATGACATAACAGCGCTGCACTGTAAACACAGGCAGCCACTCTATCCACTGATGCACGCATGGAACCAGACAGCAATTTCACCCAAATTTATGACACGCTGGAGATTGCAACGCCACCATCAACGATGCCATCACCAGATACCAGGCACAACCAGGCCATGGCTGTGGATGGAGAGCACACAGTGCTAGTGGATGTATCTAAGCTTAACTGAGCCGTGGAGTTTTTGTTTTACTTGGCTGTAGGTTAAAAGCAAGTTTGCTGATGAACATTCATCTGTCTTATAGGCTAGCACACATGCTTGTTGCTGTTTTGTTTTTGCATAGGGTGCATGTGTGAGGTTTCTTAGCTTGATAACATATGTATTTGATGTCAGAAGTGTTGGATCCTGGCACTTTCTGAAAAAAGTTATACAGCTGATTTTCCCCCAGTTTTAGTTTTATTCTCTCCCCATTTCTTTTCCCCGGTTTGTTTAGGTTTTTTTCTGTGTTTTTCTTGTTTGTTGTTGTTGTTTGTTGTTGTATTGTTGGTTTTGGGGAGAGTCGGTTTCTTTGCTTTGCTTTTCTTACTGTTTGCTCCGGGAGGGGGAGGAGGGGGTATGGATTTTTTTTGTTTTTTGTTATGCCTCACAGCATTTTGGACCCAAAATGTTCCCACAATAACTCATTTCAAAGTGACAGTCTATGTTTCAAGATGCTGATAAAAAATATTCAGTGTGTGAGAGAGAGTGTGTATACAAGTGTGCGTGTGTCCGTGCGTTCCATTGGTATGTTTATGTGTCTGTCTGCCTGCCTGTCTCTCAGCCTGTCCTCAGGCGCTTGTGTGGACATTAAGCCGATTGTAGCATGGAAAGAGTTTTGCTGACTATGACATAACATAGCGCTGCACTGCAAACACAGGGAGCCACTCTATCCACTGAGGCACGCACAGAACCAGACAGCAATTTCACCCAAACTTATGACACCCTGGAGATTGCAACGCCAACATCAACGATGCCATCACCAGATACCAGGCACAACCAGGCCATGGCTGTGGATGGAGACCACACAGTGCTAGTGGATGTATCTAACTAACTGAGCCGTGGAGTTTTTGTTTGACTTGGTTAAAAGCAAGTTTGCTGATGGACATCTCTGATAGATCTATGTATAGCAAATAGGCTATGCTGCTGGCTTTTTGTTTTTGCATTGAGTGCATGTATGAGGTTTCTTTGCTTGATAACTTAGTATTTGATGTCAGAAGTGTTGGATCCTGGCGCTTTCTGAAAAAGGAATACATTTGATTTCTTTCCAACTTTATTTTCATTATGTCCCCTCCCCTTTCTTTTTTAGGGGTGGGAGGGGGGGGGGGGTCATGGTTGTCTTGTTTTAGTTGTTTTAAAGGTTTCCTTTTGGTTAACAGAGAGGGGGTGGTTTTTTTCATGTTTTTTGCTTTTTGTTTTGCCTCAGATCATTTTAGGCCCAACATTTTCCCACAATAATCATTTCAAAGTGACAGGCTATGTTCCAAGATGTTATGGTTGATAAAAACAGATATTCAGTATGTGTGTGAGAGTGTGTATATAAGCGTGCGTGTGTCTGTGTGTTCCATTGGTATGTTTATGTGTCTGTCTGCCTGCCTGTCTCTCAGCCTGTCCTCAGATGCTTGTGTGGACATTAAGCCGATTGTAGCCTGCACAGATTTTTGCTGACTATGACATAACATAGCGCTGCACTGCAAACACAGGGAGCCACTGTATCCACTGAGACACGCACAGAACCAGACAGCAATTTCACCCAAACTTATGACACCCTGGAAATTGCAACGCCAACATCAACGATGCCATCATCAGATACCAGGCACAACCAGGCCATGGCTGTGGATGGAGAGCACACAGTGCTAGTGGATGTATCTAAGCTTAACTGAGCTGTGGAGTTTTTGTTGTACTTGGCTGTAGGTTAAAAGCAAGTTTGCTTGATGAACATCTCTCTGTCTTATAGGCTAGCACACATGCTTGCTACCGTTTTGTTTTTGCATTGGGTGCATGTGTGAGGTTTCTTTGCTTGATGACATATGTATTTGATGACAGAAGTGATGAATCCTGGCACTTTCATTAAAAAAAAGGTACACAGTTGATTTTTTCCCCCATTTTTAGTTTTATTCTCTCCCCTCCCCTCCTGTCCAGTTTGTTTGGGTTTTTTGGGTTTGCTTGTGTTTTGGGTTGGTTTTTGGGTTTTTTGGGAGGGGGTGTTTGTTTGGGGTTGGGTTTTTTTTTTTGGGGGGGGGCGTTTTTTTTGCTTTGCTTTTTTTCTGTTTGCTCCTTGGGGGGGGGGGGGGGGGGGAGAGGGGGGGGTGTCTTTTATGTTCTTTTTGTTTTTTGTTATACCTCACGGCATTTTGGACCCACAATGTTCCCACAATAATCATTTCAAAATGACAGTCTATGTTTCAAGATGCTGATAAAAAATATTCAGTGTGTGTGTGTGTGAGAGTGTGTATACAAGCGTGTCTGTGTCTGTGCATTCCATTGGCATGTTTGTGTGTGTCTGCCTACCTGTCTGTCAGCCTGTCCTCAGGCGCTTGTGTGGACATTAAGCCGATTGTAGCATGGTAAGAGTTTTGCTGACTATGACATAACAGCGCTGCACTGTAAACACAGGGAGCCACTCTATCCACTGATGCACGCATGGAACCAGACAGCAATCTTCACCCAAATTTATGACACTCTGGAGATTGCAACGCCAACATCAACGATGCCATCATCAGATACCAGGCACAACCAGGCCACGGCTGTGGATGGAGAGCACACAGTGCTAGTGGATGTATCTAAGCTTAACTGAGCCGTGGAGTTTTTGTTTTACTTGGCTGTAGGTTAAAAGCAAGTTTGCTGATGAACATCTCTCTTATAGCATATGGTCTAGCTGCTGTTTTGTTTTGGCATTGGGTGCATGTGTGAGGTTTCTATGCTTGATGACTTATGTATATGGCTTCACGAGCAGCGGATCCTGGTACTCTCTGACAACAAAGTAATACTGGGGTGTTTTTTCCACTGTTTATCTCATTTTTCTTCTTTTTCCGGGTTTTTTTTTTTTTTTTTTGGGGGGGGGGGGGATGAGGGGGGGGGGGGGGGGGGGGGAAAGGGTAGGGGGTGCTTTTCATTTTTGTTTTAGATTTCTTAGAGGGTTTTTCTGTTTCTTTGGGGATTTTTTTTTGGGGGGGGGAGAGGGTTCTTTTAGTTTTTTGTTGGTTTGTAATTTGGCTTCACATCATTTTGTGTCCAAGTTATTCTCATAATATCCCTTTCAAAGTGACAGGCTATGTTTCAATATATTATGATTGATAAATGAAATTAAGTGTGTGTGTATGTGTGTGCAAAAACTCGCGCGCACGTGCACGTACAGGTCATTGTGTCTGTGTGTGTGAATGAGCCTGCAAGCTTGCTTAGAGGCATATGTATCTGACTGCCTCTCTGTCTGCCTGTCTGTCGCTCTGTCCTCAGGCGCATGTGTGGACATTCAGCTGATTGTAGCATGCACAGATTTTTTGTGTGCTGAATATGACACATAACAGGCTTAGCATTGCACTGTCAAAAACAGGGAGCCTCTCTATCAACTGCCGTGGGCACAGAACCAGACAGCCATTTCACCCAAACTTATGACAGGCTGGATTGCAATGCCAACATCAAGGATGCCATCATCAGATAGCTAGGCCCCACCAGGCCATGGATGTGCATAGAGAGCACACAGTACAAGTGAATGTATCTAAGCTTAACTGAGCCGTGGAGGTTTTTTTGTTGTTGTTTTGTTTTGCTTGCTATAGGTTAAAAGCAAGTTTGCTGATGAACATCTCTTGTAGATCTATGAATGGAAGCGCTCTGATTTGTAATTGCAAGATATAGCGCTCTATAAATTCCATATATTAATATTATCATTATCATTATTATTATTATTATTATTATTATTATTATTATTATTATTATTATTATTATTATATTATTATTATTATTATTATTATTATTATCTATAGCAAATAGGCTATGCTACTGGGTTGTTTTGTTTTTGCATTGGGTGCATATATGAAGTTTCTTTGCTTGATGACTTATGTATATGACGTCATGAGCAGCCGATCCTGGCCCTTTCTGACAAAGTAATACTGTTCATTATTTTATTTTCTTCTTTTTTCTTTTTCTTTTTTTTTTCTTTTTTTTGGGGGGAGGGCTTTTTCGCTTTGCTTTAAATGTCTTAGTGGTTGTTGTTTTTCTTTTTTACCCGTTTGCTTGTTTGGGGTTTCTATTTAGTATGCTTTTGTTGGTTTTTCTCTTTTGGTGCCTCAAAATCATTTTGTAGCAAAATGTTCCCATGATATTCTGTTCACAATAACAGGCTACATTTAAGAACTGTATGATTAATTCAAAATGAAAATTTAATCAACGTGTGTGTGTGTGTGTGTTTTTGCGTGTGTGTGTGTGTGTGTGTGTTGTGTGTGTGTGTGTGTGTGTGTGTGTGTGTGTGTGTGTGTGTGTGTGTGTTTGTGTGTGTGTTCTTTATGTGAACGTCTTTGTAGATGTATATTAAACGATATTGAACAAAACTGGTCTTTGAAATTACGTTACGAGGGGCGAGTGCATGAGCGTATGCATGCACGCACGCGCAGTGTTTTTGTGTGTGACTATACATGCATTGCATGCCTTTGTTGCGTGTGTTGGAGGGCGGTGGGGGGGGGGGGGGGGGGGAGGGGTAGGAAGGAGTGGTAGGGGTAGTAGTGTGTGTTGCTTCAAAGATGCATGCGTGTATGCGTGTCTGTCAAAACTTTGCGCTCATAATAATTATGCATGCGTGTTTGTGGGTGCGTGTGTATGGTTGCGTGTATGTTTAAGTGTGCATGCTCGTCACCTCCTTTTAAGAAAGATATCTATTTCAGGATTACTTCCTCAACATAACGCATCGCCAATACTGGATTTTAACACGCCCAGCAGAGAGAAATGGCTTTGGTTTGTACAAAACAGAAAAAAAAGAAACAAAAAAGAGAAAGCTGTCTGATATTACTTTTCAATGCATAGATGTCAAAGCTAACACACACAACACAACATAACACAACACACACACACACACGCGCGCGCGCGTGCGCGCGCGCCAATAGCGCTACCAGCAACAGAACTAGTCAACCAGGCAGGCAAATGTACGATTCTATACAGTGAAAGCAGAGAGAAGAGGGGAGGGGGACGGAGTGGAGGGGGGGGGGGGGGGGGGGGGGGGGCACGATGCATAGGGCAAAACACCCACACATAACCTTACGAGTGCGTGCTTGCATACACACACAACTCCCCCCCCCCCCCCCACCACACATACACACATATACACACACGCAAGCGCAGCACAGACACACACCATAAAACTCCCCCCCCACACAACACACACATACGCAAGCGCAGCACAGACACACAGACACAGACACACACACACAACTGCCCCCCCCCACACACATAATTTTTTTTTTTTAATTCTTTTATATCGAGGATAATGGAATACGCACTCATGTGCTTTTTTACATCCAGTCCCCGTGTGTATGCGGTTTTGTAAATTGTGTCATCTGTTCCCACCGGCACACAATGGCCTACTCTTTCGAAAAGCGGAACAGGATTTAACGTGTGCGCAAGATGTTCTGCGTGCGTTCGCACACGGGGCCTCGGTTTATAGTCTCATCCGAAGGATGCAAGCGCAGCACACGCAAGCGCAGCACACACACACACACACATAACCCCCCCCCACACACACACAAACATATATATACACACACGCAAGCGCAGCACACACACACACACACACATAACACTCCCCCCCACACACACACAAAAACATATATATACACACAAAGCAAGTGCAGCACACCCAACTCTCCCCCGCCCCCCCCCCCCCCCCCCCCCCCCCCACCCCCCCACCACACCCCACACCCACCCACCCATACAAACACACACGCAAGCGCAACACAAACATACACACACACACACATAAACCACCTCACCCCCGCCCACCCCCCCCCCCCACACACACCCTACACAATACACACACGCGCACCACGTGCGCGCGCACAACACACACACCCCTCCTACACAACCACCACACACACTCCCCCCCCCCCCCACACACACACCACCTACCCCCACACACCCCCCACACACACACACCACACCCACACACATACATGCTCTACTACGCACATTTGTCTATGTGCTACCACTGAGCCTCTGAACCTTCCTGCTAGTGATTCTGGAAGTAGATAGCCTAGTGGGGCTGGCTCATAGCTTGGGGTGGCTGTTTTCCCAGTTGAACTTAACGTGTGAATTCCCTTAGGGACAATCCCCGAACTGACTTTCGCTTTTAACACTTCAGCACACACACACAGAGATATATAGCTTTGGCTCATAGATAAAAGGTGTTTGACCTTGTCTTTCTTTCTTTCTGTCAAGTCAAGTCAAATTTTTATTTCCAGATGGTACATTGAATAAGCGATGCATTTGGTCTTTTTTTTTTTTCATCAAGCCATCTATCTTCTTCTTCTTCAAGTGTCCGGTCTGGTCCTGCAGACATCGACGATCATGGCTCTCCATTCTTCCCTGTTCTCGGTCTCTCTCATGAGCTCATTGTTGGTGCCCTCTTTATCTATCTATCTAAGAACATTTTTTCTTAATGATAATACTGAAGTACATTATTACAACCCTTACCAATAAAGTGTATGTTTGTCTGTCTGTCTGTCTGTCTGTCTGTCTTCTTTCTTTTTTTTCTTTTCTTTCTTTCTTTCCTTTTCTTTTCTTTTCTTTTTTTCTTTTCTTTTTACTTTAGTAGGCTTACATCCTTGACACATACGTACGTGTATTGATCAGGTCGGAAAGGGGGTAATCATATTTTGGGGGGGGGATTTGGCGGGGAGAAGAATCCCATCAATTTTTGTACCCACACTGTAGTGTACCCCAAGAACGAGACTATACTATTACTATGGGATGATGATAAACTGTCATTCTGATGTGTACAAATAGAGATGGAGTCAAACCTTTATAATATTAGTTGGGGCATTGTACTTACAGAGCGCTTTAGATACACCCCCCCCCCCCCCCCCCCCCGTCCCCTCTTGTCCCCGCCCCGCCCCGCCCCCCCTCCCCTCCCAATCATCTTCCCCCCTCCTTCCCCGCAGATGTCCTTCAGACATTTTTGATTATGTTTCGGACTGAAAGATGATTTTGATTATCCCTACTGTGCAGCTTTCATAGACAGAAGGATTCGGTAGACTGTTAGATGTAAAGCATGTCAAGATTCGTGATCAGGTTTGTGTATTGAGCTGCCAGTTTGCAGAATGTACATATTAATTTTGTGATTGAAAACGCATGTGTATGTGTGTGTGTATGTGTGTGAGGGAGGGGTGTGTGCGTATATATGCACGTGCACACAAACACACAGACACACACACACACACACACTGCATTACCACTAGACAAAAACCTCACCACTCGAGGTGTTTGGGAGCGTAGATAGTATGTACTACAGCTAGAAGTGACCATTTTCCCAGTTTAACGTATTTGCACATTCTCTTGGGAGGACAGTCCGAAATTGACTTTCGCTTTTAACACGTCAGCAGAGAGATATGGCTTTGACTTGTTAAGAGAGAGAGAGAGAGAGAGAGGAGGGGGGGGTGGGAGGAGAGAGAGGGGGGGGAGGGAGGGGAGAGAGCTGTCGGACTTTTTCCTTACATGTAGTATATGTTAGCGTCACAGTACTTTTTTGATTTGGGAAGGATATATATTTGAGGTTTTAGTGGAATTCATTTTACACCTACTGCGCCTGATGATATATATTACTTGGAGAGAGAGGACAGAGACAAAGAGGATAAGGAAAGGAGAGAGACAGATAGGGGCAGACAGGCATACAGACAGCAGGCAGGCAGACAGGCAAACAGAGATAATTATATTTTGAGGTTTTAGTAGGGAGATGCCATTTTAAACCACACTGCGTCCAACGAATGACAAAACATTATGAGACAGACAGACAGGCAGGCAGGAAGACAGACAGACAGACAGATAGACAGAGATAATCATATTTTGAGGTTTTAGTAGGGAGATGCCATTTTAAACCACACTGCGTCCAACGAATGACAAAACATTATGAGACAGACAGACAGGCAGGCAGGCAGGCAGGCAGACAGACAGAGAGACAGACAGACAGACAGATAGACAAATAGACAGATAGAAAGGTAGACAGAGTAATCATATTGTGAGGTTTTAATAGGGAGATGCCATTTTACACCACACTGCGCCAAAGAATAATATAGTACTTGAGAGACAGACAGAGACACAGAGAGACAGAGATACAGAGAAACAGTAGCAGAGACAGACAGACATACAGGCAGACAGAGGCAGAGAAAGAGACAGAGAGAGAGAGAGAGAGGTGGGGATGGTTTTCCGTTTCAATGTTTTCTTCGTCGAACACTCAGACAGCAACTATTGTTGTCTGTTATATGATATCTGGGATTTGAACATAATTATACAGTATGACTAAGGTGCTGAATAAGGACAGTCATCTGGCATCTCTGTCTCTGCCTCTCTGTCTCTGTCTCTCTCTGTCTCTCTCTCTCTATCTCTCTCTCTCTCTCTCTCTCTCTCTCTCTCTCTCTCTCTCTCTCTCGGTTTTGTTCTGTTTTGCTTTCTTTTATTATTTGTGTTGCTTTATTTCTCTCTCTTCTTCGGTGATTTTGGTGGGGATTTTTGTGTGTGTGCTTTTTTCCCCCCCCCCGTTTACTGTGTGAGTGTATTGGTATTGGGTTTATTTCATTTTATTAACATATATATATCCCTAGGGGCGGAGACTGGAGGTAAAAAAGCACATGGGTACTTATTTATTATCCTCGAAATATAAGGATTTGTCATTGTCTCTCTCAACGTCATCTTCAAACCACGCTAATCATTTTAGGGAGACGGGATAGCCTAGTGGTTAGAACATTGCGCTCACAATCTGACGACCCGGGTTCGATTTTCCCATGGAGTTAACATCAGTGCAGACTCAACTCTCCCCAAAAGTCCTTCGGATGAGACTATAAACCGAGGCCCCGTGTGCGAACGCACGCAGAACATCTTGCGCTCACGTTAAACCCTGTTCCGCTTTTCGTAAGAGTAGGCCATTGTGTGCCGGTGGGAACAGATGACAGAATTTACAAAACTGCATACACACGGGGACTGGATGTAAAAATACATAAGTGCTTATTCCATTATCCTCGATATAAAAGAATAAAAAAAAAAAAATAAGAACAAACAATAAAACATGCAACTACTGGGACCACACACACACACACACACACACACACACACACACATACAAAATACATATACACATACACACACATTCTGCCGTGTCTACCAAAACCTCACCATTTATTAATCTAAAAGTATTGCTAGGTGTCCCCCACTAACTTCTACATTCTCCTGAGAGATGACAGTCTAACATCGACTTTCGCTTTTAACACATCAGCGAATTTGATCACACACACACACACACACACACACACACACACACACACACACACCACACACACCACATACAACCACACACATACACACACACACACACACACACACACATACACACACACACACACAACACGCACACACTCACACACACACACACACACACACACACACACACACACACACACTACACACACACAATATCTGACTTTTTTTTTCCCCCTTTTCACTGTACTATGTCGTTGACACGTACATTCGCGCGTCCTTTTATTGATTAGGTCGGCAGAAATAATCGTATTTGGCGGGCTTTGGCAGGGAGAATTCATATTATGACAGTGCACAGCAGCACCCGAAAGTGATGTATTGCTATGGGGAGTGAGTGAGTGAGCTGTCATGTGTATGCCTTGTGACGACATATTCTTCTTCTTCTGAAGGCTCTATCAAGGAGAAAATTCCAAGTGTTCTGCTTCTCTTCTTCCTTTGTGCTCTCTCTCTCTCTCTCTCTCTCTCTCTCTCTCTTCTCTCTCTCTCTCTCTCTCTCTCTCCTCTCTCTCTCTCTCTTCCCTCTCTCTCTCTCTCTCTCTCTCTCTCTCTCTCTTTTCCTCTCTCTCTCTCTCTCTTTCCCTCTCTCTCTCTCTCTTTTCCCCCCCTCTCTCTCTCTCTCTCTCTCTCTCTTCTCTCTCCCCTCTCTCTCTCTCTTTCTCTCTCTCTCTCTTCTCTCTTCTCTCTCTCATTCTCTCTCTCTCTCTTTGTCTATTTGCTGCTGCTAGGTTTAGTTTCAGTTCTTCGGTTTTGATTATTGTCTCTGTGTGTGTTTGGGGGGTGGGGGGGGGGGAATGTAGTTTTTCTTGACATTTTCCTTCTTTTCTTGTTTTTTTCTGGGGGGTTTTCCTGTTTTTTGTGAGAGCATGGTGTAAAGAAGCCCTGAGCTTATCCATTTACTCTCAATAAAATTTCGAGTTCGAGTTCGAGTTCGAGTTCGAGTTCCTCCTCTCTCTCCTCTGTCTCTCTCTCTCTCTCTCTCTCTCTCTCTCTCTCTCTCTCTTCTCTCTCTCTCTCTCTCTCTCTCTCTCTCTCTCTTCTCTCTCTCTCTCCTCTCTCTCTCTCTCTCCTCTCTCTCTCCTTCTCTCTCTCTCGCTCTCACTCTCTTCCCAGATGTTTCCATACCATTATTAACTTTTTTTTAAATTCTGATTTATTTTCGTTACTGTTGTTGTTGTTGTTTGATGTATTAACCCCCTCAGCTACAGCTCCGTGGTTCAAAGATGGTGAGATTTTTGCCTAGGCGACCGTTTGGACCCGCCATGAAGGTAGCCGCATTCCGACTTCAGGGTATGATGTCAAAACACAAGACCTTTTTTTTTTGTCTTTTTCTTTTCTTTTATTTGTCATCCGGGACGAAATAGCTTACTCTTACGAAAGGTGGAACAGGTTTTTAACTGTGTACGCAAGATGTTCTGCGTTGCGTTGCGTTCGCACACGGGGCCTCGGTTTATATAGTCGCCATTCTAAGGACATTTTTTCTTTTATTTATGTATTCTTTTATATCGAGGATAATGGAATAAGCACTCATGTGCTTATTTTTACATCCAGTCCCCGTGTGTATGCGGTTTTTTTGTAAATGTTGTCATCTGTTCCCACCGGCACACAATGGCCTACTCTTTCGAAAAGCGGAACAGGATTTAACTGTGTACGCAAGATGTTCTGCGTTGCGTTCGCACACGGGGCCTCGGTTTATAGTCTCATCAGAAAGACTTTTAGGGGAGTGGAGCCAGCTGCTAATGTTAACTCCAGGGTAACATTTCCTACAATGGGTGCCTTCGTGGTAGGCTCGATCCCCCCGGTCCGTCAGATCACGAGGGCAAAGCTCTAACCACTAGGCTAGCCCGACCTCCTCCTAGCTTTTGCACTTGGCTTACATCACAATGACTGACAAGAGTTTTTGACCTGGGCTAAAATAACTAGATTTCAAAAAAGACTTCATCCCGATCTGTCCCTGTTAGTCCAACGAATGACAAAACATTATGAGAGACAGACAGACAGACAGACAGACAGACAGACAAAGACAGATAGGCAGATAGACTCACTCCCTCCCTTTTTGAATTTTGTTTTTTTCTTTTCCAAAGAAGTCGCGTTTCTATAACTAACCTAAGGCGCGGTGTATTGGGTATAGCATGTGGGCGTGTCTGTGTTTTAACGTCTATCCTCTAAAAAGTGATATTTGATGGATTATAGGATGGTCCACGTACACTGCCTCCTCCTCTTAGAAAACGAATATCGGTGACCCATTAGGCAAATAAACGGGGTGTTTATCTAAGACGTCATTTTTTTCTCCCCTAAATCAATTCTTTGACGTCGGTCTCCAATCAGGCTAAAAGTGTTGTCTTGTTTTGTTTTGTTGTGTTTTTGTTTTTGCCTTAGGCAATAATCAGTTGCGTTTATTTCATTGCGGTTTGGATCTGTGAACAGATCCACTTACATGATCAATTTATAAATGAGCTTAGAAAATAATGGTTTTAGTCTCTAAGTTTGTCACACACACACACACACACACACACACACACACACACACACACACACACTCTCTCTCTCTCTCTCTCTCTCTCTCTCTTCTCTCTCTCTCTCTCTCTCTCTCTCTC